>BPTQ01000009.1:238159427-238264827 GCA_019973895.1 Chrysanthemum seticuspe
GGATGAGTTGCTACTTGGAGTTTTCCTCATGATGATATGATTTGAAGAGGTTTGTAAAGATTTCTAAGTGCTTAAAATGAGAGTGAAGAAGATAACTTTAGGAGTCCTAACAATGTGGTTTATAAGGCAAGAGTTTTGGCAAGTGCATTCAAGACTTAAGCCACTAAGATTTACTGGAATGTGATGATTAACATGCACAAGAGTCAACATAAGAGTTGTACTGATCTAGGAACTCATTTAAGATGAGACGGAGTGTTTAAGTTAGCAAGATGAGCTTGAAATTATTGTTTTAGCTAGAGTTGACATAAATCTGTCATATGGATCCCACGGTTCCCTCCAACGAGGGATCCACCTAGACTAATCCTAGGGATCCGTGTATCAGCAGCTAAGAAAGGATAGCAATGATGTTTGTAAGGCTTAATGCCTATTTCTTCTTGAGTGTTTCAGTTTATCTAAGTGTCTTAAATGAAGAGGTGCTTAAGTACTTGAGGGTAATGAGTGAAGTATCTAATGATTGCCTTTTATGGAAGAAATTGGAACTTTCATGAGTACCAATGAATGGACAAAGATGACACTAAGAATTTTGAGAGTGTCAAATGGAGCTACATGATCCTAGAGATCAGATAGTGACTTAGGATAATGTTTTGTGGAATATCCTCAAGACTTAAGATGGAAAAACTAGAATTTGATCAATTTTGAGGTAAGGATGATTATGATCAATTTAGCCATAATTGAAAGATTTCCAAGGCTAGATGTGAGGGATCATGTGAGAGATGATGAGTGAGCTTGAGAGCGAAAGAGTAATGGGTTTAAGTGAAATGGTAGATCTATAAGCGTCTTGAGTGTGATCTAGGTGAGCTATGTGTGAGTACGAAGGGATCCACTTAACTTGACAAGGACTTAATTTGCCTTAAGGTGCTATGTCTAACTTGGTGTGAAGTGTTCTAAAGTCATGTTTGAAATACAATGATTGCAGTTGCATTTTCTGTTTGCCAGATCCCACGGTTCCCTAAGAGTAGGGATCCGTCTAGCACAATCTTTGGGATCCGTCTATCTGCTAAGCAGAACCTTTATTAAAGGTATGCAATGATTTTGACAATGCATTATATTTCAAGGTTAGTTAAAGAATTTCTAACACTAAGATATCAAATGTAAAATGTTTTATTTCATGAAAGAAATTGGATTACATTGATAAAGCTTGAATACTAAGGATTGATCCTATTTGAAAGATTACTAAGTTCCTTGAGCGCTTTTGCTAGCGGGATCATCAAATGGTTGATGAGTGTTTGTTGATTCGAGAATGAAGAAAGTCTTCATAAGAGATATGTTTAGAGGTTCCATCATCTTGTTCACAAGTACGTACAACGGAATTTGAAATTGAGGGTGGAAGTACATAATGTTATGATAAAGGCGCGTCAAGAACATTCCATAAGGGATGATTTTATTCTTGGAGCCTTGAAGATTTACAACTCGCCTTGCGAAGAAGTAGGCGAGATTGTATGGTTGTTGTGTTAGCAAACAATACATTATGTGAGCACAACAAGCGGGAAGGATTTCTCGATTTCCCCTAAGGCTCCAAACATTTTCACGTAGGATGAGTGCAAGGGGCTTGTACTCTTCTCGGATATCCCGTGTGTAGATAATGTTTGGATCAGAGTGATGGGGTTTGCATATTATGCGAATCAAGTCTTCCGGGAAAGGTATGTGAGAACAATATGAACTATTTTCTTCACGAAAGTTGAAGAAAGAATCAAGAGACCAATCTTCAGTGAAGGCACATTGTCCATGATTTGGAATCCGGAGGATGTGAGCAAATTTCCCAAGGGTTAAAACAAACTTTTGGTTTTTGATCCAAAACCAAAGAGATAGAGAGCGATCCTTGTTACGAACGAGTTCGACTTGACGGAAGAATTCCAATATAAACCTTGGACATATTTTCTCATTGATTTCGAGAAGACATTCTAGTCCTATGGCTCGGAAGGAGGTATTGATACCTTGTTCTAATTGTAGAGAGGTGTCTAAAATACGTCCTTCGTGGAAGTGAAGGTTTTCGAGATTATTGAACCCACGGACATGATTTCCAGGTGTGTTGGGCTCAAGGGAGATGTTAGGAGTGTAGATGCTAGTGAGTGAAAAATCAAACTCATATTCATGCGACATAGCGAAACCTATAGGAAAGACAAGTTAATAGGATGTGACGTATTACGGGTAAAACAATGATTACCTAACGTTTTTACAAGGTGTTTATTAACAATGACATTTAACTAACTTAATGTTTGACATTCTAGTAGAATATTTCTTTTAGGAAGAAAGTGGTTTTTAATTTGCATGGAAAAATCTGTTATCCAGAAGGACGGTTCCCTTCTATAAGGGATCCGGCTAGTATACTTGCCGGGATCCGTGGATCTGTAGTAACAGAAGCAGATTTTTAATAGTTTTATACCAAAATATGTGTTTTAGCCTACATTTTCTTTTAGCATCCATTCATGGTTTCTAATGTATCACGAAAGAATAAGAAAGATATAAATCAAAAGAAATGACAAACACATAATGATAATAATAACCTAGATAAACTAGACTATTAGTAATATTTCATTTCAATGCTAAGAATGATACAAAGGATTGGGTATATAACCCCAATGTAGATTAACAACACAAAGTATATGTCTCCGTATGAGAACTTCATCATAGGAAACACAAGAGCGATGAGCGTTAAGGCGATGAACACGAGAGCGATGTAAACCATGTTGATGATGAACCTTCTTTGATTCGGATGAGATGAAATGGAGAAGAAGATAAAGTTTTGAATGAGAGGAAATTTTTGAAATTGGAAGATTTGAAAATGTGAGGATTTGATGAAGTGGATGACGGTGGGAGTTTTTATGGGGAAGGAGAAATTTTTGATATTTGTGTTTTTGTTTTATTATTAGAAAGACATAATTTTAGGATTAAATGAAATAAAACACAAAATATATAATCCTCGACTTTAGACGAAAAGAAAACACGTATGCAAGAAAAGCTTCCTAATGAAGCTATATGTAAAACGAGTGTAAGTACAAAAGATAATCAAATAAATACCTAGGAAAATATACTTATTTATCAAGCTAATGTCATTTAGAGATAAGTAGAAAGTCATACCTCTAATGCACTTAGGAATGTCTTCACAACAAATGTCATAAGACAATTCTGGCTCCTTTGTGCTCCAAACCTAACATGGTAGTTTCCCATCATAAGGCTTTCTATCTAAAGATTAAGTCATTACCAAACCAAGGAGCGAATTCGTTCAGAAGTCAGTTGACTGCTTCTATAAATAAGGTGGAGCGTCCTTGGCTCAGCATTATAGCCCTTCTTAGTCAGGCTTCGGCCCTACTACAGCGCTTCGCTAACTCGAAGCGCCTAGCTATGAGAATCTAGCTTCGCTAACGTTCGGCTAAGTCTTGAACCTTCGCGCTGACTGTTCGTTTTCTCATTAGCAAAAGCGCTTACGATCAAAAGCGCACGATTCCATGGATAGTTTCATTCGAGATCGTGATGGAGGACATAGCTTACGATCATCGGCTTTGATCATTCCACTAGGCATTTGATTAGGACATTGCACAATGATCCGAACACTTTGTCGCATCTCTTCGATACGAATACAGTAACGATCATAGCGGTTTCCTCTGGTACCTACTAGTACGTCAGGATCCGATTGGTCATGAACATCGTAAGGTGCTGCTCTTCGCGAATCCCAGCATACCCCTGGTTGGGATGGGTAGGCCCACCACTTCACTTTCACTTAGGCACGGGCCAAGTCAGTGGGGGGACCCTGTCGGGCTCCTTCCCCTCCAAAAAAAGAAACTGTACGTGAGAGTTTCCCTTCATACGGCTCGAATCATTCTTAGATGCCCCGAGAGGCATCCTTTCTTTGTTTGTTGGGTTGGTTCACGCGCGCGCAAATGAGCACCGGCCGCAACAGCAGGAAACTATGACCAATAGAGTCAGACACTTAGCTACATCTGCACGCAAAAGGAATGTGGTTCTAGTTGAGGCTTTCTTTTCCTTATTAGTAAAGGGGGCTAGGGACGTTCGCGGAGTCCGTACCTTCCGTACCACCGAAAGGTCGTTGTTGGGCGGATCCCGCTCATAAACATAAGGGATAGGGGTCCTGGGGAAGGGCTTACCGTATCAAAAGGGTCGTAGAAAAAGAACCTGGCCACCTATTTCATTCGACGTTATGGGGCAGGGGCCCGACCGATTCGACCGACTTTTGCTTTTGGATAACAAGAAGGCGAGCTTCTCTACTTTGATCAAATCAAAAGCCCAGTCAACCACCAACTCGGTGCAGGTCACGTGACCTACAGCTCAGCCTTCGCTTTTTTAGGCTTCCTCTACCCACATTCTATGTGCCTGCAGCACTTCCATATGGAGAAAGATAGGCTTACCATGTTCCATCAATAGCACCTAACCTATTTCGATTTTGGCGGACCGTGCTCCACCCCGGTGAACTCATGCGGTTTCGACGTGCCCAGAGGCCAGAGGCGAATCCGTTCACAGTCCTACGGACCAACACCATTCGAAGGTGGGATGCCCACCCCGCCTAGAACAGTTATGTTTTATTGGGCTTACACACATTCACTCACTTACGTTGTCCCCCCTCAGCTCACCCTAGCCCCCGGCCTTTTGCTCTTCTAACATAAGCTCCAAGGCTTCACACCAAGTCTTCACTGACATAATATGCATGCATAAGTAGGGTCAGGCAGAACCGTTGTTGCCTGATGGGAACTTCCCCCATATCGCTATCAATGTCTTCATGTCGCACGACCTCTTAACATTACACCACTGAATCCCCAATCCTTTGCTTGTTGTGCAGTGACAGTACCAATATCCACTAATCGTTGTTTCCAGATACGGTTGCCGGTTGACATCTCTTCTAATTCATCGATACGAGAAGCAAATTGTTGTGTGGAGGAATCAATATCTCGACATAAGCCAAGAGGCAGATCTTGCGCCACTCCACCTGGTCGTATGAAACTGGCATGCATCCTGGCTCCCGAGACTCTTTCATAAAATTCCAACAATTTTTCCCACCCCTAAAAAGCCAACAGGAACGGAGTTGATGCTCCCACATTCATAGCATGAGTAGTTAAAGCAAGTGAATGATTTGAAATTCGAGTTATTTCACGGAATAACACTCATATATATTGAGCTCGTAATGGTACCTCGCAATTCAAAAGTCTCTCTATAGCTGAAGAATGAGCGTGTTCTTGGGCCATCGTAGAAACATAGATAGGGTCGACGACGGAACGAACAACGAAACTTTATGACAGCTTTTTTGTACACGTTCACTTGCATCACATACACAAGTGCTCTCTGAACCGTGCAATAAGGTCACCCATAATACGGCTCTCCCATTTGAGTTATCTTAACCCCCAGCCATGCTATTCAATAATATTAGAAAAATGGCAGCGTAAGGTAACAACTAGTATTGAAAGCTGGTCGCCTTTGGAAGCGTTCGCTGGTAACCAAAGCATATCATTCCCGCAATGACTTTGGTACTTTGTTTATAGATTTTTTAGGTTATGCAATAGAAGGGGGCTTGCGCTTGAATTTCAGTAGCGCCTTTAGAATATAAGTAGGGCTCCTAGGTGGCGCGTTCGTGGAGGCAACCCCAAGGAAGAGCAAAAAGAAGGTTGGGTGCTTGTGGGGCAAGGCCACCCGGCCTCGAATAGGAGGGGGCTTAGCTCTGGATCCCCCTTGCTTGCAGAAAAAAATAGATCAAAAGAGGGCTGGATTCTCTATTTCCGGGCCGGGCAGGAGGTGAAGGCCATAAGAGAAGATTGCCCTCCTGGTAAGGAAGAGGGGAAAAAGGCGCTGTCATCTATCTCGACCAGTTTCCCGAGGTGTTGGAAATCTAGACCGGCTCAGAGAATCACTGGTGCTATTTAGCCCTTCGTTTCGACAACAAAGAAGTCATCTTTGACGATTTCCCATTCCTTCCCTGCCGAGCCGCCTCTCTTCGCCATTCGATGCCTCTGCCTTCCCTTTCTATAACATAGCCAAGCGCCCTCCTTTACAATCACTAAGAAAAAAGAAATACCAATCAAAGCCCTATCGTATCAGTATGTCTTTGTGATTTTTCCGACCCTAGGGGGCTTAACTCGACCCATTCCCCAGTCTTCCGCACTGCTCAAGTAAGTGTGCGACTCCGTATGAGGACCTCCTTCCCTTCTGCCCACTCTCTATTCACACGGTTCTCAAAGCAGAGGAGGAAGGGTGGGCAGCAGGTACCACGAGCCCTCTGTCCCACACATCTATCCAGAAGCAAGTGTAGTTCACCGGTTCCACCGAATGCTCCTATCTGTCGGCAAAGATCGTGTGAGTGTGCAGTTATGCTTCGGATGCTTCGACATAGAATAGATCGACCCAGTTCCTGTTATTTTCCGGTGCACTCGCTTTATATCTTCGACACACAAGGAAGGACGCGGTGGGAAGGAAGGAGCCCTAGCCTCTGTCCGGCCGATCATTCCGCTGGCATCTCGCATTCACGCCCCCGTTTGACTGCCGCTCGGGGATGTAGTTGTAGATACGTTAGTCTTAGTGGGTCGTTGGCTCCACTTGTTATCTCCTTCTACGACATGCTGTTGTCGTCGCCATATTCCATATGTCACTTAGTCATCTCTGCCTCGCTGCGGGTCAGCACCTCCGAAAGAAACGGAGGACTTCATTCAGTGACCCCGCGATCGCCCTCTGAACGATCAGAATAAGGTAAAGCTTGAAGATAAGTTTTGTACTCTATTAATTTCTCAGTCCCTCTAGTCGGGTGGGCGCCGGCCGGTTTTTCGACCAGATCCCCCTAAAAACCGTACGTGCGGGTCTCCCCGCATGCGGCTCACGCCATTCGAGGTGGCCCAGCCCAGCATTCATTCTAAAATCCTGTAGTGAAATGAAATTGAGAGTGCTCGACTTCGGAAGCAAATTCGCGTGTAGGCAGCGCTGTCTGTCGTACCGTTGACTCTATCTATTCATTGAATTTGCTTGATTCCATTTTTTATATAGGCTCGCTCCCTCTTTTTCCAAGAATTCATGCACTTCCCTTTATTCCATAGGGCCTTCTTTAATAGGTTCATAGTCCAAAGCCTTCCATTTCCGTCAAATGACCCGGCCTCCCCTGGCTCTTCCACCGTCCGGGCTCCCTTCCCTCCCTATGCTCCCCCGACGCAGGCCTACCACGCTTCGCGCCTGCGGCGTTTTCGCCAGACGGTCTTTTCCAGTAGTGTCATCCTCCCCGCTGACTGTATGGGCGGGTTGTCCCTCGCTGCTGCGTTCTGTTAGGCTTTGGATTACATGAACAAATGTAGTTGAATGGAACAGCAGGCGGGTTACACGTTCCACTGTGCCGAGATTTGAGGTGCAGGTGGTGATGATCACCCCGGGGTATGCGCTAGCGCCCTTGACAGGCACTCCAGAACCCGCCAACGCTCGTGAAAACCCGGGTCGGTCGGTCCTCCATTCATCCGACCGGAGGTGTGGATAACGAGGCCACCTTCACAACCTTCTCCCTTCTGTCCTTATGTTGTAGTAAGGTAGGGCGGTTCGCTTGAGTTGCTCAACCGCCCCTTAGCCCGGTGCTCATGACGCGCTACGGAACCTCCACCGGGGGACCAAGCAGGGCATAGCTAGCGGCATAGGAGCCGACTCGGCATCAGCGGCTTCGTGCCGCACTGGAGTGATCCAATATGTGGTTCCGCACGTTCCACCACTTCTCCGTTCATTTCCAATACTGATCGTGAAACACCATGAGCAGCAGGATGTTGAGGTCCGAAATTCGAAGTGAAATTTTTGATTTGCCCGTTCCTAGTCGTCATGGGAAAGAAAGGCAGAAAGAAGAAAGAAATTATTCCCTTTTTTCTTGTCCAATACCACCAGTACCTGAAATGCATCTCCTTCGCCCGCGCGAGAGACTTCTATGCCAGCCGGGAATAACGGCTCTGTTATGAAATCAAGCGGCAGACCGACTCATTTGGTCGGTATTCCCTAATGACTGGTTTTAGGAGATTAGGGTCCCCTTATATTCTCTATCCATCTGCGGGGGGTTTCCGTATCCGTCTCCGCGGAGATCTCCAGATCGTAAGACATTATCGCCTTCGCGGCACTGGACTAGATTTCCGTCATTTCCGGAAAGTGCACGGACAGCCGCCCTTTCCCCTTTTCACAATGTTCGCGCAGTTGCTCACGAATTCAAGTTTGAATGGCCCTTCGAAGTCCCGCACGCTCTTTTTGATCGGGAGCGGGGTGGGCAACTTCCGTCGGTGCTGGCGCCTGCGGCAGCGCCTCTGGAGCCGCCCCCCGTTCTGGAGCCAGCGGGTTCTGAATGACCTCCCTCTCACGGTTAAAAAAGTGGTTAACCATCTCGAAGAAATCCATATCGTCCATCCGAATTGTCTCCATTACAGCCAACTCCCCTGTCTCTTTCCCTATCGAAAAACTAGCCTGACTCTCCGTCTCCATTTTTTCTAGAAATGCTAACCAAGTGACACACTGGGGCCATGGGTCATGAAAGAGGTTGGCCCCCATCCTCCTTAACTATGTATGGCCAATGAACTCCTCGCTTTAGTCCGTTCGTTTTTTTCCTTCTTTGGGCTCGGGTCGATAGTCGCCGTGGTAGTAATGTCCCGGAGCCCGGCTACCGACCCGAGGCGCCGATCGGGAAAGTCATAAAGGGACGTTGAACGCAATTCGTCAAGGGCGTTACCACAAGAGGCTTGGCAATTCAAGTGAAAGTTTCTTAGACTAGTCCCAGCGGGGAAACTTACTTCCGAGAGAGCTGCTTTCGCCTCGGTAACTCCCTAACGAGAACGAGAGAGAGCCGATGCAAAAGTAGCCCTTGATGCGAGGGAACGCCAGACAGACTGACCTCTGCTAACTATGTGTTATATAGACTGGAAGCTAGAGAGAGACTAAGGTATAGTGCCGCTACCAGAGAAGGCTCTTTCGTGCTAGGCGTCCAGACCCACTACGCCCGAGCCGCCTCCCCGTCACACTTGCTATATCCACTAAGGCTTCATCCTACCAACTATACCTAATATAAATCCGCTCTATAATAGTTCAAGACAACAAGAAAGCAAGAAAAGGATAGCGATCGATTTGGGAGCGTCACGGGGGAGGAAGATCGAAAGGTAACCTATGAGACCGGGGAGTTATGCTTTTTCTCCCGCCTCAGCTTCGCGGATGGGAGGAGTGCGAGAGCTGAGCCCGCACGCTCTATGCTTTTCCCCAGCCTTCCCTCCAGTAAAAAATGAGTTCGTACCCCCTGTGTCTAGGGATTCCTAGGGCATGAGTTAAGCATATAGTGGATTTCTCTTTCTTTCGATTGAGCGTCGGTACTTTTTGAGTCTCTCCCCGTAGGCGTGCAAAACAACAGAGCCACTGCTCTTCGGGGCGGTGAAGTGGACAATCCCTTATTCCAGCTTTAGAGGAGCATCTTTGCATGAATCAATACTAAGTCCTCAGCCCGTATGAAGTCCTTCGATTTCGGAGATTAGAGCAGAATAACCCCGTAACAGCGGGGAAGGCTTTCGCCTCGAATCCAAAAGATTTCTCGTCTTTTCTTAAGAGATTTCTAGTTAGGACTTGATCGAGGGATCAATTTTATCCGAAACATAAAGTAACAAGACCGGAACCCCGTGTGGACTATGAACCAACCAAAAAAAGAGTGTCAGCTCCAAAAAAAGGATTGTTTGCATTACTAAAATGTACATATTACCCGCGCGTTGCAGCGGCGGGTAGCCTGAAATAAAATTTTCGATAAATAATGTATTTTAGTTTATTATGTTCTTTTTAACAATAAATTTACGGATATCAAGAATTTCGTATAGCCCGTGCTCGTTCGGGCTCGAACCCGTTGGCCCGTGTATGCTCGGGCTCGAGCCCGTTTGGTCCGCGCCCGTTCGGGCTCAAGCCCATTTGGCTCGTTGCCCGTTCGGGCTTGAATATGTATAATGTGCTTTATTATTTGTAGTAGTGAAATTTAATGCAGGAATTGTGCTTTATTTGGTTGTACAATATGCTTGATAATTTGTATTTCTTATGTTGGGGGTGTTTTAATAACTGTATTAATTGTATTTATTGACCAGTTAAATAATTGACTAAATTAAATAGCATTAATATGGTGTTTTGTTGTACACTATGCCTATTGTCTTGTACGTCTGAAAATTATGTGCATTAAAGTGTTGTATACTATGTTTTTTTTCTTGTTAGTAGTCATTATAGTCATTAATAACAATGACCACTTTAATAGCATTAATGTTGTAAGTCTGAAAATTACATCATGCTTATTTTGTTGTAAATCTGAAAATTGGTTGCAGCTATTGTACATTGTACTTAAATGGTTGTAATTTTTGGTGAAGGAGTGTTTTTAATAGCATTAATGTTGTTTGATATAATTTTGGTCTTAAAATGACATCACGCTTTATTTTGTTGTACAATATGCTTACTTTGTTGTAATTCTGAAAATTGGGTGCATTAAAGTGTTGTAAACTATGCTTAATTTCTTGTACGTCTTAAAATTAAGAGTGAGGTGACTTCGTGCATTATAAGTAGTATAGATAAACATAATTACTCTACCAAAAAGTACAGGAAAGAAATGATGCAATTTGGAATACTACTATACTAGGGTTTCTTTGAAATATGAGGTTTTACTTCTTTCATTTTTTTATCGCGTTTTCATCTAAGGACCTTCCTAGCGTAAACATGGGAACTGAACTCACGACCATATGTGCATACCAGACAAATCATATTTTACCTTCATTCAAGACGAGACCGAAGATGTAATGGTAGATAACACCTAGGCAGCAGCCTGCATAACCATAACAATCATATGCAAGCATTTATAAAAAATAAAATAAAAAATAGTTTATATAACAGGAGCATTTTACTTGACATAGTGACACTAAAGATATCATAAATTGTTTTACCATGTCACTCACTGGGGTGAAAATGGCCTTGAGTCCTTGACTGTTTCAAAAACTTCTTCAGCAGGTTTTGCAGCATCAATCTGAGAGCAAATATAGTCCATTGTTTAGAAATAACACATCTGACACTTCAAAGTCAAACATTGACCTTTTCTAATGTGGGAGCAATGAATGAAGGATAATGATACTGAAGGGCTCGTATACTTATTTACCTTTCGGACCTTCCCCTTAGAGTTGTAATATTTGATAACAGGAAGACTAGATTCTAGAAAAACTTTAAAGCGCTTCCTAATTGTGTCAATATTATCATCTTCTCTCCCTTTCATACGAAACCAAATATATATATAAGGAAAAGAAAGCAAAAGATACAGAATGCCGGGAAAGCTAGAAGTAAATGATTAGCAGTCACTACAGCAGTCACCAATATTTTGAGAAATAGTTTTAGTGGTTAATGAATGGTCTATGCTGATTGTTAAACGGGTCAAAATGGTTTTGGACAATTGCTATATCTAATTTAAATTAAAATTTGAGTTTTTTACAATAATCTAATACTTTTCAAATAAACTAAATGACCTTTTACGCCTTAAGAAAAACCTTTTCGGTGATTTTCAACTCGTTGGACTTGATAATCCTAAGTCATTTTCAGCTCACTCTTTTTGTTTTTCAGTTGACCTATTTGACCCGTTATAGATAATAACATAATTATAATAAAACACATACATAGTAAATGGGTCAAAACTGCAACCTTAAGCTTTACCATGTGCTCCCCAACATATGAGTTACTTGTATGAAAATTTGTATATTAGATGAAATGGTTGTACTACACTGGAAGCCAGAGCTATACAACATGTACAATGATTCATTATGGCTAAAAAATCAGTTTCGTGTAGAATAATTGTACCATGTGAAAATAATATGTCTATTTAGAACGTGCACGCTGAAAGCTTGTTACTAAAAATTTGTGTAGTGTCCAGTAAGGCGGAACTTAATAACTCGTATAACTAACATGATTGCGACCTAAGAGGCGCTTCTCCATCTCTTCCTCCGGGCAATCAAAGAAAAGAACAAACTCTGATTCAACTTTAGTATGTACTCTCTAAATCATGAAAAATATATGATGGTTGATACTTGATATACAGACACGTGATCCTTATACCAAAATTTTATGAAGATTATGGACTCAACTATATATATAACTTAAAACTGCCTCAAAGGCTGCACGATTTGTCATTTTCATTTTCTGCAATTGCTCTTTCAAGAAGCTTGATTGTTACTTCTGAAACAATCTTTCACTACTACAAAAACTGTCTTTTCCCACCAATTTTTTCCCACAAGAGAAAAGTCGTGGGAAATTTCTCACGGATAAGTGACAATTTACACACCAATTGATTGACTAAATTTCCGTGGGAAATCGGTTGCAATTTTCTCACTGATTAGTGACAAATTACACACTAATTTGCTGACCAAGTTTTTTGTAGGAAATCGCAAATTTCCCACCGATTGGCTATTGTTTTACCGCTTAATATTGTTTACAAAATTTTCCAACGGATTACCCACCAATTTTATAAATCCGTGTGAAACTCGTGGGTAGTTTACCTACTGATTTCCCACAAATATATCGTTTTTGTGTTTCTTTTACCTTATTATTTCTCACATTACTGTATATGTCTTTATATATATTTGTAACTTCATATTATATGCGTTTTTACATTGATGTAATTATTTGTGTGGGTATTAAAAATGTGTATGTGTGTATATCTAATGCGTATTTGTGTAAACACGTGCCACACGAACCATTGCACATACATGAACGTTTGTATATATGTGGTATAAGTTGATTCTCACTTCATATGTGTTTGTAGTTTTATATTAAATGTATTGGTTTATTAATGTAACTATTTATGTCAGTATCACAAGTGTATGTGTAGGTTTCGGTATAACCTTTTAGTGGAACTAACTATTGTATATGTGTGGATATATACACGTATATGTTTCGTATGTCCGTTTACAACCTTCATTGTATCTATAGATGTTTTGAATGTAGGTATACGGACATGTATATGCGTGCACGTGTAACTATATAAAAAAACTAAAAGAAAACGTTTATGTCTAAAGGCGTTAGTACTTTCCCACAGATTACCTACCAATTTGATAAATCCATGGGAAATATGTGTGTAAATACCCACGGATTTCCCACAAAAAATATCGTCTTTATGTTTGTGTATACTTACACATTCTCACATTACTTAGTATGTCTTCATATTTGTTTGTAATTTCATATTATATGTGTTTGTTATTAACGTAACTATTTATGTGAGTAGCACAAGTGTTTGTAATTTCATATTATATGTGTTTGTAATTTCATATCATTAGTATTTATACATCTCTAACTTAGATTTTTATAGTTTAAAAAAAAAATATATATATATATATATATATATATATATATATATATATATATATATATATATATATATATATATATATATGTGTGAGGGGGCCTTCGATATAGTATATATCCGTTAGTATTTATACATTTCTAAGTATATTATGTTTTGAATTTTTCATAATAGTTAAGCTTTTCGTGATTACAAGAACTCATTCATAGTTTTCAAAACTATGGGAGGGGTCGACCCCGTCGGGTTAACCGGTTGAACCGGTTCCGCAAAAAAATCGGGTTAACCGGTTAGACCCGTCGGGTTTTAAGTGACCGGGGTGAACCCAGTTCTCGAAACCCGACCGGGTTTGGTTTTTTCATTTTTTTTATAAAAAACTAAGTTGACCCGGTTGAAAAAAAAATAGTATTTTTAATAGAAAACCAGGTTGACCCGACGGTTGAATCGATAACCTGTTACTCGATCGGGTCGATTAAAAACTCGGTTTTCAAAACATAGGTTAATGTATATCTACTTTTCCAAAACACTAAAATATAAAATTTTGAGATCCCGTTTGAATTTTTCAATGGCTCCCGCTCCTATTTTTTCCCCAAAATCAAAACCCTTATACATTCCCACCCCTCTTTTAGGCTAGTCGCAATCGAGTCTAGCAAATCGGTTGGGCATGCGAAATTTTGAAGATCGACCGATGTTAAGATCGGTTGGGATGGATGTGGAGATCGTTTGTGAGATCGGGCGTGGTCCCAAAATTGTGAATATCAGTTGTTTTGACACTCGATGTTCACGCTATCTTTTCTTCATTTTACCAACGTTAACATGCACATTTAATACACATTTAAAAAAACGACCGTTTGGTCACTCAAATAAAAAAAAAAAAAAAAAAAAAAAAAAAAAAAAAAAAATCAAACCCATTTTACCACTTTATAAATACCTACTTCACCTCAAACACAATTCACAACTTAACATTTTCATCTATATTCAATCAACCATTCTAACGAAATACCCACGAAACACAATTTTTAATATGTCGTCATTCGAGTATTTATTCGGTTCTTCTTTGTCTTCCGACGAGGAAGAAGTTTTGAGTGAGTTTGTGGAGTTTGCGGATTTTGCTTGGAAAGCTTACAAAGCATCACAGCCAAAAACCCGACGAAAGTACATACGTAGGGATCATGAGGGTCGTCCCAGGTTGTGACTGGGACCGGCCTTACTTTATCACTTGCAGCCACACACAAAAAGGACATCACACCTTTTGAGTTTACCTATCCTTCACAAGTTCTACCCAGATTCACCACATATGTAAGACATCATTTGTGTTACCACACATGTAACTGTGAAGGATTGCATATCTTTTGTTCGAAATCGGGTTTGAACCGTAATCTGCGATTAAAGGTCGTTCTAAGCTTCTATATTTGTTTTATCCAAATTCTATATATCAAACTATATTATTTTTGTGAAACCCGAAGCTAAGATTGAAACAAGAGTTCGATTTTTTATAAAACTACATTTTTTTATATGTTAATATATGTTTATATGTACTTATATCATGGTTGAATTTATATACTGTATCTTCGAACTTGTGATTTTGGTCAGATTTGAGATTTAGGAATCTATTATTTTTAATGTTGAAGCTAATAATCTCATCTTTAATCTTGAATATTTGTTTTAAGAAAGCTTATCTAATTACATAATTTGGTAAGCCTATTTACATGTTAAGAAAGCGATATCCATTTTATTTGCAGGTTTTGAATGTGAAAGTGGTCTTGGATTCAAGTGTTCTACGGTTCTACCTACTGTTCTTGACATCAATGTGTAAGCCATTGAAATCAATTCATAATTTTTTTGTAAAGTCATGTTTAGGGCTTAGATTGTTGGATTATTTGTTTCTTTAGATCTAAAGAGCTTTAAATTTGTGGTTATCTTTTTGTTTGGTTTTCAGAAACTTATTTGGATTCGATTTTTGTTATACACAGATTAGAAAAGTACTCACCTAATCACATTGCTAAGATGGTGGGTCATAGAGGTAACACACAAGATTATGGACTTTCAAGTTCGGCAACAAAAATTGAATGGTTATTGGGACAATTATGTAACGAGTTATGCAACATTTATTTTGATTCGAGTAGGTTAGGGGTCGGGAATGATGACTTTCAGTATATTTGTATGTGTGGTGTATATGCATATATGTATAGCAAGGGAATAATACACTATTTGCCTTCTAGAGTTAGGATCAAATAAGAAGAAAAGTTAAAAGAAGAATGATAAGAAGAAATTACAACCACTCATTTCAGATGCATCTATAAAAATAGATGCATCTCCCCTTAAAATTCTCCTCCCTATTTGAAATGTGTGGCTATAAATCCTTCTTATTCTTCTCATTTTAGTTTTTCTTCTTACTGGATCCCTTCCCTTAGCTTCTATGCATTTTTTTAATTTATGATTTAGAAGTTACACTTTACAGTAATTACCAAAGAAATGCTAATTGTATAAAAAGAATATTCAAAAGCTTTAGCCACTAAATTTTCACTCATAAGCTTGTGGGAAACTGTCATTAAAAATCCGTGGGAAATTTGTGGGAAATCTTGCTCTACTAAAACTGTGGGAAATCTGTTGAAAATATCCCACGAAAATAATTGCCGGAATATGTGGGAAATCAATCGGAAATATTTGTGAGAAATCTGTGGGAAATTAAACCCACGGATTATCCACGTTAATATCCGTAGGAAATAGTCAACGCTCTGTGGGAAAATCAGTGGGAAAATATTTAGCCACGGGGTTTTTTCAAACGGAATAATTCCGTGTGAAATCTGTGAAAAAGGACCCATTTTCACGAGATTTTCCACGGATTTTGCTGTGGGAAAAACCTGTTTGTGTAGTACGTCCTTGATCATGTTCTGAATCATGGTCCTACACAATATTGTAGCGATATTCAATCAATCATTTTGGATATTAACTTTTCCTTCTGAAGGGCATAATAATCCATTTACATAAGTTCTTAGCATGTCCTTTCATATCTTCTAAGTTATATAACTAAACATGATTACAAAACTTGATACTCTATACATCTAACTAAAAACTTTTGCTATAAGCTTATAATCCCACCCACCTCGAATAACATCATCTTATTAAGGCTCGATTCAATCTTCACTCTTATAGCTTTCACCGAAAAATAAACAAACAAATACCAAAAACCGGGCTCTTTCTCTTGTTTCCTAGAAAGAAGATGAATAGGGATTTGATTTCGACATAAAGGGCACGTTGAACGTGATTGTAGCCATGTATCAACACAAGTGACATGAAAACAGTGTCTACATTGTGGCAGCCTGCGATAACGTTGTCCTTTTTCTACGTCGTGAAGGCATACCGCGCAATATATTGGCTTGCTAGCTTTAAAAGTCGGAAACTGAAGGTGGTGGTTGATGGTTTTAAGAATTCGGTGAAGGATTACAACGACGAAAATGGCCATGAAGATGTTTGATTTGTTATTCAGGGTCATGGAGATGGTGGTTGATAGTTTGGAGATAACGAGGTTGATATGGTCGTCTTCCATGATGGACTTATTTGGCTTAACGATATGATAATAAGGACATTGCCATGTATATATAGCAAGAACTTGTAACTTACGTTTTTGTTTTGGAATATTCTATTTTTTTATTTATTATTTTTGTTTGGTTTGAAAATATATCATATTTTTTAGTATTTGATAAATGGCCCAATATTAACGAACCATGTGTCATGTGCCAAAAAAACTTTATTATTGTGGGTTTTGGATTAATAAAGAAATTAAGGAATTGATTTCATATAAGGTGAAACTGATTTTAATTTTTATTATTGTTGAAAACAATATGCTTGGATTTACATTGACATAGAAAAAGTCGTAAGAAAGTTGATTTTTATAATAGAATGATGGAGGAATTTTCATTTGCATATTCTTATTTTGGTGTTTACCAAAGGACAAATTCCCATCTTCTATTTGGATTGATCTAATGGCTGTCATTAATCTAAGATTAAAACCTTTTAACCTATTTTTTACTCCCAATATATATACCCCTTTTTCCCCCTCATTTATCACTCTGTTTCTCACACACTTTTCTCAGTGTGGATTTCCCTCCATAAACGGTTACCGTCAATCATAACAACCAGGTCAACCACCACATCCTCCACCGTCATCACCGTACAACCACCGTCATCTCCGTCACGTCCTGCACTTTATCCCACCGGTAATTCTTCAATTCTTTATTATTTTCTTCAATTCTTCATTATCTTCTTCAATTTCGTAATTATCTTCTTTAATTTTGCAGAATGGATATTTTTTATCTTAATGAAGTTCCTGTTGGAGAAGATTCAATTGATTTAGATGTTTCGAGTTCAATTTGTGCTTCTAACGTTGATGATAATGCATCATGTGAGTTTTCGTTTTAATTCAGCTTTTTTTTATGTTAATCTGTTTATTAATTAAGTTGTTTTGTTAATTAAGTGTTTAATTAAGGTGTTTAAGCTTTTTATTCAGCTGTTAGTTTACTCTGTTTTGTATCACCTGTGATATTTAGCTGGTGTTGTTAGGTTTTTTGCTTATTCATGAAGCTGTTATTTTGATTTTGCTTTTATATAAGCTGTTAGTTTGATTTGTTTTTGTTCAGTTTAATTTGTGTAGTTTCAGCAGTGATATCTGAAGTTGATGATAGTTTGTTTTCTAATTAAGGTTTTAGAGTAATTTGCTTCTAATTTTAAGCTTTTTACTGAAAATAATCGTAAATGTAGTGTACTTGATTTCTTACTGCGATGTTCTAATATTTCTATGAGTAGGCTGTTATTGCTGCAGTTGTTGCATAGTTATTCGAATGAAGAAGAGTGATAGTGTTGGTGCTAATAGTTGTACTGTTAGTGTTTTTTGTCTTGGAAGCGTTTTGCTGTGTAGTCAAAGTAGTCGTAAATCTAGTGTTTTTGGAAGTGATTTGTTAAAGCAGATGTTGTATGTTTAAGAAGAATAGCCGTGTTTGCAGTTGTTGCATATATTAACTGAAATTGAGTTATAGTTGTTGTCAATTTATGTTTACTGAATTCTGAGTTATAGGTTTTTGTGCTTTTTTGTTATGATAGTTCTTAAGTATATTAATGTAGATGTTATATTGCTTTTAAATAAGTTGTTAGTTTTTGATTGGATGTGTTGTTTGTTTCTGTTTAGTATTTTTTGTATAATCATCTGTTATAGTATCACCAGTGATATTTCAAATAATGTATAGTATCACCAGTGATATTTTAAGACAATTTTTGAAGTTATTGTGTTATGCTTTTTGACTTTGTGTTTTATCACCTTCTTTACAGCTTCTAGTGGTTTGAAAACTCCTTCATCTTTTATTCGTCATGATTTTATTGATACTCCTGGTGGATCGGTTTTTGGGTTCCTAAAGTTTCTGCTAGTGTGCTGCCAGTTTTGTTTAGTGTTTATGATTCTGTTGAGGATTGCATTAGTATGTACATGAGATATACTTCAGAGGCAGGATTTGGTATTAGAAAGTCTACTCAGAAAAGATTAAGGGATGGATTTGTAAAAGAGAAGTATTTAGTTTGCAATAGGGAAGGGTGCCCAAAGAAAATTCGTTTGAATACGTTAGCTCCTAAGAAAGGTAACAAACAAGTGAGGACTTCAAACTTTAGAATTACTGGTTGCAAAGCACGTGCAGTTTTTCATATGATGCCTGGTAATAGAAAATATAGGCTTACTACGTTCGATGTGGAACATAATCATGAGCTAGATCGTGTTGAGTATAAGCATTTGTCCAAGAGTGAGAGGAAGCTAACATACACTGAGCAGCTGTTTATAATTAAAGCTTCGAATTATAATATTGGGGCGACTAGAGCTCACAGTTTGTATACCGGGTTGAAAGGGTCCTCAGCACTTGTTCATGGTATAGAGACTGAGTTTAACAATCTAGTCCGTGGTATAAACTGTTTCATAGGAGATAGCGATGCACAGATGCTTATTAACCGTATGGAAGATCGGATGAAATTTACATCAGACTTCTCTTTTGATTATCTTGTTGAGAACGCTGAGCTTATTGGACTCTTTTGGGCTGATCAAGTTGCTAAATTGAATTACAAAGAGTTTGGTGATATCGTCTCATTTGATGCCACATACAAAACTAACAAGTATGTTGTTTGAACCTGTTTTAGTATCTCTTGTGATATTTGCATTTGCTTTTTCTACATTTTGTATATATTATCACCTGAGATACTTTTTTTTTCAGATATCGGATGGTTTTCGTGCCTTTTACTGCAATAGATAATCATAGGAGATCTGTGACTGTTGGTTCTGGTCTTCTTAAGAGTGAAACTACTGAATCTTATGTTTGGTTACTGCAAGCATTTAAGAAAGCGTTTGTTCGTTCTCCAAATATCATTTTTACTGATCAAGATGGTGCAATGCGGAAGGCTATAGCTGAAGTTATTCCTGATTCAAAGCACAGGCTTTGTATGTGGCATATCATGCAAAAGCTTCCGTCTAAGGTATCTCTCTGTGATATTTTGCATCTTTTATATCCTGTGATATTTGCATCTTTTTGGATTGTATCACTTGTGATACTTTTTGTATCCCTTGTGGCATTTTTTGGATTGTATCACTTGTGATACTTTTTTCATTTGCTGTCTATAATGATTATCTTTTTTACTGTTTTCAAATTGTATCGAGAATTTATGACGATACTGATTTCAAGAATAAATTTCACAAGATTGTTTGGAACATGTATATTGGCCCTGACGAGTTTGAGATGAGATGGAATGAGTTGATGGTTGAATTTGGTCTTTTAAATCATAAGTGGTTGAATACGATGTATAGGATTAGGGCGTCATGGATTCCTGCTTTTTTTGTTGATTCTCCTCTATGTGGACTGATGAGGACCACATCTAGGTCAGAGGGTGAGAACTCGTTTTTTTCACATTTCACGTCTCCTACTTCTACTCTTGTTAAATTCATGGTATGTTATGAGTCTGCAATGGAGAAACAGAGATGCATACAAGAAAGATTAGATCATCAGTAGATTGACTCATTTCCTGCTTTGTTGACGCCATTAGCAATTGAAATTCATGCAGCAAGGTTTTATACTCGTAAGCTGTTTGTTCTTGTTCAGAAAGAGATAATTGCTGGCTCATGGTTATGTTCTATCAAGTCTAAAAGTTGTGGTGAGGGTTGCGATGTTTCTGTTATATCTGAGGAAAAACCGGATGCTGAGATTGTACCAAGAGTGGTTGATGATGAAAGTACTTCAGACAATACCGAGGAAGAGCTTAATTTGTATCAAAAAGACATTGGAGAGTACAAGGTACATCTCTTTTTTCTTTTTAAGTATCACAGGTGATATTATCTATTACTTTCTTTGTTTATAAGTCTATATCAGGTATCACAGGTGATATTATGCATGTAAAGTTCATAAAAGTTGTTATTGTTTTAGTATCACTTGTGATATTGTGATATTCTTTTTAATATCACCTGTGATATTATGTTCTTTTTATGTTTTATATGAGGTATCACCTGTGATATATTCAATTAAAGTTCATAAAAGTTATATATATATATATATATATATATATATTTTGATGAAGGTGTTGTATAACAAAGTAGATGGTTCAGTTGCTTGCTGTTGTCAGCTGTTCGTTCGATGTGGTATTTTGTGTCGTCACATCTTTTGTGTGTTCAAGAATTCCAAGGTTTTTTCTATCCCAGATCAGTATTTACGTAGGCGTTGGTCAAGGGATTTGATTCCTGCTGATTTGAGGAGGCAAAAGGCTCGTTATGGTCAGAACAATGAAGAAATAGAGAGGCTTGCAATTGAGGCAACTGGTTTAGTTGAGTCGTGTGTTCATATGATGAGTAACAATAAAGGAAAGTTGACTTCTTTTGTAGACAAGCTGAAGAAGTTGAAAACTGAAGTTGAGGCTGATTTGCCAACTGTTCCTTCCCGTAATGTTTCTGAAATTGTTGAAGAGTTTATGGGTATAAAGAAGCCTACTAAAATTTATGTTAAAAATCCATCGAAAGCGAGCAATAAGGGGTTTATGAGGGAGCGTATCAAGGGTGGACGTGAGAAAGCATTTGATAAAAGCAAGAAGCAAAAGAAGTCGTGCAGTATTTGTGGGTCGACGGAGCATAATAGGGCTACTTGTCTAGACAAAGGTAAATATTTGACCAATAATGCTGAAGTAGGCGGCAGCTATGCTGAAGGAGTACTTGTACAGGTTGAGGTGGAGTCATCGGCGCAGCCACTGCAATAGAGGACATGGAGGTTGAGGTTGAGGTGCAGTCTATCTGTTATGTCTTATCCAATTTTATCACTTGTGATGATTTTCTATTTGTTATTACTTTTCTTCCATTTTTTCATTTTTATCACTTGTGATAAAGCATACAAAATTGATGAAATGCTTATACCTTTTTATGAGTTTACTTTTTGTGACTTTATTGAATAATTGAAATAAGTTTTTTTGCTAATCTAGTTCTATTATATTGTTACGGCATGTTATTTACTGACATTTGGATACTTTAATAAAGTTAACAAAAGCAAGGTTGAATTCTGATTTTCCAAAATCTTTCAACTGAATAGAAATCATCATTGTTTACAACTTTGACAACGATAAAGATAATGGTTTTTACAAAACGATATTCTGCCATCAGGATTAATAAGTAGCTGAAGAGGATTACTAATTGTTGTTACATGAAACCAAACATAAAACATTATGCAATCGGTCAATTGTTGTTTAGTTCTGCATACTTTCTCTTTATTGCCTCCTTGACAAGCTTCTTTACTTCTTTTTCGTCCTTGTTCTCTGCAAGAAACTTTAATGCATAGTCTGACATCATCTTCCATTTTTCGTTCATTTCATGAAGCAACATCTTTGTTACGTATCTTGATCTCATATTTTCTATCTGAATTCGATGTTGTTTGTGTGTTTCCTTTAGAATGCCTGTTTGCCATCTTGATCCAATTTTTCCTTCGTAGAGTTCCATGTGTATCATCATGTACAAACCGCAATCTATCTTTTCTGCTTTTGTTTGCCAATCCATCTTTAATATTGCTGGTTCTGTGTTTGATGCATCATTTCATATCCTGCTGGATGTTCATATGTTGACAAGTGTCTTACAAAAACCGCCCTCTGAAATTTATAATATAAAATGTCAATTATAGACTAGTATCCCTTGTGATATTATACTGGTAAAACATAAATAAGCAAATAATTTTTCTTACCACTAACTCATAATTTTTTTTGTACTTTTCTTCGTATGTTGCATCCGAATCGCTGTTGTCAATTATGACAGATGTTCCTTTAACGATGTCGAAAACTATTAGATAGTAATGTCCATGTGCTATTATTGGGAAGAATACATGTTATCATGAAAAAAGTATTAAATTTAAAATAATATACTAAGTTTCTTGATTAATTTATATAAGTAATGTAATATACCAAGTTAATATCATCAAATTTGAGTCTGCTTGTGTCTTGTAAAACCCTAAAAATCTAAAACGCGCGAAAAGACTATTTTGCCCCTCAACTTTTATATTTATAAAATAGGTAAAATGCGTCAATTCATTAAATACGTTTAGAACCTAACTCGTAATTATGTAAATTGAACAAGATAAATGAAACCATTACGCTTACGTTTAAAATACATTGTGCACGTTAATACTTTGCATGGGCCGAAAATTCCATCATAAATACACATAAATTATGAAGCCCATAATAGTGTTTTGGAAAGTTAATATTCTGGTTTTGAATTTCCCTGAATGATCGGCCTAATCTCACGCCCATAACTCACCAATGAATTCCACTTTAATCCCATTTATTCACTTACCAAATCATATTCAAATAACACATTCAAAACCCTAGATCAAAAACAATGACGGCAAACCCTTTTCTTGGCCACTTTTCTGTCGACATCAAGGAAGTTCAAGGAGGGATTTGCGGGCATGGTGGAGCTGCTATCATCAAGGAAGTTTGGTCATGGTTATTTACTCCTGCTGGTCGTGGGTTTCCAGGGTAAAAAGGGAGGTGATGGTCGTTACTTTTGGATCTGTTCTTTTTCCCCTCACGCATGCTACAAGATAAACCTTATAACTATCCTCTCGTTTCACGAAGCTGGTCATGTGATTATTTCTTGCGCATGCTATATAAACATCACGCCTAATGTTAAAACCTTGTCACGTGAAAACTAAAACTGGGATCACATAAAATAAGAAATGGATGACTTGGATATTCGACCCACATGTACACTACATATAATCTGTTTGGTCCTACCTTGCCTATAGTCATCATGTTTTAAATATTATCATATCATGTTATAATGGTCACGAATCTCGTCTCGTCTTGTCTTCTTTTGTTTCTTTCTTTACTGATGTCGTGAGTATCTAAGTGATCACATAAAATAATAAATGGTTTATCCATGCAATTCGACCCATATATAGACCCATATTGTTGAATCTGTTCGACCCCATAATCATGACCACTTGTATATTTATTTACTTGGTAACGAGTTAAAACGGGACGCTCATACACACTTAAACCTTGGTTAAACTGTGTCGCATATAATTATTAAAAAGGGGTCTCGTCTTGGTTTCTTGTTGTCGAATGAAATTTACTAGGTCCTGGTCACGTCTCGACCTAGGTTTGAATCACTATTAAGGGTCGTATAACTTGGTTATGACTAGGTCTTCGAGTTGTTAAATGCAATGGGTAGTCGAATCTAGTTTAGCGTATGTAAAAAGAGTTTTAATGATAATAAAAAGGTTTAAGGTTTATTTCATAAAGTATAAGCATGAGGGTTGGTTTTGCAAATAATGAAACTTGGAAAGGTGGCTCGTTAAAGGTGATAAGAGGATGGACTAAACTGGTAAAAAGAGTAAACTTATAATAATTATGCTTTTGACCCTACACTTTGTAATATTTTCAGTTTTGAACCTAAACTTGTAAAACTTGGCATAAATGATCCATAAACTAGTATAACACTCATTTTTCATCACTTAACCTAATACGACATTAAATGCGTCATAAATGACTAAATCTGCTAAGTACGGAAACCTGCTATTTTCGGAAAGTTACCAGAAGTGGAAACCTACTAAAAATGGAAAGCCGTCTAAAATGTGTAATTCGACTTTAATAAGCGTTATCCAACTTCATATAGGTTCTGGACGGCGAGATTGATAATCGTGTGACTTACGTTCCTATTTTGCTTGCTTCGATTGAGGTACAGATATTCTGACCTTACCTCTTAAGGTTTCTCATGATTCGTATACATCTTCTGATATTAGCTTTGAACTGTTATGCTTTTACTCTGAGCCTTCTTATTAGGGCTTCCATATGACTTTGCTATGCACCCTCTGTTGAATCTCTAATATGAACTGTATGGTTATGAACCTTTGATTATGAATCTTTGATTATGAATCTTTGATATGAACTTCTGATTATGGACTTATGATATGGGACTTTGATATGAACCCTTGACTTCTGAACCTTTGATATGAACCCGTATGATATGATTATGCTTTGACCCTTCAGTTTGATACCCGAGCCAAATATGTGTTCCTAGTCATGGAGGTACCATGACCATGTCATTGATTCACCAATGGCATGACTCCAGTGTGTACGAGTGATGTTACACACCGTCCCCATTATGTTATATGATTATGAGCTCAAGATATATGTTTGGCCACTATGTTTCCGGGGGCATATGGATGCATCCTAGATATGTTATGTTATGATACGATATGATATGATTTATATGGTGAATGATGTCGTGTGCAATACGCGTCTTCACATTCCGGGAGCTAGCTACTCCATTGGTTACTGAGGTCTCCCCTCCTATTATGTATGGTATTCCGAGGTCACCCCTCCGAATACAATGGTTACTTATGATATGATATGATATGATATGTTCCGGGCTCGTGGTAGATTTCTGACAACCCTTACACTTTTGATATACCTATATTGTATCTTCTGTATTCCCCAACGCACCATATTCTGCATTAATTGTTCATTACTCAGTACACTTATATGACTCACTCTATTACCAAGCTATATATATTCCATTGCTTTGATCTATCACACTCTTATTTCGTTACTTCATACTATGGTTCCATTCACGTACCAGGTTATTATATGTTTATTGGATTTGATTATGATATTCATGTTTTATATGACTACTGATTACCCTGTTATGATATGATTAATACGCGGTTATATGATTTACCTGTTGTCATCTGATGATATGCTATCTTACTTTTATGTGATCCTTTTGATTTGTCTGGTAACCATGCTTGTGTGAAATCGATTGTTGATCTGTTTATCTTTTGTACCTCGTTCGATTAATCTCGTGGACTATGATTATCCGTGGTATCCTTATCTGCTTGTTGTTGACCTGCCATGTTTGCATTTCTGTTTATGCTACGGTTTGATTGGGTAAATGGTTCAACTTATGACGTCTGGCTTGTTAACTTGTTTAATTACCCCGCTATGTCTTCAATTCATTTAATTATATCGTTTATACTGTATTCCTACTTATTACGTGTGACTGCCATATGTTGGCTGCTGTTAGTACTTCCGCTGTTAAGATACTGGTTATGTTTTCAACTAAGGGTTTTGACCTATGTGAATTGCCATGCTCACTTATTAATTAATTGCTTTCGCTTTCCTGTAGATATCTGTTTGGCTTGTATGTCTTCTGATTTCCTGAATTGATTGTATGACATATATGTTGTGTGGATGCGACGCCTGCTATGCTTGCTTATGTTTCAGTTCTTGTATGTCTGGTTTGTATGTGCTTGTTTATATGTCATCGATGCTTTGCTTTGCTTCGTTCTCCTTGTTATCTGTTCGTTTTGGATATCTGTATAATTGTGTTCTGCAGGATCCTCATTGACTCATTGTTCTCATTTCGCTGCGACTTTGTTATCCGTTTCCTTTGTTTCATTTTGCATTTCAGATTTTATTTAGCGTTTGTTTTGTTATATCTGTTCACTGGGCTTTTTAAGCTCAGCCGCATTTCTTTTCCTGCGGCAGGTTTTAGGTTTGAAGATGGGCTTTGATGGGCTGAGAGTTGGATTATCTGAGTGGACCAACCCTAGTTACCTTATTATTTGGACTTATTTTTCGGGCTATTGTTTTGAGATTTCAGTTTATTTTAGTCATCTTGAATTTTGTAATTTTCATTGTAATCTTTCGTTTATATGACTGGGTATGTTATTCTTTAAGACTTCCGCTTGTAAAATTTTATTTGTAAGTTCTGATATGACATCAGAATGTGACACTTCTACCCTTGTCGGTTGGGGTGTTACAATTATGTTATCAGAGCAAAGGTTTTGTCTTGTTGACCTTAGGATTGACCTGTGAGGACTGGGTAGACATTAGGCTTCCGTCTGTTCTGATCTTCTCCGATTCGTTTGATTGTCGTTCAGATTTGACTTTGATATTCTTTTGTCTTCATTGATTTGGCCTTCTTCTTTTCGCATCGAATTTTGTTAAATGGTCTTCGCACATCCGTTTGTCGATCGTTAGGTGGAGACTACTCGTGGAGTCGAAGATAATGGTGCCGACCCTGCGTTGCTGCAACAGTCACTGAGCTGGAGAGATTCGTGAAGTAGAAGCCGCACCCGACTGCCATGCTGCTGGAGACATTAGGATGCTGCTGGAGGAAGCTGGACGAACCAACCAAAGGCTGAGAAGGTTCATCTACTTCATATGATTTGGGTGCGACTTGTGTTGCTCCGATTCGTTTGTCATGCGTTTTGAGGCGGTTTGATATTTTGTTAAGTGGTTTTGATTGGTTTTACTTTTCTTTGATTTACTCTGAACTCGGTTTGAATCGTGAAGTTTTATGGTTTAGCATTCTGGTGATATCTCAACTTTATTTTGGATCGTCAGTAATGAGTCATGAGGAACAGTTTCGAGCAGGTGGGTGGCCTTCTTCCTTTTGTGTTATGGTAAGTTGGTTTGATGTATTATATGTTGCATATGTGTGAATCTGGTCTGCTTTAGTATGTTACCTGCTACCTGTATGTTATATGTTTTGTTGTGATATTGGTTATGTGGTTTGACATGACCCGAGGCAGAATATGATGACAATAAGGACTTGTTATGTGATGCAAGTATTATGACGCCTGATCAACGTGATAATACCGAGATCATATAATTTGAAATTATTGAAATCATACGACGTCTTGGGAAATGCCTGGGGTTGGTACGTGAATGGAATAAGGCTTATATCCGTTATTTGTCACTCCTCATGTTCTTTTAAAATTATGTACCTCTTTGAGAGATTCTCATCGACATCTGTTACGTGTAAGTTTTGTACTCTTTGGGACCGAAATTGTTACAATTATGCGAAACTGTGGATTGCTACGTCTGCCCTAAACTCATACGTCTTTGTGTACCTCTACGGCTTCAATTTTCGTGGACGAAAATTTTCTTTTAGAGGGGAAGAGTTGTAAAACCCTAAAAATCTAAAACGCGTGAAAAGACTATTTTGCCCCTCAACTTTTATGTTTATAAAATAGGTAAAATGCATCAATTCATTAAATACGTTTAGAACCTAACTCGTAATTATGTAAATTGAACAAGATAAATGAAACCGTTACGTTTACGTTTAAAATACATTGTGCACGTTAATACTTTGCATGGGCCGAAAATTCCATCATAAATACACATAAACTATGAAGCCCATAATAGTGTTTTGGAAAGTTAATATTCTGGTTTTGAATTTCCCTGAATGATCGGCCTAATCTCACACCCATAACTCACCAATGAATTCCACTTTAATCCCATTTATTCACTTACCAAATCATATTCAAATAACACATTCAAAACCCTAGATCAAAAACAATGACGGCAAACCCTTTTCTTGGCCACTTTTCTGTCGACATCAAGGAAGTTCAAGGAGGGATTTGCGGGCATGGTGGAGCTACTATCATTAAGGAAGTTTGGTCATGGTTATTTACTCCTGCTGGTCGTGGGTTTCCAGGGTAAAAAGGGAGGTGATGGTCGTTACTTTTGGATCTGTTCTTTTTCCCCTCACGCATGCTACAAGGTAAACCTTATAACTATCCTCTCGTTTCACAAAGCTGGTCATGTGATTATTTCTTGCGCATGCTATATAAACATCACACCTAATGTTAAAACCTTGTCACGTGAAAACTAAAACTGGGATCACATAAAATAAGAAATGGATGACTTGGATATTCGACCCACATGTACACTACATATAATCTGTTTGGTCCTACCTTGCCTATAGTCATCATGTTTTAAATATTCTCATATCATGTTATAATGGTCACGAATCTCGTCTCGTCTTGTCTTCTTTTGTTTCTTTCTTTACTGATGTCGTGAGTATCTAAGTGATCACATAAAATAACAAATGGTTTACCCATGCAATTCGACCCATATATAGACCCATATTGTTGAATCTGTTTGACCCCATAATCACGACCACTTGTATATTTATTTACTTGGTAACTAGTTAAAACGGGACGCTCATACACACTTAAACCTTGGTTAAACTGTGTCGCATATAATTATTAAAAAGGGGTCTCGTCGTGGTTTCTTGTTGTCGAATGAAATTTACTAGGTCCTGGTCACGTCTCGACCTAGGTTTGAATCACTATTAAGGGTCGTATAACTTGGTTATGACTAGGTCTTCGAGTTGTTAAATGCAATGGGTAGTCGAATCTAGTTTAGCGTATGTAAAAAGAGTTTTAATGATAATAAAAAGGTTTAAGGTTTATTTCATAAAGTATAAGCATGAGGGTTGGTTTTGCAAATAATGAAACTTGGAAAGGTGGCTCGTTAAAGGTGATAAGAGGATGGACTAAACTGGTAAAAAGAGTAAACTTATAATAATTATGCTTTTGACCCTACACTTTGTAATATTTTCAGTTTTGAACCTAAACTTGTAAAACTTGGCATAAATGATCCATAAACTAGTATAACACTCATTTTTCATCACTTAACCTAATACGACATTAAATGCGTCATAAATGACTAAATCTGCTAAGTACGGAAACCTGCTATTTTCGGAAAGTTACCAGAAGTGGAAACCTACTAAAAATGGAAAGTCGTCTAAAATGTGTAATTCGACTTTAATAAGCGTTATCCAACTTCATATAGGTTCCGGACGGCGGGATTGATACATCGTGTGACTTACGTTCCTATTTTGCTTGCTTCGATTGAGGTACAGATATTCTGACCTTACCTCTTAAGGTTTCTCATGATTCGTATACATCTTCCGATATTAGCTTTGAACTGTTATGCTTTTACTCTGAGCCTTCTTATTAGGGCTTCCCTATGACTTTGCTATGCACCCTCTGTTGAATCTCTGATATGAACTGTATGGTTATGAACCTTTGATTATGAATCTTTGATATGAACTTCTGATTATGGACTTATGATATGGGACTTTGATATGAACCCTTAACTTCTGAACCTTTGATATGAACCCGTATGATATGATTATGCTTTGACCCTTCAGTTTGATACCCGAGCCAAATATGTGTTCCTAGTCATGGAGGTACCATGACCATGTCATTGATGCACCAATGGCATGACTCCAGTGTGTACGAGTGATGTTACACACCGTCCCCATTATGTTATATGATTATGAGCTCAAGATATATGTTTGACCACTATGTTTCTGAGGGGCGTATGGATGCATCCTAGATATGTTATGTTATGATACGATATGATATGATTTATATGGTGAATGATGTCGTGTGCAATAAACGTCTTCACATTCCGGGAGCTAGCTACTCCATTGGTTACTGAGGTCTCCCCTCCTATTATATATGGTATTCCGAGGTCACCCCTCCGAATACAATGGTTACTTATGATATGATATGTTCCGGGCTCGTGGTAGATTTCTGACAACCCTTACACTTTTGATATACCTATATTGTATCTTCTGTATTCCCCAACGCACCATATTCTGCATTAATTGTTCATTACTCAGTACACTTATATGACTCACTCTATTACCAAGCTATATATATTCCATTGCTTTGATCTGTCACACTCTTATTTCGTTACTTCAGACTATGGTTCCATTCACGTACTAGGTTATTATATGTTTATTGGATTTGATTATGATATTCATGTTTTATATGACTACTGATTACCCTGTTATGATATGATTAATACGCGGTTATATGATTTACCTGTTGTCATCTGATGATATGCTATCTTACTTTTATGTGATCCTTTTGATTTGTCTGGTAACCATGCTTGTGTGAAATCGATTGTTGATCTGTTTATCTTTTGTACCTCGTTCGATTAATCTCGTGGACTATGACTATCCGTGGTATCCTTATCTGCTTGTTGTTGACCTGCCATGTTTGCATTTCTGTTTATGCTACGGTTTGATTGGGTAAATGGTTCAACTTATGACGTATGGCTTGTTAACTTGTTTAATTACCCCGCTATGTCTTCAATTCATTTAATTATATCGTTTATACTGTATTCCTACTTATTACGTGTGACTGCCATATGTTGACTGCTGTTAGTACTTCCGCTGTTATGATACTGGTTATGTTTTCAACTAAGGGTTTTGACCTGTGTGAATTGCCATGCTCACTTATTAATTAGTTGCTTCCGCTTTCCTGTAGATATCTGTTTGGCTTGTATGTCTTCTGATTTCCTGAATTGATTGTATGACATATATGTTGTGTGGATGCGACGCCTGCTATGCTTGCTTATGTTTCAGTTCTTGTATGTCTGGTTTGTATGTGCTTGTTTATATGTCATTGATGCTTTGCTTTGCTTCGTTCTCCTTGTTATCTGTTCGTTTTGGATATCGGTATAATTGTGTTCTGCAGGATCCTCATTGACTCATTGTTCTCATTTCGCTGCGACTTTGTTATCCGTTTCCTTTGTTTCATTTTGCATTTCAGATTTTATTTAGCGTTTGTTTTGTTATATCTGTTCATTGGCCTTTTTAAGCTCAGCCGCATTTCTTTTCCTGCGGCAGGTTTTAGGTTTGAAGATGGGCTTTGATGGGCTGAGAGTTGGATTATCTGAGTGGACCAACCCTAGTTACCTTATTATTTGGAATTATTTTTCGGGCTATTGTTTTGAGATTTCAGTTTATTTTAGTCATCTTGAGTTTTGTAATTTTCATTGTAATCTTTCGTTTATATGACTGGGTACGTTATTCTTTAAGACTTCCGCTTGTAAAATTTTATTTGTAAGTTCTGATATGACACCAGAATGTGACACTTCTACCCTTGTCGGTTGGGGTGTTACAGTCTTCTTCCATCTGAATAGCAATCAAGTGTTCAAACATATCATACTGTTTATCTACTTTGTCAGTGAACAATTCTGGCTTATCTTGTAATACTCCTGGAAGCTGATTGACAATTAAAAAAAATGTTATTATTATTATTAATAAATAAAAGTTAATACATAAATACATTCATTTTATATAAAAATTTATCTTACCATCATTGATGTATAAAAGTAATGCCGTTTGATCTTTCTATCTGAGAACAATTCCTCGTAGTTTAGGATATCAGCAAAGGTATCTATCACAGGAATTTCAATTTTCAAGGTTGGCGCTAGTGATTGAACATTCACTCTCATTAATCCTAAACCTTTATCGTCTACGAAAACTTGTTCTCTGTTCACAATATCACAAGTGATAAGTATAAGGAACTGTGTATATAGGTAAATGTTTTTTGTATCACAGGTGATAAATATAAGAAACTAATATATGTTTTGTTATCACAAGTGATAACCATAATAAATTAGATATTGAAATTTTAAATATAAACTTACGCTTCGTTTCCTTGCATACAGAAGATGCTTCTTGCCAAGAGTTTTTCCACCTCTGTTAGATTTTTTGTCGTGCTGGCCTTCTTGTTCATGTATGGAGATTTCAGGCACTGATATTGTTTTTCTTCATCACTTGATTTTGACTGTACTCCTGGGCTATCAAATCCTAGATCAAAGCTTGGCTGAGACCCTGGTATAAAGACGGAACTAGGGCTTTGTGAAGATGGAGCTGTTTGTTCCTTTTCTTCAACACTTTTATGTTTCTTAAGGTTCTCACGGTTCTCACTTTCTGCATATATGTTCACTTCTTCATTTCGTTTTGCATCCATGTTGGCTTGTTGCCTTTGTATTTCTCTCAATTCATTTCTAAATTCTTCATCAGTTTTGTTTAGTAAATCTCCAAAAATATCATCATCAGTATCAAAAGGTTCTCTTTGATCTTTAGCTTCTTCATTACTTTTTTGACTTGTAACCTTGTTTGTTTCATCTTTTTCCCCTTCATTTTTTTCTTCAGCTTCACCCTTTTTGTTACTGTTCCCATCGATGTTTCCCACAGCTTCATCCTTTTCTCGTCTATTCTTGTTGTTGTTTTCATCAGTTTAATCATTTTTGGTATTGCTTGCGTCTTTGTTTCCACTACCTTGCGCAACTTCATTCTCATTATAGACTGATTCTCCATTTTGTTCGTTTGCTTCATCTTTTTTGACAGCATCATCAATTATCATTGATTCGTCATTTTCATCTCCGTGTTCTGTATATTGTCTGGCAAATGGATTTTGTACTTCATTATTTCCATCTTCATCATCACTTGTGCCAAATTTGATGGAGCTTGACTCTGTTGATGTTGATTTAGATCTTGATGATAAGAATGGACTTTTTCCTTTGAAACAATCATCTAGTTCACTGAAAATCTTTTTTATTCTTTCTCTAAATTGCCTAAGCCTTTCATCCCCTTTGAATTTACATATGTATTCTTTAATTGTTTCTTCTAGCATTTCTTTCTCACTCAAAATGCTTTCTATCATATCTTCTAGCATCTAATACACTTCCTGTGATTGAATTTCAAATTTAAGATCATATTAGTTATGCATCATCAACAGTGATATTATTATGTTTTTTTTTTAAATATTTTTACTGTATTATCACAAGTGATATCTTGCATAATTTATTTTATCACTTGTGATAGGACATAACAAAGAACTTAATTTTTTTTATACTGGCCTGCTTTTGAATATCTTCTTCATCTTTATTCATGTCTCCTATAATTTCCACCATTCCAAAGTACTTGTTGAAATCAATTTCCAGAATCTCCCTACTTTTTAACAGACTTGTGTTCCAACTTTTTAGAGCTGGTATTCTTCTCGGCACATTCATTTGATCAAACTTTGTGTAATGTAAATATGCAAGCTGTTTCATCAACAATTTTATCAGTTCAATGAATGTATATTTTCATAACATTTTATGTTAGGAAGAAAAAATAATTTAAAATTTATTACTTACCATCAAGAATGTAACTGGGCCGTAATACTCAACCTCTGTCCTATTATTCTTTCTTGCAGACCAATCATGTTTTGTTGAGCTTGCACAATCAAAAATACATCTGCACCAGTCTATATCTTTCACGTTATCTCCTTCAAACATGTTTTCCAACACCGTTTTTGTGACAACAGAGCTTTTATCGCATCCTCCCAATGTATTTGCAATAAGCATTAAAATGTTCATTCTTAACATGAAATCTGTGTTTGTTGTTTTTGTTATCTCCTTTGATATGGCATTTGTTGTCAAACTGTTTTCGTGTTTGAATTGATTTTTCCATTCTTCAACAAATTTATCGTTGTATTGTCTTTGGCCTTCATCTCTTTCTAGCGTCCTTGATCCATTTGGTAGTCTGAGAACTTCATGCACAGTTTGTGGAGATATTTTTAAATTCCCTGTTGGAAGTCTAAGGTTCATTGATTCTGTGTCGAGGCTGTCTACCACAAAGAAGGCAAGCTTTGTTGGTATTTCATTTATTGGGAATTCTATCAAGTCTCCAAAACCCATTTGTGTTATAACCTTCTTTCTTTCTACACTTAACCCACGCATTGTCTCAAAAAGTGGCTTAACTGATGCCCTTCCCTTGACTATTGTGTACACCTTTCGTTTATTTTTTGAATCTTTTTCAATCTCTTCGTTTACATCATCTTCCATTTCACCAATTTTTCTTTTTCCTTTTCCTTTTTCTCTTTCATGATTATCTTCTTTATTATCATTTTTTGCAACAGTTTCTTTTTCAGATTTTTCTGTTTTTTCAAGATTTTCTTTTTCAGCCTGTTTCATTTTTGGGTAATCTTCTTTTTCAGCTTCTTTTGCATCCTGTAGTAAAAATAAAATAATAAAATAAATTTTTTTGTCATTTATCACTTGTGATATTTTAGCATTTATCACTTGTGATATAGCATTCACATAACTATCGCAAAACACTTTTTCATATACCTGTTCTGTAGCTTTTTTCGATGCTTCTTTTTCTTGCTCAGGCTTTAATTTTGTTGCTTCTTCCTTCATCATCTTCTTTTTTTCCTCCAACCCTTTTTCTTTTTCTTCCATTTTTTGATGCAAACCTCTAAAACGTTTTTTCTTACTTGCTAATTGTTTTCTTCTTTTTGGTTTCTGTTCATCTGTATAATAGCAAATCCATTTATACATTGTTTGGCAATTTCACAGTCATTGAATCTACAAATTAACCAAATTTGGGTAGACGTTTTTAACAACCAAACTACCTTTAGTATTGCGTACACCTTTTCGTTTCTTTTTCTACAGGTTAACAACCAAATCACCTTGTTTTATAATGAGCCCAAAAAAAGTTTCAACGATCCCAAAACAGTCACATTTATGTCCCTTAGTTTACAAGTTCACTCAAAGTAGTTACAACTTCAAAATGTATAAACTAAGTTCTTTTCACTATGCATTTTGAATGAAGTTGTAAGCCCAAAACAGTTAGGTGAGCTTCAATCAAACTATAATCAAACTACAATGTGCCTCAATTTATAAATATCCCAAAACTACAACGATCTTAGTTTCTACAGCTGTAAACATCTAACAATCAATGACATGAGCTGTCGCTATTGTAACTTCTAATTCAATAGCAAAAATATTTGTCTTCAACATATTTTTTTAAATCACAGAAGATAAACTGGTATATTACACATATCTTGAACAATCATTTCATTTTTATTTTATTTTTAAATATAATCTGTAATTTATCATTGTTTCAAGACATCTTAAAATAAGCAAAACATATATAAAATATGCATATAAAACTCAAATAAAATACGCAACCAGTAAATAAAATTCAATTAATTTTTAAATAATATCGAAATGAGTGTCGTACCGTTATCCATATTTTCAACAGATTGTTTTCCGTTTTCTTGTTGAGGTTGCGATTCCTTCATGTTTATGTATTTTTGAATTTGATTCAACGATTCGTTGTTTATTTTTCGAAGGATAGATTGTTGGTGTGTGTGTTTTTTTTATTTGTGTGTGTGTTTTTCCAGATCTGGGTTTTATTTTATTGAACTTTACATTTTCAGTCCTTATATTTTTACTTTATGTAAACTTTTTTGCTTTTTTTAATTTATATCACCTGTGATAAACAATTAAATACATTTTTTGAAAAGCTTTTGTCTATACTAGTCAACTGAAAATTTTCACAGCAAGGACATACAAGCTCACACCTCAAAATACATTTTTGGAAGTAATTAATCCTTACTTATTATTTGCTTTTTCTTTTTTTGTTAGATGACTGGTGTGATAACAGGTGATATAATAAACTTTTAGTTATATCACTGGTGATATGTTCTAATATCACAAATGATACATTTAAAAAAAAAGAGAGAAAAAGAAAATTTTGTTGGTAGGCTAGTTTTGTGGTGACTCAAGATCTAAATTTTGTTGGTAGGCTAGTTTTTGTTTACCAGTTTTAACATGTTTTCACAGAGTATGTCATTGCAAAAATAATCAATCTCTTAATTTGATATACACTTTAAGGACAGTGCGTCTTGGCAGTCATCTTATCATTTACCAAAGTATCGCAAATAAATCATTTACACTTTGAAAAAAAAAATCATCATAATCCCAAATTTACCGATCTTTGGTTCACCAATTCATTTATTTAAACTAAAGGTACCTGAGTAGCGAAATCTTCTATGAATTATCCAACAGCATAAATATATATAGTGATAGATACATGCATATGTCAGCAGAAGAACATAAGCAAGGTTATATTCATATTACCCAAAACTGTTTACTTCCATCTAAAATCAAGAACAAAGTGTAAAATACATCTAAAAGCATACGTCTGCATTTCCAACAAAAAGATGCAAATTTCAGAGCAAAATGTAGTACAATCTCCGGCACCAGGGAATGTGATTCAGGTACCTAATAGATCCACCCATCTACTTAGGTAATTCCCAAACTTGGACACTGTCCGTCACATTTCGTGGCCCGGCAGTCCTACTTGCATCTAAAATGCAGAACAAAATGTAAAATCCAACTAAAATATGCAAAATCCAAAACAAAATGTAGTTCAATCTCCGGCACCAGAGATTGTGATTCAGGTACCTAATAGATCCACCCATCTACTTAGGTATTTCCCAAACTTGGACATTGTCCGTCACATTCCGTGGCCCGGCAGCCCTACTATTGTTTTTTGCATATCAGATTCTTAAACCTACTTTAAACCATCTACGTTGTTTAGAAATCTAAATACTTAAAACAGAAATGTAAATTGTTTTGTAATAGCATTAAATAGATTTAATGCTTGTTTTCTTCAGCTATCTTCTTCCTGATAGCTTCTTCAACCACCTTTTGAATCTCCTTCTCATCATGGTTGTGTTTTTCAGCAAACTTGATTGCATATTCTGACATGAGTTCACTCTTTTGATTCACTTCATGTAACAGTATCTTAGCTGCATACCTCATCCTCATTCTTGTCATTTGTTCAGCATATCTGTAATTCCTTTCATCAACGATGTTTGGCTTCCAACTTGGTCCTGCGTCACCTTCAAATGTTTCCATATGCATCATCATGTATAAGCCGCAATCAATCTTGTTATCCTTTGTCCTCCATTTCATCTTTAACACAGTTGCTGGCTTCTCTTTCAACATCGTATTGAGGATTGGGTGTGAAGCCCTGATCAGGTAATTTACAAGAATTGATTTCTGCAAATTAAAAAAATATTACTTGCAACAATTTATCTCTAGTGATATAAGTATTTAAACAGAGTTCGTTTCAGACATTGCTTACCACAAAATCGAAGTTGGGTTTGTATTTATCCTTGTAGGGCGCATCTAAAATGTTGTTGTCCAGTATTACAGCGTTTCCCTTCTCCAGATTGAAAACTATGACATAGTAATGGTCGTGAGCAATTATCGGAAAGAAGACAAGTTTCACATCTTTCAATTTCCGTTTTGCTTCTTCCTCAGTCATGAGTTTTTTCATGAGTATTTCAAAATTGTCACACTGCTTTTTTTCATCTTTTACTTTCTTCAGAATCTCTGGCAGCTGTATCATAACAATAGATTCAAGATAATTTAAAATACATATTACATAATTTTGAAACGCATGGATATATTATTGAATTTTTTTTGGAAGTATTAATATCTTACCACTGCATCTGTTGGGAAGTAGTATCTTGTCTTCATTTTTCCAACTTTGTTCTTTCTCTCTTCATGATTCAATACCGAAGCGAATGCATCGATCACCTGACTTTCTATTAGCAAGCCCGGCGCAATTGATTGCATTACTATTCTTGGTACTGGTGGGCCCTTGCCATCATTGAACACCTCTTCTCTGTTTTTTAATATCACAGTTGATAAATTTTAAGTTCTTAAATATAGCATATCACTTGTGATAAATAACATAACCTTAATACTAACAGAAAATTTAAATCTTACATGATATCTTCTTCCATCGAAAATAAGTTGTTAGCTAGCATTGTTTCAGACTCTGTTAACGGTTCCATCGTGTCTGCCTTCTTGTTCATATAAGGTGATTTCAAGTACACTGATGGTTTAACAATCCTTTTTCCTTCCCTCTTTTCATTTTCTTTGTTGCTTTCTTCAGCAACATCTTTCTGAGTCCTGAATGCCTTGTGTTGAATTTCTGGGCTTTGAAATTCTGCAACTTTAGCCCTTTCTGAGTCCTGAATTGGGATTTATGCAAATCAGAAGAAAGCATACATTCACCATTCATTCTTAAAGTTTGGAGTTCTCTATTTCTAAAATACTATTTATTACAAACCATAGATCATAAGTTTTTTCGCAAAAGCATGCACGTGAACAAAAAGCATGCAAATGCGTAGGAATGAATGGGTACTAATAGTAGTTCAACTAGAAGGGACTGAAAATGGCTCTTCAAAGGCACCACGATACATCGCCTTTTCTTGCCTATTTTAAGCAAAGCAACTATCTAACCTTTTCTCTTCTTTTCTTAGCAAGTTCTTTTGCAGCTTCTTTTCTTTTCTTTTCTGCTTCTTTCAGTTTTGTAGCCTCTTCTTTTGCAGCTTGTTTTGCTGCAGCTTCTTTTGCAGCCTGCATTAATGAAAAATTAACGAATAAATAAATTTAAAAAAAAAACTATCGTATTGTATGACTTTGTTATTTTTAGAATTTATCACTTGTGATATTACCTTTTCGGCTTCTTCTTTCTTCTGAGCTGCTTCCTTTTCAGCTTCTTTTTCAGCTGCTTCCTTTTCAGCCTGTTTTTTAGCCTCTTCTTGTTTTTGGATTGCAGCTTCTTTTGCAGCTGCTTGTTTTGCTACAGCTTCTTTTGCAGCCTACATTAATAAAAAATTAAAGAATAAATAAATAAATAAAAACTAAATAAAAAAAGTGTTGTATTGTATGACTTTGTTATATTTTAGAGTTTATCACTTGTGATATTACCTTTTCCGCTGCTTCTTTCTTCTTCTTTTCAGCTTCTCTTTTTTTCTCAGCTGCTTTTTTCTGAGCTTCTTTTTCGGCTGCTTCTTTTTCAGCCTGCTTCTTTTTTGCAATTGCTTCTTCTTCATCCTGTATTTTTTACCATTTTCTTATGTTAAAATTTATCACTTGTGATATTGTATACAGATAAGTACTTTAGATTATAATTATCTAACCTGTTGTTTATCTGTTTCTGCAGGAGTCTCTTTTGTTGTTTTTTCTTTATCGTTGTTTCCTCCTTCGCTATCATCATCATCCTCATTATTTGTATCTTCATCATCACTTTCATCATCAGTTTCATCATCTCCTCCTCCTTCAGTATTCCTGCCTTCATCATCTCCTCCATTTCTTCTGCTCGTTCCTTCTTGATTATCAATCACTCTACCATTTTCATCTATTTGAAGATTCCCCTGGAATTGTGTGTTGTATTTTTCTACATATAACCTTATTGTTTCATCTCCTGGGTATATCTCCATGCTTACCCTTATAAAATTTTCTAACTCTCTCTTCTCATTCAAAACTCTTTCAAACTTTTCTTCGACAACTTCATATAGTTGCTGTGTTTTTAATTAAATAAAGCAATTATAAGTATTTTATCACTAGTGATATATTCAAATTTTTCATATTAATTATAAGTATTACCTCTTTCTGTTTCCTGATATCTGCTTCTTCACTCTCATCCTCTTCTTCGATCACCATGACATTTCCAAACCCTCCCATCTCCATCTCCATCTCTTTCCTTTTCTCAATCAGCTTTGTGGTCCAATTTCTGATGGCTGGCCATTTTCTTGGCACATCCATTTCATCGAACTTTGTGAAATGCAAGTAGATAAGCTGTTTTCAAGAAAACAAAACATTCATTAAAACCTTTACTTATTAAAAGAAGTGGTAGATTAATCCTTTTTAGTATCCCAAGTGATATTGTACATGGCATTTATTTTTTAAAAAACAACTTGTAATATCACTGGTGATAGAATACATTTTATATGTCATTAACTTAAAGTATCACTTGTGATACCCTACATCATATTTGTTTTAAAGATAACCTTGACTTACCGTGAATGCTGCATATGGTCCATAGTACCAATTTTCCGTTGTTGAGTCATCCCAGCCTTCCTTGCTTAATTTCATAGAGTTCCAAATGTATGAGCACCAGTCAATTGTCGTTATTTCCTCTGGTGTCATCAGAAATTTGATGACGTGATACTTCAGCATCGAACTGTTATAGCAGGTTCCCAGACAGTTTGCAAACAGCATTAGGAAATTCATGTGGAAGGTGAAGTCTATTTCTTCAGTACTCTGAATCACCTTTGATAATGCTGTTGTTGTTATCCTTTTTTTTCCGGGGAATTGTGCCATAAACTGTTTCATAAACACATCATCCCAATCCCTTTCTGGTCCTGAGCAAAGTGTTCTCGGACCCATTGGTATCCCTAGAACTTCCCTAATTGTTTTCGGTTTGATTTTTATGACACCCCCATTTGGCAAGTTTATTTGCATCTTTTCCATATCCATATGTGTCAATATGAAGTAGGGCAGCTTTCCAGGGATTTTTTGCAACGGGAAATCAATCAGTGTTCCAAATCCCATTGCCATGACCATTTTCCTTCTTTCTGTGCTCAGCGAATGTGATGCATCGTAAAACGGTTGGACAGTCGTTTTAGCCCTCAACGACTTGAATGGACTGACATATTCTTCTTCTTCTTCCTCATCTTCCACCTCCATTTTTTCCTTGCCTTTCTTCGTCTGTTCTTTCTTCTTCTTTGCTTCTTCCTTCTTCCTTTGTTCTTCTTTCTTTTTCGTTTCTTCTTCTTTCTTCTTCTTCTTCGTTTCCTTCATTTTTTTTTATTTGTTGCCTTTCCTTCCTTTTTCTTTTCTTCTTCTTCCTTCTTTTTCTTTGTTTCTTCCTTCTTTTTCTTTCTTGCATCCTCAGCTTTTTCTTCTCCTCTCTTTCTCTTTCCTTTTTCTTCCTGCTTTTGTTTTTCGGTTTGTTATTTTTTTGATGCTGATCTTGTTACAGCAACTGGTGAATCTGTTGCTTGTTCTTTTCTTTTCTTTGTTTGCTTGGGTTTCAACTTTGGTTTTGCTTCTTTGGGTATGACTGTTTCTTGGGGTGTCGCTTCGGGTGTTGTTTTGGTTGTTGTTTCTGGTGTTGGTTAAAATGGTGTCGCTTCGGGTGTTTTTGGTTGGGCTGTTGGTGGTGTTGGTGTGGTTTCTATGGTTGCTAGAGTTGTTATTGGTGTGTTTTCTGGCGATGTCATTTCCGGTGATGCTTGATTTAATGGTGTGACAAGCCTTGATCATGCAATGGTTGTTATCTGTTTTGTGGGTGTCTTTTCTAGATAGGTAGTTTTTATCGATGACTTCATGTATTTTGTGGTTGTTTTCTGTGGTGAGGGTTTAGATGTTTCCTGTTGTGTTTCTTGTTGTGCTAGTGTTGTTTGTGGTGTTGGTGTTTGTGTTGGTGGTGGTTGTTTTTTTCTTGATATGTTGCTTTTTTGAATTGGAGTTTGTTTCTTGCTTCTTTTCTTTTTCATTTCTTTTAGACTTGTATTCAAATCTGCACAAAAGAAATCCCAAGTAAGTTTTCATGAATATTTATTGCTGATAAATATAAACTCTGAATGTTTATGCGTCATACAATTTTATAACATTCTACTGCAAGTATGTCATATCAATTTGTATCACAGGTGATATAACACAGAAGCTAAATGTCAAAACAAGTATGCCGCATACATACAGGGTTTATCATAGTTGATATTTTTCTAAAGGAGACATGCTTATATGTTGGAATTTACCTTTTTCCTTTTGAATCTCTGGAGATACGCTCAAAAATTTGCTTGTCGACAAAACTGCATTTACAAATTTTTTTAAGAAACAAACAGAATGTCTGCAATTTTTATGTTTAAAAGATTTATTTTAGCAGACAAAAACTGACCGTTTAAAGCTTGTATTGTCTCCAGATGCTCGTAAATATCATCTTCTACATTTTTTTCAAAATCAAAATTTTAATGTCTTGTGTTATGTAAAATAAAAAGACACTATAAATTCTAATAAAAAATGTATTTGAAATATAGTTATTTCACGTATAACGGCTTATCATCACAGTTGTTATAATATCAAAAAAAAAATAATAATAATAAAATAAATAAATAAAAAATAAAAAATCACTGTATCTGTTTTTATCCCTGGTGATATACCATTAAATATTTAAGTTATCCGCGTCTGCTCTTCATCGCCATCACTACCATCAGTACCACTACCACTACTAGTAACACTACGACTACGAAAAGTCATAACTAAACCACCACCTTTACCACAAAAACACTAAAAATGTATCAGTTATCGCGCTACATGATCTCTAATCGTGTGACAAGTAATCAATTATCGCTACATCTGTTTTTATCACTAGTGATATACCATAAAATATTTCTCTGTCACACTCAAAAACACATCATAAGTTACATCAAAATTATACTCGTAACAAGCTAAAAACATATCCATTATCACGAAGAACGCTAAAAGTCAAATCGACGTTCGCTACCACTACTACTATCACTACCACTATACTGAAGCACCACCAACACCACTACCACTACCACCACCACAACTACCACTACCACCACCACTACCAGTATCAATACTAAACCACTAAAACTACCAAATCACTACCACATCTACCACAACTGTTTTACAGTATGACACCTAAAAACATCTAATATCAACAAAATCTGCATAAATTTCTTCTTCTTTTACAGTATGTCAGCAAAATCTCAAATAAATACATAATCATCAATTGCATGTCATTAATACAGCAAAAAAATACAGAAAAATGTTCATAAATAGCAATAACATTCATAAATAAGTATAGAATCAGTAGAGATACATAAATAACGTCTAAATAATTAGTTTGAAGCTTCGTACCATCGTTTTCGGAGTTGGTAGGTTTGTTTTGATCCATTTTTTTTGTGCTTTTTCTTCTTCAGTTGAAGATTGATGCGTTTTTATGTTTTTTTTTTTTTTTTTTGACGGTTAATTGTTGGTTGATTTTGATAGTTAGGGTTTGTTTTTAGTGAGAGATTTTAGTGAAAGAAAGCGACGTGTTGGTTTTGCTGATGAAAATGACGCGTGTGTTGTGTTTATGTGGTTGGGGGAAGTTTCACGTTTTGGCAAGAATAGTCCCTCCGTATTTTTTATCCTTAAAAAATGTTTTTTGATCCAACGGTTGATACTTGTCCCTTGGTAAGGTAAGGAAATAAAGGTTTGTGAAATAAAGTGCCTCTAGAATGATGCATCTTCCATTTTGTTGAATTTAATCTACATCATTATAAATTTATGATTAAGACCACAGTTACTATTTTGGTAAACTCCTCATTCATGCACGCCATGTTACTTTTTCTCTTCTGCTATTCCATTCTTAGCTAAAACGAAAACTAATATAGAACTATTTATTAAGATAACATTTGGTTCTAAACTCTTTCATTTTGGTGGTCCTATATATGAACTACACTATCTAAGTTATTGCCTTAAATGCATTTTGTTACGTATTACAACCAGATTTAGACATGAATACACTCAAGACTTAAAATCGAACACCTTCCACAAAAAATGTGTAGATTGGCGGGAACACCCTGACTTCGGGTGCCTTTTGGCACCAGCCATTGTTCGGCAGTCTATTGATAACTAGGTCAAGTTAAGAAGGCGTTTTGGGATTGCCTATTTTTTATGTTTATGTATCAGCTTAGAAATAAGTACATATTATGGAACTAGTGTTTAAATTTGCTTATTTAAAAGAACAAAAATGATAAATGGGCCTAGAAGATAACCTACTACATAAATAACTTATACAGTTGCATAATTGTACAAGTTATTTATGCGGTAGGTCACCTTTTAGGTTCATATATCAAGGCTCTTAAAAGAATGCAATAATATTGGTAAAAAAAATTCTGATAGAAATATTGAATCAAATTCATTTATAAATTGTTTGAAGTTAAATTTAATAATATCAAATGAAAATATGAATACATTAAAACCTCTATAAATTAATACTCGATAAATTAATAACCTCGATAAAATTAATAATTTGTATAGTCCCAACTTTGGAGCAGTACAAATTTGGACCATAATCGATAAAATAATAAGAGAATAATTTTTTGAAACCCCAATTTATATTTATTGGTCCATACGAAACTATAAATTAATAATTACTAAAAAAATCCATATATCTACATGCGATACATTTCAAAATTCTAATATTGTTTAGTAAAAAATAAATTTATAGTCACTTATTTTTTTTGTTGAACTTCAAATATATATTTGGTTCGTCTTTAAATCCCTCTATTGCACTAAAGAGTCGGGGCGTTCTCTTCTCGTGTTGCAACAAAAAATGTTAATTAATTTTTCATAAAGTGTGAATTTGAATTCATAAAATATTAGTTGAAACTAGTTTTTCTAATTTAATTTTCTTCTTTAACTAGTATACATTTTAACTAGTATATTGGACTTGAAAATTTAAAGACAATATGTTAAACCTCTTTAAATTAATAAATTGTTTATTTATCGATACAATAATAACTCGTTAAATTAATAAAATATCACGGTCCCAACGTTATTAATTTATAGATGTTTTACTGTATGTAGCTTTAAATCTAATTAAAAAAAAAAAAAAAAAAAAAAAACATTTTTCTGTTTAAGAAATGATAAATACTGAGGGAGTGTTTTGATGATAAATAAATTAAAAAAAAAAAGAATCTGTTTAAGAAATGATAAATACTATGGAGTGTTTTGATAAAAAAAAAAATAAAAAAAAAAATAAAAAAAAATAAAATTCTCATAAAATTTTAAGTAGTAAAAAATAATAATAATAAATAAATAAATAAATTAAACGCTCACCAACATACAACAAATAGTTGTTCGATTAACCCAACAAGAGCCAATCCATATTAAAGTTTTAAAAAAAATGAGTTTAGATACATTATTACTCACTTTGTTTTGACCTATTATATCGGCATGCATTTATTTTTTATAATTAATCTTTCTATGTGTCTTTTTTGTAATAATATAATAAATGTGAGTAGGAAATAGAGAGGAGTAAGTTTGCGTTACGTAGACTTTTAATTATTAAAGTCAATAGTAAGTAAAGGGTTAGAAAAAGGTGACACCTACGTAAACACATGAGTGGAAGTTTTGGTCTTGCCTAAGTCGTTGCTTAACAACAAAACACAAAGTGTTCGTTCTTCTAGAAGGTTAAACTGTATACTCCTCTTTAAGATAAGAAGAATATAAGGGTGCGTTTGTTTGATGGGTGTTGGCATAGGATTTAGGCATCATGGTAGAGATGAGATGTTTGGTAGATAAATGGTGGGCAGGGACGGAGCCAGGATCAAATATGACCGGGTGCACAAAATTTTTTGAACCGTAATATTGGAAACACATTTCGAAAGACTGGGTGCATTTAAGATGCATTTAGGAAAAATCGGTGTTTTTTTCAAAAATTAACACTGTATCGAAAAAATCAATGGGGTTCCCGGGCACACACGGGAACCCCCTAGCTCCGTCCCTGATGGTGGGTCCCAATATAAGGAACGAGTACCAAATATATGTCATCTTCAATTCCAGGCTATTATGCATGGTTTAGAGCTACTTTTCATATTATTTTTGTCTTTATACTAAGGAAGTGGGCTCAAGTTGCATATCTATCACTCATATTTCTTTTTTTAACTTTTAAAATTATATTTTAATCTTTTCAAATCTTTATTTATTTATAAAACAAACATTTTTAAATATAATAATTTTCCCTCCAATTTTTTCACTTTAAACTAAATCTAATCCTAAATCCAAATCCAAATCAAAATCCTAATCCTAATCCTAAACCCATATACAAACCAAACGGGCCCTAAGATATACTCCGTAAGTAAGAGATAAAATTATGAAAAATGAATCTGCTTAGGCTGCCCTTAGTAAGGCAATTCAATCTTCCTCATTTTCACTGTCACGTCAGCTTTCTCTCTTCAGCGATTTTAAGGGGATTAGGTGTCCCAGTAATGGTGGCCATGATCAGGCTTTTTTTTTTTTTTTTTTTTTTTTTTTTAACACAAACTCAATTTTCATTAATAATTAAAATGTTACATAATAATTCTAATAAAATAAAAACACTATGAAACTTATTAAAACATTACAACACTTATTAAAAATTAATAATTTAAGTTGTGGCTTGTCTTGATCGAATCTTTGATTTCTTGCATTTTTTGTCGTTGTACTGCGCGCAAAGTTGGGTCGATTGGCGTGCAATAGAATATGATGTATTTTTATATTTCTTTTGTCGCTCAAATTCAAGTTTTTCTTGTTCTAGTGCCAATCTTTTGTCATCCATTTTTGCTTTCTTTTGCTCTAACTCTAACTCCTTTTGCCTTTGCTCCAGCTCTTTCTTCTTCAAGTCGTAGTATCCGTCTGCCAGCTCCTTCTTCTTTCTCAATGCCGTGGACTTAATGCTTTTCCATTTCTCGGCAACACCTTCCATATAGCTTTGGAACTCTCCGAAGATTTCTTCTTATTCTTCTTAGCGGTATCACGACCAATTGGTCGCTCAGGAACAGGCACAGGCACATCCGAGTGGACATCCGAGTCGGTTTCAGAAGTCCTTGCTTTTTTCCGACCCTCATCTTGGCTTAAAAAAGTCGGCATCTCATTATCCTTCCAAACCTCATGGTCCTTCAAAATTTCCCAACAATGCTCCAATACAAACGCATGATCACATACTATATGGTATTCTTCACACGCTCGTCTATAAACATTGAGGTCATTCTCACCACTTCCGTAATTCCTATAAGCATTGTTGTAAATGGCACAACATTGACCAACTCTAGGAAGAATCCTATTTTTCCACTTGGTAATAATCGAGTTGTACGTTCTTTTTACACCAACCTCTTTTTCAAAGTAAGCAATGACTTTCTGCCAAAATCCCTTAGCATTTTGGTTGTTTCCCGTTATGCTATTCTCGAATACATCACACCAAGCATTGCACAACGCGATCTCTTCTTCGCGTATCCAAAGCAACGAATCATTTTTGGTTTCTTTCTCGACAACCTTCTTCTTCGCCTTTATAGCTCATTTCTTCGGTTTGACTGGTGACGTCTATTCCGAAATAGTCTTATCGTCATCATTCGTAACCGAATCGTGATATGATCCATGATACGATCCATGAGCCGAACCTTGACCCGAACCGTGATACTCTTGAGTCGGATAACCCGAACCAGTTCCAACATAAAAATCAGGATTGGTGTACAATAGTTCTTCAAAATCACAATCATCAAGATTCATACGGTTAACCGGAGAATAATGTTGATAATTTGAATATGAAGACGTTGATGAATCCATTGTTGGACGATACACCGATTCGGGAGTGGCTTTGTTTGTTGTTGTTGTTGGATGTTTTGATACGGTGGAACAAATGGACGATTCATAGGACGGTTTATAAAAAATGGATTGTTAGTTTGTTGTTGTGGAGGTTGTTGCGATTGATAATCCAAAGTAGCGGGTCAGAAATTGACGGTTGGTGAGACACCGGTTAACCGGAAATTCGGATCCGGTGTTAATTGCGGGATTTTTTGTGCCAATCGGGATTTTCGGCCTTTTTGTTGTGGTGTTTTCTTAGACATTTTGATAGAGATGATTATGAGATTTTTGATAGAGAGGATTGTGAGATTTGTGGATTTAAGTATGTAAATATGTTGTGCATTTATAGTGTAGTTTAGTAGGGGTTTTTTTTTTTTTTTTCAAACGGTCATTTTTTTAAAATGCAACGTTCATATTTTTTCAAACATTCACTTTTTCAAACGGTTAGTAAAATTAAATGGGGGTAGTATTGTCGATCGCCTAGACGACCATGAAGGAAGAAACATGCTCCACGATCGATTCCCTACAGAAGGAGGATCGAGTGGGGATCGATCGTCTAACTCGATCGTGTGCTTCTACTGAGGGCAGCCTTAGTAATAAACGAAAAGTCCTAATTTACTAAATTGTAATTTATTTATTTATTTATTGTAATATATATTTTTTTACCCTGTCGAAGTTTGAGCAACCCACTAATTTTCTTTTTTATACTCATGCTTAATGAAGCTACTGACCCCCACTTTAATTAATTCTCCTTTTAAGATAAATATTGGAAAATGATTTGCACACTTTATTAATTGATTGAGACACTCAAAAGTCAAAAATATTGTGTACTGATATATATATACTTTTAGACCACTTTACCTATATTCACCCTTACAATAATATAAATGTCAAGATATAATACTTTTGAATGTTACCTCCCATAAATAAAGTCATAACATCAAATAGGGGCGTTGAGGTCATTATATACCTCATGAGAAAATATCAATATACATATTATATTTGCCATAAATTCAATAAACTAATCATGTACATTCATTTTTTGATAAATAAAATAATAATAAACTTTCACCCTCTTTTAAAAAAAATATCACGCAAACCATTAATCGTTACGCGAAAAAATTATACTATCGCAACGAGAATTAAATTATTTTTTCATAGATATACACTTCTATATATTTTCGACTAAAATTTTTTCAAATTTTCGCTTAAAAAAATCACATATGATTTTTAAAATGAATCACATGTGATTTTCTCGTCGAAAATTTTGTAAGAAAAAAGTTCGTCGAAAGTATATAAAAGTGCATATGTATAGTAAGATAATTAAATTTTCGTCGCGATAGTGTATTTTTCGTAGCTTGAAGATTTATCATTTACAAGATATATTTGTTTTTAAAAAAAGTGAAAAATAGTTTTTTTTTTTTTTTTTTTTTTTTTTAATTTGATGAAAAATAGATTGGTAAGATTAGTTCATTGTATCTATAAAAAATATGATATCTATATTGATTTCAACTTTAGACATCATATTTTTATTAGTAGTGCTACAACCACACAAAATTCACAAAAAAGAAAAAAAAAAATCCACACAAGAGATATGACATGTGTTGATTAGTGTAAAAAAGAGAAAAGAGAGAAAATATATTCAAAACAACAATCAATACATGACACATCTCTTGTGTGAATTTCCTTTTGTAAATCTTGAGTGGTTGGACCGCCGTTGGAGCACTACTCTATATTTATATACCTAATAAACCAATCTGACCGTTCACTTTTTCATCAAATAAAAAAAAAATCACTTTTCACCTTTTTTTTAAATAAAATATTTTAAGCGATAAAAAATACGCCAACACAACGAGAATTTTTTTATTTTTCAGTAGACGTGCACTTCGATATATACCAACGGCGAGGTTTTTTTTTTTTTTTTTTTTTTTTTTTTTTTGTAGTGTTAAAATTTGCGTCTAAAAATATCATATGTAATTTGTATATTATTAGGAGTGGATTCATAAAACCACATGTGATTTTAAAATAACAAATCATATGTGATTTTTTCAGACGTAAATTTCAACAATAAAAAAAAATCGAAAAAATATAAAAGTGCTCATCTATAGAAAGATAATTTAGTTATCGTTGTAATAGTATAATTCTTTTCACGTAACTATTAATGGTTTGTTATATATTTAATTTTTAAAAAAAAAAATAATGAAAGCGGATTTATTGGATTTAAGAAGAATTTGGGGTCTATAAATTTTTTTTCTCTCAAATAAGCATACAGTAAAACCTCTATAAATTAATGATGTTGAGATCGGGATATTTTAGTAATTTAGCGAGATATTATTATATCGATGAAATAATAATTTATTTATTTAAAGAGGTTTTACGTATGACCTTTAAATTTTCAAGTTCAACATACTAGTTACAATGTATATTAGTTAGAGATGAAAAATAAATTAGAAAAACAAGTTTCAATTAATATTTTATGAATTCACATTCACCAATTAGTTGAATTTGTTAACTTCATTGTTTTTGAATAAGTTAAAATTTAGTTTCATTGGGACAAATTTCAATTATGTATGGCCTTAATTTAACTAATTGAATTCGTACAAGTTCCAATTATGTATGGACTTTATATATATATATATATATATATATATATATATATATATGAAATTTTTTAATAATTATTAATTTTTTGTTTCGTTCGGACCAATATATATACACCGGGGTTTCAAAAAAATTATTATTTTATTATTTTATCGATTGGGGTTCAAATGCACTGGTCCCAAGTTGGGACCGGAAAATTATTAATTTTATTGAGGTTATTAATTTATCGAGTATTAAATTATAGATGTTTTATTGTATACTAGTCGGATACCCGCGCACAACGGAGGCGATAAGTATAATTATATGTGTTTGCTTACCCGTTTAATGAATTTGTTTCACAACACTTCGAATGTATATGTGTTAGTTGTATGTGTTTGTTTGGGTTACCCGTAACTTTTTCGTAGCTTTTCCGTGACATCATTATTCCCGCATATATAGAAATACCCTCGCAATCTCTTACGCGTCAAACACTCTCCCAAAGTATATGATTTTGACGAATCAAGATTATATTGATTGAAATAAAGGTTAAAGTTGTAAAAATTTGAATTAAAATAAAATAAACCCACTAAAAATATAAAACTTTTAAAAATATATCTAAATGGATGTTGAATTAAAGAGCATAAAATTTTAGAAAATATAGTGAAATTAGATTGTAAAAAAAATAAGTAGATAAAAAGATATTTCAATTTGAAAAAAAGAAAAAAAAAAATAGTTAAGAAGTGACACATGTTATTTTATAAGGGATACACTATTAATACGGGGGCTACTACCCCTAGACTGTCACTTTGGTCCTTTTCATCAGGCGTGGGGCCCTCCCTCTCTCTCCCACTTTCGTCCTTTTCTTCTTCTTATTTTTTTTTATTTGATTTGATGCGTATAGTTTATTTTGTATGGTATATTTAATTTGTGTAGTGTTTTTATATGTATAGTGTATTTATTTGTGTGATATATTTAATTTGTGTAGTGTTTTTATATGTAGAGTATTTATTTGTGTATTGTTTCCATTTAATTAAACAATAACAATAAAACATTTTATAAACTTTTTTTACGTTACTTTTAATAAACTTTTTTTATAAACTTTTTTTTATAAACTTTTTTTATAAACTTTTTTTTATAAACTTTTTTATAAACTTTTTTTATAAACTTTTTATAAACTTTTTTTATAAACTTTAGTTTATAAAAAGTTTATAAAAAAAGTTTATAAAAAAAAATTTATAAAAAGTTTATAAAAAAGTTTATAAAAAAGTTTATAAAAAAAAGTTTACAAAAAGTTTTTAAAAAAAGTTTATAAAAAGTAACGTAAAAAAAGTTTATAAAATGTTTTATTGTTATTGTTTAATTAAATGGAAACAATACACAAATAAATACTCTACATATAAAAACACTACACAAATTAAATATATCACACAAATAAATACACTATACATATAAAAACACTACACAAATTAAATATAGCATACAAAATAAACTATACACATCAAATCAAAAAAAAAAAAAAAAAAAAAAAGGGACACAGTTGCATGTGGGAGGGGCCACGCCTGGGTCTAGGGTTAGACCCCGTTGAAATAAAATAGTAGCCACCGTATTAATAACTCATGCCTTTTATAATTGGAGCTCCTTATTTTAATTTTTAGTGGTTAGAAGTTAGACAATGGGGTATCATGGCATGCCAAATTTACTTTTTCAGTGCCAACTCAGCATCCTCCCTTTTAACACTCACACATCAAAACACCCCTTCACTCATAACATGCCATTTGAGCCCCACCCTCCCTAAATTTTATTTTCTTTTACATTTTTCAAACCAACTTAATTTCATTATTTTCTTTTACATTTTTCAAACCTACCCAAATGAATCTTATCTCATAAAGATTCTTATCCTCTCATCTTTTTACAAATGAATAAAGCACAAACACCTAACAGTTTTGACCAAACCGAGATATCTTTTCATCTATATCTTCTCATCTTCCTTCATAAACCAAAAAATGAGATATCCTCAAAAACAACAGTTTCGATCAAAAAAAAACCCAAGAGTTTGATATATTCTTAAATTTATTCAAATGAGAATCTTATCTCCATAAACTATAAACACCCAACGGTTTGATTTATTCAAAATGAATTATCTTCTCATCTATGCTTCTTAAATTTATTCAAACATGTGTTATTCAACCCACTGATGTTGGTGGCCATTTTATGATAAATGGCGATTTGATGATGATATGTGCTTCTTGATGCAACTTTTTGTTGGATAATTTTTTTAAAAAAAAAGGTAACCGTTGGTCCAACGGTTTGATTTCTTTTTTTTTTTTGGCCTTTTCCTCCTTTCATCCACGCCAATTCAGTAACGCTTGACAAGATTTTGAGAAGTGATGGCATCATCACTTGAAGATAGCGGCGCCAATTTCTTGGCCACATAGGATTTGGCGTGAATGTTAGCCATGATACCCCATGGTCTTAGGCTTGGAGTTTGTTAAGAAGTGACACATGTCATCTCATGATTGGAGCTCCTTATCTTAATTTTTGATTATGAGTTAGGTTTGGAATGAAGTTTGACTTTTACATGCATTATAATATAGTATAGATTAATTATTGTACATGACGTTGTATGATAAAAATAAGAAGTTTAACTACTTGTACATGTAATTTATACAGAACATACATGTTAACTACCGGTTTACCATGTCATCCACCTTTTAGTTTTTCACAAAAGAATTGTTTAATTTAAAAAGTAAGAAAATTGATATCCAAAACTTTTTAGATCGTCAATTAATCGTAATTCTGCTCGGCAATTATGCTTAAATTATGTCTTGCATAACTAATGAGTAAATTTTTAAAATTTTAAGTAAGGGTTTTGGTCGTAAAATATCAACGTATTTTTTTAAATGTACCGTTTTGGTACGTGTATTATTTATTGTTCCACTTAATATTGTGTACTTTCATTTTTTGTTTCATTTTGCACATTTTGATGACGTGTCACATTATAAATTGTGACACGTGTCAAACTTTCAACTGTGACACATCATCAAAATGTGCAAAATGAAACAAAACATGAAAGTACACAACATTAAGTGGAACAATAAATAATACACGTACCAAAACGATACATTTGAAAAAGTACGTTACTATTTTATGACGTAGAGAAATTTTGAAATGCTTACTTTTATTTTGGTGCTTACCAAGGGACAAATCCCCATCATCCATCTAATTTAATCTAATGGTGGGGATAAACGTAAGATTTAATATGGAAACCTAAGTCCATGTTTTTTTTCTCCTTTTTCTTTGTCTTTTTGTCTTTCTTATTTATTAACAATTTTTTTTTTCTTTTTTCTTTTTTTTTCTTTTTTTTTAAATTCACGTTTTTATATGAAATCATTTTTTTTAATTCACGTTTTTTTTATTCAAGTTTTTTTTCTCGCTTTCATACGTTTTCATCTGTATTCATACGTTTTCGTTCGTTTTTATACGTTTTCGTCCGTGTTCATATGTTTTCGTCCATTTTTTTACGTTTTCGTCTGTTTTCATCCTTTTTCGTACGTTTACATCCGTTTTCTGACGTTTTCTTACGTTTTCATACGTTTATATACGTTTTCGTCTGTTTTTAGATGTTTTTGTTCGTTTTCGTCCGTTTTTACGTTTTCGTCCATTTTTAGACATTTTCGTCTGTTTTCAGACGTTTTCGTCTGTTTTTATACGTTTCCGTCTGTTTTCATATGTTTTCATCTGTTTTCTAACGTTTTCGCCCGTTTACGTTTGTTTTCATACGTTTTCGTCTGTTTTCTTACGTTTTCGTTTGATTTCATACGTTTTTGCTACGTTTTCATACGTTTTCGTCCGTTTTCTTTCGTTTTACATACGTTTTCATACGTGTTTTTATGCTTTCATACGTTTTCGTCTGTTTTCTTACATTTTCGTCCGTTTTCTTACGTTTTCGGCCATTTTCATATGTTTTTGTCTGTCTTTTTAGCTTTTCATGTATTTTCGTTCGTTTTTAGACATTTTCGTCTGTATTTTTACGTTTTCATGTATTTTCGTCCGTTTTTTATACGTTGTCATCTGTTTTTTACGTTTTCATCCATTTTTAGACGTTTTCGTCTGTTTTCAGACGTTTTCATCCATTTTTATACGTTTTCGTCCGTTTTCATACATTTTCATCCGTTTTTATACGTTTTTGTCTGTTTTATACGTTCTTGTCCGTTTTCAGACGTTTTTGTCCGTTTTCATACGCTTTTATACTTTTTTTATTCGATTTAATACGTTTTTGTCCGTTTTCAGACGTTTTCATTTTGATATTTGTAAGTGACACTTATTTATCTCTTGTGATATAACACTGTAAGGAAGATGAAAAGTATTACATTATTCATCATGTATGTGTTATCAGTTGTGATACTCAACTAAGAATGTGATGGTTATGTTTTTGAAAATATTTAGGAAGATTTTTGTGTTTATGATATTAGGAAATATTAGAAAAGTTGTTCAACTGAAAACAAGAGATGTGATGATACTTTTGTTAGACTTGTGGTGGATTTTTCTATTTAATGGATACATTGTGAATGTTTCGATAGGTTTTATTGCGGGATTTGAAAATATATATGGTTGAATCAGCAAACTAAATAAGCCATGGTTGAAGATAGCACACATCTTTATAAACAAACTGATGAAGCTCAAACACTTGTGATATCACAGGTGATATCACCTCACTTGTGATATCACAGGTGATATCACCTCACTTGTGATATCACACGTGATATCATGTGTGATAACACCGTTGATATCACTTGTGATATTACCGGTGATAGCATGTGTGATATCATAGTTTATATCACTTGTGATATCATGTGATATCACCTGTGATATCATGTGATATCACAAGTGAGGTGATATCACATGTCTTTGAGCTTACTCAGTTTGTTTATAAAGATGTGTGCTTTCTTCAACCATAACTTCTTTAGTTTGCTAATTCAATCATAGATATTTTTAAATTCCGCTATAAAACCTATCGAAACATGCACAATGTATCAATTAAATAGAAAAATTCACCACAAGTCTAACAAAAGTTTCATAACATCTCTTGTTTTCACTTAAACACCTTTTCTAATATTTCATATTATCATAAAACAAAAAAATTTTCCTAAATATTTTCAAAAACACAAATAAGAAAAATGAACAGAATCAGCACAGTAATATAATAAGTGATGTTTATTTTCATTTTTTTCATATATACTTGGTAAAATACTAAATTCTTATCACATTTTGTATGAATTTAATATTTTGACATTCTTAGTTGAGTATCACAACTGATAACACATATATGATGAAGTGTGTAATACTCTCATCTTTCTTACAGTGTTATATCACAAGAGATAAATAAGTTTCACTTAAAAATATCAAAATGAATAAAAAGGAAGCAAACTATGAAAATAGAGACTTGACATATTCTCAAAATCAAACAAGTGTTGCATTAAATTAGCATTTTTTGAACAAAAAATAATAATTCACTTAAAGAGACTTTAACCCTTTTATTTCTACTAAGAGTATAATATCACAAGTGATAGATAACATTGGTTGAATTAAAAAAATATGCGCTTGTCAATTGCGATGAAAGGCATAAAAACTATCTTGTAACTGAAAATTATAAAAATATTAGAAAACACATAGGTGATAATATATAAAAATATACAGAGCAATGAAATATTTCAGGTGATATTAAAGGTTAAAAAACATACTTGTTTGTTTATGAAATATCACAAGTGATATTAGACATTAACTTTTTTATAAAAAAATATCACAATTGATATTAGACATGTAATATAATAAAGTTTAATAATAATCATGAAAACACATGAAAATAGACGAAAACGTATAAAAACTGCAAAAAACGAACCGAAACGTATGAAAACGGACAAAAACGAATGAAAAGCGTATAAAAAAGTATGAAAACGGAAAAAAGGCGTCTGAAAACGGACGCGAATATAAAAACGGATGAAAATGGACGAAAACGTATGAAAACGGACGAAATCGTCTGAAAACAGACGAAAGCGTCTAAAAATGGACGAAAATGTAAAAACCGGACGAAAGCGTATGAAAACCGATGAAAACCTAAGAAAACACACGAAACGTATTAAAATGGACGAAAACGTAAGAAAACAGACGAAAAGGTATGAAAACGGATGAAAACGTAAGAAATCGAACGAAAACATAGGAAAACGGAAGAAAATGTAAGAAAACAGGCGAAAACGTAAGAAAACGGACGAGAACGTATGAAAACGGACAAAAAAGAAAGAAAACGGACGAAAACGTAAGAAAACGGACAAAAACCTAAGAAAACAGAAGAAAAAGTAAGAAAACAGACGAAAGCGTAAGAAAAAGAACAAAAACATAAGAAAACAGACAAAAACGTATGAAAATGTAAGAAAACAGACGAAAACGTATGAAAACGGACGAAAACGTATGAAAACGTAAGCAAACGGGCAAAAACATATGTAAACGGACGAATACGTATGAAAACGGACAAAAACGGACGAAAACGTAAGAAAATAGACGAAAACGTAACAAGACTGACGAAAACGGACGAAAGCGTAACAAAATGGACGAAAACGTATGAAAACGTAAGAAAACGGACGAAAACGTAAGAAAACGGACGAAAACGTAAAAAACAGACGAAAGCGGAAAAAACGGACGAAAACGTATAAAAAGCGGAAAAAACGGACAAAAACGTATGAAAACTGACGAAAACGGAAAAAAAAATGTAATTAGAAAAGGTGATAAAAAAAATACAAATAATGAGAAAATAAATAAGAAATACAAAAAGAAAAGAAAAAGACAAGAAAAAAACATGGACTTAGGTTTAGACATAAAAATCTTAGGTTAATTACCACCCTTAGATCAAACTAGATGGAATGTGAGGATTTATCCCTTAGTATGCAAGGATTTTTGAGTATGCAAAATAAAGTGCCTCTTATGACCTAAACTCTTTAAGTAAAGATGAAATGAGTTAGATGGGTTAACGTACGTTTTTTCAAGTGCATTTAAATATGTACAACACCATAAGTCATTTTACCAAACGTTTAGATTATATATATACATTTTATGAGGCACTTTATTTTGCATACTCAAAAATCCTTGCATACTAAGGGATAAATCCCCATTTTTCATCTAATTTGATTTAATGATGGTGATTAACCTAAGATTTAGAGTAAATTACACAGTTCGTCCTTGTGGTTTGCGTTGACCGCAACCTATCGTCCTTTGACAAAAAAAAATGCACCGTATGTCCTTAAGTGGCAAACGTTATGCGCCGTTAGTCCCTCCCTCTGACGGAGCCCACTGATGGTCGTTAAGTCTTGTTAACCTGAGGGTATAATCGTCATTTCAACACCATAAGGACGAACGGTGTAGTTTACACTTTTTGTCCGTTTTCGTCCGTTTTCTTACTTTTAACTAAGGGTTTTTACGTTTACTCCATTTTTTTTACATTTTCGTCCGTTTTCTTACGTTTTCGTCCATTTTTTTTTTATGTTTTCATCCGTTTTTTTACGCTTTATTGCGTTTTTTTTACATTTTCGTCCGTTTTCTTACGTTTTACTTCAGTTTTCTACGTTTTAGCTCGTTTTTTTCGTTTTCGTCTGTTTTTTTTACGTTTTCGTTCATTTTCTTACGTTTTCGTCCGTTTTCTTTCGTTTTCATCCGTTTTATACGTTTTTATCCGTTTTAATACGTTTTCTTCCGTTTTTCTTACGTTTTACTCTGTTTTTTTTTTTTTATGTTTTCGTCTTTTTTTTACGTTTTCATCCATTTTCTTACGTTTTTGTCTGTTTTTCTTACGATTTACTCTCTTTTTTTACGTTTTCGTCATTTTTTTACATTTTTGTTCATTTTCTTACGTTTTCGTCCGTTTTCTTACGTTTTCGTCTGTTTTTCTTATGTTTTACTTTAACTTTTTTACGTTTTTATCGGGTTTTTTACGTTTTCGTCCGTTTTCTTACGTCTTCGTTCGTCTTTTTATGTTATCTTCCTTTTTTCTTACGTTTTACACTATTTTTTTACGTTTTCGTCTTTTTTTTTACGTTTTCGTCTGTTTTATTACGTTTTCGTATGTTTTTTTACGTTTCCGTCTGTTTTCTTACGTTTTCGTCTGTTTTTTTTTATGTTTTCGTCCCTTTTTTAGCGTTATACTCCGTTAGAAAACAGACGAAAACGGAAGAAAATGGACAAAAACGTAAAAAAACGAAGTAAAAAGTAGAAAACTGGAGTAAAACGTAAGAAAACGGACGAAAATGTAAAAAAACGGTGTAAAGCATAAAAAACGGATGAAAACATAAAAAAATGGACGAAAACGTAAGAAAAAGGACGAAAACGTAAAAAACCTGATTTAAAAGTAAGAAAACGGACGAAAACGAACGAAAACGTAAAAAAACGGACAAAAAGTGTAAACTACACCGTTCGTCCTTGCACCCTTCGTCCTTATGGTGTTGAAATGACGATTATACCCTTAGGTTAACAAGACTTAACGACCGTTAGTGGGCTCCGTTAGAGAGAGGGACTAACGGCGCATAACGTTTGCCACTTAAGGACAAACGGTGCATTTTTTTTGGTCAAAGGACGATAGGCTGCGGTCAACGCAAACCACAAGGACGAACGGTGTAATTTACTCTAAGATTTAATATGTCTAAACCTAAGTTCATGTTTTTTTCTTTTCTTTTTCTTTTCTTTTTATCTTTTTTTATTTATTTTCTCATTATTTGTATTTTTATTAATCAATTTTTTTAATTTCACGTTTTTTTTTCTTTTTTTTTGTTGTTTTCGTTTTCGTTAGTTTTCATACGTTTTTGTCCGTTTTTGTCAGTTTTTCCGCTTTTTATACGTTTTCGTCTGTTTTCGCCCGTTTTCATACGTTTTCATCTGTTTTCTTACGTTTTCATACGTTTTCGTCTGTTTTCTTACGTTTTCATACGTTTTCGTCTGTTTTCTTACGTTTTCGTCCGTTTTGTTACCTTTTTGTCAGTCTTGTTACGTTTTCGTCTGTTTTCTTACGTTTTCGTCCGTTTTCTTACGCTTTTGTCCGTTTTCATACGTTTTCGTCCGTTTTCTTATATTTTTGTCCGTTTTCATACGTTTTTATTTGTTTTCTTACGTTTCATTCGTTTTCTTGCGTTTTCATCTGTTTTCTTACCTTTTCTTCTGTTTCTTACGTTTTTGTCAGTTTTCGTCCGTTTTCATACGCTTTCGTCCGTTTTCTTACGTTTTTGTCCGTTTTCATACGTTTTCGTCCGTTTTCGCATGTTTTCTTACATTTTCGTCCGTTTTCCTATGTTTTTGTTCGTTTTCGTCTGTTTTCTTACGTTTTTGTTCGTTTTGATACCTTTTCGTCTGTTTTCTTGCGTTTTAATACGTTTTGTCTGTTTTCTAACGTTTTTGTCCGTTTTATTACGTTTTCATCGCTTTTCATAGGTTTATATACGCTTTCGTCTATTTTTTACGTTTTCGTCTGTTTTCAGACGTTTTCGTCTGTTTTCATACGTTTTCGTCCATTTTCATCCGTTTTTATACGTTTTCGTCCGTTTTCATACGCTTTTTTTCCGTTTTCATACGCTTTTTTTCCGTTTTCATACGCTTTTCATTTGTTTTTATACGTTTTTGTCCGTTTTCATACGTTTTCGTTCGTTTTTTTGTTGTTTTTATACGTTTTCATCTATTTTCAGATGTTTTCATGCTTATTATTAAACTTTTTTATATTACATGTCTAATATCAATTGTGATATTTTATTATAAAAAAGTTAATGTCTAATATCACTTGTGATATTTCATAAACAAACAAGTATGTTTTTTAACCTTTAATATCACATGAGATATTTCATTGCTCTGTATATTTTTATATATTATCACCTATGTGTTTTCTAATATTTTTATAATTTTCAGTTACAAGATAGTGTTTGTGCCTTTAATCGCAATTGACAAGCGCATATTTTTTTAATGCAACCAATGTTATCTATCACTTGTGATATTATACTCTTAGTAGAAATAAAAGGGTTAAAGTCTCTTTAGGTGAATTCTTATTTTGTTCAAAAAAATGCTAATTTAATGCAACACTTGTTTGATTTTGAGAATATGTCAAGTCTCTATTTTCATAGTTAGTTTCCTTTTTATTCATTTTGATATTTTTAAGTGACATTTATTTATCTCTTGTAATATAACACTGTAAGAAATATGAAGAGTATTACACTCTTCATAATATATGTGTTATCAGTTGTGATACTCAACTAAGAATGTGAAATATTAAATTCATACCAAATGTGATAATAATTTAGTATTTTACCAAGTATATATGAAAGAAATGATAATAAACATCACTTATTATATTACTGTGTTGATTCTGTTCATTTTTCTTATTTGTGTTTTTAAAAATATTTAGGAAGATTTTTGTGTTTTATAATAATATGAAATATTAGAAAAGGTGTTTAATTGAAAACAAAAGATTTTATGAAACTTTTGTTAGACTTGTGGTGTATTTTTCTATTTAATGGATACATTATGCATGTTTCGATAGGTTTTATAGCGGAATTTAAAAATATCTATGGTTGAATCAGCAAACTAAAGAAGTTATGGTTGAAGAAAGCACACATCTTTATAAACAAACTGAGTAAGCTCAAACACCTGTGATATCACAGGTGATATCACCTCACTTTTGATATCACATAATATCACTGGTGATATCACTGGTGATATCACAAGTGATATAAACTATGATATCACACATGCTATCACCGGTAATATCACACATGATATCACAGGTGATATCAACGGTGTTATCACACATGACATCACGTGTGATATCACAAGTAAAGTGATATTACCTGTGATATCATAAGTGTTTGAGCTTCCTCAGTTTGTTTATAAAGATGTGTGCTATCTTCAACCATAACTTATTTAGTTTGCTGATTCAACCATAGATATTTTCAAATCCCGCTATAAAACCTATCGAAACATGCACAATGTATCCATTAAATAGAAAAATCCACCAAATGTCTAACAAAAGTATCATAACATCTCTTGTTTTCAGTTGAACAACTTTTCTAATATTTCATAATATCATAAAACACAAAAAACTTCCTAAATATTTTCAAAAACACAATCATCATACTTAGTTGAGTATCACAACTGATAACACATACATGATGAAGAATGTAATATTTTCCATCTTTCTTACAGTGTTATATCACAAGAGATAAATAAGTGTCACTTACAAATATCAAAATGAAAACGTCTAAAAAAGGACAAAAACGTATAAAATCGAATGAAAAACATATAAAAACGTATGAAAACGAACAAAAACGTCTGAAAACATATAAAAACAGACAAAAACGTATAAAAATGGATGAAAACTGACGAAAACGTATAAAAACGGATGAAGACGTCTGAAAAAAGACGAAAACGTCTAAAAATAGATGAAAACGTAAAAAACGGATGACAACGTATGAAAACGTCTGAAAACGTATAAAAAACAGACAAAAATACTTGAAAACGTAAAAATACAGACGAAAACGTCTAAAAACGGACAAAAATACATGAAAATAAAATAAAAAAACAGACAAAAACATATGAAAATGGCCGAAAACGTAAGAAAACAGACGAAAACGTATGAAAGCGTAAAAACAAGTCTGAAAACGTATGAAAAATGGATGAAAACGAAAGAAAACGGACGAAAATGAACGAAAACGTAAGAGAATGGACAAAAACGTATGTAAACAAACGAACACGTAATAAAACAGACGAAAACGTATGAAAACGGACGTAAACAGGCGAAAACGTAAGAAAACAGACGAAAACGTATGAAAACAGACGAAAACGTATAAAAACGGACGAAAACGTCTGAAAACATACGAAAATGTCTAAAAATGGACGAAAACGTAAAAACAGACGAAAACTTAAAAACGGACGAAAACGTCTAAAAACAGACGAAAACTTATATAAACGTACAAAAACGTATGAAAACGTCAGAAAACGGACGTAAACGGATGAAAACAGACGAAAACGTAAAAAAATGGACGAAAACTTATGAACACGGACGAAAACGTATAAAATCGAACGAAAACGTATGAAAGCGAAAAAAATACTTGAATAAAAAAACGTGAATTTAAAATTAAAAAATAAATAAAAAAACGTGAACTAAAAAAAAATGAATTTATAATAAAAACGTGAATTCCAAAAAAAAAAAAATGTTAATAAATAAGAAAGACAAAAAGACTAAGAAAAAGGAGAAAAAAAAACATGGACTTAGGTTTCTATATTAAATCATAGGTTTATCCGCATCATTAGATTAAACTAGATGGATGGTGAAGATTTGTCCTTTGGTAAGCACCAAAATAAAAGTAAGCATTTGAAAATTTCTCTACTTTCTATATTGTTAAATGAGTAAATTACATAAATGGTCCTTGTGGTTTGTCAAAAGTTTCACCTACCGTCCCTCAAACTTAAAAGTTGCATGAATGGTCCCTCTCGAGGCAAAAGAATAACATGAATGGTCCTTTTGTTAACGGGTGTTAAGTTTATTCCGTTATAACTTACACTTTAGCCCCTGTTGGTTAACGGCTATTACATCGTTTATCCTTTATTGTAACGTCCGTTAATAATTTAAATTTTTTGACTTTAGCTTCGTTTTTTAATCCGTTTTCGTCCGTTTTTATACGTTTTCATCCGTTTTATACGTTTTTATCCATTTTCGTCCGTTTTTATACGTTTTTTTTCGTTTTCGTCAATTTTTATACATTTTTCTTACGTTTTCATCCTGCTTTATACGATTTCATCCGTTTTTATAACGTTTGCCACTTAAGGACAAACGGTGCATTTTTTTTGGTCAAAGGACGATAGGCTGCGGTCAACGCAAACCACAAGGACGAACGGTGTAATTTACTCTAAGATTTAATATGTCTAAACCTAAGTTCATGTTTTTTTCTTTTCTTTTTCTTTTCTTTTTATCTTTTTTTATTTATTTTCTCATTATTTGTATTTTTATTAATCAATTTTTTTAATTTCACGTTTTTTTTTCTTTTTTTTTGTTGTTTTCGTTTTCGTTAGTTTTCATACGTTTTTGTCCGTTTTTGTCAGTTTTTCCGCTTTTTATACGTTTTCGTCTGTTTTCGCCCGTTTTCATACGTTTTCATCTGTTTTCTTACGTTTTCATACGTTTTCGTCTGTTTTCTTACGTTTTCATACGTTTTCGTCTGTTTTCTTACGTTTTCGTCCGTTTTGTTACCTTTTTGTCAGTCTTGTTACGTTTTCGTCTGTTTTCTTACGTTTTCGTCCGTTTTCTTACGCTTTTGTCCGTTTTCATACGTTTTCGTCCGTTTTCTTATATTTTTGTCCGTTTTCATACGTTTTTATTTGTTTTCTTACGTTTCATTCGTTTTCTTGCGTTTTCATCTGTTTTCTTACCTTTTCTTCTGTTTCTTACGTTTTTGTCAGTTTTCGTCCGTTTTCATACGCTTTCGTCCGTTTTCTTACGTTTTTGTCCGTTTTCATACGTTTTCGTCCGTTTTCGCATGTTTTCTTACATTTTCGTCCGTTTTCCTATGTTTTTGTTCGTTTTCGTCTGTTTTCTTACGTTTTTGTTCGTTTTGATACCTTTTCGTCTGTTTTCTTGCGTTTTAATACGTTTTGTCTGTTTTCTAACGTTTTTGTCCGTTTTATTACGTTTTCATCGCTTTTCATAGGTTTATATACGCTTTCGTCTATTTTTTACGTTTTCGTCTGTTTTCAGACGTTTTCGTCTGTTTTCATACGTTTTCGTCCATTTTCATCCGTTTTTATACGTTTTCGTCCGTTTTCATACGCTTTTTTCCGTTTTCATACGCTTTTTTCCGTTTTCATACGCTTTTCATTTGTTTTTATACGTTTTTGTCCGTTTTCATACGTTTTCGTTCGTTTTTTGTTGTTTTTATACGTTTTCATCTATTTTCAGATGTTTTCATGCTTATTATTAAACTTTTTTATATTACATGTCTAATATCAATTGTGATATTTTATTATAAAAAAGTTAATGTCTAATATCACTTGTGATATTTCATAAACAAACAAGTATGTTTTTTAACCTTTAATATCACATGAGATATTTCATTGCTCTGTATATTTTTATATATTATCACCTATGTGTTTTCTAATATTTTTATAATTTTCAGTTACAAGATAGTGTTTGTGCCTTTAATCGCAATTGACAAGCGCATATTTTTTTAATGCAACCAATGTTATCTATCACTTGTGATATTATACTCTTAGTAGAAATAAAAGGGTTAAAGTCTCTTTAGGTGAATTCTTATTTTGTTCAAAAAAATGCTAATTTAATGCAACACTTGTTTGATTTTGAGAATATGTCAAGTCTCTATTTTCATAGTTAGTTTCCTTTTTATTCATTTTGATATTTTTAAGTGACATTTATTTATCTCTTGTAATATAACACTGTAAGAAATATGAAGAGTATTACACTCTTCATAATATATGTGTTATCAGTTGTGATACTCAACTAAGAATGTGAAATATTAAATTCATACCAAATGTGATAATAATTTAGTATTTTACCAAGTATATATGAAAGAAATGATAATAAACATCACTTATTATATTACTGTGTTGATTCTGTTCATTTTTCTTATTTGTGTTTTTAAAAATATTTAGGAAGATTTTTGTGTTTTATAATAATATGAAATATTAGAAAAGGTGTTTAATTGAAAACAAAAGATTTTATGAAACTTTTGTTAGACTTGTGGTGTATTTTTCTATTTAATGGATACATTATGCATGTTTCGATAGGTTTTATAGCGGAATTTAAAAATATCTATGGTTGAATCAGCAAACTAAAGAAGTTATGGTTGAAGAAAGCACACATCTTTATAAACAAACTGAGTAAGCTCAAACACCTGTGATATCACAGGTGATATCACCTCACTTTTGATATCACATAATATCACTGGTGATATCACTGGTGATATCACAAGTGATATAAACTATGATATCACACATGCTATCACCGGTAATATCACACATGATATCACAGGTGATATCAACGGTGTTATCACACATGACATCACGTGTGATATCACAAGTAAAGTGATATTACCTGTGATATCATAAGTGTTTGAGCTTCCTCAGTTTGTTTATAAAGATGTGTGCTATCTTCAACCATAACTTATTTAGTTTGCTGATTCAACCATAGATATTTTCAAATCCCGCTATAAAACCTATCGAAACATGCACAATGTATCCATTAAATAGAAAAATCCACCAAATGTCTAACAAAAGTATCATAACATCTCTTGTTTTCAGTTGAACAACTTTTCTAATATTTCATAATATCATAAAACACAAAAAACTTCCTAAATATTTTCAAAAACACAATCATCATACTTAGTTGAGTATCACAACTGATAACACATACATGATGAAGAATGTAATATTTTCCATCTTTCTTACAGTGTTATATCACAAGAGATAAATAAGTGTCACTTACAAATATCAAAATGAAAACGTCTAAAAAAGGACAAAAACGTATAAAATCGAATGAAAAACATATAAAAACGTATGAAAACGAACAAAAACGTCTGAAAACATATAAAAACAGACAAAAACGTATAAAAATGGATGAAAACTGACGAAAACGTATAAAAACGGATGAAGACGTCTGAAAAAAGACGAAAACGTCTAAAAATAGATGAAAACGTAAAAAACGGATGACAACGTATGAAAACGTCTGAAAACGTATAAAAAACAGACAAAAATACTTGAAAACGTAAAAATACAGACGAAAACGTCTAAAAACGGACAAAAATACATGAAAATAAAATAAAAAAACAGACAAAAACATATGAAAATGGCCGAAAACGTAAGAAAACAGACGAAAACGTATGAAAGCGTAAAAACAAGTCTGAAAACGTATGAAAAATGGATGAAAACGAAAGAAAACGGACGAAAATGAACGAAAACGTAAGAGAATGGACAAAAACGTATGTAAACAAACGAACACGTAATAAAACAGACGAAAACGTATGAAAACGGACGTAAACAGGCGAAAACGTAAGAAAACAGACGAAAACGTATGAAAACAGACGAAAACGTATAAAAACGGACGAAAACGTCTGAAAACATACGAAAATGTCTAAAAATGGACGAAAACGTAAAAACAGACGAAAACTTAAAAACGGACGAAAACGTCTAAAAACAGACGAAAACTTATATAAACGTACAAAAACGTATGAAAACGTCAGAAAACGGACGTAAACGGATGAAAACAGACGAAAACGTAAAAAAATGGACGAAAACTTATGAACACGGACGAAAACGTATAAAATCGAACGAAAACGTATGAAAGCGAAAAAAATACTTGAATAAAAAAACGTGAATTTAAAATTAAAAAATAAATAAAAAAACGTGAACTAAAAAAAAATGAATTTATAATAAAAACGTGAATTCCAAAAAAAAAAAAATGTTAATAAATAAGAAAGACAAAAAGACTAAGAAAAAGGAGAAAAAAAAACATGGACTTAGGTTTCTATATTAAATCATAGGTTTATCCGCATCATTAGATTAAACTAGATGGATGGTGAAGATTTGTCCTTTGGTAAGCACCAAAATAAAAGTAAGCATTTGAAAATTTCTCTACTTTCTATATTGTTAAATGAGTAAATTACATAAATGGTCCTTGTGGTTTGTCAAAAGTTTCACCTACCGTCCCTCAAACTTAAAAGTTGCATGAATGGTCCCTCTCGAGGCAAAAGAATAACATGAATGGTCCTTTTGTTAACGGGTGTTAAGTTTATTCCGTTATAACTTACACTTTAGCCCCTGTTGGTTAACGGCTATTACATCGTTTATCCTTTATTGTAACGTCCGTTAATAATTTAAATTTTTTGACTTTAGCTTCGTTTTTTAATCCGTTTTCGTCCGTTTTTATACGTTTTCATCCGTTTTATACGTTTTTATCCATTTTCGTCCGTTTTTATACGTTTTTTTTCGTTTTCGTCAATTTTTATACATTTTTCTTACGTTTTCATCCTGCTTTATACGATTTCATCCGTTTTTATACGTTTTCTTACGTGTTTACCCATTTTATATGTTTTCGTCCATTTTTCTTACGTTTTTATACGTTTTTATCCGTTTTCATACGCCTTTTTTTTAACGTTTTCATAGGTTTTTATCCGTTTTCATATGTTTTTTTTTTACCGTTTTCATTCATTTCAATACGTTTTCATATGTTTTTATATGTTTTTTTACGTTTTCATCCATTCTCATTCGTTTTTATATGTTTTCGTCAGTTTTTTTACGTTTTGATATGTTATTACCCGTTTTTGTCCGTTTTTATATGTTTTCATCCGTTTTTACGTTTTTTTCCATCTTCGCCCATTTTTATATGTTTTCGTCCTTTTTTTTTTAACGTTTTCACATGTTTTTATTCGTTTTCATATGTTTTCCTTAGGTTTTCATACATTTTTATCCGTTTTATATGTTTTCGTCTGTCCTTTTTACGTATTTTTTCTTTCTGTTTTAATACGTTTTCGTCCGTTTTTATACGCTTTTTTACGTTTTCATAGGTTTTTATCCGTTTGCATATGTTTTTGACCGTTTTCATTCGTTTCTATACGTTTTTATCCGTTTTTATACATTTTCTCACGTTTTTATCCATTTTCATTCATTTTTTTTTGTTTTCGTCCATTTTTTATGTATAAAATGGATGAAAACGTACAAAAACATATCAAAACGTAAAAAAGTTGACTGAAAAAACGTATAAAAACGGATGAAAACGTATAGAAACGAATGAAAACGGTCAAAAATATATGAAAACAAATAAAAACATAAGAAAGCGTAAAAAAGCATATAAAAATGGACGAAAATGTATTGAAGCAGAAGAAAAAGACGTAATAATAATAGACGAAAACATATAAAACGAATAAACACGTAATAAAACGTATAAAACGGATGAAAACGTATAAAAAGGGATAAAATATATTAAAACATAATACTAACGAAATCATTTAAAAAGGGATGAAAATAGATAAAAACGTAAGAAAACATATAAAAACGGATGATAACGTATAAAAACATAAGAAAACATATAAAAACGGACGAAAACGTATAAAAACATACGAAAACGAATAAAAACGTAAGAAACGTTTAAAAACGGATGAAAACCTATAAAAAGGACGAAAACGGATAAAAACGTATAAAAACGGATGAAAACGAACGAAAACGGACAAAAACATAAGAAAAGTGTATAAAAACGGATGAAATCGTATAAAAGTGGATGAAAATGTAAGAAAAATGTATAAAAATGGAAGAAAACGAATAAAAACGGGTAAAAAACAAAGCTTAAGTTGAAAACTTTAAATTATAAACGGTCGTTACAATAAAGGATCGATGATGCAACAACCGTTAACCAACAAGGGCTAAAGTGTAAATTATAACGGAATAAACTTAACACCCGTTAACAAAAGGACCATTCATGTTATTCTTTTACCTCGAGAAGGACCATTCATGCAACTTTTAAGTTTGAGGGACGATAGGTGAAACTTTTGACAAACCACATGGACCATTTATATAATTTACTCTGGTTAAATTTAAGATAATAAGATGAATGTTAAGTTAAACCTAACCCGATTACTACTAAATCAACCACTTTAATAAACATGCAATTTGGACAAAAGAAAATGTCAGATAACAACTATTTTGGTTTGCCATAACAAATCTCAGGACCTTTGTAATAAATAATCATATCACAATAGCGATAAAAGAAATTTAATATTGTCATTCGTTGAAAATTATATCAACTTTGGTTACACTTGACCTCAAATGCTTAAATGGGTAAATAAAACACATAAGTGCCTTCGAAAAGTATTGTGTTGTTGTAAGCTAAGTTTAGGAGTATTTGTCTAAGCTTATATTTTGGGATTATGCTTATCACTAGCTTATAGTTCATAAGTTATATGCTCATAAGCTCTTGTTTAATGTTTTGGTTGGAGGTAAATTGACAAAAAAGATATCAACACCTAAAATTTTAATTATTATATAAGAATATCAATAATATTAAATAAAAAAATAAAATAAGATCAAGGCCTTTCCATAAACCTAATCGTCCTTAAATAAGTAAAAACTTTAAAACTTATCAGAACTCTCTCATATAAATTGATAAACCCTATCATATAAGTTTAGCAAGATATTTGATTAAGTTTACCTTAATTATATACACTTATATGCTCGTAAGCCCTTTAAATAAAGCTTAAACAAACACCACATTAATAATACAGAGTAAATCAAAAAACGGGATAACTTAATCTACGATTTCACTTGAGCCATATTCAATATATAAACGGCCACCAATATTACTTTTTCCTCAAAACTTATTATTTTATGAAAAAAAAAAATTATATAAATCATCATACTGTTATTATGCCAAATGTCCTTATCTACACATCCCACCATATGCACAAAGAAAGTATCCACTAAAAATAAAGAAATTAGGTGAGGTTGGTTTTGGGGCAATTGGAATTGGAAGTGGTTCCAAGATTCCACCAAATCAAATGCAATATCATTTTTACCACAATATTTTTTAAGCATTCAGAAAATATACAAGCAAAATCAAATTTTATGTTGTCCATCTTTTTATAAATGATTTATTTCCAGAAGTAAACTACGTATACGTTTTAAGAAAATTACAAACCCTATTGATATTTTTAACTTTGAGTTTACTTCATATTGTACATTCAAGTATTGCTTCCTCATATTTTGTTCCTTTCAAGCAATGTATTTATAAATAATGTTAAACTATGCAACACATTCAAAATAATCCTTAACTACAAGAGATTTGTTTGTTAGTAATAAAAAAGGGTTTTGCTAACCATAAACTTATGGGTTGTGTTTAAGCTTTCTATAATCGAAAAATCAACACTTAATTGAACATCACATATTTCATGTTTAACAATATTTTCTATAATTATCATACTATATTATAATGGAGGAATATGTTGAACATAACTCCGATCTTAATTCCAAGCCTAAAATTAAGCAACACACCCGAACCTGAGTATATAAAAACTGAAAATTGATTCTCCATCCAGTAAGACCACACATTAAAGCCTACACATGAGAATTGATTCTCGCATTAACTTCTTTAAAATTATATTAACTTTCAATTGATAACATTTGTTTGGACTTTCTTTTTTTCGCTTTTATAAGAGCAATTTGTCGGAAAAAACCTTGCAATGGACGGAAAATATAACCACACGGGGACCCGCCGCTGCAACGCACGGGTGCCCGGCTAGTAATCATAAAAAAGGTGGAAGTATAGAAATAACGAGTTCATTAAATGTAATTTTACATAAAGGATGAGTCTTAAACACAACCCATAGGATTGTGGTTAGCAAAACCCATAGAAAACAATAAAGTTGGTTCGGGTTGTTCCGGCTAAAAAGACTAAGAAAATGACGACGTTCCATAAAAGGGGTTGACACTCCTAAGTAGGCTTGTCATTGGGTTAGAGCGTTTGAACCGATCTATGTTAACATTTATCAACGTCGTGCAACAAGTAATAACAAAAAGATATACAAATCATATAATATAATTCAACTTTTTAACATTTGGATGGATGCACTGCATTTTCAACAAGTTATGAAAGAGGCGTGGAAGAAAGAGGTGAAAAGCTTTTGTTTGGATTGTGTGTTTCATGATAAATTAAAAAAAGGTCAAAATAAGCCATAGGGGTTGGAGCAAGGATGGGTTCGGTGGGCATAAGGCTGGACATAGTCGGTGACCAAGGTCAGCATGTCGCATTAGATTTTTCTCTCTGATGATCAGACACGATCAAATTGCCACAGTGATTTTTTTTTCCTTTAATTCAAATATTTTAAATAACAAATTTAAAATAAAAACATTACAATACTAATTAAAAATTATACTAATAAAACTCAAACATTACAATACCAATTAAATACTTAATCTAATAATCTAAGTTGTAGTGTGCCTTGAATGTTGCCTTAATATCAGTTCTTGTAGTTGTCGTGTGGGCAAATTTGGGTCGATTAATATATTGTAGAAAATTAAGTCTTGTTGTCGGGTTGATTGGGCCATTAATGGCATTTGCTGTATTTGGAGCTCAATTTTCTCTCTTTTCATCTCCAACTCTTTTTCCCTCAACTTTATGTATGCATCTTCTATACCCTTATTTTTTTTCCGGTTTTGACGGCTTGAACTCGAAAAAGGTTTTGGCTAACGAAGTAACAAATGATTCTGGTGGATCACGAGAGGAGGAGGATTATTTCTTCATGGCTGCGTCACGACCTTCTGGTCGTGATCTCTAGTTTGTTCCTCATCATCAGAATCATCCACGTCTTGGAAATTAAAAGAACCTTGTGTTGACCCTAAGGTAGTTGTAGAACCGTTTGATTTCTTCCAACTATTCGTTTTGAAAGCAGGCATCTCAATATTCTTCCAAGCATCATAAGTCCTCAAAATTTTCCAACAATCCTTCAATGTAAAATCATGATCGTAAAACACTCAGTATTCTCTAAGAGCTTTTTCTTTATCTTCTACATCATTCTTACCACTACCATGATTAGCCTTGATATTCCATAATACCACAAAAATTCCCAACTCTACTATGAATCCTATTCTTCCATTTGGTCGTGATCGAGTCGTGCGTTCTTTCTGAACCAGTTTCCTTTTGAAAGTACTCTATCACCTCCTCTCAAAACCTATTCCTGTTGATAGCGTTTTCTCTCTCGGAATTTTCCGACAAATAAACCCACGCTCCACAAAGCGCGATCTCTTCCGCCTCTGTCTATAGTTCGTTCTTTTTGGTTGGTTCGGCCTTTTTGCCTTTGTCCTTCGCCTTTGTAGCACGTCTCGAAAGCTTTTTTTGGTTTGACGGGTGACGTCTCTTCGACATCATCATCGTCTTCAACATGCATGGAACCGTGGTACGAACCGTGATCCGAACATTGCCCCATCGAAGCATCTTGACTCGGATAGTTTTGAGTCGAGTATATCAAGATTAGCACTACGAATCGGGGAATACGTTTGATACGGTTGGGAAGACTGCGAGAAATCAATGTTAGGATAATAATATGACCCGCGTGGTTCTTGATGATAGTCCATATTAGGACGTTGCGGTGGGATAAATTGACGATTAATGTAAAATGAGTTTTGACTTTGATTCGGTTGTGGTAGTCGTGTTGGATAATCAAAACTGGGAGCATGAAATCGAAGACCCCAATTTTGTGGTGGTATTATGCCGGTTAATTCGAAAGTTGAATCGGGCGAGAAATTCAAATTCGATGCATTTTGAGGTAGTCGAGATCGTCAATTTTTTGATGTGGGAGTTTTTTTTTTTTTTTTTTTTTTTTTTTTTTTTTTTTTTTTAATATAATGAATATGGATGAGAAGTTGTTTGAATTGTGCTTCTAAATGTGTGTTTAGAAGTGTGTTTGAGGTTGGTATATATAAGGTTGTAAGTGGTAAAGTTTTAACTTTTTTTTTCTTTTTTTTTTTTTTTTTTTTTTTTTTTTTTTAGCAACGGACAGTTTTTTTTTGAATTTGTTGTGTTTAAACAGTCGGTCACCAAAACGATTGATTTGTCCAAAAAAATGAGCCTCGCCCGATTCTATTTTTCTCCCCACAATGGGGATGGCCGATTTTTTAATCGGTCGACCGATCTTGTATTTCGTCCACTGTGGTTAGCCTAAGGAAAAATGAAGTATTAAAGACGGAAGCTATACGGTGGGAAATGGAAGCGGAAAATAGAACGTTAAGTGAGGCGGAGAAAAGCAAGTGGTTGGAAACAAGAAAACGGTGGGAAGATACGTAGGTCAATTACAGCAACATGTTTCGAAAAAAAGCAGGAGTAAGGTGGGACATGGAAGGTGACAAGAATTCTAAGTTCTTTCATTCGTATGTTAAGGGAGAAACAACAAATGAAACATAAGAGGGAAGGAGAGAGGATCGTCCAACCTTCTGTTGCGATATGGTAGTTAAGATATCGGAGGACGATGCGAGATTTTTGGAGTAATAATTTAGCGAGAAAGAGGTGTGGGACTCAATTCCGAGGTGCGGGGAGATAAAGCTTCGAAGCCCGATGGTTTTAACTTCAAGTTTATTAGAAAAGTGTGGGAGGTTATTAAGTCGGATCTGATGAGGGCGGTCATGTGGTTTTGGGAAAAGATGGAGATCTCGAGGGGGTGTAACTCATCTTTTATCACTATTATTCCTAAGGTTCCGAATCCTATTTGGATCGGCCTATAAGTCTTATTAGTTGCTATTATAAATTTATAGCAAAAATTTAACGGAGAGGGTTAAACGGGGTGGTGGGTAGTGTGGTGGGGGAAGTTTAAAACGCGTTTATAAAAGGGAGATATATTCTTGATGGTGTTCTAATTGCTAATGAGACAATGGAGTATTTGAAGAAATCGAGGAAAAAGGTTCTTATTTTTAAAGTGGATTTCGAAAAGGCATACGATAGCATTAATTTGAAGTTTTTATTAAATATAATGTATAGAATGGGGTTCGGGGATAAATGACACAAATGGGTGGAAGCGTGTCTTCGGTCATCGTGTATCTCATGAATGGCTCCCCAACGCAAGCATTTGGCTTAGAAAGATGCGGGGGGGGGGGGGGGGGGGGGGGGGGAGGACAAGGCAATCTACTATCCCCTCTTCTATTTATTTTGGAGGCGGAAGGTTTGAATGCGATTGTTTACAAAGCGGTGAAAAAGGGCATTTTCCCTGGAGATAAAGTAGGTGCGGATAACGTCACAGTATCTCACCTACAATGTGCGGATGACACTATATTCTTTGGAGATTGGAATAAAGAGAATGCTAAGTCTTTTATGTGCATTCTAAAATGCTTTGAGAGGTATCCGAATTGCGGGTTAACTACAACAAAAGTAAGTTATATAGTATTGGGGTCAATGAGGAGGAATTATCGGATATGGCTGGTTGGATGGGACGTGGTCTCAGGGAGTTTCCTTTTACATAATTGGGACTTCCGATTAGAACATGAGGAGGGGGTTGGTTTAACTTTGGTTAAATAGGTTCTAGGTAACTTGCCATTGTATTATTTTTCGATGTTCCGTGTGCCTTCGAGTGTGCTAAAACAAATTGAGAGAATTAGATTATTTTATTTATTATTATTATTTTTTTTGGGTGTGGTGGGGGGAAGGGATAAAATTGTCTTGGGTTAAATGGGATATGGTTCTAGCATCTCATGGGGCAGGGGGTTTAAACATTGGGTCGTTAAGGGATAAAAACTTGGCGTTATTAGGTAAATGGTGGTAGAGGTTTAGGAAAGAGGGTGGGTGTCTTTGGGTGAGGGTGATTAAAAGCATTCACGAGATTAGTGGCGGGTTAGATAATAATATGGTACGAGAGGGGAAGGGTAATGGGTGTGTGGTTTGGAAGGATATTGTTAAAGTAGGAGATGAGTTGGATGGGTTTGGGCTAGAGTTTACTTCGGCGTGTAGGGGAGTTTTAGGGGACGGGAGAGATATTGTGTTTTGGTCGGATAGATGGATGGATGATCGAAGACTTTGTGATAGATTCCCTAGGTTGTTTCATCTAGATAGAGGGAAATAGGGTAATGTGAGGGATAAATGCAAGTGGGTGAACGGGTCGTGGCATTGGGAGTGGGATTGGGAAAGAAGTATTAGGGGTAGAGTGTGTAAGGAATTAGATGATTTGGTTAGTGTTTTGCAAAACGTTGTTGTTTCTAAAATTGCAGGGATAAACGGAGGTGGACTTATTCGAGGATGGGGATTTCAAGGTCAAAGAATTATTAAGACTAATCGAGGAAAACATTTACAAGTGGAAAACAGAGCTCAAGGAACGCTTTGGAACAAGTTGGTGCCAAAAAAGGTAAACATATGCGTGTGGAGAGCTTTGAAAGGAAGACGTCTGGTTTGAGAGGAGCTTGATAAAAGAGATATCAATTTGGGTTCGGTTCTTTGTCCAAGTTGTACTAATGCGGTGGAATCGTGTGCTCATAGTTTGGTCACTTGTGATCTTGCTATAAGAGTGTGAGATAAGATTTTTAGTTGGTGGAAGACGGAGTATGTTAGCGCTTTCTCCATTAGCGAAGTTTTTTCTTCTTTAGGAAATGTTAACGTCCCTAGTAATATTGTTCGCGTTTGGCAAGCGGTCATCTGGACTTCCGGTTATTTCATTTGGAAAGAAAGAAATACTCGCTTGTTTGGTAATAAAATTTTAAGTACTAACAAAATTGTTCAAGCCATTCAACTAAAAAGCTACGAGTGGATGCGTGAAGATCTTATAAGTGTAAAGAGATAGAATGGCAACAATGGTTAAGGACCCTATAAACATTTGTGTGTAGTAAAGGTTTCTATGCTCTGCTTTATCAGTTTCAAGTTTCTGTGATGGCTGGCTTTCTGGTACCAGGTGGCCTGCGTGTCTGCTATGTGGGGCCTGCAGTTTGGCTCTCAGTCGTACTGATGTGTCCTGCATTTTGGTTTCTACTGCATTATCAGTGGATGATATCTCTGTGTTTTTGTGGCTCTGTGCAATATGAATGGCCATGGTTTCATGTGAGACATTGGTCTCTTGTGGTCCTTGACATATACATTGGTTGCTCGTGTATTTTGAAACTTTTGACATCTATAATGTTTCTTTGGGTCCTCTCTTTTAATCATCTTGTTCAATTGAGGAAAGGTGCCTTGTATTGTATCATTTTCCCCTTTTGGGATCTTTTATATATTGTTGTCTTTATAAAAAAAATACAATTCGAAGAGAAAAAAAAAAAAAAAAAAAGCATCCAGTCTGTCTCGAAAATGTCTTTCCAGTATCTTTTGCTCAATATATCAAACTGTATGTTCCAAAACTTAAACTCATACTTTCAACTCACAAAACGGTTGGTCATCAAAACTAATATATATATATATAATATTACTAGTATTTCGATCAAGATCAAATGATTGTTCTAGAACAGCTATTTATCACAATTGCTCCTTGTGATGCAGCGGAATCATGAATAACATATGCAACAGTCAAATATCGTGGTATATTGTTTAAATGGCCAGAATAATGGTAGAAACAATGACAAAAAGACCTTTCTAACCTATTCAACAACATAGGAGATAGTAACTTGCAGCCACGTAAAAATATATATAATCAACCATCGTTCTCATCATGAATCCGTCCATACCAAGCATCAACCAAACTGCGACAATTATCATAAAACAAATAATCAATATTAAACAGTTAATGATGCCATACAAGGAACAAAAGAAAGACGCAAACCACTGGCGAGTCTTCATATATGAGTTTGAAAATTATAAAATTGTTTGCAAATACGGACATTACCAAATCTGCTATATAGATATGTGGGTATAACAATATCCGTATATTAAAGACTCGCTATCCACACGTGAAATTTGAATTCTCTATCTGTAGATATAAACATAAGTACTCTACCAAAAAGTACAGGAAAGAAATGATGCAATTTGGAATACTACTATACTAGGGTTTCTTTGAAATATGAGGTTTTACTTCTTTCATTTTTTTATCACTGTTTCATCTAAGGACCTTCCTAGCGTAAACATGGGAACTGAACTCACGACCATATGTGCATACCAGACAAATCATGTTTTACCTTCATTCAAGACGAGACCGAAGATGTAATGGTAGTAATACCTAGGCAGCAGCCTGCACAACCATAACAATCATGTGCAAGCATTTATAAAATAGTTTACATAACAGGAGCATTTTACCTGACACTAAAGATATCATAAATTGTTTTACCTTGTCACTCACTGGGGTGAAAAGGGCCTTGACTGTTTCAAAAACTTCTTCAGCAGGTTTTGCAGCATCAATCTGAGAGCAAATATAGTCCATTGTTTAGAAATAACACATCTGACACTTCAAAGTCAAACATTGACCTTTTCTAATAAGGGAGCAATGAATGAAGGATAATGATACTAAAGGGCTCGTATACTTATTTACCTTTCGGACCTTCCCCTTAGAGTTGTAATATTCGATAACAGGAAGACTAGATTCTAGAAAAACTCTAAAGCGCTTCCTAATTGTGTCAATATTATCGTCTTCTCTCCCCTTCATACAAAACCAAAGATATACATCAGGAAAAGAAAGCAAAAGATACAGAATGCAGGGAAAGCAAGAAGTAAATGATTAGTAATCACTACAGCAGTCACCAATATTGTGTGAAATAGTTTTAGTGGCTAATGGACGGTCTATGCTGACTATTAAATGAGTCGAAACGGTTTTGGTCAATTGCTATATCTAATTTAAAATAAATATGTGTTTTTTACAATAATCTAATACATTTCAAATAAACTAAAGGACCTTTTATGCCTTATAAGAAAAACCTATTGGGTGATTTTCAACTCGTTTGACTTGATAAGCCTAAGTCATTTTCAGCTCACTCTTTTTTTCAGTTGACCTGTTTGACCCATTATAGATAATAACATAATTCTTAACACATACATAGTAAATGGGTCAAAATTGTAACCTTAAGCTTTACTTGTATAAAATTCTATATATCAGATAAAATTCTATATATTCCTTGTGGCTAAAAAATCAGTTTTGTGTGGAATCATTGTACCATGTGAAAATAGAATGTCTATTTAGAACGTGCACACTGAATACTTGTTCCTAGAAATTTGTGCCGTGGCCAGTAAGGCGGAACTTAATAACTCGTATAACTAACCTGATTGCGACCTAAGAGGCGCTTCTCCATCTCTTCCTCCGGGCAATCAAAGAAAAGAACAAACTCCGGTTCAACTTTAGTCTGTACATCAAGAAAGATATATGATGGTTGAAACTTTCAATTACAAGCACATGATCCTAATACTAAAATTTTATGAAGATTATATACAGTCTTCACTAAGAAATTTGTAATGCTAAAATTTTATGAAGATTATATACAGTCTTCACTAAGAAAGATATATGATGGTTGAAACTTTCAATTACAAGCACATGATCGTAATGAGGAAAATTTTATGAAGATTATATACTAAAATTTTATGAAGATTATATACGAGTATAACTTACAACTGCCTCAAAGGCTGCACGATTTTCCTCATTACGAGGGAATCCATCAATAAGAAATTTGTCATTTTCATTTTCTGCAATTGCTCTTTCAAGAAGCTTAATTGTTACTTCTGAAGGAACAATCTTTCCCTCATTGATCATGTTCTGAATCATGGTCCTACACAATATTGTAGAATAATTTAAAGTTGAGATTATCTGAAAAAAAATATATCATTGATACAAAAATATTGACAATTTTTTACATATCATCGAACAAATAAGCACCTCTAAATAGAAGATATCATGAAATCAAAGCCAATTTTTACCCGTTTGCAGAGCCAGATTTGATTTCTGCACGAAGAAGATCTCCAGCACTGAGATGGGTATACCCGAAGTGTTCTACAATTTTTGCACATTGTGTGCCCTTACCACTGCCCGGACCTCCTGCTCAAGTGAGAAGCATATTCAGATCAAAATTCAAAAGTAAAGGATATACATCTTAATTGGGCGATTAAAGCATCTGGTGGAAAATTATATAAAATAATCTAGACAAATGTGATTTATCGAGGAAAATGATCAAAGACGTGTCAAAAGGGCTAACCATAAATATAACAATGGTAACGCAGAAAGCAGCTGAAAGCATGTATGAGAATAGCTACCACTATGTATTATGTAGTTCTAGACACATAACAAAAATTCTCACCTAAGACAAATACAATCTTTGGATTCTTTTGAGCAAGAGAACTTCCAGTTGCTTCCTACAATCACATAAGCATTTTGGTCACTACTTGTATGTTATCTTTCTGCCATTCATATAATGAGCACAAGTACGACGCTATATTTTCCAGCATAAAGCTTGGGACGGATCGAAAAAGTGGTTCTTGGTACAACTGGGCTGGGTTGACCCAAAACACCCTTTTACAATTAAAAAATGAGAACTTTCAACCCGTTTGACCCATCAAACTCACTTGAACCATTTCCATAAAGGTAAATTTGTATTTCAATTAACATGTTTGACCCATCAATGATAAAAAGCAACCCAAATCGACCCATTCATACGTAAACAAGTTTAAAACTACTACTTCTACTTGAAAATCATGATTAAATTTTAGACAGATAAAAATAGTTTGAAAGCTGAACAATAGTTACCTTGTTTGCATCTTCAACAACTGTCCCCATGACTTCACACTATCGTTTGATAGGAAATTTCTGCAACCAACCAAAAACCTTGTAACCAATATCTTTGTCCAAGCAATAAACAAATATATTATCGGTCAACTTTTCCTAAGTGTATATAATTATTAATTGACCTAGTATCATTCATCCACTGATCCACTAAACAACAGGAAAGAGTGACCATGGACGCATGGTCTTTAAATAATGACACATACGTTTTTGCCCCAAAACAACTACATAATGACAAGCAAAAAGGACAAGTGATCCTAAAACGAATCAAATGACAGTAAAAGTCAATGGACAAACAAATAGGATATGCTAAGGGGATAGTACTAAACAGTCTATAATATTAATTTCAAGGTAGAGTAAAGAACTTGTTGATAAATCGTATCCTTGCTCTTCTAATAGTAAGGTTGCGTTTGGTATCCTCTATGAGAATGAGGGAATGATATTGATAGTGGTAATGATTCTAAGTGTTTGGTTAAGATGAGGGGCCACATTATATGGGAATGAAATATGAATATTGTACATACTCCATAGGAGTCCAAAAGAAGAGGAATGAATCTATCATAGGTGAGGGACTCATCTTATACCGAAACCCATGCCGATTGTGATTCATGGCATCATACCAAACGCACCCAAATTCTTATAAACCGATAGAGCTAATGAAAGACCAATGATAGAAAAGAATAAGGTACATCCTAATACACAACCAAATACAAAAAGACACATAGAATAATAACGGAAGAATATAATATGTTTGCCAAAGATGCCAACATCCTTGGGAAAGGCAACAAAGATTTTCACTATCAATGGACCAAGAAGGTTACAAACTTTTCTTTAAAATACAATCTTGTAAGAAACCCATACTAGTCTTTCAAATAATATGTATTAAAAAAAACAGGGCAACACTAAGGTAAAATAAATAAATAAATAAATAAGAAAAAAATAATAATAATAAAATAATACACATGTTTCCCCTGTTTCGCGTCACATGGAGCTTCTCATCACAGGTTACCATTAAGATCCACCGAAATCAAGCATAAAGTCAACATCTTAAACACAAATAAGATAAAACTTCAACTATTTGTGCATATAAAGGATCTCGTCAAGCCATACATGTTGACTTTGAATAGCAATATCTTTTCTAGAGAACTCTGATGACTAATGGTTCAGGAAAATCTTTGGATCAATAAATATCGCCAAACTTTTTTAACAAATACATCAAACTAGCCTAGTTCCAGTGTAAATATATTTATATACCTAAAACCACCTCAAAATTCAGGAGCGCAAGTGCTTTTATACTTTGATCACAACCAAGGGTAAAATGCAAATCTTTGGATGTTCAGGTATATCTAAGGCTAGTCCCAGTCGCAACCTGGGACGACCTGGGACAACCTGCGCCACGTCAGCTTTCTCTCTCCAGCGACCTGGGACAACCCGGATGCCCCAGTCGACGACCCGAGCAATTTTGTTTTTTTTGTTTTTTTTTTTTTAAATTAAAACATTTTTAACATTAAATTTAAATTTCATTCAAATTAAAAAAAAACATTACATTTTACGAAATTAAAAAAAAAAAAAACATTACACTACGAATTTAAAAAAAAAATTACAATACGAAATTCAAATAAACACTACAATACTAAAACTAATAATTATAAATCTAATCGATATTGCATTGATTTTGAACGTACACTTGCATATCTTCAACAGAATGGGGGAGACGGCAAACCATATTAAATCTTGTGTTGAGAAGTATTTTGAGGTTGAATTGTGTTTGAAATTGTGTGTTTAAGAAATGTGTTTGAGGTGAAGTTGGTATTTATAGAGTGGTAAATTTGGTTTGAATTTCTTTTTTTTTTTTTAGTTTAAGACCAAACGGTCAACTTTTAAAATTTGTAAATACAAACGTTATTGTCCAAATCGGTTGAAAATGCGCTCGATATGGCAAATATACCACACACGACCGATCTTGCAACCCACACCCGCATTCGTGTTGCCCGATCTTCACATCGGTTGCCCAAGGACTTTTTTTGATGCCAACCGATCTCAACCGAGACCACTGCGACAAGCCTAATAACAACTCCCAAAGCTAAGAGCAGAAAATTGACGAGTACCTACAGATGTAACACGTAAACCAACGAATCTAACTCAAAACTCATACTTACATCACAAAAGGGTATGTCTAACAATAAACCAATCCACATTCAAACAATACTTACACAATGTGCCATTTCCAGATTGAAATACAACACTTTCATACTCACTAGTCCTCGTTTACGAAATTTCCTAAGTTTGAACCTTTTCTTCTCCTCTCCAACTAATTACATCTTACTTAAATCTTGAATCGACAACATAACAATGATACATACATCCAAGTACACAATTCTAAATCACATTATAATAAAAGAAACTTGCATAAAAACACCACAATCAACCTTAAAAAAAGACATTACTTAAACCATTAATACAACATGGTAAATTGGTAATCATATTAGAATATCATTTCACAAAACTAACAACTAAAAAGTTTCAATAATATCTAAAATATATATATAATATATAAGAAACTTGTCCAGAATAAATATATATATAGGAATGAAATCGTACCGGGAGTGAAATTGAAGGAAAACTGAAGATCTGAGAGAATTTGTGTTAATGAAGCAACGTGTCGATGTGTACTTATGTTTCGGTGTATTTATAGGGTAGTTACTAGTTGGTTCTGTTCTGTTGGTGGTTGTTGATTTGTACGTAGTATTTCATTAATTAAATAATTACTATAACAAATGAAACCGATTAAACGGATTTATTTATTTAATTTTTTATCTTTTTACTAGAGTAAATTGCAAAAATTATCTATGTGGTTTGGCCAAATTGCATGTTTGGTGCTTGATCTTTCAAAATTGCAACGACCGTCCTTATAGGGAATATTTGGTTGCATATTCGGTCCTAAGCTAAAAGGAAATGGCTAAGATTACTCTCATCTTTTTTTCTTTTTTTTTTTTACTTTTCAACTCAACTTTTATTTTTTCTATAGAAAATTAGTAAACCTAAATTCACCACCATCCTTCATCCCTGCAAAGTTAAATTCATCACCATCCTAACTCCATAAAAGTTATCTAGCATTTTCATCAACATACATCCATAAATAAATACACTACTACACATGTTTAAAAAAAACAAACCTTTTACAAAAACAAACCTTTTTTCCCAATCACCACCACCACCACCTCCTTTAGTTTTCGGCTATCGTCATCCATTGTATCACGAGAGCCACATACACCATCAGATATACTTCATGTTCAACAACAACCGCATCCATTATCATCCTTCCATCCGCCATTAAATCTACTTATAAAACACATCACCCGCGCTACGTCTTAACAAAAACGTCCCCATCATATGCTACAAGTGTTTGACGTACATATATAAAATGTATAAGCGTTATGGGTTTGTTTTAGATATGATATGGTTGTCTCAGTTTTATGGAATAATTAAAGCGTTGGATAAACCTTGATTTCTTCTCTTTGTATTTGAGTATACATTTTATTTTTGATATACAGGCTTAGATACTCATATGGAACATAGATACATATGCATATGTTTGAAGTTTGCTCAGATTGTTGGATATATTTGAAGTTTGCCCAGTACACCGTGTTCTTAATTTTTGATTTATTTTAGTTATTTTTAATTCATATATGTTGTATATTGTAACACCTCCCAAAATGGCTCAGCGGAAGCACATAACCCTTGGGGTGCTACTAAATTGATATCACAACACAAGTATAGAACAACTGGTTTTCATTAAGAAATTTTATTCATTAAAGTAAAACAAGTTTACAAGATTTGTTTAGTGCGAAAATACATGCCCATAATAAAGTGGTCCCCATTTATGTTTATCAGAGAATCTATGACCATGCCATGCCCTTGTCTTGCGCCTCCAAAGTTATGCTATCGCCTTATAACCTGAAAATACATGCTAAAGAGTGTTAACACGAGGTTGGTGAGTTCATAGATTTTAGTTTGTAAAAGTTTTGTGGACCACAAGATTTAGTATTTAATTCATTCAGTTATGTGACCAGTTCACTCGGTCATGTTACCAGTTCACTCGGTAATGTGACCAATTCATTCGGTCATGTATGTACATAGCAGATGCGACCAGTACAATCGGTTATGTGACCAATTCACTCGGTCATGCAGGCATAACAGTTTCAAGTACTTGTGTCTATATGTAAAAGCAAGCAATAACATTACACTTGTATGCATTTGAAAGTAATCAAGTAGTTGGCAAGTAAACACATAATACATTCAGTCATTCAGCATAGTTTTAGTAAACAATTTGTGGAAAACTAGAAGGGGAGTTGAATAGTTTACCGATTAAAATCTTTGTCTGAAACTTATTGTAATGATCAATTGATATTGATCAAAGATATGTTAGTAAATAACAAACAATATGCAAGCAATATATAAATAGTAAATAAGGAAAGAAACAATCAAACCACGACAAGTAGTTTATAGTGGTTCGGTCTACAAGGACTCTTTTTCCTTGCCCTACTCCACTCCCCGAGTCTCCAACTCGAGAGTTTAACTTCACTAGTCAACAAGATCCTTTCACCGGCGGAGAAACCTTTACACTTCGCTTACACACTATTTCCCAAGGTTGTCAAAATCGCGATCCTGCTCGTAGGATCGTACGATCCTACACACAAAAAACGATCAGGATCTTAATAAGATCGTAATTCATGTAGGATCGTAGGATCGGATCGGATCGTATAGGATCGCCTTTTTTTTTTTTTTTTTTTTTTTTTGGCTTTTGGTATATTAACTTATTAAGTATAAGCTCATGTCTTAATGCCCAATGACTAAGAATTTTTCAAAAAAATTATTATTTTGGTGCTGTTAATTAATTGTCTCTTACAAGATTAATGAGTGTAAAATCATTATGTTTTTATTGACTATTTAGAAATAGTTTAGATGTGTCTTTTTGGGTTTATTATGAAAAAAGATTTCGTGCTTTGTAAAATGTCAGAATCTTATTTTTGAAGTAAACTATCTACATACTTGACCCAATTTTGTTCATATTTTATTTTATGTTACATATAAAAGCATGAATATTCTAATTTAATTTATTTGGTCATCAAGAAAAAAAATTCAGTAATATTATCAGAATATTATAATTTAATTTATTTGGTCATCAAGAAAAAAAATTGTGTTGCCCTCAATTATAAATTATGTCGTTTCATTTTCAGATACAATCCTTTTATCTTTTTGCATTAATCTATATATTGTGACAAAAAAGTTACAAAATCACGTGCTAATAATTTAACATTATCTTTTTGCATAAATGTTATCACGAAAAACCTATAATAAAAAAACATTAAAACAAGAAGTAGGTGCACCGTGCACGTATGTAGTAACTTTGTGCAAGTATGCATTTCAATATATCTAATATTCTACTACTACGGTACTTGAACATATAACTTTTTCTTTTATCATTCATTTAGATTCGTTTATCATATGAAATATTATATAGAAATATAAAACTACAACCTCTATACAAAAATATATACATTTTCATAGGATCTTACGATCCCGATCCGATCCTACGATTACGATCTTGCAAAGCCGAAAACGATCCTAGGTAGGATCCCGATCCTAACAACCTTAGTAGTATTTCCGAAACTAAGCTAGATGCCGAGTTCTTTTGCAAGGGTACAACCACTCCCACACACAATGTATTTTAAGGACTAAAATACTAACCACTCACAAGTTTAAGATGGTTTGGTACAACAATGATGTATGAACAAGACTAGATCATACAACAATAAAACAAACAAGACTTCCAACTATTTGTTGAAGCTTGATTATGCCTTGATCTTCTTTGTTACAAAAGAGGATCACTATAATGATATGAAACTGAGTTAGAAATAATAGAGAGAAGTAATGTATGTGATTATGCTAGAAAGGATGAGAAAACAACTTGGGTTGACTTGCTATTTATAGCCAAACCAGTCTGCTGTCACGACGGACCACGGAACCAAAAATATGGTTCCGCCCGTTTAATTTTTTGGTGCCGCTGGGTCTGACAGCAAGATTACAAAAATCTTACCAAAGTCAACCAAATCTAACCAAGATCGTGTAAGATATGTAGAGTCCAAATCTACACAAAATATCTTATGAAATCCCCTAGAGATTTCAATGATGCACCACATGATGTCATATGTTGTTTTCTATTTTTAGAAATATGTTAAATGTAAATACATATGTAATGTTTTGTTTTAATAAACTAAAATATGCTTGATCTAAAAATGTTAACATACATTATGGTTTAGAGAGATATCAAAGTTAATTGATATATGACTAATCAAAATGTAAATGCTTGAGTGATGAAGATTCTATTTAAGGAAAGCTTGTTTTAATATATATTAATCTTGACAAGTTTTATGCTTTACAAAAATTAAATTTACTTTTGTCGTTAACAAAACTTAGGTAAAGATCATAAAATATAAATAACGTTTAATGACGATATTTGTATTAACACAATTCATTTGTTCAGGTAAAATCAGCATTTAGTTTAAGTAAAAACGAGCATGTATTCTCCCCCAAAACAGTTATGAAAACAAGTAAAAGTAGGGGCTATGAAACTCACCTCAGCAATTAGTCGTCTAAAGTAGAATAAATCAATTAGTGATTGTGAGCGGCACCGACACGCGACAAAGTTTGTGCGTATGTCGAGTTGGGAAAGAAATCAAGAACCCAACAATTATATATTAACCACCAAATAACTCAAGAACCTCCAAGTTTGAATCTAGGACACCAACCCTCTAGTTTTGTGTAATATATTGAATGTCTGTTTTGTTCTTGTGGTCGAACACTTAAAAGAAAGAGAAGATAGAAGGTTTTGACTAAACTTTATAAGGTAATAAAGGGTGTGTGTCCCTTTTTGTTAAGGTACATATTTGGTCACTTTCAAATACATAAATCTATGTATGAATGTGGTGCTCGATGTACAGCAAAAGCAAAAGGCAAAAGAAAGGATTTGACCAAAGTTAATTGTATTTTATTTTATTTTTATTTAGTGTATTTCTCGTTTAAGCTTAAATGTAGTCGTAGTGTCCTGGTTTGGCATTGTTGAGCAAAACGCGAAAATACGTTTTTATTACTGTTTTTATAAAAATAATACAAAACCATTATTATTGACTCAGAAAAATAATTATTTGACTTAAACCATAACTAACATAGTGTCGGTACGCGTGTGGGGTCATTTATCGGGAAAGCGAGATAACCTCTCATTTTAAATTTTAATCATCGATAATTGTCAAGAATAACCGATTTGCATTTTCGGGGTTGTTATAGTCTACCCACCTTACAGGAGATCCGTCCCGGATCTCAGTTTACATTACCCGATTGGGTGTCGGGAAAGAGGTAATGGTATTTGCAACAGGTTTTGAGTTTCACTAGGTTGTTCCAGGGTCTCCCTTTGTGTATGGGTACCTAAGTGTTTTGCCAATAGCACATCCTCTATCTGAGGTACAATGATTTTCTGGGGTAAGTTCATTGGTTGACGTTTCTAATCTTTAATCATCACGATGTTTCAGTATTACGTTAGTATGGGCACCTCTAAATTCTCATGGTCTTATCCAACATGTGATCTATATTTTAGTGGCACAAAACCCAACTTGTTTATGATGTTTAGTGATACTAAAGCATGGTGGTTGATTCTTAAGATTTGCTACGGGTTTGTGCGTTTTCTTCTTAAAGGAATGAAGAAACATTTATTTTCGAAACCTTCATTTGATTAAATGTTTACACAAGTTTGACCAAGACAATATTTCAAGAAGTAAACATCCTTTTGTTTGAAATCAATAGTTGCGTAAAACGACAAGGTTTTAAAATATTTGAATTTTGTAAAACATGTTCTTAATTATACTGTGGATAAGATGATTTTGCAAAAAATTTAGTGTTTTGTCATTTCTTTACTTGCAAAAGTTTAATATAGTCTGACCAGAGCATTTTATCTCATCTCAATGAGTAATTTATAAAATACTATTATGAGTTTTAAAGAGGAATCCTTACAATAAGAACATTACAAAAGAAGGGAGTGTAATAGGATATAAACATCTACATATGTTTTAAATGTCTAGGGGTAGAGTTTAGTTGTCTACGTTGGGTAGGGTTAGAGGTTTAACATTTGGTGAACCTCATTGTTATCTATAGTTTTAGGCAGAGGAGTGGGATACACCCTAAGGTTTGGCTTAGTTACCAAGGAAAACATTGGTCATTCTGTTAATGAAGTATTACTCTCAAAGCACTTTTCAAGGGAGTCAATAATTTACCGAGTGATTTCATAATGATTTGAAAAAATAGTTTTTAAAGTATTAAGAAAACACTTTATTTTTGTAAGGTAGTAGTAAAATTGTAGTTTACTTTGTGGTGTAGTGACAAGGTAGCAAGGTAGGCACTGTTATTCTTAAGATTCTAGGAATCTGATTCCAAGATAGGGCGTAAAGTTTTTGAGTTTCTGTTGGGTTACAGGTCACTTATCATGTATTTCTAGGTCTTCCCAAAGGTTTATTTTTCATTTCATTGCCTACTCCTACTGATGCAGGTTTTACTGACCAGGTTTTAATATTTATAAGTCTCGTTATACCTATGGTCTACCCTAATGCACTAACGGGCAGTGTACCCGGTCGTGTGTAGTGTAGTATTCGGTAAAACCGAGGTCGTCCCAAGAGCTATGTGTGTGGATTTATACTAAGTCTAGGTGTCACATATTTTAATATGATTTTGATATAGAATTAACTACTAAAGCAAATAAAATCAAAGGGTGTGATCAATAGAGGAGAGTGGTGCTAACCTAGTTACTCATCCTAACTAGTAATGTTTACGTCTAATTACTTCCAATTACTTCAGGTGGGGTCAAAGTCGAGAGGACAGCATTTGGTCAGTTCGTCCTAACCTATCAGCAAAGGGTACCACTGGAGAAGTCAGGTGTCCCCTCATAAGTCCAGTTGTTCCTGGTCCCCTAAGCCAAGTCATTAAGTACCGCTACATGCTAGATTTATAATAGTGAGTGCCCGGGCGCTAGCAACTTAAAAACTCACCCCTTACTTCTTAAGTTCATCCAAACGGTAGGTGATCAATTGGTCAAATCGCACAAGTAGAAAGGATCGTTAGTTGGTCAAATCGCACAAGTTCATTCAAACGGTAGCTACCAATAAACTATGCATGCATACACTTAGAAATAATTATGCGGAAGTAAAGTAAACGCAAACAAAACAATTAAGGAATCATAACTAGGCCAGCACCAAGAGGTGCTTAGCCGCTCATATTAACCATAACAATCAATTCAATGTTTAATGTTACGAAATACATGAATTGAAAGTAAAGAAAATATAAAAAGCTAATGCTTATCGTAGGGGAGTGATTTCTCCCTTGGAGATAGCTCCGTATGCTCCTCAAGATCTGCCTTCGACTTTTTCTCACGTTCTCTGATTGTTGTATGTGAAATGGGATGCTTTGAAATGCTGGAAATAGTGGGGTATTTATAGGCCAGATCTGGTTACGGCGTAACTATTAAAACAGTTACGCCGTAACATATAATTCTTCATAATTTGCACTAATAATGCTGGTTACGGCGTAACCTCAGGAAGAAGTTACGCTGTATCTTCAATAAATCTTGGTTACACCGTAGTTGATGCATGAGTACGGCACAATTAGTAGCGGCGTGGAACCTCATTTGACCTAATACGGTTACGTCGTAATCTTGGATAGAGTTACGTCATAATCTTTTGTTAAGTTGGTTTTCTGAGCCACGCTTTAGTTACGGCGTAATGTGAGAGAGGAGTTACGCCGTAACTTCTTCAAAGTGAGCATACTATGATAAATCTTCAATAAACTCTCCAATTCCGCGTCTCTTTAGCTCCAATGCTCGTAATTTACATGAAAGTGAAATATAATGGAAAACAAGCGTAAATCCATATAAATGATATAAATTACAAGCATTATCGGGGGAAATTGACACTTAATATTCAGGATAATTTGATGTTATCAAATATCCCCCCACTTGAACTCTATTTGCCCTCAAGTAGACCTTATTATATAGATTCTTAAAAAGATATCTCCCATTACCAGGAAAATATAAGTTTACAAATCTCTTATGCTAGAATAAAACAAAGCCGAACACCTCACGAAATGGGAATGAAACACTCAAATCTCTCAACTATTCTAAGTGTCAATTTCGGGGTGATCACTCAATCGCACAGTCATAACATGTATTCTATCATAAGCTTGGCGGTTACACAAATCTCCACCATTAGAGTTAAGGGCAAAACAATTTTCGAAGGCAATATGGGTAGACACGACAAAGGTTAAGGATGATTTGTCATTACTAACGTGTCACGGTGAAGTGGACAAAATCAATGATACATGACCAAATCCATGGCCAAGACACCAAAGATTGCTCGCTGCATCACCTAGATACGCTTCATGACTAAAGGGTAGGATAAGACATGTGATATATAAATGGTGTAAAATAAAAATCAAGCAAATAGTCTAAATCCATAACTAAGTCATCACCACTTACCGTCCGTCCAAAGTTTAAGTTTCGAAGTTAAGAAACCGGATCATGATATACTAGGTAGATGTGTCATTAGAGGACGTCATGATGGGCACACTACCTTTCTCCAACTGTTGGCGCAATTACCAACTTCAATCTTCAAATGTGACCGAGGTGGCCTCCTCGATACTAAATCTAAATTAAGCTCATAATATAGTGCTTATAACATTGCACTTTACAATCAACTAAATAACAAATACATAACTTTTTTTTTTCGAATTACAATTTTTTTTTAATCATAAACATAACATCCCACCACTTGAGATGAACAATGAGAATTCGGGGGGTCTTCAATGATCTTTAAGAATATGTCGTTGACGAAAGCGTGATTCCCGAATCTTTCCACTTGAACCTTGAACTTAGGCAAATGATGACTTCTCAATCACAAATAAAGACTACAGGATAGGCTAAGGTGTATAGGTGTAACGAAACAATATATTGGGTTAACAAAATGAAAGGAATGGCTCAGATGGGTGTATCTAGGGGTATCTTGCACTAAAGGTGAGTGCAACAAAAGGGTTTCACATGGAGGTCGAGAAGTCGAGGTGACTAATCGATAGACACACAATGGTAGGCTATTTGGGTGATAATCCTATAATACTGCCTTCTTAAACTGAAAAGTCCAAATACATCGAGCTAACTCAACATACCTCGTCTATGGTCTCGAAATGATGTAAAGGCCAAGTTCTAAAGTTTACAAGCTACCGGCACACTCATAATTTAGCGGATTTAAGGTAAACTTTTGGAAACGGATAAGGCTAATCTCACCATATAATATCAAGGGTTGTATGTGCTCGGCTAAGGTCTAGTCTAGTTAGGTTAAGAAAAACATGTCAAAATTTTAAAAATGGCATAATTTTTCAAAATAAACTAGAAAAACGAGGGCAAAATAAAGTTCAAGAGACAATTCTACTCCCGTCCCCCCACTTGAATTGTACAAAGTCCCTTTTGTACTAAGCGTTAAATAAAGGTGAATAGAAAAGTAGAATTAGAGCGAGAACTTCCCTGAAATTTGCTTCAAAAAGAAAGAAGGCCCACGAAAGAGAGTCGTGCCTTCGCATAAGTATCCATGAGCAAACTTCAATCCCTGAAATCACACTACCGACAAGCATAATTCTAAAAAGAAAAAATGAAAAATAAACCTAACTCACTTTCGTAGGAATCACGGTTGCATTTAGCGCATGCAACAAGCCTTTTAAACCACTTGGCGTCTCAAGTGGACGAGTGTAGTCTCGTGAGGGATTATAGGTAACATACCCACAAAGTTCATTTAAAAGACTAATACAAGGTTATTGTATTTAAAATGAAAGAAGTAATGCAGAGGATAGTTACGTCGTAATTCCAGAAGGAGTTACGCCGTAACTAGGCAAAACCTGGCATACGCTACAAAAGTGTAGTTACGGCGTAATCATTGAAATGGGATTACGCCGTAATTGGTAATGCTTCTGTTGCAAAACGGGCTGTTACGGCGTAAACATGAGAATGAGTTACGCCGTAACTCTGGTCAGATCATCATGCTGCAGCAGCAACTTTTCTTCGTTTCCTGCAAAAATGGTTAAAAACACAAAACCCAACATAAATGAAAATAAAACAAATGAAATGGATAATTCGGGTTGTCTCCCGAAAGAGCACTTTTCTTTATTTACGAGTCTTTAAGTTAGACTCAGAGCATCGGGGCTTTATGGTGGCCTTAGGACTTGGCCAACTTCCTCCATATCTTTCATCAAGTTGTATCTGACCCAAGCGACATTTGTGGCAGTGCGGAGGTATTCTTTAGTCTCGACCTTCCGAAATTTGAAAATTTTTTCCTTCGACCCCAAGTGGTATCTAGCAAACTCATATTTTTCAGCAATAATCGGGGGTGGCCTCTTATATGGAATCCCAAGGAGTTTGCACCTCCTTTGCTCATATGATTCATCATCGGGGTCCGTAAATTCCTCTTTTCCTTGCAACTTAAGGTAATCTAAAATCCCTTATATGTCATCGTCGTCAGACTCGGTGCCCTTAAACCATTCCTCGTCGAGCAAATCTTCTACCAATATATGTTTGAATTCTTCCTTCTCATTTCTCACCGACTCTTTGGCATCCTCAATCGTTATGTCACTCAAGTTGTTAGGACTCTCGTCGTTCGGATTTTCTTTACTCATATATTCTTTCCAAATCTTCTCCTTCGTCAATGCATCTACTTTTCCATATTTTATCTTGACCCAACTGTCAAATCCCAAGTTATCTAACCAAGGAAATTTTGTTCTTTCCGTATCGTTGGTTGAGGTCCAAAAGAATTCATCCTCCCCAATTCTCATTAAGCTGCTTCCCCCATTACATTTATCGTCATACGGGTTGCACGATGCCCAGAAAACTCCCCCAGGAGTTTTCATCTTTTCACACAAATGACTTCTGGCTTCTTTGTCATCAATGTTGCTTAAAGGATATTCCACGCAGTAGATGTCATCATTAACCAATTCTTTTTTCAGATAATGATCCACGTAGTCAGTCTTGAGCATTTTTAGAAGATTCGGGTTAATTTTAGCATTCCCGAATTGTATCGCATAGCAATCATCAAATGACAAATCCCCGAACTTGACATCATGTCTTTCAAGCTCGTGAGGGCACACCCATTCTTCTTTTTTTAGGCTACCACCACTGTAGCAATAATCGCGGAAAAGGTCGCACGTAGGCCATGCTTGCGTGGATTCATCGTCAATTATGATTATCGGAGTGCCCAGTGAGTGACAGATGGCTCCTTTTCTTCCTCGAATGAGAGCTTTTCCAATCTTTCTTCATCAGTATATGCAGCCCACATGAATTTTTTATTTTTGACCCTATCCTTATCGGTTTCTCCATCGCAAATTTCATTTCGAGGGTCGCACGAAGCCTATAGATCATACCAATCCCCCTTAGCTACGGGTATCTTCTTACACCAGTGATATTTTCTTTTAGATGGGGACAGAGGGCATAAATTAATGTCGTGGGACCATCCGTTAATTACCTGTGTTCCTGATTCGTCCACTTCGAGAAACCTGTCTGCCCACGTATCCCAGTTACGCCGTAACTGTGATGTTTGGTTACGGCGTAACTCGCTTGAGTCATCATTATCGACATCTTTCATAATCCCAAGATCGCTGTCATAAATATAGTTACGCCGTAACTCTTCAGACATGTTACGGCGTAATTCCAAACTGTCGCCGGAATTTTCACTTGAATCCGAATCTTCGGTGTGAGAATTAGCTTGTAACTTTGAGTCATCATCAACAAAGATGACCTTACATTCCATTGTGGGTTTTGTCCCTTCTGGTTTAGTATTATTCTTCCTTACCTTCTCATTAAGCTTTTCCACCATGGTTTCAAGGTTTTTTAGGTTGTGTCGTGATTGGAAAGATTTCTATCAGTGTTTTCCTGGAATTCTTTTAGCCATTCATCTTGTTCCTTTTGTCTTTGGGCTGAACTTTCCAGGAATTTGTTTATGGTCTCTTCAAGGTTGGGCTTTCTTTCTCCATAAGGCCCACGATTGTAGTTTCCAGCAGATCCTCCACGATAACCATTACTATTTCGATTATCTCCGTAAAACGGTCGATTTTCTTCATATTTAGCTTCTTCGATTATATTTTCTTCGATAATGTGAGGACAGTTTTTGGTGAGATGTCCTCTCCCGCAGCTTTCGCAACCTACTTGGATGGCATGAACAAATTCCCTGATTTTTAGCATATCCCGACCCAGATTTTCTAGCTTGTTAGTAATGGCTTCAAATCCGTCAAAACTTCCGCCTTGGTTTCTTATGCTTCCTCCATTGTGCCATTTTTGGGAATGATCAGCCATTTTTTAGATGGCTTCAATTGCTAGAGTAGGAGTCATGCTCGGAATTGGTCCTTGATAGGCCAGCATCTGTCTTGTAGTCACGTTTATTCCTTTGTAGAAGATGCTGACCTTTTGCTGGTTGTTTAGATCATGTGTAGGACACTTGTAGAGGAGATTGTTGTATCTATCCCAGGCTTGATACAACGTTTCATCGTCTTCTTCCTTGAAATTATGGATCTCCAAGAGCTGGTTAGATATCTTTGAGGGAGGACAATACCTCTGGATGAAGTGCTTCTTTAGTAGAGCCCAAGTATTAACTGCCCCGGCAGGCAATCTTTCGATCCATCTTCTGACAACCCCAGTAAGAGTCATGGGGAACACCCTTAGCATAACAGCGTCATGAGACACACCCGGAATGTTGAAAAGACTTGCGATATATAAGATATTTTCAACGTGCTCATACGCATCTTCGTCCCTATTTCCTGAAAAAGGGTTAGCACGAAGCTCCCTCATAAATTGGTCTTTAATCTTACGTTTAGCAGATTAGTGATTTGAATATTCACTCCTTGTTCATACCATCTATATATATTTATATTTTCTTATAAAAATCCAAAGATCCAAAAACATCTTAAAACATATAAAACACAAAAATATTTTTCTTTTGTTTCTACATATATATAAACAATAAAACCCAAAAAAAAAAATTCTTCTTTCCCCTATTTTCATAATTCTCTTGTTTCCTCGAGTTACGTCTAGTGCATGCGCACTCGTTCTTCTAGATCATTGAGCCATTTTCGTGATCTAGCAGAAATTCCTAGAAGACGTTCTCGTAGACGTGCTGCCCGAATAGTCGAACCCGAGATTCTTACTATTCCAAACAACAATATGGCAGATGAACGAACTATGGCGGAAATGCTCCAGGCACCCACCGAGGGTTATGGAGATGCCATCGTTTTACCGGTAATCAATTCTGATCACTTCGAATTGAAGACACATTTAATCCAACTTGTGTCTACGAATCAATTCCACGGGTTTGATCGAGAAGACCCGTATGCACACATCCGTTGGTTTAACAAGTTGACCTCAACGATCAATTTCAAAGATGTACCACAAAAAGTGATCAAGTTGATGCTATTTCCATTCTCACTTGAGGGGGCAGCCCGGATTTGGCTGGAAAAAGAACCCCCTCGATCCATCGAAACTTGGGAGGATCTTGTTCAAAAGTTTGTCAATTATTTCTTTCCTCCATCAAAGACGACTAATCTTAAAAATGAAATTTCTGGATTTCGTCAAAATTTCGATGAAAACTTTGGAGAGGCATGGGAGAGATTCAAAGATCTCCTCAGGAAATGCCCCCATCATGAATTCACGGAGCTTCAACAAGTTAATATCTTTTATAATGGGTTGAACGGTAACGATCAAGATTCTTTGAACGCAGCCGCCGGTGGCAATATCTTGAATCGTAAGCCTAAAGATGTGATTGAGATTTGCGAGAAAAAATCAAAAGTTCCTATTTCTCGCAACAAAGTCAATATTCCGAACACTCCTGCTTCTTCATCCGGTAACTCTTCCGAGTTAGCCGCTCCGTTAGCCGCTCTAACGGACGTCATCCGTTGTATGATGAAAGAGGTAAAGGAAATCAAAAGCGAAATTCATAAGCCAGAACCAATCAAAGCCGTGAACAAGGTGTGTGAAACTTGTAGTGGTCCACACGCATATTATGATTGTCAAGCAACCGATGCTTCTTTTTACCAAGCTCCCGTAGCTTCTGTAAACCACAATCAATACCGACCACAAGCTGATCCTCACTACCGTGCACCTAGCGGTATGACACCACCTGGTTTTCCTCCTGTGCAAAACCATGGCAATCAAAATCGCTTTGTTCCGAATCAAGGACAAAACTTCAATAACTCTCAAAATTTCAATCAACACCGGAACAATTTCAACCAACCATATCAAGCTCCAAATCAGCAAAGTTATCAACAACCTTCTCAAGCTCCCCTACCAAATGACTTCATGAAAATTATTGAGTCAAGCATACGTTCAATGCAAACTCAGATCAATAACATGAGAGTTGAGCTAAAAAAGGAAATTGATACCACAATGTCTCGGCAGACAAATGAGTTGAAGAATATGATGAGCAGTTTCATGAACATGAATATGAACAAAGCTTCGTCATCTTCTGGAGGACTCCCAAGCAATACAGTTCCAAATCCAAATGCCGAGTTGAAAGCCGTCACCACTCGTAGTGGTAAGACGCACAATGGACCTTCGACTCCAATGCCTCCTCCACCAGGAGCAATGAGTCAAGTTACCAAGGATACAACGGACAAGGTGCATTTCTCAAGCCCACGAAGTACCGCACACGTCCCACCTTCGGTAGTCCAAGCTTTAAGTCCGGAACCCGAAGTTCCGAAGACAAATTCTGAGCCAGAAATGACTTCCATCCCGGCTCAAAAGTCTTGTCAGCTTCCTTACCCATCAAGATTGCATGATGAGAAGCTCAAAGACAAAACCAAAGAGCAGATGGAAAATTTTTTCCAAATTTTCAATGAACTGCACTTTGATATAAGCTTCATTGATGCTCTCGTTCTAATGCCCAAATTTGCATCCACGCTTAAAGGCTTACTGAGCAACAAAGATAAGTTATCTGAGATGGCTAAAACCCCTCTCAATGAGCAATGCTCAGCGATCCTTCTCAAGAAGCTTCCCAAAAAGCTTGAAGACCCCGGCAGGTTTTTAATCTCGTGTGATTTCTTGGGGATGGTTCAATGCTCCGCCTTGGCCGATCTTGGCGCAAGCATTAACCTCATGCCACTCTCAGTATGGAAGAAATTGTCTCTTCCTAAACTTACATCCACTTGTATGACACTCGAGCTAGCGGACCGTACCATAACTCGTCCACTTGGGATAGCTGAGGATGTCGTGGTGAAAGTAGGAAAGTTTCACTTTCCTACTGACTTTGTTGTAGTAGACTTTGATGCAGATCCTAGAGTTCCCCTCATCTTAGGGAGAGCTTTCTTGAGAACGAGCCGTGCTCTAATTGATGTATTTGCTGAAGAGTTGACCATACGGGTTGACAACGAAGAACTCACGTTTAATATCAACCAGAACTCCAAACCTCTATCCAAACATAGTGTTGCCACAATTGATCAAAAATCTGAAAGAATCAATGCAACACTCTCAAATTTCACGGTTAAGAGGAGTCACCAAAAACGTGCTGAGCTAGAAGCTTTGAAAATCAACCCTGGTTCAAACAAATGGTTTGAAAGTTGTACCAAGGAAATCAAGAGTATTCTTGATGATGATGATCTAGAATCGGAGACTTTATCGGAAGTGGTGGAAATTGCTAGCTCTAAGAGCACACCACTTGTCCCACCTCCGGAATCAGTTTATCGTATCGAGTTTGTTAACTCTGTGGATGAAACCAAACTCGCTTCAGTTTCATCTGGATTGGATGATGATGTTTGTGATCCAATGGGAGACATTCTTCCCATTGAAGAATTGCTCAAAAATGATCCATCATCTCCTAGTCTTATTATTTCCGACTCTTCCATCCCTTCTCTCACTCCGGATGAGGAAGATGACAACTTTTGGAATGAAGTTGATGCCTTTCTTAGTGATGAGTCGATTCCAACAGGAATTGATAATACTTACTTTGATTCGGAGGGGGACATCCTTTTTCTGGAAAATCTGTTGATTGAAGAACCGTTTCCAACCCTCCCTCCCGGACATCTTATTGACAATCACCATACAAGCTTCAAGTTTAAGCTTAAAAATGTCAAAAATGGTGATTTGCTTCTTACTGATGAGGAATGGACATGCATTCTCATGCACATCTTTATTCCATTCTTCACAGATGGTGTGGTTGCTCTTTCCCTTTTCTCTTTCGGGAATGAGGACACCATCTTTGACCCCAGTATCATCCTTTATAGTTTCTACTATTAACAATACCGCGGTTGTATCTCGTCGGTGTGGAACTTTCTGATGTTCATATGTTTATTAACACTGTGAACGAAAGTCCGATCGAGATTGGTTTTCCACGTTGCTTCCCCAAGAACAAATGAATGCGGGGATCGAGTCAAGCTAGCGACTCGGGAATAAAAAACAGTAGCACACTATATGGGTTTTCACTCATATCTCTGATTTCTTTCTACTTTCTACCACCCTAGTGTGGGGGAGTTGCCCCCCGCTGTTGTATATAAGTTTTCAAAAAAAAAAAAAAAAAAAAAAAAAAAAAATCAAATAATGGCCGTAGTATTTCCCTTTTACGTTCTCAGTTTCGGTATAACAGCCGGTACTTTGAATGATGAGGGCAATATTCATTTCTAGTGTGGGGGGGGGGGGGGAATTCTCACGAATTTTATCATGTAATTATACCACCCAATTCCCCCATTTTTGGCCAAATTTTTTTTTTTTTTTTTTTTGGAGTAAGTGTTTTTCACTTACTCAGCAAATGGTAATCAGTCCGCCATGTCTAACCCACATAAGGATTGGCTAATCCAGGAGCAAACGGCTCTTGGTAAAGATATATCAAATCCGTTTATGGCTTGCAATTTGCCCAAAATTGTATGGTGTTCAGCTCACCATATCTTTAATTAGTGAAGAGTTGGCTAGCCCGCAAGTTTATGGCTTGTGGTAAAGGCAGTTGGAAAACCATAATTGGTAATCGACTCACCAGAGATAATATTGATAATTTATCTAAGAGTTGGCTAGCCCGCAAGTTTATGGCTTGTGGTAAAGGCAGTTGGAAAACCATAATTGGTAATCGACTCACCAAAGATAATATTGATAATTTATCTAAGAGTTGGCTAGTCCAGAAGCAAACGGCTTCTGGTAAAGACAAATCAAAACCGTTTACAGCTTATGATTTGCTCAAAATCATTTGGTTATCATTGTACCAAAGTTCTTACTTGAACTGAAACAATTGGCTACTCCAGAAGTAATGGCTTTTGGTAAAGAGATGAAATCCATTAAGTTTTCTAAAAAGATTGCTAGGGACTAGCAATATCTTAGTGTGGGGGGTTAATGAGTGTGCAAATACTCATCATTTTTGTACCGTTTAGAATGCCAAAAACATCTGAAAACACTCAGAAATGCATCAAAATGATAAAAATATCATAAATAAGTGTTTTATGTGTTTTAAATGCAAAAATACCAAAATCAGATGAAAAACGTATCAAGTTTGCATAATTGGCAGTTTTAGTCCCCTAAGTTTCAAAAGTTGTCAAAAATAGTCCCTGGTAAATCAAAATAAAGTAAAATATCATTTAAGGTCCATGGGATTCAATAGTTGTCAAAACAAACCCTTCAAAGTTTAAAAATTGCAAAATTACAACTTTGGTCCCTCAAGTTTGAAAATTGTCATAAAAGGTCCTCGGATATTTAAAAGGTGAAAATAATCAAATATGGTCCTTGTACTATTCATATATGGCAAATTTGGTCCTTTTGATAACTTTGGAGTGTTGGCAGTTTTGGTCCCTCATAAAACAGAAAATTACATGAATGGTCCTTGTATATAAGCTTAAACCAAATGGCCCTTTGTGTATTTTGATCCCCATCCAAACCAAAAAAGACTCCCTGCCAATATCCTTGACCCCCCAAATGACCCCCCTGTCTTATTATTAAAACTCGGTCAAAAATAGTCAACCCCGCCAAAAAAACGAGAAACACTGTTTATCCTCCTCACCCAAACCTGCAAACCAGAAACCAGAGTGGTTTCCTCCACTTGACCTTTCCACCTTTCCACCTCACCTCCCCAGCTGTATACCCACTCCCTTCCACCTCTACATCCTCCCAAAATTCTTTAAATGCAAAAACCTGCTCAAATAGACTTTTGGCGCCAAATTTCCACTTGGACGATTATGATGATTCTGAAAGATTCAATGGTCAAGATGAAGTGGGAAACAATCAGAGATGTCGACAGAGTTGAAAAGATCATTATAAAGCAAGGATGAAGCAATGTAGTGGGATATCTAGTGTAATTTTAGTTTATTTATGTCGTTTTAATTAATTTTCAAATACCAGTGTAATTTTAAGCTTCCAAGTACTCTGTTTAAGTTATTTCAAGTGTATGTGAACCTTTTTCAGTATCAATTTCAAGTTTTAATCTCATTTTCAAGTTTATGCATTTTTAAGCTTAAAATCTCAATATATTCTAATGTTGTTGTTAGTTGTTATTAAGGACTCATAAGCTAATATAAGCTCCTATATAGCTTATTTAAGCTATTAGAAACCCTTAAAATCAGTTTAGAAGCAAAAAGAAAAAAAAATACCAAAAATACTAAAAAATGATGGAAAATCAAAAATCCATGGTGAAGGTTATCAAGAAGCTGGAGCAAGGTTGATATTGGATTGCCATGGTTTAGTGCTTCTTGGGAAGCTATAGGTTGTGTTTGTGTGCCTCAGTTCTCAGTTTTGAGCTTGGAAGCCACTTGTAAGCCTTTTGCTCTATTTTAGCTTTTCACTGTTAAAGTTACTTATAAGCTTCAATCTTTGTGTTTTTATGTTTCTTAGTGGTAGTTAAGTAGAATTAACCATTAAAACCAGTTGCTTGTTCTCTTTAATTTGTAGTTACTATAAATTTTATTTTAACAGTTATTATAGCATAAGTGTCAATTCTTAGTTATATGTTGTTATTGTTGTTATTTAATGTTTCTTCAGTCTAATTAAATGATAATATAAGGTCTGTAATCAGTTACATGGTCTAAATCTGTGAAACCTTTTGAAAATCACAAAAACAGTTAAGTAAAAGGTTGTTTGGTTATACTGTGTAATCTGTGTTAGAAGGTATTCTAGTCATTGTTCTTGTTTGATTCATGTCATATTAGTTCCTAATAACTCATAGACACCATAAAAACCAGTGCTTGTTAATGTAAAAGTCAAAATAACATTTGATCATATCTTGTTCATTAACTGTGAAGATTTCAAGTTTCATGATCATGTTTTAATGTTCAAAATTTGTTTTTATTACTTAATCTAGTCCTAATTAACCTTAATACATCATAATCAGTAAGAAGGATCAATCACAAGTTCATATTAGTCAAACCTTTAGTGTAATTTAAAAAGTCAAACTTTTCAGTTTAGTCGTTTTTGAATAAACTAGATTATTTTCTATAGGACTTAATATTAGCTTTCAAAATTTGAGCTTTTGGGATATTAAAATATAACTGCTCATCTTTATCCTAGTAATTTTTATAATTTTCAATTAGCTTTTTAAACTGCTTATTTTCTAGCTTACTTTAGACCCTTTTTCAAAAAAGTGCCCTGTGCCAGAGGAGTTGTTGTACCTGCTTGATTTCACAAGCTCACATAGAGCTTATTAGTGAACTTTAGCTTGTGTACCTTGACTTTTTGGAAAGCTAGCCTAGCCATCTCTTCATTCCAGTGCTTATTTTCAACTTTGTAGCTTATTTGATAGGGCTGCAAGCAGCTTATATTTTGTCCCATTCTATTCAGTATATACTGAGTCCTTATTCAGTGTTTTACCAGCTTTTTGACAAGCTCTTCATAAGCTCTACAGTGGTTCCCACAGTGTGAGCTTGGACTTTTTGGAAAGCTCACCAACCCATCTTGCTACCTCAGTCTTTGGTTTGAGCTTTTTAGCTAATTTAATAAGCTTAAACTGCTTTTAGAAATGGCTGCAGGCCTGTTTGGTTTCCTAGTTTAGGATAAGTGCTTATTTGCTTATTATAGCTTATCTGTGTGTATCTTTGTGCTTTTTAGCTTCATTTAAGTAGCTTAAGCTTGTTTGAATCTTATTTCATCTTTTGTTCCAACTGTAAAGCTTGTTTGAGCTTAAAAGCAGCACAATAAGCTCACAAGCTCACTGTTGAGCTCTTAAGCTTCTAAATAGCTTATTTTTAAGTTGCAAAATTTTTGTCTTTGTAAAAGTTGCTTATTTTAAGTAGTTAAATAGTTTTCAAAAATAAAAACCACAAAAGCATCATTTTAAAAATAGTGATAGCATTTATTTAATAGAATTTAGCTTTTTAATTTTCTTTTTCAACTTATTATTAAGCACTTTCAGTTTTTATAATTTTCTTAGCTTTCTGTTACCATAGGATAATTTTATAAAAAATTTCATAATTTTCTTAGCTTGTTTAGTATTTATTAGAATTTAAAATAGTTAAAAGTATTAAATAATTAATAATAAATAATTAAAAAACATAAAAAATATCTTTTCAGTTTTAAAATTAGTTTTATAATATTTTAGATTTTTCTAAGTCATAATTTCATTTTTTAGCTTTATTTCATATTTTCTTATATTTTAGAGTATTATTAAATAGTTTAAAATAGTTTTTAATTAATAATAGTTAAATAAATAGTTATAAAAATAATTTTAATTTTCCAATAATTTTCTTTTATTATTAGGATTGTAAAAATATCATTTTCATATTTATAGGCCTTTTATTTCTTATATCTCACGTTTTATTTGGTACGTTTACGTAGTTTATTAAGCGTACGTATTTACGTTTGTCTTATCTGATTGTTGTGCTTTATATTTCTGTATTCTAATACCATTCCAATCATTCAGTAGTGTAATAATTCATTAAAATCCTTACTGATCACTATCCTTAGTGATTATTCGACATCTGAAAGTGTTGAACACCATTAATCCTCCGTGGGACTTAACGACCCGGGAATCCACTATATTCCAAGGGAAATTGCATTGGTTTTAGACTGTTTGAATTTTATTACGGTTGACCATTCACAAGTGGTTGACTTGTGTGATAAACTTGACGGTTTGCCACCAATCAAATTTTGGCGCCGCTGCCGGGCAGGCTTTAGCGTGTTTTAAGCATTTTCAGACCCATTCTTATACATATACCACCTTTTGTAAACAGTTTTTTGTAAAGTTATCAAAAAGTTCATTAACACTTTTCCTAAAGTGTTAACAACACCAAAAAAAATAAAACAACAAAACAATCGTAACGTTTTCTATCCTGTATTTTCTTTAAGGTAATTCTTAAAGAGATACAATTTGGTTAAACGAGACGATACCAAAAATATTGTCCAAAAGTTTTTAAACCCTTAGCACAAATCCATACCTACGTCTTTTCAGTGGTACTTAATAAATACATAAAAATCAACCACCGCAAACCAAGGCAGTACACCTACCAACTGGGGGTGTGAACATTAATAAGTTCCCAATCTTAAAGATCAAAACTTGCCTTTGTGTCCTTGTGACTTGGTGTACCTTTTTCAAAGAAGCCATTTCATTTGTGATTATTGGTTTAAGTTCACTTGTCGTTTTGCCTCGCATTTGTTTTTGAAAACTGATTTTTATACTTAGTGCATGCGCACTCGTTCTTCCAGTTCTACAAGTCCACTTTCTGAGCTTGCAAATATTCCTCGTAGACGTAGAGGACGTTCTGCTCCTTCAGCCGTGACTGAGGAACGTCTAGCACAACCACCCCCTGTCGTAATGGCAGAAGACAAACCGATGAATGAGCTTCTCCAAGCACCCATCGAGGGTTACGGAGATGCCATTGTTGTCCCAGCCATCGTGGCTGATACCTTCGAGCTCAAAATCGGGTTGCTTAATCTTGTAACCCAAAGCCAATTTTATGGTTTTGAGCGGGACGACCCTCATGCACATATTCGGTGGTTTAACAAGATTGCATCTACCATCAAATACAAGAATGTCCCACATGAAGCAATTAAGGTTCTTCTGTTCCCATTCTCTCTAGAGGGACAAGCCCGGAATTGGCTTGAGAAACAACCCCCTCGTTCCATTGAGACATGGGAGGATTTAGTCACCAAGTTTGTTAACGAATTCTATCCTCCATCCCGAACTACAAATCTTAAGAATGAGATAATGAAATTTGCTCAAAGATTTGATGAATCATTCGGTGAGGCATGGGATCGTTACAAAGAGTTGCTCTGAAAGTGTCCACATCATGGTTTTACCGATTTAATGCAAATGGATACTTTCTACAATGGTTTGAGCCAAGCTGACCAAGACTCTTTAAATGCCTCCGCGGGAGGTAATTTCCTGAGCAAGACCACAAAAGAAGCCTTACAAATCATAGAAAACAAGTCCCAGGTCCGCCCTTTCCGAACAAAGACATATCAGTCTCATTCTAATGCAGGACCTTCTACTTCATCTCACGTGAGTACATCTAGCACCGATGCTAAGATTGACAAACTCACGGATATTGTTCAGGCTTTGGTTCTTGCTAACCAAAAGAAAGTCACGTTCACACAGACACCATCACATGGTGAAGTGAAGAAAGTCGAGGTCTGTGTTACTTGTGGTGGCCCTCATGCATACTACAACTGTACTGCCACCGATGGTAGTCTGTTTGAAGCCAATGCTATAGCCGGTACTTCACATCAAGGAGGTAATCAATACCGTCCTCAAAATGAACCAAACTACCGTGCACCTAGCAGTATGACACCACCTGGTTTTCCTCCTGTGCAAAACCATGGCAATCAAAATCGCTTTGGACCAAATCAAGGTTTCCAACATCAAGGAAACTTTAATCAAAACAATTTCAATCGAGGGAATCAATTTCATGGGAATGTGAATCCTAATCAAGGAAATTTTCAAAATCAAGGCCCTACTCCGAACATTAGAGGCCATAATTTTCCTAATCAAACTCAAGCCATTGTTCCAACTGGACCATCATCTGATGAGCTATTGAAGCAATTCATGAAATCCCAAGATGAAATGAACAGGTTGTTGGTTAGCCAGATTTCTGACATTAAGAAGTCTTTAAATGATCAACCCTCGGGCTCAGGAAAACTTCCGAGCAACACGATCGCTAACCCGAGGGGCGACGCAAAGGCGATCACAACCAGAAGTGGTGTATCATACGATGGACCCGCTATTCCTACTACCTCTTCTTCTTCTCTCCCAAAGGTAGTAGAAAGTGAACCTAAGACGCACAATGGACCTTCGACTCCAATGCCTCCTCCACCAGGAGCAATGAGTCAAGTTACCAAGGATACAACGGACAAAGTGCATTTCTCAAGCCCACGAAGTACCGCACACGTCCCACCTTCGGTAGTCCAAGCTTTAAGTCCGGAACCCGAAGTTCCTAAGACAAATTCTGAGCCAGAAATGACTTCCATCCCGGCTCAAAAGTCTAGTCAACTTCCTTACCCATCAAGATTGCATGATGAGAAGCTCAAAGACAAAACCAAAGAGCAAATGGAAAAAATTTTCCAAATTTTCAATGAACTGCACTTTGATATAAGCTTCGTTGATGCTCTTGTTTTAATGCCCAAATTTGCATCCACGCTTAAAGGCTTACTGAGCAACAAAGATAAGTTATCTGAGATGGCTAAAACCCCTCTCAATGAGCAATGCTCAGCGGTCCTTCTCAAAAAGCTTCCCAAAAAGCTTGAAGACCCCGGCGGGTTTTTAATCCCGTGTGATTTCTTGGGGATGGTTCAATGCTCCGCCTTGGCCGATCTTGGCGCTAGCATTATCCTCATGCCACTCTCAGTATGGAAGAAACTGTCTCTTCCTGAACTTATATCTACTTGTATGACACTCGAGCTAGCGGACTGTACCATAACTCGTCCACTTGGGATAGCCGAGGATGTCGTGGTGAAAGTAGGAAAGTTTCACTTTCCTACTGACTTTGTTGTAGTAGACTTTGATGCAGATCCTAGAGTTCCCCTCATCTTAGGGAGAGCTTTCTTGAGAACGAGCCGTGCTCTAATTGATGTATTTGCTGA
>BPTQ01000009.1:238264927-238277427 GCA_019973895.1 Chrysanthemum seticuspe
ACTCAAGTCATCTTATCTTTGTAATTTACTTTTAAGCATCAATATCAAGTTTTTATTTAAATTCCAAGTTTAATGTTTACTGTGGTATAATTCAGTTTCAATTTCTCATTTACAAGCTTTCAAAAGCTCAATTTCCATCTAAAATAAGCTTATTCAGGCTTGTTATAGCTTTGGGTAAACTCACAATCCAGTTTCAAATCATTTGTGTACTTGGTCAAAGAAAGTCAACTGTGCAGTGAAACCTTGGTTCAAGCAGTTTGGTGATGATATGGGATGATGCAGAGGTTGATTTGGGTTAAAATAGAGTAGGTTAGTGTAGGATTTGGTTTGGTTTCAGCCTGCATACCAGCTGGACACATGTGAGTGAAATCTCATTTTCATTTCAATATCAGTTTGCATGTTTTGTGTGTACTTGTAGTTGTAGTTTTAAATAGTTGAAATGAGTTTATCTAGTTGTATTTAGGTCAATGTCATTCAGTTTAATCAGTCATACAAAGTGGATCAGTAGTTAGCTTAATTAAAAGTGCATTTCAGTACTTAAAATGGTGTTTGGATCAGCTTTGTACACTGTGGCATAGGTTAGCTCAGTAGTTGTAACCTGTTGTTTCATGTTTGCTTAGCTCTATTGAACTCATTTGAGTCATTTATCTGAGCCTGCATATCACCAAAGTCAACTTTCACATTAAATCTGTCTTATAGCTTGTCTGTTGTGATTTTGCCTAATCAAAAGCTCATTTTGTGTTTGAAATACATAAACATAGATTGCAGTAGTCTTATTTCATATATTAACATCATATTCAGTCCTTTAAATTAGTTGTTAAGTTCACAAAAGTCAATTTTCAATTCTGTCAAAAATAAGTCAAAACCTTGAAAAGTCAGTTTTTGGCCAACTAGGGTGAATTTTCTTGGACTCATCTCTGGGCCACTTTCAATGAAAATTGTGGTTTTAAAAAGTTCACTTGGTCTAGTTTATTGCTGTGATTTTTTCATATTTTTGTAAATTTTTCTTAAGCCTCAAATGGGCTTGTCAATTGGGACTCAATTGCCCTGTGCAACTGACTCAGTTAACACTGAGTCTGCACAGGGGTGTTGCAAGGCCTGCCACAAGCTCAGTTGAGCTTCCCAAGGTCTCCTTTTTGGTTTACAAGCTTTCACCCAGGTCTTCTTTAGGTTCCAGCTTTTGTTTTCTAGTTCTCAGCTTATTTGATAGCTTATTCATAGGCTGCAAGTTGGCCTCAAATCTGTTATTAGCACTTGGTCTCAAATCAACCAAATCTTTGTAGATTGCAATTCAGAGGTTAAGTGTTGTTGTTTTTAGTTGCATTTTGGTAATTTTAGCTTATCCTAGCTTCTGTTACAGGTTGGTAGCTTATTGTAGCCATTTGTTTATTTCTAGTGCTTATTTCTAAGCACTTTGCACATCAGTTTCATAATCCTACACACAAGCACCTGTTTTTCTATTTTTCATAGTTTCATAATATTATTTTAGAGTTTTCCTGAATTTTTCAGATTTTTCCAAGCCTGTTTGCTATTTTTCTTGATTTTAATTAGTTTTTAAGCATTTTTAATTAGCATTTAATACAAAAAAATTAAGAAAAGTCTCAAAAAAATAATTTTTCATTTTTCTTAAGTTAAGATAAATATAAAAAGCCAAAAAAATATTTTTCTATATTTTTCTTAGTTAAATTTGTATTTTTAAACAATTTAAGTAGTTTTAAATAGTTTTTAATTCCTAGAAAATAGAATAATAATCAGAAAAATACAAAAATAGTTTTAGAAATTCTATTTTGTTATTTTAGATTTTTCCAAGTCATAATTTTATTTTTCTAGCTTTATTTCATAATTTCTTGTATTTTAGGCTATTATTAAATAAGTAAAAATAGTTTTTAATTAATAATAATTAGATAAATAGTTTTAAAAATAATTTTATTTTTCCAATAATTTTCTAGTATAATTAGGATTGTAAAAATGTATTTTTCATATCCGTAGGTATTTTCTTTCTTTATTCTCACGTTTTATTTCGTACGTTACGTAGTTTTTTATTTAAACGTACGTTTTAAGTTTTAAACGTTCATCATTTTAAATATAGTGATAGCGTTTATTTAATTTATTTTATCTTTTTAATTTTCTTTAATTTGCATTTAAGTCGTTGTAATTTATAAACTTTTTCTTTAGGTATAATTATCAATCCAAAGCTTTGCTGATCACTATCCTTAGTGATCATTCTATCGTCTGAAAGTGTTTACACACCATTGAGTCTCCGTGGGACATAACGACCCGGGAATTCATTATATTCTCTGATCTTCATTGTATTGGTTTCTGAGCAGTTTTAAGTTTATTACGGTTAGCCATTCACAAGTGGCTAGCTTGAGTGATTAGACTTGACTAGTTCAGCACCAATCATTCTTACTTGAACTGAAACAATGGGCTACTCCAGAAGTAATGGCTTTTGGTAAAGAGATTCAAATCCATTAAGTTTTCTCAAAAGATTGCTAGGGACTAGCAATAGTTTAGTGTGGGGGATTGATGAGTGTGTAAATACTCATCATTTTTGTTCTTTCTACACTACAAAAACAGTCAAAAACACTTTGAAAAGTCTCAAAAAGACAGAAAAAATATTTAGACTGTGTTTTATGCAATAATTGTCAAAATCTAGTCCCTAGTTATTCAAAACATGATAATTTTTCATAAAAGGCCCTCAGGGATTTTCAAGTTGTCAAAATTAGCCTTATAAAGTCAGTTTTGCAAAATGGCAACTTTAGTCCCTGAAGTTTCAAAGATTGACAGAATTTACCCCTGGACATTTTAAATTGGAAAATTAACATTTTTAGTCCTTTGGTAATTCTAACTTGTCAAAATTGGTCCTTGTAATACTTTTGGAAAATTACAGTTTCGGTCCCTTGGTTATTGGTGAATTGCAAAATTGGTCCTTGTGTTACTAATCCTAAAACCAAACCGGACCCTTTTGTTAACAAACACAAGCCCAAACATAAAATAAAACCACCAATTCACAAGCCCAAGCCCCTCTTGACCCTTGACCCCGTGAACCCTCTTGACCCTTGAACCCGTCCCCTATTAATACTCGGTCAAACTTGGTCAAACTCCCGCTCACGGGTTTCCCTCTTCCCTCATCATCACCTACGCCTGCAACACTTCCCACACTCCATCATCATCACACCCACCTTATTCCTACCCTCCAAACACCCCAAGCCAAATGCATTAAATGCTCCTTTCCCTGTCCAAGCTATCAGAACCACTGGCAAAATCTCATTTTGGCGCCAAAAAGCCATCAACGGCCAATATCAACTTTTCTCATCCAATGGCTCAAAATAAAGGTGGGAAATGCTCAGAAGACAAGTGGGAGCACTTTTTTTTGAATAAATAGAAGAAGAGAAGGAGAGACAAAGAGTAGTTTTTAGTTTTATTTTTCATATATGTCGTTTTGTAATCCTTATGTCTTAAGTAAGTTCTAAAGTGTAATTTTAACCTTCATTGTACTAAAACTAAGCTTTTGTATCAGTTGTAATTCATTTCAAGTTCTAATTCAAAGTTTGGTTAAGTTTTCTGTTTTTCCATTTTCTATAATCAAATCTGTTTTAACATTGCTAAGTATCAAGCTTCAAATCTGTCTTATCAAGCTTCAACTGAACTTGTTAAGACCAAGCTGTTGATAGCTTTGAATAAGCTTATCAAACAGATTCAACAAACTTGGTACTTGGTCAACAAAAGTCAACTTGCAGTAATAATGGTGGCATGGTTCTGAATTGCTGATATGGAGTTGGATATGGGTTGATTTTGATCTGATTTGGGTTGAAATTCAGTTGGATTTGGGATTAAAAGAGTTGTAGGTAGTGGTTATTTCATTGATCTCAAGCCACAGTGGCTAGGACCTCATGTGAGTATCATTTTATTTGGTCTGTTTAAATCTATGTTTTCCTGTTAGTGAGCTTTAATACTGTTAACATTAGTATAATTTAGCTTAATATCACTAGTATAATTGATATTTTCATTTCTGTGCATGTATTTCTTTGTCTGTTGATTATTGCATAATAATTTGAGTAGCATTAGTTTGAATAGGCTAGAATTAGGAATAGCAAAGGTTAATTCAGCAGTAAGGATTTAAATTGAATCTAGATATAGTAGTTTTAAGGGTCAGAGCATGAATTTTAGTTATTGAGAGTAAACTTCAATTCAATAAAAGGGTGTTTGGATCAGTTAGCTTGTTTGAATTTAAGCCTTGGTTTGTACTTGACATCTGCATACTCAGTCTCAATTAAGGTCACTAGAGTTAAATCTGTCAAAACTTAGCACCTGTGTTAATCTAAAAGTCAAAATCACAGTAAATCAGTCTTAATTTCCAATTCTGTGTGAGTCAGTTAACCATCTCTCACATTTAGGTGTTATACTAGTTAAGTTAGCTTGCATTAGTTTCATTTTATCATAATTCATCATTTCCAGTTCTTAAATTAGTTTCAAATCTCACATTAGTCAAACTCTCAAAAACTGTCTAAAAGTCAAAAGTGTCAAAACAGTTTTTCACCAACCTTTGTTGATTTTCATAGCTTCAATTTTGGTTCAATTCAAGTGAAATTTTGGACTTAACAAGTTCAGTTGGTCTTGAGTTGGAATCTGATTTTAGTGGAATTTTAGTAATAATCTATAAGCTCCTACATAGCTTGCAAATGGGTCAAAAGTGCCCTGTGCACACACTCAGTGAATACTGAGTGTGCACAGGTTTGTGCAAAGCTCACAACAAGCTCATGGGAGCTTGTCTTGGGCTAATTCTTGGTTTATGAACTCCTTGCCAGGTCTACTTGAGATTGTGGTATTTGGTTTTGGGTTCCAACTAGGGTAGACAGCTTATTTTTAAGCTTGAAATCAGCTCCTCAGAACTGAATTCACTTGTTTGATTTTGTACTCATAAGCTTGTAGCTGGTTATCTAGAGGTTTAGGTCTGTTGAAATAGGTTGGTATTAAGTTGTTTTAGTATAATCTAGCTTCTGTGATCAATTGGTGCTTATTTGTGGCTTATAGCTTATTTTTAAGTGCTTATTTTTAAGCACTTTTCACATCAGCTTCAGTTTCTTACACACCTGCATCACTTTTCTTGTTTTTCATAGATTTAGAATAACATTTTATACTTTTCCTGAATTTTTCATAATTTTTCAGTACTGTTTGCTATTTTTCCTTATTTAAAATAGTTTTTAGGACTTTTTAATTAACCTTTATTGCAATTAAATCAGAAAAACTTCAAAAAAATAAGTTTTCAATTTTCATAGATTAAGATAAATATAAAAAGCAAAAAAATAATTTTTCCAGATTTTTCTTAGTTAAATTTGTAATTTTTAGCAATTTAATTAGTTTTAAATAGTTTTTAAATCATATAAATTAGAATATAAATCAGAAAAATACAAATTCAATTTTCAAAAGTTTGTTTAGTTATTTTAGATTTTTGAAAAATAGTTTCACAATTTTCCTCTTTAATTTCATAATTTTTAGTATTTTAGATTAGTTTTAAAAGTTTAAAATTAGTTTTTAATTCAAATTTATAAAAGAAAAATCAAGAAAATCCAATTTTAAAAATAGTGATAGCGTTTATTTAATATAATTTAGCTTTTTAATTTTCTTTCTCAGATTTTTCCTTTGTCATCTAGTATTATCATACCCCTTTTCCTATTCAATATTACTCGATCACTACGCGTTTAGCTTCAATCGCACAGCTCGTTGGGACTTAACGACCTGGGGAAACACTAAACTCTCCTGGACTTAATTGCTTTGGTTTTAGACTGTTTGACTTTTATTACGGTTGACCATTCACAAGTGGTTGACTTGTGTAATAAACCTGACTGTTTGGGACCGATCACTAAGTCATTAAGTACCGCTACATGCTAGATTTATAATAGTGAGTGCTCGGGCGCTAGCAACTTAAACACTCACCCCTTACTTCTTAAGTTCATCCAAACGGTAGGTGATCAGTTGGTCAAATCGCACAAGTAGAAAGGGTCGTCAGTTGGTCATAGCTTACCCTTCCCCTCTCAGTCTACTCACTTAGGGTCAGTTAGTCATATCTCCTAAGCAACTAGCCTCTACCGCCATTCAAAACTATCGAAACAAATGTAGCTACCAATAAACTATGCATGCATACACTTAGAAATAATTATACGAAAGCAAAGTAAACGCAAACAAAACAATTAAGGAATCATAACTAGGCCAACACCAAGAGGTGCTTAGCCGCTCATATTAACCATAACAATCAATTCAATGTTTAATGTTACGAAATACATGAATTGAAAGTAAAGAAAAGATAAAAAGCTAATACTTATCGTAGGGGAGTGATTTCTCCCTTAAAGATAGCTCCGTATGCTCCTCAAGATATGCCTTCGACTTCTTCTCACGTTCTCTGATTGTTGTGTGTGAAATGGGATGCTTTGAAATGCTGGAAATCATGGGGTATTTATAGGCCAGATCTGGTTACGGCGTAACTATTAAAAGAGTTACGCCGTAACATACAATTCTTCGTAATTTGCACTAATAATTCTGGTTACGGCGTAACCTTAGGAAGAAGTTACGCCGTATCTTCAATAAATCTTGGTTACGCCGTAATTGATGCATGAGTTACGGCGTAATTAGTAGCGGCGCGGAACCTCATTTGACCTAATATGGTTACGTCGTAATCTTGGATAGAGTTACACCGTAATCTTCTGTTAAGTTGGTTTTCTAAGCCACGCTTTAGTTACGGCGTAATGTGAGAGAGGAGTTACGCCGTAACTTCTTCAAAGTGAGCATACTATGATAAATCTTCAATAAACTCTCCAATTCCGCGTCTCTTTAGCTCCAATGCTCGTAATTTACCTGAAAGTGAAATATAATGGAAAACAAGCGTAAATCCATATAAATGATATAAATTATAAGCATTATCGGGGGAAATTTACACTTAATATTCAGGATAATTTGATGTTATCACCTACTAAGAGAATCTTTCCCATAGGTGCTATGGAAGGTTGCTCCTAGAACGGCTAGTGACGTACTTAGGTTCATCTGTTGAGCGTAAGTTTTGGGGTAGCGGTGACTATAACATAACCCGATTGTGATATGAAAATATTCCATATAATAAAGTTTATGATTAGGGAGTAGTGTGACGCCGGTGTGCGGCTTTTGAAATGTTACATGCTCGTTTACCAAAAACATTACCATTTTTTGAGATTAATCAAAACCAACTTGACATAATAGTATTATAACTACTCCAAGTATCGCAAAATTCACCTCTGAGTCGGACATAGGTGATCAGGCTATGTCCCACTGTCCCTTGTTGAATATAGGTGATCAGTCTATATTCAGCCGAGGTTTAATGAATTTTGAAATACTCAGCTTAGTTATGCTAGTAATATGTCCTAATACTTTTAAAAGTTGTCTTGAAAGACATAAAACAAGTGTTCCATTTATGTGAGGGGAAAGGCGTAGCGCTGTGATACGTAAACACGCGTGTGGGAAAAATATTTATAGCATCTAGTGAAATTAGGTAAGTAGTACTAAAATATATATCTTATCATGTATGATCTCAATAGGATCATGAGTGAGGCATCAACTTGGCAGGCAGGCATGTGTCGGTCATAGGGTTAAGTTTTTGTAAAAGCGGTTATAGTCTAGGTTTTAAAAATACCCAATTCTCTATAACCTGGATCTGATACCAATCCGTAACACCCCCAAAATGGCTCAGCGGAAGCACATAACCCTTGGGGTGCTACTAAATTGATATCACAACACAAGTATAAAACAACTGGTTTTCATTAAGAAATTTCATTCATTAAAGTAAAACAAGTTTACAAGATTTGTTTAGTGCGGAAATAGAGGCCCATAATAAAGTGGTCCCCATTTATGTTTATCAGAGAATCTATGACCATGCCATGCATTTTCCTTGCGCCTCCAAAGTTATGATATCGCCTTATAACCTGAAAATACATGCTAATGAGTGTCAACACGAGGTTGGTGAGTTCATAGATTTTAGTTTGTAAAAGTTTTGTGGACCACAAGATTTAGTATTTAATTCATTCAGTTATGTCACCAGTTCACACGGTAATGTGACCAGATCATTCGGTCATGTATGTACATAGCAGATGCGACTAGTACAATCGGTCATGTGACCAGTTCAGTCGGTCATGCAGGCATAACAGTTTCAAGTCCTTGTCACAATCGGTCATGTGACAAGTACTTGTGTCCATATGTAAAAGCAAGCAATAACATTACACTTGTATGCATTTGAAAGTAATCAAGTAGTTGGCAAGTAAACACATAATACATTCAGTCATTTAGCATAGTTTTAGTAAACAATTCACTTGTTCAGGTAAATTCAACATTTAATTTAAGTAAAAACGAGCATGAATTCTCCCCCAAAACAGTTATGAAAACAAGTAAAAGTAGGGGTTATGAAACTCACCTCAGCAATTAATCGTCTGAAGTAGAATAAATCAATTAGTGATTGTGAGCGGCACCGACACGCGACAAAGTTTATGCGTATGTCGAGTTAGGAAAGAAATCAAGAACCCAACAATTATCTATTAACCACCAAATAACTCAAGAACCTTCAAGTTTGAATCTGGGACACCAACCCTCTAGTTTTGTGTAATATATTGAATGTGTGTTTTGTTCTTGTGGTCGAACACTTAAAAGAAAGAGGAGATAGAAGGTTTTGACTAAACTTTATATGGTAATAAAGGGTGTGTGTCCCTTTTTGTTAAGCTACATATTTGGTTACTTTCAAATACATAAATCTATTTATGAATGTGGTGCTCGATGTATAGCAAAAGCAAAAGGCAAAAGAAAGGATTTTACCAAAGTTAATTGTATTTTTTTTTTAATTAGTGTATTTCGGGTACCGTTTAAGCTTAAATGTAGTCGTAGTGTCCTGGTTTGGCATTGTTGAGTAAAACGCGAAAATACGTTTTTATTACTGTTTTTATAAAAATAATATAAAAACATTATCATTGACTCAGAAAAATAATTATTTTACTTAAACCATAACTAACATAGTGTCGGTACGCGTGCGGGGTCGTTTATCGGGAAAGCGAGATAACCTCTCATTTTAAATTTTAATCATCAGTAAATGTCAGGAAATAACAAATTTGCATTTTCTGATAAAATTATGTGATGTAATGATTTACGGTAAGCTACAGTGTGCGGGTTAGCTACCCAAACTAGTTATGTAAGCTCATGTATGCTTTAAGTTATCAACTAGACAATAATAAATTCACATTTATTATTAAAATACTTAGTGGAGAATTTCCTTGTGTGCGGTGTCATAAATCTGTTGAAACGAGATGACCACTCGTTTTTGAATTTTCAATATCGATAATTGTCAGGAATAACTGATTTGCATTTTCTGACGTAAGAAATAGTATTATAATAATCCGGAAATTTACGGGTTGTTATATATATGTTTAGGATATATATAACTATATATGTATTTAGGCTTTTCTTAATTTGTTTATATTATTATTTTATCTGACTGTTTGTTAATCTTTTATTATGATGAAATTTATTTTTGATGTTCTTTGTTGTGACTTTTGCATAAAAAGAAATAAAAAGTTAGCTAAATAGTAAAAGTGAAAGAAAATGAGGGTAACTTAGTTATTTTACTTTGGCTTGGGATTGAATATGCAACCAAATGTTCCCCACAAGGACAGTTGCTACATTTTCGAAAAGTCTGAGATTGAACCTACAATTCGGCCAAACCAAAAGGAAGATTTTTGCAATTTACTCTTTTTACTATTTTAGTTATGGAATTTGTTATTTGTAGCGTAAGGGTTATGGTTAAAATATTGTAGCATATAATAATTGCTTGTACCCTGAAAATATATTTGCTCGTTCCTTTTGAATACCCTACCAATCTTATGTACGACTCATTTTGCATACTTTTGTTTCTTAAACATGGTCCTTAGGGCTATGTTTAGCAAAACTCTTTACTTATTATATTTTTATTTATTACAACACGATGAAGTAATGATATAAATGTGACAACTCGTAAATTATTCGATGCGTCGTAATTGGAGAAACGTCGATTAGAGCGATCGTTTTAATTAATTTGAGATACAAGTCGTATTATATATCGTTTTTATTGGAAATAATATTCTAAGAGCATTGGCGTAACTCTCGAGTCACGAATCCCTCGTTTGCTAGCCTAAACGAGTCCCGAACCTAAGGTATCAAAAGTATTACAAAGTTTCAACTAGGGTCCCTCCAATAGTTTCAATTCCACCCCTAAGTTTATTCTATTTACATGTTGGGTCCCTCCATGGGTATAAATACCCCAACCCTTCCACACACCCTCACTTTTACTCTCCACTTTCTCTCACTACAAAACACACACACCCAACTTTCCTTTCTCTCTCTGAAAAATCCGGCCACCCAAGCTAGGGTTCCGGCGCCGTCATCTTTTCCGCCCAACTTCCCGGCGACCTCCCCTAACTACACCACCTATCCTATCTTGTAGATCGGGACATTGTGGTTCCATTTTCGTGCAACACGCACCCTCAATCAACCGAACGCGCCCTAAATCTAATTATTTAGATTCGGATTATTAGGGTTTCTTGGTAAAACGTTTTCAAGGGTCGAGCATATTGGGTTACGAGTTGTACTCGTAAAGACACCTCCTTAATGCTTCTCGTCTTCTCTCGTTTTCATGGTAAACGCGACACCCATCTTGTATACACCTCGTTATTTTTATGTTTTTACCGGTTGTATACATTCGAATATATTACTTGTGTTTTACTTTTTGTGGATTTTAAAACAAGTATAAAAGTTTGTGTTGCTTTTGTAAATTAAAAATCGGATATAAACCGGATTAGAAGCGGGTTCATAAACGAATCATGTGGTTAAGAGTTTGCAAACGTTTTTGACAAATGGTTCGTGTAGTTGAGAAGATTTGAAAGGAGTTTTGATGTATTCGAGTGGTAAAAAGGTTATGTCATTTCCGTGTGGTACAAAAGGATGAAAAGGTGTTCGGATCTGTTATTGGTCACGGGTCGGGTCAGTGGATTTAGTTGGGTCGGGTCGTGACCCATGGGTCCTAAACTTGTTATGTCGAATGGGGTGGTTGAGTTGAGGATTGCTTAAGTTGCGTTTATTTGAGTATGTTGTTGTCGGGTTTGACCCGAATGGTATTTTGGCGATGAGTTGTCTTGAGTCATGAATTGAATAAATAACATGGGTTAATTGGGTAGCAGATTTCCTTAGCGAAAAAAAGGGGAAGTCACTTGTCTCTTCGATTGACTTTCATTCAATATCCCATTCCCGCTGCATCGGCTGGTCAAAGATCACCCCAAAATTGATTCAAAAGCTGCGGTTGGCATGGCAGTGTGAGGTGCTCGTCGATCTCTCCGAACCATTATACCCCAAGCCACAGCGAAACAGCCCAAGCGCAAGCAAGCTTGGCCGCCCAGCGTCCTCGAATCATTCAATGTCATCAGCTGAGAATGTAGATCAGTCATCAATAAGTAAGGCCTAGAGAGCACACTTACATTCATTGCCATGTTCGATCTGAGTACAATCGAATTGCTAAGTTACAGCTACTCCTAGTGCGAAGAAAAATAAAGAAAACAAAGGGACAACAGCGTGTTGTGGTCGCGTACCCTTTGCACAGTGTTCTCTTCTGACTTTTAGACCTCCACTCCCTCTGCTACCATTCAATAGGCTTGACTTTATAGCTTCTTCTTGCTTGAGCTGAGCACGTAAGCCAAGCCTTCACTTACTTATTCGTAGACTTTTCTGGAATCTCCATCTCCTCGTCGCACTTGTCAATCCGCCTTTCAAGAATATCTTGAATAATAGATCCCTCCATAAAGAAAACCGATGGAACAACCACATCACCCTAATCATGAGGAAATGCGCTATGCTATAATATCGCCCAAAGAGCTTCGGCCTTAGCTTTTGCAAAGCTTCTTTTCCCTTTCTTTTTTGCACAACCTCTTCTGTTATAGAGTCCAATCGCGAGAGTCTAAACTTTGTTGCACTGGTCCGAGTTCGCCTGCCTTCTACTTAGTAGGTATGATGGGTGAACCGAACCGAGCCCCTATTAGAGATTAGACGGAGCTTCGTTGGCTGGAATAAAAGCACAATAAGTTGCTTTACAAAAGGAGTCCTTAGTATGTGTCAAAACCGTTATAGTACTACTACACCGAAGTCTCGTACTCGAACTGGCAAGAACGGCCCAGCTTGCTGGCTGACTATTACCTGCTTACTTACTGGCTGACTTGGCAGCTGCCTTGAAAGCCTATTCCGATGGCTCCTTCCTAAATAAGTTATCTAAAAGTCAGTCTTTCTTTTTGTTTTCAACGATCTAGTGCTTGGTCCTTCACCTTTATGAGTAGGACTGTTCTCTAAACGATTCCTGAGACGATTGTTCTCTATGGCTAGAGAACAGCCTACATCCGAACTCATACCTACAAGCCTATGGATACTGGCACCTATTCTATTTCCATTGGACTTTTGAAGTCTGACTTATTTCG
>BPTQ01000009.1:238282427-238836970 GCA_019973895.1 Chrysanthemum seticuspe
TTGTTTAAATGGTGAGAGACATGGATACTTCAGGAATAAAAGGGGTCTAAGACAAGGTGACCCTGTATCACCTTATCTTTTTACTCTAATTATGGAAGTTTTTACTCTCATGATGGCTAGAAATGTGAGACAGAATCCTTATTTCAAGTACCACAAAGGTTGTAAAGCATTGAATCTTACCCATCTTTCTTTTGCTGATGATCTTCTTGTCTTGAGTCATGGTGATCATAGATCGGTGGCTGTGATAAGGAACACACTTAAAGAATTTAGTGAATGCTCTGGCCTGAAACCTAACATGGGAAAAAGTACTATTTTCTTTGGTGCAGTTGATGAAGGGGAGAAGCAAAGAATCCTTGAAATCCTTCCTTTTACAATTGGTAAATTACCTGTCAGGTACCTAGGTATCCCTTTATTAGCCAAGAAGATTGGTATTAAGGATTGTAAGGTTCTTGTGGACAAAGTTAGGAATAAAGTGAATGATTGGAAGTATAAGTGCTTATCATATGCTGGGAGGCTTCAACTTATTGCTTCTGTACTTGAAGCAATGCAAACCTATTGGGCCTCTGTTGTGTTGCTTCCAAAAGCAGTTGTCAAAGATATTAATCGTATCCTGAAAGGCTTCTTGTGGAGTCAAAAAAGTCAGAGCAAAGGTTGTGTTAAAGTGGCTTGGTCTGTGGTATGTACCCCAAAAGAGTGAAGGTGGGCTTGGTCTGAAATTATTGGACAAGTGGAATGAAGTTTTACTGGCTAAGCATATCTGGAAGCTTGTGTCTCATCAGAACAGTTTATGGGCTGACTGGGTGAATAGAGTCAAATTAAAAGGTAAGAGTTTCTGGGAAGTGAATGCAGAGCTTAATGATAGTGGGACATGGAAGGCACTTCTTGAGCTGAGAGTGAAGATTAAGCCGTTTATTCATGATGTTATTGGTAATGGGGCTTCAACTTCTATGTGGCATGATCTTTGGCATCCAATTGGTCCTCTATCTAAGTTTATCAATAATAGAAATCTCTATGATGCTAGACTGAATAATGATCGTTCAGTGAGGGATATGATAAGTGATAATAGGTGGTCTTGGCCTAATGAATGGTATTCAAAGTTCCCTATTCTTCATCAAATTGCAGTGCCTGATATTAATGATAACCAACAAGATACTGTTAAATGGAGAAGCAAGAAAGGTATGGATATAGTTTTTTCTATCAAAGATGCTTGGAAAGATTGGAATGATGAGCTGCCTAAAGTTAATTGGTGGAAATCTGTATGGTTTTCCCAATGTAACCCAAGGAATGCTTTTATTCTATGGTTAGCTGTGAAGGGGAGATTACTAACTCAAGATAGAATTATGAAATGGAGTAAAGAGAAGCTTTTATGTCCTTTGTGCAGTAAGACTAATGATTCTCATAATCACCTCTTTTTCAACTGTGAGTTTTCTGTTATAATCTGGGAAGCCTTAAAAGTCAAGATAAATGCCGATAATTTTCCCAATGACTGGGAGCAGGTTGTGCAGGAAATGGGAAACATTAACTGTTCCAACTCTATATGGAATGTCCTTAGAAGAATTGGTATTGCTTCTGGTGTATATTATATTTGGAAGGAGAGGAATGAAAGAATATTTACTCAAGTGAAAAAGTCTAGTCTAACTGTCTTGCAGACTATCTGTGAGAATATTAGACTCCAGCTGATGAGTTTGAGTGTTAAACAGTCCCTTAACACTTCAAAAGTGGCAGAGTTATGGGATGTCCATTTTCACTATAAAGGGAAAGTAAAAGTGTAGGAGGTTTTGTATAGGTTCTGAATTTCTGAAGTATGGGTTAGTATGTCTGTTTAGTAGCAGTATGTCTTTTGTATAGTTAGTTTTAGAGAATGGGTATGTCTATTCTCTTTTCTCATTGATGTAAGTCACTTTATGTTTATTAATATAATTCACCTTTTGCACCAAAAAAAAAAAAAAAAAAAAAAAAAAAAAAAAAAAATTGGGTTGAGGATTTAACAAAACTAAGGTTTGATAAATGGTTATAAGTCGAAATGGGAGACGGGTAATACTTGGATTAGACGCGATAAGAAGTTATAAATCATAAAACGATGATAATAAAGAATATCGAAATAAATAAGTGGTAACCGGTATAGGCAATAGACTAAATGGGAAATATATGACGAGGTAATTATATATGAACCGTTAGTTAGGGGTGAGCGTGGTGCGGGTTGGTGCGGTTTTTGGTAAAAACCAACCCGCATCCGCAATTGCGGTTTTTTTAAAAAGAGAATCCACATCCGCGCGGTTTTGCGGTTTCGGTTTTTGCGGTTTATGCGGTTTTGTGCGTTTTTGCGGTTTTTTGGGTCAAAGTTTTTTCTTTATCTTTTTTTTTTTAAATTATAACTTTTGGTATATATTTATTATAGAATAAATATATTATAATGTTGCATGATGTGGTAAAACATATATACAAAATGTTGTGTATTAGTATGAAATTATAAATCAATATATTAGTAAAAGTCAAATGATACGAAGAATTTTATAAATTTCGATGATAAATTTGAAAGAAAAATAAATTTATATTAACTAAAAACTCAGATAATAATTTACCATTAAAATGTGTTTGAAATAATTTATTATAAAAGTATAAACAAAAGTCATAAAAAATTATAAATCTTAGTGTGTTATTCTAAAAAATAAAATAAAAAATATTTGAATATAACATAGTGGTGCGGTGCGGTTATTTTGATGAAAACCCAACCCGCACCGCAAAATGCGGTTTTTCTATTTTCAAGAACCGCACCATCGGTTTATGTTGTGGATCGGTTTTTGCGGTGCGAATTTTGCGGTTTTTTTGCGGTTTGCGGTTTGCGGATTGCGGTGCGGTTTCTGCTCACCCCTACCGTCAGTTACTAAAGGGACGAGAAATGGTAAATATTACAACTAGACACGTGGCTAATAATTAATATCAAATATTACGTATACATTATAAAGATTGACTACGTTTTATAAATTAGAATAAAATCTGATATACAAGTTATATTGATTATAAGATGTACCTTATTAACTATTTTGGGACTAACCAAGTAAAATATATTAGAGTCGGAAAGGAGTTTAATATATTTGTATCGGGATACTCGATAATAGACATGATTTAATAAGTACTTATAAAAATAGTGTGGTAACATTAAAGAAACTAAGCTGCGTAATTATTAATGGATATCGATACTTCGTATAAGTTATGAGAATCAACTACGGGTTATAAATTTGGAATAATGTTTACTATGCGAGTTATATTGGTATTAAAATATACTTTGTTAAACGTTTTGACTTAAATGAGTTTAAATGTTTTATCGTCACATATTAACTAATAATGAGATAATTAGACATATATTGTCAATGAATACAGTTTTACTTAATTACAAACCTTTATCAACTATGATAATAACTTGTGTTTTATAATAAACAAGTTAACTTTTAGAAACTTGCTGGAAAATGTTATTTTGAGTAGACGATATGACAAAGACGTAATGTTTTGGAAACATCGAATAACGAATATATCGTTATAAAACACTACAATGGCATACCTTATAAGAAGTATTTTCTATTAAACTTGTACAATCATGAGTGACGATTATGAAACCTTATTAATTAAATGATAAATGGAACCTAACTTCTATAATGAACATGTACGTTTGGGATCATGGGGAAATTATCAAAGGTTAACCTATTTATGTGTCATAAATAGTCGTTGTCATTTCCTAGTCTTTGACTAGCTTGAGTATTGTTAGTATTTCTTGACCTTGTCGATGTCTTTTCCTTTTTAGCGTGAGTCATGGTCTGAATGTCTTGATTTTGTTAACGTCATCTCTTCTTTCGCGTGAGTTGTACGTCGCGTCTATGTTTCTTACCACCACACGAAACGTTTAAACTAAAACTTTTGAGATATTAATTATAAACTTTTGGGAACAATAATGGACTTTTGAAAGTAACAACATGAATGATCCACGAAAACTACGACACATTACTTTTATCAATTTCTTTATCGTGTGAGCTGTATTTTAAGAATATCGTATACGCATTAGGTTATGTCACTTCTATTTTACTGTGCTCGTCGTACATTTTTCTTGATGCCGTGGAGATTAGCTTTAGATGCCAGTCGTATCAATAGTGAATAGTGCATTGATGTGGCTAAGGTGAGTTTCATAGCCCTTCTTTTCTAAAGTTTTCATAACTATTTTGGGGGAGAATACATGCTGCTTTTACTGAACCATAACTGAATATGTGAATATCGTTTGTGAATGACTGTTGTTTGGTATATTTAATTTGTGAATCAATATCTTATGTGTTTATGTAAATGCAAACTATTTCTTGGACATGCCACTGCTATTTTGAATTGCTAATGTGTTGACTAGGAAATGTTAGACATGCGACATTTGTTGACTTAGACTAGGGTAGCAGCTCTATGTTATAACGCGATGCCTAGCTAAGAATAGACCGACCTAGTCCAGGGTAGCTTGTGTTCTAGGCCTTGCTACGACTGTGCTGGCTAGAGTCGCTCGGGGCCCTGCATTGAGATCTCACACGTATTGGATTGATTAGTGATTGGATTGATTATTGATTGGATTGATTATTGATTGGTCTGGTTATTGATGAATTGATTATGGATTGATTGATTGATGGTTGGAATGTTTATTAGATATCTGCCTTAGTCGCATGTAGCAATTAAACTCTATCAGGTCCATTATTATTTTTGTAACTAAACTCTATGAACTCACCAGCGTAAGCTGACCTTTTTAAGCATGTGTTCACAGGTTTAAGGCGATAGCTCACTATTGGATGACGCTTGGCAACGGGCATGGTCATAGGCGACTCTGATGAATAAACGGGACCGCTTTAATAATCTTTTGGGCCTATTTCCGCACTACTTTCATTAATGTAAAATTATGGTTTTCAATTAATGAATCTTATTTTAAATAAATGGAATAAAAACCATTCTGTGTACCTTAAGTTGTGATACCAAGATTGTAGCACCCAAAGGCTCGTATGCTTCCGACCGTATTTTCGAGGTGTTACAATAAACTAGTAAGAATGGTAGAAAGGGAGGTAATATGTGGCTATGTGCTTCATTAACTCTAGTTTATATTTTACATTGTGATACATGGTGTGTTGTGTAACTCATACATATAGTGTAGATATCCATCCTTGATAGAAATTACATATGATATGTGGACCAATTTGATCAATAAACAAATTAACACCAAATTTACATTAGCCAAACCTAACCGAGTCAACGTTAAGTATAAAGATCAAAATAACAAAATGATATTGTTTGTATATTATTTTGTAAGTCTTATCACTTATTTTTAGTATTGTGAAGGTTGAAAACACGTAATATGGTATTTGAGATTTACTGAAATACGTACATACTTTATTAATTGCCAATATCACTTAACACTTTCAATTTTTTGTCAATATCGTTAATATGACTTGTTTAACCGGTTATCTACAAGTAATTTGACTAAAAAAACCCTTGTGTTCTTCTTCTTCCCCTTTGAATTTGTTCTTAAATTTACATTTAAATTTTGGTTTAAAATTTCAATTTTCAGATTCGGCCATCCATCACCGTCTCCTTCCCTTTGAATTTCTTCTTAATTTACATTTATTTGCTACATCTTCAAGTCTTCAACTTGTTTACCAAAATTTGACCTAAGTGAATCTCACAAATCATTTCAAGTGTATCCCGTCCAACTACCACCAAACCAATTCAAGTTATGTTTATTGATTTATCACTAACTACAAAACAAAAAATAAAACCATGAAACCAATTCTAATATATCACTAACTACAAAAATATTACATAAAACTCATCAAACCAAAACCCATCATCTTTGTTAATTTTAACAACCACTTCCATCATCTTTGTTTGCATAAAACTAATTCAATACAACCACCACTTTCATCGTCATTACCTAGCCATCAAACTAAACAAATCATGTATCCAAACACCAAATTGAAATCTGCTTCCAACCATCGTTCTCCTACACCACACCTGGCGTCATTCTCCTCCTTCGCCTCATCACAATTGTCATGCCCGGCCTCCACGTGAAGGTAAACGTGGCGGTTTCAGGTTCCCCCATTTTTTATTGGATTTTGATATATTTACATGTGGGTATTGACATATTTTTGTTAGGTTTTGCAATAAACATCAACCTTTCAACAAGAAAAAGAGATGATTATTTCGAGAACTAGGATATCTGTGACGAATGAAATAACATTGATTACAGATGCAGTAGTTGCGATGGGATTGAGTTGGGTTGTTGATGGTGGTTAAAAGGTGGGCTTGTGTTTCAACTATATATAAAAAAATATTGTTTATCAAAACAAATTTGGGAAATTTGTTTCAACTAAATCAGAAAACCATTTCACATGAAGTTGCCATTTGAAAATATTTGTTTAAATTTGAATCTTACGGAGTTTTTACCAATTGGTTGTTTCTAGAAAAGTTATTTACCATTGTATGGCATGTTCAAAAATATTATTTATTATATGGTGCTTCTTTCATATTTCTTTTCACTTTTGGATTTAGTCGGTATTTATATCTTGATACTCCGTATAATGGAGAAATGAAAGAAATTGATGCCTCATTTGATTGTACAAAAACCACATTTGTTTACTACGCATCTTTTATGCATGTATGTGATGAAAATTGGTCGGATAAAACATGTTCATATGTTTACTACTCATTTTAAGCTAATGCATTACTTTAATATATATCAAACGTGTTAGAATAATACAATTTCTAAAACTTGAAAACAACTTGAAACCTAAATCCAAACTTAATTAATCATATAAATGAATTTAATATAACACGCATCATGAACTTCTAAAGTACAATATGTGATAAAGAGCATTATACAAATATAAATTGTAGATAACTTTTTTAATCTTTGATACTATTATTCATCTTCTAAGTAAAACCAATCCAATGATCTATAAATGTAGAAAAGAATTGTTTATTTAATATAGACCTTTTAGAGCTGATGTTTCATGATTTTATGGCCGAAAAAAGTTGGTCATATTGTGTTTCTTCTCCTTTTTGTTTGTGATTTGTTTTATATCGAAAGAATAATATATACATATTGCTATCTTATTAGTATTGGAAAGTAATACGAAATATTTTTGAACAAATATACAATGGTAAATAAGTTTTGGAAAGACAATCAGTTGGTAAAAAAACTCATATTTATGCCTCAAAAATCTTGTAATATTTGTTTTAAAGTTGAATGTTTTAAAAAAAATACAGTTTATTCAAATTGAAAAATATCTAGGGTTGATATAACTTATTAAATTTTATAAAAATGTCTTGATAAAATCTGTAAAACAAGTTGAAGATGATTAATATGTTTTTAAAACAGGTAACTTTGGCTCGGCCGTTGCGGCGGTAGTAAATTTAATATGACTAAATTAAATAAATTTATTTTTTTATGATAAATCCGAATCGATGGTACACACGCTACCTCATATCCGCCTATAAATAGATCGAAGTAGAAAGAAGGGATTAGGCTCTTGTATTAAAACGGTGTGACACTTTCAGGAGCCCAATCCCTTCAACAAATAACAACTAAGTCCTAGAGTAATACTCTATTGGTTAGCATAGTTCTTACTTAAACACTTAAGATGGTGTTAATACAAATAAGCCGTAAAAACGTTTATTTATATTTTACGATCTTCTAATGTTTTGTCGATAACAAACGTAAAATCATGTTAACGAAACAAATAAAATACGTAAATGGTTTGAGCCAATAGTTTTCTAACACACTTACGCTTTCACATAAAACACTAAAACAAGTATAAGTGATTTTATGATTTAGTATTACATATGTACAACAACTAGTGTTTACATATTTGGGTAAAATATACACATAACTAATATGTAGTATATTGGGTAATATAAATGGGTAGAAACTTAAGTATCATAACCCATTGACCAAATACATTGAATGTAGTTGGGTACAACCCAAAGTCCATGGAGCTTGACCCATAACCCATTGCATGACATCATGCTTATATCATATATGGATAATATCCATAACCCATGGTATTGACCCATACCCATTTGACTAGGTGCATTGCACTCATGAGATACTTTGTATCTAGTAAAAGACCCATGGATCAACTCATAACCCATGACCCATGACCCATAACCAAAATACCCATGGGCAAAGAGGAGCGTCGCACGGATCCCTAGCTTTACGCTAGACGGATCCCTTGTGGGAGGGATCCGTGGAATTCGGGGAACAGTGGCAAGTTTTGCCTATAAATAGAGAGCCATTTCTTCATTGTTTCTCACCCCTTTCTAACATACTTTCTCCCTGAGTTTAAAACTCTCTAACCCCAGATCCAAGTGATCTATGTTTGTAGTTTTGTTTTTGTGTGATTCTCTAGGTTCCTCTTAAAGGCGAGATCACCACCCTTGAAGTCAAGCAAGCTCAAGTCCATGAGTTGCTATGCTTTCTCATCATCAAGACTACTGAAGTCCTCTTGTTGATGGTCCTTTCTCTTTCTTCTAAGAAGTGTAGTGTTGAAGACATTAGTGAAAGATGTCTCAAGTGTCAAGACGAAGACATTGGTGAAAGGTGTCGATCGTCCGTATTGTAGGCATTAGTGAAGGGTGCCTAGAAGTCAAGTCACAAGACATTAGTGAAGGGTGTCTTGAAGATCTAGTTAAAGGCATTAGTGAAAGGTTCCTTAGATGTACATTCGATATGGTGTGTTACGATGTACAAGATATATTAGCATTAGATCCAAGGATATTATCCTTGATGATGTTGTAATAAGGATGTAGAAAACTAGAAGGGGGGTTGAATAGTTTACCAATTAAAAACTTTGTTTTGAAACTTATTGAAAGATCAATTGACATTGATCTTGAGTATGTTAATGAAATATGCAAGCAATGTGTAATAAGTAAATAAGGAAAGAAATGATCAAACCACAACAAGTTGTTTATAGTGGTTGGGCCTACAAGGACTCTTTTTCCTTGCCCTAATCCACTCCCCGAGTCTCACAGTCGAGAGTTTAACTTCACTAGTTAACAAGCTCCTTTCACCGGCGGAGAAAACCTTTACACTTCGCTTACACTATTTCCGACACTAAGCTAGATGTCGAGTTCTTTCCAAGGGTACAACTACTCCCACACACAATGTATTTTGAGGACTAAAATACTAACCACTCACACTCACAAGATTATGATGGTTTGATACAACAATGAAGTATGGATCAACACTAGATCATACAACACTAAACAAACAAGACTTCCAACTTCTCGTTGAAGCTTGAATATGACTTGATCTTCTTTGCTACAAAAGAGATCACTAATATGATATGAAACTGAGTTAGAAAGGTTAGAGAGAAGATATGTATGAGAGTATGTTAGAAAGGGATAAGAAAATACTTGGCTTGGCATTGCTATTTATAGCCAAAATGGACAGGAGCGTCCACGGACGGCGGACCCCTTAAAAGGGTTCCGCCCGTGTACCATTTTGGTACCGCCGGGTCTGACAGCCAAGATATCAAATCTTGCCAAAGTCAACTCTATCTAAGTGAGATTGTGCAAGATATGAAGAGTACAAATCTACACAAAATATCTAATGGAATCTTTCAATGATTTCCATGATGTAATACATGATGTCATATGTTGTATTTCTATTTTTAGAAATATGCAAATGCTTAAGTAGTGTTTGGTTTTAAGAACCTAACACATTCTAAAAACTACTATCATACATAATGATTAGAGTCATATCAAGATGTCACTAATCACAAATGTAAATGCTTGAATGATGAATATATTGTTTGAGAAAGCTTGTTTTAATATCTATTAAACTTGACAAGCTTTAAGCTTTTATAAATTAAATTTACTTTTGTCGTTAACAAAACTTAGGCAAAGATCAAAAATATAAATAATGTTTAATGACGATATTTGTATTAACAATCTCCCCCTTTTTGTTGAGGACAAAATATAAATTTTATTTTTATAAAAGATACAAGGTTTGTGCAAAAGTTATAAAAATATTAGTTTTAGAACTTGAAAAGAGAATGATAATGCAAGTGTATGATGTTTGACTTTTTATGAAAGTCAAAGAATTCACTAGTTGATGCATGATGTTGACTTTTTCAGAAAATCAAAGTATGCAGTTGACTTTTTAAGAAAGGTCAAGTATTACCAATGAAGTTGACTTTTTCAGAAAGTCAAAGTATGCAGTTGACTTTTTCAGAAAAGTCAAAATATAAGTATAATCAAGTTCTATATTTTCTCCCCCTTTTTGTCTCAACAAAAAGAAGAGGCGATGCGGAATGTAATGAGCCCGAGCCATTATCTCCCCCTTGATCAAAGCTCCCCCTAAATTGGGTGCTTTAATTGGAAGATTCATGGATTGTGAAAATAAAGCTACAAAAAAAAATTGTTAGTAATAATGATCATTCACAAGCATTTCCAAACACTATGTAATGACACCAATATAATAAACAACATTCATTAGTTAAAATTTTTCATGAGTAAAGATCATGAAAAGAGAACACAATGATGTGTTTTTAGTACAAGAAATAAAAATTATCCTAAGAAAGTAAAAACAAGAAAGACTAGTCTAAAACCATCCTAAAGTGATGGTGGATGGGAAAGAGCATTGAGACGCTCAAGGATGTGGTTGAGGATGAACCTCATTTCTTCTTGGAAGTCATGGACCATAACCCGGGTCCGTTCCACGGTTTGGCCCGTTTGCTCACAAGTTGAGCAACCATGCCTTGGAGGGTAGAATGTTTGGGGAGGTTGTGGTGGTGGAATGGTGGATGTGTTGGTGGTGTTGGGGATGTTTGGAGTGGTCATGATGGATGCAAGCAAAGCATTTTGCATTTGCATTGTCTCACTTAAGTGAGAATCCACCATGCCTTTGAATTGGTGGAGGTTGTGGAGTTCCGCTTGAATCTCCTCTCTAGTGGGATTGGCATCCCACATACACTCCTCAATGTCCTCAAGATGAGGGGACATTGATGGGGGAAGTGGATGGTCCCCATACAAAGGACCATGAATGTCTTTGTGAATGGGGTGGAAGAGAAGAGGTTTAGGCCCTAATGGGGCGTTTGGGTCAAGGGATGACCGAGGTGACACATGAGCAATCCGCTCAATTGTGCCAAATGATGGCAATGGTGGTGGATGATTTGGCCTAGGAGGCAAGTCATCCAAGTCCTCTAGGAAAGGATTTGGTGAAGTTGGTGGAGTTGAAAATAACTCCATAGGAATGAGAGTTGGAGACCTTGGTGGTGAAGGTGGTGAGGGTGTTTTGGATGTTTGGATGGGTGCCGGAGGAGGTGAAGTTGGTGTTTTTGTAGGTGGTGGAGTGGTGATCACAATGTGTGATTGATTTGGTGTAGCCAAGGTGAGGCTTGTATCATCTCGGATGGGAGATGAGATTGTGAGTGGAGAAAACTCGGATGAGGAGCTAATGTTAACGAAGCAACAAGGCCTAACGCTAATTCTAGCGGTCTTCTTGCAAGTTTTTGGAGAGGATTTTGTCATTTTTTTTTATTTGGGTTTTACTTTGCTAGATAATAGTAAGAATGAAGAAGGTGTGAGGATGATCATGGTAAAACTCTCAATTTATAGAAGTGAAAAATTGTTGAGAAATGTGTTTGATTAGATGTTGAACCATTGAAGAGATGAGGTTCCTAATGATTTGGAAGTGGGTTGAATGCTAGTCATATCACCCAAGTCAATCCATACAAGGGAGATGGAGTGAAGAAGAAAAGATTTGCAATAAATGTGTTCTAGTGAGTGGAATTTCCTAACATTCAGATTACCCACGGATTTGAAGGTACCAAAAATTTGGTTCCTTCCTTTATGCCAAAGGGCTCCTTGGGTGGATTTTTCAAATTTTTGAATTTTGGTGGGAAATGGATTTCTTATATACCTTAGTGAATTATACTAGTTCTAATAACAGTATAAACTAATTAAGATTGATTTAAAAGTGATGGAAGATAATTTGGAATCACGAAAGAGTCAAAATTCAGAAAAGTACCTGGAGGATCCACGGCACCAAAACCATACACTGACGGTACCCTAAAAAGGGTTCCGTCTGGTCCGCCTGTACAGGTACGGCGGTACCAAAATACATAAAGGACGGTACCAAAATTATGGTGCCGTCTGATCCGTGGAGTGCAGAAATATGGACAGAGTACGTTTTTAGGTGTCGGGGACATTTCCGAAACCTGAAATTTTTCTCAAAAGCTGTTATACTAAACATTTCTAGTTAGGAAAAGTAAATAACACATGTATAAACATAGTGGAGCATAGATTTTGAGAAAGACTTTTTGATTATCACATAATAGTGAAAATGGGTAAAATTTGATAGCATACTTGCGCTATCCTCCTGCATAAAATTGTTAGCAAACGACAATTTCAGAAGTTATATTATCATCCTACAAGATAAAAACAACAAAATAGTATCAAACATTAGATAAAATGCATTGTTCCAAACACTCCTTAAAGTATCCTCATTTGTCCAACTTCTTGTAAATCTTGTTCATCATCCTACCAAGGCACTTGAACATTTCCTTAGTTTGTTTGAACTCTGCTGATTCATTCTCGATCTCGGGAAGAGACGCGTAATACTCATGAGGTGCAAGACGAGAGCTTGGAAGACCATCCTCGGAGCTATTTGATGATGATGATGAAGGAGTTGGAGGTTTAGCTCTCTTGCCTTTAGTCTTAGCAACTCGAGCATCACTCAAAGGTACAAAGATATGAGGGATGAGTTCATAGTGAAGGTGCATCCCTTTTGGGGTTGGTGGAATTGGTGCGAAGTTTCTATAGAGACGGGTGAGAAGCATCCCGTATGGAAGAGCAACCGATCCTTGAGTTGGAATATCAATCATTCTCCTAGCTATGTAGTAGGCCAAGTTGAATGGTTGTCGGGTGGACAAGTTGTAGAGCATGTGGCAAAGACAAGCGTTTATGTGATCCCTATTTCCTATGGTGCTAATGACGTTGGCTCTAAGTAACTCCTCCCATTTCTTATATTCGGGCTTAAGTTCATTTAGCTCCATTCCATATGGATCTCGATCTACCTCTTTTCCCTTTCGGGTGACTCGGGTTGTATCACTTTTTGGGTTAAAAAGGTGTTCACGGATGACATCCTTATCGGCCAAACGGGTTAGATAGGGAGAAGTGCGGTCGTTGATTGCATCAAGAGCGGTGAGTGACCACTTATCCGTGTAGACACAAGTTCCTCGGTTGGGAACTCCTAGTACTTTAGCAAATTCGCTTAAGGTGATGGTGTAGTCATTTTGGTTGATTCTAAAGCTAAGACAAAATTCATCATCGTCTTCATCACTAAAGCCGGTCACACTAGCATAGAATTCTAACACAAACCTAGGACAAATTGGTTCATCGATGTCAAGAAGACAATCGAATTGAATGGCGGCTAGTTCTTCACGAAGATTGGTATGTTCAAGGAAGGATGAGTGAATGGTTCTACCCTCATGGAAATACCTTGATTCTAGACCCCTAAATATTTCTACTTGTTCCTTGGTAAGTCCTTTGGTTTTGTGGTGTTTGGGAATGTAGTTAAGGGTGTCTTTGTGATCATAGAATCTTGCGGCTACCATGGTTATTCCTAAGGACAAGAATTAAAAAAAATTAGAATAAATTTTAACGTTTTTGGTTCTAGTGTGTGCCTACATGAAAACAATTTGGAGTTGCGGTTATCTCGACTCATTTTATGCACAAAAATGGTTTTAGTGGGGTGTTTGGTAAATACCATGAGATAACCCAAATGCTCCTAATTCAATGTGGCTTCATTTGAATATTCCCGGGAATGCATATTAGTTATGCAATACCTTCAGTATTCAAGAGCATGCAAGTGATGAAAATTTAACGTTTCTATTTGTATTAGTAATGAAAAAAAATTGTTTTCCTACAAGTGAGAAGCTTTTCAAAACTTTTGACATGGGGTGTTTGGTTGTTTGAATAAGGCCTTATATTCATTATCTATCAATTAGTGGGAAACATGATTTGTTTATGCAATATGATAATGTAGTACCTAATTTCAATGACTAGTTATGCAGTTTGCCAATTGAATTCATATTTGGTATAAAAGCATACATAAAACCCCATGTAATGATTTGTGATAGTTTTGTGCATAAATAAGAATCCTAGACTCAGAATTAAGAGATGAAATGTAGTTAGGATACTTACAATGATGTTATCTTCAGTGATTAGTGAGTGGGAAGATGACAATAATGAGCTTGGTTTAAGTTTTACACGTTTTGGTAAAGTGGGTTTTGAGGAAGAGGATGATTTGTATATAGCAGTTTTGCTTCTGTAGACACCACGGACCAGACGGTACCAAAAATTTGGTTCCGTCTTTGTTGTCGTTTGGTGCCGTGGCTACAGTAGCAGGTACAAGACAAAATTGTTTTGTTTTGATTATTCTAATGTTTTGGGCTATGTTTATCCTACATGTTTGGTTCCATTAATCCTAAACCAAGTCTAAGAAGATTAAAAGGTTCTCGTTTAAGAGGTTTAGTTAAGATGTCGGCAATGTTGTCTTCGGAGGATACTTTCTCGATTGAAATGTTTCCTTTTTGAACATTGTCGCGAAGAAAGTGATGACGGATTTCAATGTGCTTTGTACGAGCATGTTGAACGGGATTCTTGCTGAGATCGATGGCTCCTTTGTTGTCGCAAAGTATCACAATGTCGTTGATATGAATTTCGTAGTCTACGAGAGCTTGCTTCATCCAAAGAGCTTGTTGACATGCTTTTCCGGCTGAGACGTACTCGGCTTCAGTAGTTGAGATGGCTAAAGCCGTTTGCTTCTTTGCAAACCATGAGGTGAGACAATGTCCAACAAAAGTGCAAATACCACTTGTACTTTTTCTATCGACATAATCACCGGCATGATCCGAGTTGGCATACACTATGGTTTCTATACCCGTTCCTTTGGGATACCATAATCCTAAACACGTTGTTCCCTTAATATATCTAAAAATCCTTTTTAAGGCTTCTAAGTGTGATGCCTTTGGGTTTTCTTGAAAGCGAGCACATAGACAGACACTAAACATAATGTCGGGTCTACTAGCCGTAAGATAGAGTAGGCTACCAATCATTCCTCTATATTTAGTGTTATCTACGGATTCACCTTCTTCGTCCTTGCTGAGTTTAGTGTCCGAGGACATGGGTGTTTTAGTTGGTTTGGAATCTTCAAGACCAAATTTCTTAAGCATGTCTTTTATACATTTAGATTGGTTAAAGAAAATACCATCTTCTAGTTGTTTAATTTGAAGTCCTAGAAAGAAGTTTAACTCACCCATCATACTCATTTCAAACTCGTCATGCATGATTTTAGAGAAATCATCACATAGTTCTTGACAAGTTGATCCGAATATAATGTCATCAACGTATATTTGAACAATAATAATTTGTGATTCCTTTTTCTTGGTAAAAAGAGTATTATCTACTAATCCCATAGTATATTTGTTATCAATAAGAAAAGTCTTAAGACGATCGTACCAAGCTTTAGGTGCTTGTTTAAGGCCGTATAATGCTTTCTTGAGTTTGAAGACATGATGTGGTTTCTCAAAGTCGGTAAAACCGGGAGGTTGAGCAACATACACTTCTTCGTTAATAAACCCATTAAGGAAAGCACTTTTAACATCCATTTGAAATAATTTAAAGTCATAAGCACATGCATAAGCAAGTAATATTCTAATAGATTCAAGTCTAGCTACCGGTGCATAAGTTTCATCATAGTCAATTCCTTCTTGATGATTATAACCTTGTGCGACAAGCCTAGCTTTGTTTCTAGATACTACACCATTTTCGTCCATTTTATTTCGAAAGACCCATTTTGTTCCAATTATAGTTTGATCTTTGGGTTTTGGAACTAGTTTCCAAACATCATTTCTAACGAATTGGTTTAATTCTTCTTGCATGGCCATTACCCATGATTCATCTTTTATTGCTTCATTTATGGTTTTCGGTTCTATGGTGGATACAAAACAAAAATGATTACTTTGATTTTGGGCTTGTGACCTTAAGGTTCTTTGATTAAGTTGTCCTATGACCTTTTCTAAAGGATGACTTTTAGATTCTTTGATGTTGATAATTTCCTTATTTAATGGTTCATCTTCCTTGTTATTATTAATTTGACTTTCTATTATTTGACTTTCAACTAAGTCATCATCTACCAAAGGTGATGTCTTAGAGGGAGGTGGACTTTCGTCAAATGTTATGTTCAACGATTCCTCGACTATCATTGTTTCTTTATTTAAGACAATGTAAGCTTTACTAGTTTGAGAGTAACCAAGAAATACACCTTCATAAGACTTTGGGTCAAACTTGGTGAGATAATCCTTAGTATTAAGAATAAAGCATTTACAACCAAAGACTCTAAAATATCCTAACGTTGGCTTTTTACCTTTATAAAGTTCATATGGTGTTTTGTTTAGGAAAGGACGTATTAAGACTCTATTTAAAATATATGTAGAAATGTCAACGGCGTTACACCAAAACTTTTGAGGAATGTTTTGTTCATTAAGCATTGTTCTACTCATTTCTTGAATTGTTCTATTTTTACGTTCTACTACTCCATTTGATTGAGGTGTTCGTGGAGCGGAAAAGTTATGTGTTATACCATTTGCATCACAAAAGTTTCCAAATTGAGTTTCGTTGTCAAATTCACGACCATGATCCGTTCGGATCGACACAATTTTGACGCCTAGAAGGTTTTGAATTTTCTTGCTAAGTATTTCAAATTTATCAAAAGCTTCATTTTTGGTTTTCAAAAATAACGTCCAAGTAAACATTGAGTAATCATCTACTATAACTAAAGTGTATAAGTTGCCTCCATAGCTTCTTTTCTTCTCGAGGTTGTCTTACAAACTTTCCTCTTCTTCTAAAGAACTTCTTGAAATCTCTAACGGCCATGGCATACTCCTCATCTTCACTACCGGAACAAGATTCATCATCATCGCTTGATTCCGCCTTTGCTTTTAGAGCAACGGATTTGATCTTCTCCTTTCTTCCTTTGACGATCTCCGAATCTTTCTCCATTACCATTTCGTGAACTTTAAGGTTGCCAATTAGCTCGTCTAGTGACATTATTGAGAGATCTTTTGATTCTTCAATAGCGGTCACTTTAGCTCTCCATTTGGGATGGAGTGCTCTAAGAAATTTCCTGACAAAGTTCTTACTATGAAAAGATTCATCAAGTGCTTTAAGTGATGTAATGATAGTGTTGAAACGGCAAAGCCACAATCAATGGTTTCATCTTCAGGGATAACAAATTGTTCATATTGTTGAACAAGAAGATCAATTTTGTTATCCTTGACTTGTGAATTACCTTGATGTGTAACAATTAAAGATTCCCAAATATCTTTGGCGGTTTCACACATAAAAATTCTTTCATATTCTTTTCTAGGTAAAGCATTATAAAGCATCATTTTAGCTTCATTATTTTTAGCAACTAATTTCTTTTGTTCATCAACGGAAATATCCTTTGTTGTAGAACTAAAATCTCCTTTAACAATAATAAACCAAAGATCTATATCTTTTGATTTTACATATGTTTCAAAACGGTTTTTCCAATAGATAAATCCATTGGTTTCAAAGAGTGGTGGTCTTTGCATAGATTGCCCTTCTTTAAAGTTTTCAGAATCCATGGATCGTTTCAAGTTTATAAAATACAAGTTATTTTAGAAATTCTTGAGCAACGAGGCTCTGGTACCAATTGTAGAAAACTAGAAGGGGGGTTGAATAGTTTACCAATTAAAAACTTTGTTTTGAAACTTATTGAAAGATCAATTGATATTAATCTTGAGTATGTTAATGAAATATGCAAGCAATGTGTAATAAGTAAATAAGGAAAGAAATGATCAAACCACAACAAGTTGTTTATAGTGGTTGGGCCTACAAGGACTCTTTTTCCTTGCCCTACTCCACTCCCCGAGTCTCACACTCGAGAGTTTAACTTCACTAGTCAACAAACTCCTTTCACCGGCGGAGAAAACCTTTACACTTTGCTTACACTATTTCCGACACTAAGCTAGATGTCGAGTTCTTTCCAAGGGTACAACTACTCCCACACACAATGTATTTTGAGGACTAAAATACTAACCAATCACACTCACAAGATTATGATGGTTTGATACAACAATGAAGTATGGATCAACACTAGATCATACAACACTAAACAAACAAGACTTCCAACTTCTCGTTGAAGCTTGAATATGACTTGATCTTCTTTGCTACAAAAGAGATCACTAATATGATATGAAACTGAGTTAGAAAGGTTAGAGAGAAGATATGTATGAGAGTATGTTAGAAAGGGATAAGAAACTACTTGGCTTGGCATTGCTATTTATAGCCAAAATGGACAGGAGCGTCCACGGACGGCGGACCCCTTAAAAGGGTTCCGCCCGTGTACCATTTTGGTACCGCCGGGTCTGACAGCCAAGATATCAAATCTTGCCAAAGTCAACTCTATCTAAGTGAGATTGTACAAGATATGAAGAGTACAAATCTATACAAAATATCTAATGAAATCTTTCAATGATTTCCATGATGTAATACATGATGTCATATGTTGTATTTCTATTTTTAGAAATATGCAAATGCTTAAGTAGTGTTTGGTTTTAAGAACCTAACACATTCTAAAAACTACTATCATACATAATGATTAGAGTCATATCAAGATGTCACTAATCACAAATGTAAATGCTTGAATGATGAATATATTGTTTGAGAAAGCTTGTTTTAATATCTATTAAACTTGACAAGCTTTAAGCTTTTATAAATTAAATTTACTTTTGTCGTTAACAAAACTTAGGCAAAGATCAAAAATATAAATAACGTTTAATGACGATATTTGTATTAACAAAGGAGTTGGTCTCCTTTGGGATTAGTCGTTGGTGTAGTGTTGGGTTATAGTTCCTCCATTGTAATGGAACTCGGTACTTAGCCTAGTACCGGATAAAGGGTAGGCGACGTTGTGGTAGGTGTGGTTCACCTTGGTGTGAAAGAACCCGGTGGTTAGCCTAGTACCGCAAAAAGAGTAGGCGACGTTGTGAAGGTTTCTCCACCATAAGGAGTCGGTGTTGTGTAGTGATTACAAACTCTCGAGTAGGTGACTCGGGGAGTGAAGTAGGACAAGGAAGGTGTCCTTGTAGCCGAACCACTATAAATACTCGCGTTGTGGTTTTGTGCTTCTTACTCTTATCTTTTCATTACATATTTATACTTCTATATGTTTGTTTATCAACATCCAACACACATCCAAATAGATTGACATAAGTCGATCTAAATAGTTTAAAACAAGTTTTAATTGGCAAAACTATTCAACCCCCCCTTCTAGTTTTCCACAATTGGCATCAGAGCTTCGTTACCAAGTTTCTTGAAGTATATTGTACTTTAAAAACTTGATACGATCCATGGTTAATTGAAAACTACAAAGAAGGTTTTTCATAAAAACAAACACCATGTCTTTTAAAACTCTTTGTTTGGATGTTGATTAGATGACAACATTTTTCTCATTATTTATTTTTTATTTAAATGCACTAATCCTCTTTGTCATGTTGATTAGTCAAAGCTTATACCTACCAAGCCATAGGAATCGCTTGGTAACAAGAATACCTTCCCTAAGAAGGTATCTTAAACACAAAGGTGCTGGAATTGTCTACTGACATTTGTTGTGTCATTTGTCAAAACATTCCTAAGTGCGTTAGAGGTATGATTTTCTACTTATTTTTAAAATGACATTAGCTTGATAATTAAGTATGCCTACATTGGTATTTATATGATTATCTTTTGTGCATATACATGTATTACATGAAGCTTCATTAGGAAGCCTTTTCTCACATACGTGTTATTTTTTCGTCTATAGTTGTGGTATATAAAACTTGTGTTTTATTTCATTTAATCCAAAAATCATATCTTTCTAATAATAAAACAAAACACAAATCTCAAAAATTCCTCCTTCCCCATAAATAAACCATCCGTCGACCCTTCTATCAAATCCCCACTTTTCAAATCTTCCAGTTTCAAAAAACATTAACTCTCATTCAAAACTCCATCTTCATCTTCATCTCATCTCATCTCAAACTGAAACCAAGAAGGTTCGTCATCAACATGGTTTACATCGCCCTCGTGCTCATCGCCTTAACACTCATCGCTCTTGTGTTCCCTATGATGAAGTTCTCATACAGAGACATATACTTTGTGTTGTTAATCTACATTGGGATCATATACCCAATCCTTTGTATCATTCTTAGCATTGAAATGAAATATTATTAATAGTCTAGTTTATCTAGGTTATTATTATCATAATGTGTTTGTCATTTCTTTTAATTTATATGTTTCGTATTCTCTCATGATACATTAGAAGTCATGTATGCATGCTAAAAGAAAATGTAGGCTAAAACACATATCTTGGTATAAAATTGTAAAACCTATGTTTTTATCAAATCTGTTTCTGATACTACGGACCCACGGATCCCGGCAAGTATACTAGCCGGATCCCTTATAGAAGGGAACCGTGGGAACCGTCCTTCTGGATAACAGATTTTCATGCAAAATAAAAACAACTTTCTTCCTAAAAGAAATGTTTTACTAGAATGTCAAACATTAAGTTAGTTAAAAGTCAAACATTGTTAATGAACATCTTGTAAAAACGTAAGGTAATCATTGTTTTACCAATAATACGTCACATCCTATTAACTTGTCTTTCCTATAGGTTTCGCTATGTCGCATGAATATGAGTTTGATTTTTCACTCACTAGCGTCTACACTCCTAACATCTCCCTTAAGCCCAACACACCTGGCAATCATGTCCGTGGGTTCAATAATCTCGAAAACCGTCACTTCCACGAAGGACGTATTGTAGACACCTCTCTACAATTCGAAAAAGGTATCAATACCTCCTTCCGAGCCATAGGATTGGAATGTCTTCTCGAAATTAATGAGAAAATATGTCCAAGGTTTGTATTGGAATTCTTCCGTCAAGTCGAACTCGTTCGTAACGAGGATCGCTCTCTATCTCTTTGGTTTTGGATCAAAAACCAAAAGTTTGTTTTAACGCTTGGGCAATTTGCTCACATCCTCCGGATTCCAAATCATGGACAATGTGCCTTCACCGAAGATTGGTCTCTTGATTCTCTCTTCAACTTTCGTGAAGAAAATAGTCCATATTGTTCACACATACCCTCCTCGGAGGATTTGAATCGCATAATATGCAAACCTCGACCATATTACTCCGATCCAAACATTATCTTTACACGGGATATTCGAGAAGAGTACAAACCACTTGCACTCATTCTACGTGAAAATGTTTGGAGTCTTAGGGGAAATCGAGAAATCCTTCCCGCTTGTTGTGCTCACATAATGTATTGTTTGCTAACACAACAACCATACAATCTCGCCTACTTCTTCGCAAGGCGAATTGTAAATCTTCAAGGCTCCAAGAATAAACTCATCCCTTATGGAATGTTCTTGACACGCCTCTATCATAACGTCATGCATTTTCATCCTCAATTTCAAATTCCGTTGTACGTACTTGTGAACAAGATGATGGAACCGCTAAACACATCTCTCATGAAGACTTTCTTCAATCTTGATTCCACCAACACTCATCAACCATTTGATGATCCTTCTAGCGAAAACACTCAAGGAACTTAGTAGTCTTTCAAATAGGATCAATCCTTTTGTACTCATGTTTTATCAATGTAATCCAATTTCCTTCATGAAATAAAACATCTTACATTTGATATCTTAGTAATAGAACCTCTTTAACTAACCTTGAAATATAATGCATTATCAAAATCATTGCATACCTTTAGTAAAGGTTCTGCTTAGCAGATAGACGGATCCCAAAGGTTGTGCTAGACGGATCCCTACTCTTAGGGAACCGTGGGATCCGGCAAACAGAAAATGCAATTGCAAACATTGTATTTCAAACATTTCCTTAGAATACCTCACACTAAGCTAGACATAGTGTCCTAAGGCAAATTAAGTCCTTATCAAGTTAAGTAGACCCTTCCTACTCACACATAACTCACCTAGATCACAATCAAGACACTTATAGATCTATCGTTTCACTTAAACCCATTACTCTTCTGCTCTCAAGCTCACACATCATTTCTCACATAATCCCTCATATCTAACTTTAGAAATCTTTCGATTATGACAAAATTGATCATAATCATCCTTACCTCAAAATTGGTCGAAATTGATCAAATTCTAGTTTTCCATCTTAAGCCTTTAGGATATTCTCCAAAACATTATCCTAAGTCACTATATGATCTCTAGGATCATTTAGCTCCACTTGACACTCTCAAAATCCTTAGTGTCATCTTTGTTCATTCATTGGTACTCATGAAAGTTCCAATTTCTTCCATAAAAGGCAATCGTTAGCTACATCACTCATTACCCTCAAGTACTTAAGCACCCCTTCATTTAAGACACTTAGATAAACTGAAACACTCAAGAAGAAATAGGCATTAGACCTTACAAACATCATTGCTATCTTTTCTTAGCTGCTGATAGACGGATCCCTAGGATTAGCCTAGGCGGATCGCTCGTTGGAGGGAACCGTGGGATCCGTATGACAGACTCATGCCAACTCTAGCTAAAACAATCACTTCAAGCTCATCTTTCTAACTTAAACACTCCATCTCATCTTAAATGAGTTCCTAGATCAGTACAACTCTGAAGTTGACTCTTGTGCATGTTAATCATCACATTCCAATGAATTTTAGTGGCTTAAGTCTTGAATGAACTTGGCAAATCCCTTGGTTTATAAAACACATTGTTAGGACTTCTAAAGTCATCATCTTCATCCTCATTTTCAGCACTTAGAAACCTTTACAAACCTCTTGAAATCATCTCATCGTGAGGAAAACTCCAAGTAGCAACTTATCCACCAAAGAACCACCCAAGAAAATTGCTCGTGTTGTACACGAAATCTCTTCAACCGAATCATCTCCGGTCAAGTCCACAAATGCAAGGATTCCTCCTCCACCAACTCAACCAATCAAACCAATTCCTAAAAGGATAGTACCCACAAAACTACCTATGTTAAACACCACCATACCTCCTAGGCCAAACAATCCCATCTCCACTAAACCATCACCATTGGTTCCTAGAGCTATCTCATTTACAACTTCACTATCATCACCACACCTCTACAATTTAGAGGATTTGCCTCCTAGGCCGTCTCATCCTCCTCCACCGGCTACATTCTCCTCATTAGGGGGAATAATGGTACATAATCAAGGTGTTGAGTCTACATTAGCTCCGGCTTCCTTTTCGTCGTCATCATCATATAATCCCATTTGGATTATGAGAAATTATCAACGTCAACCACCCGACCATATGGAAGTTGACACTTCTCTACCACCACCATCATTCTTGGTCGAGCCATCTTCAAATGCGCCTCCACCAATCCCTCCGTCGTTTGAGGCTCCACAACCCGCTTCACTTGATCCTTTACATCAAGCAATTTCTTTTCTTCCACCACCACTACCTAGCCATGACAAAGATTGATATCATTGTCAACATGTTGAAAGTTTGATACATGAAGTACGAGAAGATCAACGTTTCATGTTTTATCATCTCCTCAAACGTTTCGACGATATTAAACCTAAACAAACTTGAGCTAGAGGATTTTAGTGGTGTCCTAGTATCAAGTGTTACTTAGATAAGTCTAGTAATTCCAAGTCATGTATCGGTCATTTTCTTAGTTTTTAGAGTCATGTATATCATGTTTATTAAATGAAAATACATGCTACTTGTTATATTTCTGAGTATGTGATTATGTTGTATAATACATATCTCACTTTGATATTAACATCATGTGTTATATCACCATTGCTGAAATTGATCATCAGCCAGACGGATCCCTTAAATTTGCCTAGACGGATCCCTACAAGGAGGGAACCGTGGGATCCGTGAGACAGAAAACTATTTTTCTACTAACTAGAATCATATTTACAGGAAATTATGCATTATACTTGTTTTCTAATCTTTGTTTTGTAGTTATTCAATTTACACATGAAGACTTTGACACTCTAAAGCTAGGGGAGCTTTATGTCAAAGCAATACATTGCAAAATCACTTGCAATATTAGGATTACATTTCATGACGTCCCTTTGCAAAGTTGCAATCATCAAGGGGGAGCATATTCGTCACATTGACGAAATCTTTTGCAAACTTAGTTGCAAATAGCTTAGTATTATATTTACTTGACGCCCTTACATAGGGATGGACTCGTCAAGGGGGAGTTAAGACGAGATCCTTTCCCGTTACTTGCTTTCTACTTTTTCTTTCTTTTCTAAATTCTCACATGTTTTTCTTAAAACAATATGTTAGTTTCCTCTCGAAGCTCTTTTTGTTTCGACAAAAAGGGGGAGAAGAAAGTAAAAACTACAAATTCAAACTTTTACGAATTTTAGCTTTTCCTTAAAATAATTTTATGTTTTGTCATCAACAAAAAGGGGGAGATTGTTAATACAAATAAGCCGTAAAAACGTTTATTTATATTTTACGATCTTCTAATGTTTTGTCGATAACAAACATAAAATCATGTTAACGAAACAAATAAAATACGTAAATGGTTTGAGCTAATAGTTTTCTAACACACTTACGCTTTCACATAAAACACTAAAACAAGTATAAGTGATTTTATGATTTAGTATTACATATGTACAACAACTAGTGTTTACATATTTGGGTAAAATATACACATAACTAATATGTAGTATATTGGGTAATATAAATGGGTAGAAACTTAAGTATCATAACCCATTGACCAAATACATTGAATGTAGTTGGGTACAATCCAAATTCCATGGAGCTTGACCCATAACCCATTGCATGACATCATGCTTATATCATATATGGATAATATCCATAACCCATGGTATTGACCCATACCCATTTGACTAGGTGCATTGCACTCATGAGATACATTGTATCTAGTAAAAGACTCATGGATCAACTCATAACCCATGACCCATGACCCATAACCAAAATACCCATGGGCAAAGAGGAGCGTCGCACGGATCCCTAGCTTTACGCTAGACGGATCCCTTGTGGGAGGGATCCGTGGGATCCGGGGAACAGTGGCAAGTTTTGCCTATAAATAGAGAGCCATTTTTTCATTGTTTCTCACCCCTTTCTAACATACTTTCTCCCTGAGTTTAAAACTCTCTAACCTTAGATCCAAGTGATCTATGTTTGTAGTTTTGTTTTTGTGTTATTCTCTAGGTTCCTATTAAAGGCGAGATCACCACCCTTGAAGTCAAGCAAGCTCAAGTCCATGAGTTGCTATGCTTCCTCATCATCAAGACTACTGAAGTCCTCTTGTTGATGGTCCTTTCTCTTTCTTCTAAGAAGTGTAGTGTTGAAGACATTAGTGAAAGATGTCTCAAGTGTCAAGACGAAGACATTGGTGAAAGGTGTCGATCGTCCGTATTGTAGGCATTAGTGAAGGGTGCCTAGAAGTCAAGTCACAAGACATTAGTAAAGGGTGTCTTGAAGATCTAGTTAAAAGCATTAGTGAAAGGTGCCTTAGATGTACATTCGATATGGTGTGTTTCGATGTACAAGATAGATTAGCATTAGATCCAAGGATATTATCCTTGATGATGTTGTAATAAGGAGTTGGTCTCTTTTGGGATTAGTCGTTGGTGTAGTGTTGGGTTATAGTTCCTCCATTGTAATGGAACTCGGTACTTAGCCTAGTACCGGATAAAGGGTAGGCGACGTTGTGGTAGGTGTGGTTCACCTTGGTGTGAAAGAACCCGGTGGTTAGCCTAGTACCGCAAAAAGAGTAGGCGACGTTGTGAAGGTTTCTCCACCATAAGGAGTCGGTGTTGTGTAGTGATTACAAACTCTCGAGTAGGTGACTCGGGGAGTGGAGTAGGACAAGGAAGGTGTCCTTGTAGCCGAACCACTATAAATACTCGCGTTGTGGTTTTGTGCTTCTTACTCTTATCTTTTCATTACATATTTATACTTCTATATGTTTGTTTATCAACATCCAACATACATACAAATAGATTGACATAAGTCGATCTAAATAGTTTAAAACAAGTTTTAATTGGCAAAACTATTCAACCCCCCCTTCTAGTTTTCCACATATGGGTTTCGTGTTTAAGTTTAGATAGAAGATTACAAACACACTTGTCAATCAATCTCAAGTGTTGTTCCTTAAACACTTGGGTATAATTCTTTGTGAAATAATCAAATAAGAATTAAACGTTGGAAAAACTTGAGTCTTATATTTGATATATCTTTTACTAAGTTTTTCTTTCATTACATCATTATTAAGCATGAAACTTGGTTAGATTAACTTTCTAGTTAAACTAACCTTGTAAAGGGAAAAACAAAAATGTTAAAAAGAATTTAGAGGCTAAAAATGGAAATTTATTGTTCATAAGAAACTAAAATGCATAAACACCCTCATAAGTATAGGTTAATTAGCAAGCTATTGCCCTTAACTATAAACTAACGATAAACAAATTACATGCATTATCTTATTAAACTTTTACGTAAACGAAATATAATATTTATTTCTTAAAAAAAATTCAAGGACTAACAACTGAAAGCCAATGACTAAAAAAGAAAACCTAAAGACTATACATTTTAAGGACTAATAATGTAATAATAATAATTTAAGGATTGACAATGGAAACTGAATGACTAATGGAAGGACTAACATGTAAAGAAAACTAACCACCAAAACCCAAAGACTAACCTAACAAAGAAAACTTAATGACTATACATTTTAGGACTAACAATATAGAAAAAATAATTCAAGGGTTGACTGTAGAAAATGAATGACTAACGAAAAGACTAACAAAAAAAGTATAAGGACTAACATGTAAAGAAAACTAACCACCAAATACTAATAATGTTTTTTACTATTCATATAGTTTATGAATATTCATTGAATAATTTATGAATAGTAAAAATACTTGATATATGTTATATATGTAATGTAACACCCTAAACTTAACAGTTTCAACTATAATATTTTATAGTATTTCTTGGCTATTAGAAAAGCCACCTAGCTAGTATTTAACAAAAATAAGGATCCATAAAGCAAATAGAAAGAAAAGGACCTCTGGTGTAATAGACTTAACGGCGAGGACTAATGATGCAAAGTAAACTTTTAGGGCAAAATTACCAAAATGCCCTTATGGGCTTATACCCTCCAAGGATTTAATTACAAAACCCATGTGTAGTGGGACCTGCCTTCCTTAAGCATTTTGAAGAGAAATTAAGCATAACACATTTATCTCAAAGACTTATCACATGAAGAAATCAATGCTCAATATTTAGTTTTGTGATATTAATTTTAGAAACATTCAAGTGTTAGTAACATAATCCCCATCAAAGGTAAGAATGAAATTATGTTATGATTCAAGTTAATATGTAAATTGGGGGTTTATGTTAATTTGATGTTTTATGTAACCCTAGTCTTGAATTATGATTATACATGGTTTAGATCACCATTTTATGTTAGAAATATGTAAAAAATTCATGTAGTAGAAATATGGCATAACGCTTAGCAAGAATTCATGTTATGAATATGATGTTATGACTAGTTATGTTGGAAAAGCCGTGTTTGGCACACGACCATACAAGACCTATTATGATTGAAGTAATCAAATAAGGACTACATTTATGCATCATTTATCCCATATATATTGCTCATATTTTATTATTTTATATAAGAATCGTTACTTAAATGTTTACTTTTGTGATTCTTAGTTTTTATGGAAAAGGAGCATATTTTGGCATCATTTGGATCAGAAATAAAGAAGTTAAAAAAATGCGTGCTGAGTTGGCTTCCAATACGGCGTATGATGACTATGCCATACTCCGTATCATCATACTTGAACGAAAAAGGACCTTTCCTGACTTTGAAGCAATACGGCGTATTCCCATTTGAACATACGACGTATATTAAACTTGGTCTACATTTGTGAAAAGAAAGTTAAAGAGAAGAATACGGCGTATCCAACATTGATGATACGCTGTATATATGAAGATTCCCCTAAGTTGGATCTGTATTGAAACTGAGATAGATATGGCGTCTAAAGTTATGCTATACGTCGTATTCAATGGCGGTCAAAAAGGATTATTCTAGAATATTATATAAGTGAAGCCCACGCTAAGTCACCCGATATGCCGTATTGGGAAGATGGATACGCCGTATCGGGTGCCAGACATAAACTATAAATAGAGGGCTCACACCTCTGATTTTAACACACTACCACATACCACATAGCATTCAGGCGTTTTTAGGAGGAAAGGAAGGTCAGGAAACACCATGAATCACCAGAAGGGCATCTCGAGTATCCCTTACGTTTATTAATCATTGTTTTATCGTATTGATTTCATTATGATTTCTATTCGTGTAGCTTTGATTCAATCATTGTGTCTTGTTACTGAGATTATGGGCTAACACCCTTGTGTGTTAGCCATGTTTATGATTATCTTGTTATTTTCATTTACTCGATTAATTGCATTTTTTGTTGGATACTATCTCTTATGTTTATCGTGCTCATTTTGTTCATTTTCTTGCTTGAAGTGTTGTGGCTATTGTCTAGAATATATTTTATAGATGCATTTATGTAATTTATGATTCGTACCATAGTGGTAGGTTTGCATGATAACATAGCTTCATGCGAGGTTACCATTAGGACTAGAGGTTAGTCATTTCATGCCTAAGGAAAGTAAGTTAGCGTGAGAACCCTTATAAATGACCATTCACGGTGGTTTAGATAGTTGCACTTGTATGTAATTTCCAAGATAGATTATTATTAATAGTTGAACCACTTTATGTGTGCTTGATGCTTTTTAACGCTTTGACCATCAAGTTAAGGGTGGATATGCATAGAGCTGGGTAACCATGACCATCTGACCTAGTCTACCATTGATAGGGAGTGTACTCACAAGCTCGAATCCATGCTCCTCGAGTCTCAGTTTACATTCCTTGACTCACCAACGAAAGTAGCATTTTAGTCATTGCAAATGTAGATGAATCACTATGACTTGATACGATGAACAGGGATAGCACGTTCTCCTATCATAAGACATCGACCTTACCTTCTATTCATCTATTTCATTTCATTTCTTAGCTTAATACTAGTTTATTAGAGTTACCAAACTTGTGCCAATCTCTCAGATTGAACCCCTCTTGTGTTACTATAATAAATATAATTAGAATACCTTAGATATAGCTTTAGTTCATTCACTCCTTGCGAACGACCCGTACTTACCATTCACTAGCTATATTGATCGGATACACTGCCCGTAAGTGTTAGTCTATTGCTTAGTCGGAAATTATAAATATTAAAACCCGATAGAAATCTTACACCTAGATAGAACATATCAATGATCATGTTAGGTTGTTTATGATTAAAGTTCATAAACTATGGATTAATTGATGAGTTCTAAAAATTCTAGCATGTTTATTATGTGTTTAGGTGATCGAGTGAAGTAAATGGAAAGCCTAAACTAATCATAGAGGTGAGTAACAATTTAGTTATCATGTTTAGTAGATTATACATGATAGTAGTATGTTTATGCTAGTTTCGGATATAGCTGAATATGTTATGTTTGCTAGTTTCGGATATAGCCTAATATGTTATGTTATGCTAGCTTCAAAAAAAGCCGAGTATGCGATTTAAGTAGCTCGAATATAGCAGAAAAGTAGCTATGTTATAAGTTGAACTTAAATAGCACTTACGACGTCCTATGTGAAGTACCCGTGCTTGAATAACACTTATGACATTCTAAGTGGAGTACTATGCTTATGCACTTATAATTCTTCATGGAGAATGTGCTTATTGCACTTACGTCAAGTATGAAAATAGGATTCGGATTTCATTCGTGCAAGAGGATGAAAATGGCCGCATATGAGTACTCGTCGCCTAGAGAATATTGTACAGGTAGCACGATGATTAGACATTGGACCATTAGTAGAAACGTGATTATACATCATGATATGTATAATGACAATTAGGTATCGTATATTTTGTAGAAACGTGATTAGATATCATGATATTTTGAATGACGATTAGATGTCGTATATTTAGTAGAAATATGATCAAATATCATATCATATTACCATGACAATTAGTTGTCGTATCATTAATAGCAAGTTTATGAAATATCGTATATATTAGCATAGCTCCAGTATGGTGATTAGACATCACTATCATGTTGGAATTCCATTTAGAAATTGGAAATAATAACATTATTTGCTCAAAGTTAGTAGGAGTATGATATTTACAAGTTTTGACATGTTTAGAGAATGGGAGGTTTGGTAGGATAATAGCTTAGTTCATGTTTATATTATGCTATAAATATTACGTTTACTGACTAAGTCACAAAGACTTACCGTTCTCAGTTCATGTTTATGTAGGTATGTGAAGCACGAAAGGATTGGGGCAAGTAGAAGTAAATCAAGGTGCACTTTTGAGGGAACGAGCACACTTGTGAGTATTGGTGACGAGTGTCTCTTACTACCACTTTGATAAACATGTTTTAGTTTCAGTTTATATATTTGTAGAGCTGTAGAAGGGGGGGTGAATATGTTCTTTTCGACTTATTTAAAGTTTAAATACTTGAAGTCTCCAAGTTCGTTTACGATAGTGCAAACAATCAACCAATATTTATAATCATTGGGGATGAGGTGGTTAGATCATCCATACGTCCAGTTGCGAATCCACGACACCTATACTATTTACTAGTACGCAATCCTTGTTGTGGATTAAACCGTTACTATCTATAATGCACAAAGATCGGTGCTCACTAAGAAAGAGCTATTACCCAATGGAGTTCCGCCCTCGGAACCACCTATAAGAATCTCGTGGTTCGCCCTACCACTAAGACCACAAATAACTTCCACCAAGGAAGCAACAAACCCCAAACTTCACCTTCACCTGATCAAGGCTTAACCACAAAGGTACACGACTTTTACACCCTTTGCTTATCAACAAAAAGATAAGACAATACAAATAAATGATGAGAGTTTAAGTTTTTGGTATAACCTAACCTAGCCTAAGGACTCAACCTTATAAAAGAGAGTATAATAAGACTCTCGACACAGCACACAAGAGTGGATTAGATTCTTGTGGTTCTTCTCTTGCGAAGAAGTGATCTTTCAGTGTGATGATAAGAAGATGTTAAGACACAAGAAGATTGAAAGACTTAGAGGGATTAGAGAGAAGAAAATAAAGGGGAGAAATGAATGGAAAGAGGTGAGGATACAAATGACAAGAGGTGGCTAGTTATAGATATATGGGACTTCAACATCTGGCACGCTGGCGCGTGAGATCTGTCACGCCAGGCTGTGAATTCCCATTTGTTTATAACTAGTTGTTGGCACTTGTTAAACCCCCCATGTGTACTTCACTTGTGACCTTCCCAAGTTCATTTCAAAGCCTCAAGTGGGATTAGGTCAAACCAACTCATTATCCAAGGTTTAGTGAGGGTTAAAAAATGTTTAGTGAAGTGTTTAAGAGTGGATTAAGGGTTTAGTCCATTTTGTTAGAGGAAGAGAAGAAAAATGGACAACGGGTTTATCTTTAAATGTTCCCGAAGGGTTGGATAATTTGCCCCCTAAATTTGAAATTCAAATTTCAAATTCAAAATCAAAAACTAATTGTTATGATTGTGTGGGAGGTAAGAGTCTTGAGGTGTGAAGCTAGGTGAATAAAATAAGAAATGGTTCATAAAGTAGGAAACAAAGCATGGTTGGAAGAGCCTTTGCTTGTTGAGTGGAGACCAATCCATGTGTAGGATCCTTTGCTCATGGATTGGGAGAAAAGTGTGGTTTGAATTTTGGAAGAAGAGTGTATGAGAGAGAAATGGTTTGCTTGGGGACAAAAGGGAGTGATTTAAGATAAAGTGTTATCTTGGTGAGGCAAGAGGAGCCTTTGCTGATAAAGTATGAGACAAAGAGTGGAAAAAGAGTGTTGAGCTATGAAAGTGGATTTTGTGTGGATGGAGTGGGAGACAAGATATGAAGAAGGAGCCTTTGCTCAAAGTTTAGGAAACAAGAAGTGGTAGAGGGAGCCTTTGCTCAAAGTGTGGGAACAAGAAATGGTAGAGGTATGGTGAGCCATGGAAATGGTATAGGTGTTGATGAAATGGGAGACCAACAAAGGATGAAGGAGGATATGTTGTAGAATGAGAAACATGGTGAGCAAGGCATGGTGGAAAAATGAGGAGTGTGGAGAAGTTTGAGTGTTGGACAAAGAAGCATGCAAAGGAGATTCTTATTTTGAAATTCAAATTTCAAGTTTCAAATTTAAAATTCAATGTTATAATCCTTATTAGTCCACAATTAGGCGTGTTAACTAATCACCTTGATATAATAAAGTTAAGTGCCTTGAATGCTTATTAAAGCATTAACCCATAAAATAAAATTGCATTTACACAAAGTGACATTAACTTTTATTACCAATAAAGAGTAAACTCGTTACGTGATTAGCTAATTCATGCAAGATTATAGCCATTTTAATGATTTCATTTGAAGGTTTTACGAAAACATGAGTCTCATAGATTTGATAAAAAAATTTAGGATTGGCTAATGGGCTATGAGTTGGGGTTTTAGAAAATATTTTTGAGTTTGCGTTTTGTAAAAGGGGAGGAGGTATTTTGGTCATCTCTCTAAGTCCCAATCTTGTGCGAGTTACAAAACATTTTAAGTATCATGTACGAACATGTATTGAAAGACCAACTTTTGTTAGGTTAGAGGAAAGTCGACTTTGAAAAACCGAACGCACACAAGCTAAATCTGGACCAGGCTCTGGCGGACTGGTTGTGGCGCTTCAGCGCCCAAGCTAGCGTACCAAACCTGGTGGTTTGTGCATTTTTGGTTTTACGATATCGTCAGCGATTTTAAGTGTTTTTAATATATTTGTCATCATTAAAACATAAATGTGATCTTAGCCATCATTTGCACCAACAATAGTGTTAAAACAGTTTATGTTAGTTCTCAAGTCAAGTGTTTAGGTTGGGAGGAGTGGTAGTGACTTGCATCGTGAGTGAGCAAGTCACGATGGTGACTTCCAAAACAGATAGTCCAAGTCACGGTGCAAATTGGAGAGAGTGGTGAGTTACTCGCCAAGGTTTAAAGGTTGACAAATGCGGACTGGTTGTGGCTCCATTTTCGGTTTTACGATATCGTCAGCGATTTTAAGTGTTTTTAATATATTTGTCATCATTAAAACATAAATGTGATCTTAGCCATCATTTGCACCAACAATAGTGTTAAAACAGTTTATGTTAGTTCTCAAGTCAAGTGTTTAGGTTGGGAGGAGTGGTAGTGACTTGCATCGTGAGTGAGCAAGTCACGATGGTGACTTCCAAAACAGATAGTCCAAGTCACGGTGCAAATTGGAGAGAGTGGTGAGTTACTCGCCAAGGTTTAAAGGTTGACAAATGTGGCTCCATTCTAAAAACTAATTGTTTTTTTATTTGTTTTTTGAGTGTGTGTGGGGTATTTAGTGGGGTATATTTTTATAAAGTAGTATTTTAATAAAAGGTGAGAGCATAAGGTATGGTGAAAAATCAAGCTCGCCACTCGTCGCCACCACTCACCACCACACCACCTCCACTCGCCACTTTGCCCTTCGTCGCTCCCACAACACAAATAAGACAAAACACTTATTGAAAAACTATCCGTTGTATTAAACGGTTACTTTTAATTTTCTTTTTTTTTCAAATTTAAATATTTACCCCACCCACTTTATAAATAATACTCATATTTTACACAAAAATTCACACTTCTCTTTCAAAAATATATTATCTTCAACATCTCAATCCACAACCAAAAATGTCTCAAGATCCAAACGAGATGTCCTTTACCAATCTTCTCAACTTGAACCCACAACAACACTCGTCTTCGTCAAACCCGTCCACCCCATCGTCCCAAAGCTCAAACTCTTCTTCGCACGTCGGATTTCAAGCTTACCAATATCCAAGACAATCACAACCGCAATTCTATCCATCACAACAATCACAACCGCAATTCTATCCATCACAACAATCACAACCGCAAGTCTATCCATCACAACAATCACAACCGCAATTCTATCCGTCACAACTATCACAACCGCAATTCTACCCTTCACAACAACATTACTTTGAATCACAAGAAATGATGCCACAATTCAAAGTACCTCAACCACCACCAACCGAAACACATGAATAACGTCGTCAAGGAAAAAAAACCGGCCAAAGCGCCAAAGAAAAAAAACAAGAACGTGGTGAATTTGGACGCGGACAACGAGGAGGAGGAGGAGGAGGAGGAAGAATAGTGTCGGACCACAATTCGTTGGTCAAACGACGAAGAAATTTTTTTAGCCGGGTGTTGGGTCGAGGTTTGCCAAAACGCCGCTATCGGTAATGACCGACAAAACGATGCGTTTTGGACTCAGATTTGGGAGGACTTCAACGCTCGGACAACAGGGCCTACTCGTACCAAAAATATGGTCACGGGTAAATGGATTCGAGTAAACGGTGATTGCCAAAAGTTCAACGGTTTTTACAAGCATTGCAACGTAAATCCGGGGAAAATGATGCTGATCATATTGAGAATGCAAGACTCGCTTTTAAGGCTCAATCAGGGAGACAGTTTAATATGGTCTCGGCGTGGAAGGTTTTGAAACAATATCCCAAATGGGACGCGTCGGACGTGGTCGATCAAGATAATCTCGCCGAACTATTCGGCCCTGATCCAAGAGCTCGTCCCACAGGCAAGCCTTGACCGGAAAAAAATCAAAATCAGTGGAGTCGTCAACGAGCACCGGAAGGAGTCAATCGGATGCTATAGTGGATGCTTTACGTCAAGATTATAAACGTAAAGTAGACAAATCCAAAGAAGTGTACGAGGCGAGGATAGCGAAAGAAAAGGGACTTTTAGAGTGTAGAGAATTGGAGTTTCTCATGCTTGATACTGAGGGGTTGTCGGAGCCGAAAAAATCAATCATTAAAAAGAAACAAGACCAAATAATAGCAAAATACAACATGTAAAAGGTGAAAAATATTGTATTTTTTAAGTTTCGTATGTTTTTTATTTACCGTATGTTTTTTATTTATCGTATGTTTTTCCGTATTGTAGTTTTTTCCCGTATTGTAATTTTATTTAAATGAAATGAATTTTATTGTGTTTGAAAAATATGGAAAAGAAGTAAAATGAGGGTGGGTGGGGCCCAAGTAAAGAGGTTGGGGTTAGTTGTTACTGGAGGGTATTTTTAATTGGGTGTGTTGAAATGATGTGGCATCCGTGGGGCTCAAGTGAAGAGGTTTGGCTTCTTCACCATACCTCATGCTCTGAGAGGAAGATGACCAAAACGAATGTATAATGAGTGGGAGTGAGTGAAAGTAAGAGGAGAGAGAAATCTGAGGTGGCGCTGAATTAACAGTGAATAAGTTACCGCCACTACTTTTAGCCTTAGAACAAGACTAGCTTTATCGTCTAGAAAAGAGTGTTTGGTATAGCTCCTCGTTTTGTAAACGACACGCTTTCATGTAAGTATATTTCATATTCAGAAATGGTTAATATCATGGTTGTCAGGATCCCGATCCTGATCTTAGGATCTTACGATTTTACGATACTGTAAAGCAAAAACGATCCGGATCCTACATAGGATCTTTGCAAGCTTAAGATCTTATAGGATCCCGATCTTGACCATACAATCTTACGATCTAATCCGATCCGATCTTACTCTTCTCGAATTACAAACTAAAAAACTACAAATTTATGAGTTGTTTGTTTGTAGAATTCAAAAAACAACATGTTAATCTTTTTAAACATTTTATAATCATAATTTAGGACAACATTTATATGAAACATTCATAGTATTTTGTGGTTATAATGTATTAGAATTTGTAGATTTGTATAAAATTACATAAACTATTAAGAAATAACATTAGAGTGGGATCTTAAGATCCCGATCCGATCTTACGATCACGATCTTGCAAAGACAAAAACATTCCTGAGTAGGATCCCGATCTTGACAACCTTGGTTAATATTACTGTAGTTCAGTATCATGTTGGTTTAGGGTCTGTTTGGTTTGATCCTTTTGTCCCAAAGGTTTGGGCTTAGAGTAAATTTATTTGTTTGGTTACAACAAATTGGGTTTAAACGTGGGAGTGAACCCCACATGCAAGGGTGTAGACAAATCCAGCCAAGAGTGCTTACTTTTCTGACAAGACCACTGTCTCATTTTTTTTTCTTTCTTTTTTATCTTTACTTCCATCTATTAGTACTATCTATTAGTATTTTCATAAGTTTATGGCCCACCACTATTACATTTTATTATTTAAAAATAACTTATACATTTTATAATATATTTTCTCTCTCTTAACTTAAATCCAAATGCAAATCCTAATCCAAATTCAAATCCACATCCAAATCTTAATCCTAAACCCATATACAAATCAAACGGGCCCTTAGTTTGGCAACTTCCCGCCGCATTAAATATGAGTTATGGCAAAAACGTTTCAACAAATGCTTCATCTCATAAAAACAAGCCTAGCAATGCCACAATTAATAATACTTTGTTCATCTTTTTCGGTATTACTCCACCATTAGTAAACATATGCACTCAATGTGTAATCTCTCTTTGACCCTAAATGTCACTCAAACATTTCCAACACGCTCTTAAAGATACTTTTAAGTAGGTTCCTCTCGGTTCACAGGTTGTTGAAGAATCAATTAGTGAAAAAAAACAAATTTTATTAGGGCAAATCGCATAAAAGTGTACTCAACTTATACCCGATTTTAATTTAATGTACTATACTTTTTTTTTCCTAATTTAATGTACCCAACTTTTTTTTGGTTGCAAATGTAGACAATCAATAGGTTAGAAGGTCACCTTATACTAGCTAGCAGGTCACCATCTTCTCCACCCCTTTTTCCGGCGACCCATTTTTTCGAAAACAAATCTTTCCGACGTTGATACTTCAAACAGGTCACCATCTTCTCCACCCCTTTTTCCGGTGACAATGGGTCTTACTTTGAGTTGATCCCTTTCGGTACTGGAAGAAGAGGGTGTCCTGCTGTTCGGTACTCAAACGTGTAGTGTATTGTATTGGATATATCATATCATAAAATCCAAATGAGTTTACAACAACTTATAGTAAAATACAAATTCTTGAAGAGTTGGACAGACGAACTATATGATATCTATGACATCGCTATTATTGAAAGCTTGAACAATGGACATCCAAGTTAACATGACTGAAACTGAAACTTAACTAATATATTCAAACACAACCTATAGAACATGAATCTCACGCGTCTGAGATACAAGGCTTAATAGTCGAACGGTGCAACACGAGGTACTATTTTGAAACTGGAGTAGCCACAAGATGTAAATTGTTCAACCTGTGGATCAAAGCACCACTACCCTCGCTCATATCCAAATTTTCAGCTCTTACTCCATTAGGTAGGGCAAGATCGAACTTGTAAACCAAATTAGCAAGAGTAAGCTCATTAATTGCTTTTGAGTACCGAACAGCAGGACACCCACTTCTTCCAGTACCGAAAGGGATCAACTCAAAGTAAGACCCATTGTCACCGGAAAAAGGGGTGGAGAAGATGGTGACCTGTTTGAAGTATCAACGTCGGAAAGATTTGTTTTCGAAAAAATGGGTCGCCGGAAAAAGGGGTGGAGAAGATGGTGACCTGCTAGCTAGTATAAGGTGACCTTCTAACCTATTGATTGTCTACATTTGCAACCAAAAAAAAGTTGGGTACATTAAATTAGGAAAAAAAAAGTATAGTACATTAAATTGAAATCGGGTATAAGTTGAGTACATTTTTATGCGATTTGCCCATTTTATTATCTGATATCTCTTATTCCAACTTTTTGTAAAGGTGTTACTTTCTTTTTGTTTTTAAATCATGGACAATACAATGACTCATCAATTATTTTATTTGCATCTTAAATATCTTAATTAAACATTGTACTAAAATATTAAAATAGACGAATTGAATATTTGATGATTATGACTTCTGTATTATTCTTAATATAAAAAATTTCATGGAGCGTGCTTCTAAATTACTGCCGGTCCTTTGGAATCTTATTTTGCGAACGATAGCAAATCTTTGATATTTTATTTATGAAAGGAATATATGCTACATATAAATAAAGGAACATGGTTCTTCTCATGTTTGAATAGTAGAAATAATAATTATTAACTAAAAATTACAAGTAATTAGATTTGTTTTATTGCAAAAAACAAGATTTAGATTATCGTGATCAAATAAGTATGGGTTAAATTCCAACTCCTGGTTAGATCCTTAAAAGAAAGTTAGTTTACGACTAACAAATATGAACGGGTTAAGATTTCTTTGCGATTTAAACCTTTCGAGTACAATTTTTTGTATCGCAGAAAAACAAAATTTACAATATTGAATTTGATACATGGAGTTGGAACTGAAAATCAAGTCAAATTTGCCATACGCTCATACAAGTACAACATAAAAACTACTAGTAATTGTTACAGTATTCCTTAATATAACCATAATACATCCAAACAAACTTTTAGTTGGGACAGACAACGTTCAGTTTTTTATGTTTTTTTTATAAAAAAGAACAAACATAAAAAGCAGAAAAGAAAAGCGTCAGAAAGGTCTTAATACATGCTCCATATATTTCTACATTCCTGTGCTAAACAACTGAAAACTACCAAAACAAGAGAACTTAGAAATACATGTTCATCTACCCCCCCCCCCCCCACCCCCCCCCCCCCCCCCCCACCCTTGTTACCTAAATAACTGTAACATATTAAAAGCTAAACCGTGTTGATCTCGGTTCAAGAACATCAGGAGCACCGGGCCTAAGTTTACCCTTGTGTCACATTTCACTATTATCAGAATATCTCCTTTAACTTCCATCCGTTTTGCATTGTTGATGTAGCATAGGTTGAACAAAATAACAGAAAACATGTTAGATGAAAATTTTCCGTGGAGAAGATGTTTCCTTTGTATCCTCGGTCTTTTGAATGTTTAGTCTTTCCGATTGAGATGCCAGCAGCTCATGAACTCGAGTTTTTAGCTGGAAAACAGCGCAACAAAACAATAGAAGCCTAAGAAGACCAACGCGTGAATAAAATAAGCGTAGCAAAAAAAAAAAAAAAAAATGTGTTTTTAAGGGATGTTAAATAAGATATGTTTGACTCGATTTTTCTGACAGAACAGAAATAGAAAAAGATTATAATGGAAACATTGTACTTCATAAATAAAGTTCTAACCTCATCAATCCCAACTTTACTCTTTACTGATACACGAAGGGCTCCATCAGGTCCAAATTTTCGGTATTTTAGTAGTTCAGAGTTATCATCTTCAGCATTTTCTGTTACGTAAAGAATAGGTGATTCTTCTTCCAATAGATCACACTTGGAGACGACATCTATCCATAGATGGGTACTGAATCTTTCTTTTATTTCTTGGTAAATTAGAAACTGCATTATTTACAGAGCAAAATAAAAGGTATAATAAACATAAAAGTGCAGATCCAGATGCTTATTTAAAGAACTCGCCGCAATGTAGTACCTGATCGGAAGGAGATGTTCCACACTCTCCAGTTAAATCATGAACGAATAACACGGCAGTAGGTAGATTAGCTAAGACCGCCAATGTTAGCTTTTCTAAATTATTTCTGTCCTCTGCAGACGGAAACACATATTGACCCAATTTAAATATAAGTGTTTATATAACTTCAAAAGGGAGGATATTATTCTGATACTCTATTTGTTCAAAAATTTATGTAAATTTCCACTGTTGCTTAACTTTCTTTTTGGTACTACATTCTACCATTAGTTATCAATGAGGTGGCAAAACAGGCACGTTGAGTAAAGGGACAGAACAGTTAACTTATTAAGTATAGGTCAAAACATATCGGGTTGCGTTGATCCATCATTACTATTTTTGTACATACTTCTAGAAATTGAGAAAAAAATAATAATCAACACTTTTTAAAGTTTAAACATGATTACAAAAAGTATACTGTTCAATTTATGATCTAAACTTTTTATTGTTTGAAGAATTAAAGAGATTGTAATTTGTAACCTTAGGCGACTTTCCACCAATTTGATTTGTTCCTTTAGATACAACCCATGATGACCCGTTTCCTATGAATGGTTAAAACTGCCAACCCTCAGTTATCATTACATAATACTCGGTAACATTTTTTTCAAGAAAAGGAATTCATCTATTTTGTCTTTAGTATCTTAGATATTTTAATACTAGTCATTCTTTATTAAACTATGTGCATTGTCAGTTCATTTATATTGGACCAGAAAGCAATGCATGGCATCATTCTCAGACCCAGAAATAAAGACAGTGACATAAAAATTAGAGAATAAATATGTTACCATCACGTCTCCGTAGGATCCCAGGTGTATCTGTCACCTGCAAATAATATTTCAACTCTTAAATATGTGTGTAACCATAGACCTACCAGCTTTTGAGCTGGTTCTGGAAACGTTCTTTGAGGGTAATATAGCGAGAGATACTCTGTATCTTATTGAAAACAAAAGGCTGACCTGGAAATTCCGGTAGCTTAAAGCAATATGACCCATTAAAATTCCTCTAGTTGTAAATGGGTAGTTACAAATCTGCACGAACACAAGGATTAGATTATGTTAATAATTCAATTTACTAGGAAAAAGGGAACACGTGCTTCTTAATTCGTAAATACTAAAATTACAAGTAGTTGTAATCTAAATGAGCAGCGGGTCTTTAGATCTGTATTTAGATGATACAATTGTAAAATTTTGCTTGATTCCACCTGAGCCATAAAGACTGAAATAGTGATCAAGCTCCAAGAAAGTAGATATCGAAGTATCGAACAATAAAGCTTGCAAATTCAGAGCCGGTGGCAATACAGGCAGGCAGATTCGGTCAAACAGGTCAGGTTGACTTGCTAATTTTTTGTAAAATTTATATATACATATATATCTCATGTGATATTGAAAAACTGAAATCGCTAAATGCAACCTGCATTGACCAGTTTCATATCATTGGCTGAGATTGCTCGCTCTATATCTAAGTTTGGGAAAATTGCATAGAAGGGTAATCTATCAGAAGTCAAAGTTCATTTAGCTACTGCCATCTCCTTCACTTTTAATGACTAAAGTCAAACAGATTTTTAATTTTGATAATTAAGAAAACAAAATATTAACTTCGATTTTAAAGGTATGTTAGCCTTCAGTGATCGAAACTGAAAGTTCGTTACAAATTAATGACCAAGAGTGAAGTACATGTCTCTAAATGAGCTTTAGAATGTATCAGGATGCCCTTTTCTGCAGTTTTCCCTTTCAACAATAAAGCTACAATAACTCTAAGTTGGACACATCATGTTTTAGAGCCAAGAGCCTGACAGTAAAAATAGTGCATACCTCAGGCTTTCCTGTTGAAAGCAAGCGTACTAAAGATGACTTTCCAACATTAGGAGCTCCAACAAGGCAGAGTGTTGGCATTTCAAGATCAACAACTGGCATTGCCCGCAACGTCTGGAAAATTCAGATATTACATTTCATCAAAGGGCTAAAGATGATCTCTATGTATAGTAAGTAAAGTAAACGTCAAAAAAGTCACTATCTTGATTTAGAAAACATCTTATCATGTAGGAACCGTATCCTTATAAATCACAAAACCTTGGCTATTTGCATCAACTCATCAACAGCTTTTCCATCAGAACGATAAATATCTTCAAGTCTTTTTAGGCCCTGCAGACAAGTTACAGCCAATAGTAAATAAAAGATATAAAGGAGTGAATACAATGAATAATCAAGTTCACTCTCGCAATTTAGTTACTAACCTCAGCTAACCTCTCCTCTGCCTCGCGCTTCGATGTTGACTGTTGAAATTTGTTTAACATTAGTGATAGCGATTATATGTCAGATATAGCAATAATAGATGTCACTATGAGTTTGATTAAATAACTATGCTGTTCTTTAAAACGAAATTAAGGGAGGGGTTCTGACCTGAGCACAGAGTGATGCAAGTTCTTTTCCAACTGATACCACTTTCTTCCTTAATGAATCAACTCTTCCTAAAACCTGCAATTACAAAATCAGTTAACGATATGCATGTGCAAATACGTTATTGGGAAGAATCAATCATCAAATAAAAACTTAAGAAAACTAAAGGAGTTCCATGCTTATCACCAACCTGTTCATAATTTCCATCTCCCAAAGTCAACTCGATAAGAGACCGTTCATAAGGGTGAAGAAGTCTCTTATTTGGGAAGTTTTCTTTGTACGTTCTCAAAGGCAGGGTTAGTTCCTGATAATAATTAGAACAATAAAATACATGTATCTGAAACTTGAATACCTAGCTGAAGGGTTCAAAGTACCTTCATGAGAGCATCAAGATGTTTTGCGCCTTTGTTTTTCTCACGCTTAGCAGCATTTGCGATCCCTATGAATCATACAAACTAAAGTCTATAGTTAACAATCAACTTCAAGATGGCACTAACCCGGTATTATTTTCGCCAACTTATATCTTTGAAAGTGTAAGTATTAAAATGTGTGATTACCTTTTGTAGGTGTGACCCTCCTAGCCTTTCTTAGTGCCGAATGAAGAATGTCAACTGAAGGCATCACCATGGGTAGCTTCTGGAAGGCACCAACTGTATCAAGTGTCACGGGTGCAGTATCCTAAAAACAAGTAATACTTATTATCTGTAGCAACAAACTAGTTCAACAAACAATTTTATTATGTAGGTTTACAACATATTAGTCAGAGTTACCTTTGTTTTATTTTCCTGTTTGGTAGGCGATGTCTCTAAATAGCTTCCATTTACAACTTCATATGTAGTTGTTTGCATCTGTTTAGTAAAGCACAGGGGATATATCTTCATTCTTGGGATTGGGTACAAACCTGCAAGATGTCACCTTGGTGAATAAAACTAGAGGACCTCAAATTTCAAACTAAGAAAACTTAACTTGACTAATACGGTCTACTTTTGACTTCTGTAAAAGGAAGAGTGTGAGAAGATTAGAACAACCCAGCAAGTGTAAGCCACTAAACATATTAATACTACATATAATTCTGTATTTCTGTTATTGCAATTTACATACCAAATAGCTCCCATCATTTCCTCCCCTAAGATAACTATATTGACAATATGATGATGGTCAAAGTAATACAAGCATCTATAGAGTTGAAATGCTTCCCATTTGATTAATCAAAGAAGCCCCATAGTTGTAGTACTTATTTCAAATGCAGGTCCATTAGAAGCGACATTCACTCAATTAATGTAAATGATATACTTCTGAGAGCATTTTATTCAAGCACAAAGTGTCAAGAATATTTATGTCTTGGGATGAATGCTACTCCGAAATTTCAGTCTTGAACGGCTATGATATCATTTTTCTATGCTTGTACCGTTTTAAATACGTAAGGACTGTATAGATATACCCTTTGAGCTAATGAACTTATGTATAAATTGTGAAATTTGAAGTTTACATTTAATCACAAGCGATAGGAGAGACTCAAAAGAGTTTCAACCCATGATAAAGAAGTTATATAGATACTTCCCCTCTATGACTTGGAAAGTACAGGAACAGTTTGATACAAAAGCTCCTATTAAATATTCTGAAAGAGTTAAAAAAGAATGAAATAGTAAACATGTCATTCCTTTATAATAGACAAATTTGTTTAACAATCTCGAAAGGAGTTAATATTGGAGAAACTCAACCCACTCATCAAATGGGATTCCGAGGGCCTCATTAACAACACTTACGCATGTTAGTGACACGGCGAGTTCACGAACGGACTCACCATCCATTTTACCAGTTTGTATAAGCCATTCTAGTATGCCTCATCCAGTTTCTATAGGTCTCACCATATGAGGCATTAGGGCCCATTTCACCCTTTCAGTACACGTTCTAAAGGGCAGAAAGATAAGTTTTTGAGCCTCGGGCGCAGTAGTGGTACATTATGTGTTTGTAAACAGCTCCTTGAAGAGCAGTAAACCTCCTTTCAGTTTTCCAATATGTTCAAAATTAGCTAATAGTAGTGCGAACTCTAGTTCCTAGCGGTATCACAGTCTAGGAGCCACAAATAAAATAGAAGAGATTTTTGCCATGCCTTGTGTTCAAAGTGCTCTTATGAGACCACAATTAAGCAACCCATCAACCTATCCACTTCTACTTCTTCTCTGAGCTCATGAATCATACTTTTTGTTTGTGACTTCCGTTGGCCATTAGCTTGTGGATGGGTTACTCAGGTAAACATCTGTGTATATTCATTGCTTCACACCACACCTTGAAAGGATTTTTAACAAACTAATTCTCGTTATCACATACCAGCAAGCAACAAACTCCGTAGTGACACATAATATTCTTCTATACAGAGCATTTATTTGTTTTCCAGTCATAATGAATAAAAGTTTGGCCTCAACCCTACGATAAAGTATTCAATAGCTACAAGAAGGAATTTCACAATACCCAATGTTTTTCAAAAGAGGTAAGGTTAAATACCTTATTCTAGCTACGGGTTACTTTATAGGCGGGTTGAAGTCGAATCATTTGCCACTATTACTGTTTTACACGTAAAAACTTTGTATATGAGAACATCATGTGTCACTATGCAGTTCCTAACGTTTTTAGTCAGTGACAATGAGAAACAGTTTGCTTAGACATCCTTCAATGCTTAGTGAAAAAGAAATGAATGTACAACAAGTATGTCTCTCAGTAGCTTATCCACAAGCTAATGACTAAGAGAAAATCATAAACCAAAGCTCAAAGCCATAATGGAGCGCAACAGAAGTGGATAGGTCGCTAAACAACAGAATCTGCTGTGGTCTCATGAGACCACCAAGAAAACGAGTAATAAAAACTGCTTTTAGCTTAACATATGACTCGGAGGTTATTCTACAACCAGAGTTAACATACCCACCTACCAAGTGCCCACTTTGACATAGTTCCAACAATGAACAGCTTTGGGCTTAGTTGGGACTTATTCAAAGAAAGATTAGAAGTTTCTGCTTTTGCAAAGGGTGGTAATGTTTGGTTACAAACATCAGGTGAAGCCTTCCTATCATTCCTTCCCGAAGACTGTGTATAGGAATTAGGAAATATGAAGCATTTCCATCAAAGAGCAAACTAAGATGGGTCCAAATGGAAAGGTTCATACGGAGTTTAATGATGCCTACTTAAATGGATCCTACAATTTGCCATAATGGAGTGTAAGCCTATTCCTAGAACTTGGCATATCACCAAACTGAAAAAGACATAAGCATTGGTTGATCTTTTCCCCACTTTCAAACCCTCAAAATATTAATGAAATTGCTTATCATAAATGGTCGACATAGTACCCCGTAATCATTTTTTACTCCTTAAGAAACAGATATATCCCAAAATTTGTGTGTTGTTATCTTATATACTCTACCTATTTCTCTCTAAAATGTTTCCGTAATTCCCATGGGTGCAAACAAATTATTAGCGATACGGGTAAACTTATTCAACCAATTTTTTTCCGATTTCAGTACTAGTAACATACTAATATCTAGTACTACTGTAAGAGACAATCAAGGTGTAGAATAAAAATGAAAATGCTATCAGTTAACTAAAACATGTGTACATACATAAGTACAAATCTAAACATAAATTCACAAGCTGTAATAAAAAGGGAGTGTGCAATTTATAAAATGATGGACTAGGGTTTATAGAGAAGTAATAATAATAATGGGAAATTAAATGAAAAACCTTTGGTGCGGGTGAATAGAAGTGTAGAGTAAGGAAGTTGACATAGATGTTGCAGAGTGTTGCTCCCCATATCCTTACTTGTTCACTTCACTTGAGTTGTGTTTTATCGTTTTGGGGGTTTTGTGTTCTTTTTAATCATTTCCAAAGGGTTTTGGCATTTGGATTTTGGAGATAGGACATGTTACACAAAGGTACTTTAGATATTGAATATTTGAATGCTAGGAAAATAGTCCTAAATTAGGCTGAGCACGGGTTAAAACCGCCAAAACCAAATTTGTGGAAGACATGAGCCGAGAACTGAACCGAAGTGACTCGGTTTGGTTTTTTTAATTTCTTTTTTTCTTTTTTTTTTTAATTTGTTCGGTTCGATTCGGTTTGTATGATTTATCTTATGTGTTTCTTCATTCTTGTGTTAAATTTATTTTTATTGTATTACTCCGTATCTTTTTTAGGAAGAATTACATGTATATCCTCTTAAAGTTTAATATTACGTAAATAACTTTCTCATTTACGTAAATATCCTTCCCACTTTTATAATCACATCATTGTCCTTCTCAAACTTTTATAATTACATCAATATCTTTCTCGAACTTTTAAATTCTCATATATATCCAGAAATCAATTAATATAATTAAATTGATTTAAACGCGCGAACTATTAGCTAGACAATGTTTCATCTAGTTTATTTCCTATGGACAAGTTATGTACTCTAAAAACATATGTGTGTGTATCTAACTGTAGTTCTCATGCTTTGAAAAGTATGCAATTTTATGCATTTTGAATTATATCTATTTGCATTAACTATGGAACCATGTCATTATTGTGTATGTTTATAGATTGACTAAGCTTGATGTGTGAATAACTTGCATCAAAAGTAACCAAAGCTAAACAGAACCTCATAAAAATGTTGACAATTAAAAGTCAAACCTAAACAAGTTGCTAACCATCTGCATACCATAAGGCATAAGGCATTGAAAGTCAAAAAAAAACCAAACTGAATACTTCATAACAATGTTGACAATTAAAAGTCAACTTTAATCTTAACCATGTGCATAAAGCCATAAACATACGGTAAACCGATGATAATAACAAGATTCATAACCTTCTGGGACACAACGTTACTACAATTCAAGATAATGAACATTAACCATCTCGCCTCATTACATAAAAGCTAAAAAGTTATTCCCAATGCATAAACAATCAAGAACAATATCCAACTGAGCACCAGGTAAATCTTCCACTTCCACACATCACCTTGAGCAGCTTCTAATTTTGCCTCAAGCTCATTTCTCCCCCTCAAAAGGCCTGGTATGATCATTCTTGAACGAGCACAGATTTCAGGATCATACCATCGTATCAACCGACAAGAAGACCCCTATTCATGATTATGACAAGTCATTAAACAGCCACCATTGTTACAATGTACTTTGCTGCTTGAGAAAACAAACTAATACAATAAATATTAAGACGCACTTACTTCAACAGGACAACCAAAGAATCGATGCCATGGGTTGGCAGAGGTCCACGAAGTGCAAATAATAGCTTGCTTACCACACCAGCAACGTACCATGTTGAAACAATTATCGTTTTGTAGAAGACTGTTTTTGTAGGATAGTTTAGGGATGGATGATAACTGACGACCAAAGCGTGTTACACAGACATATAACAGCTACAAACACTGTGCAACGGTTTGTATAAAGAACGCTACAGTGAAAGACGGTTTTGCCCTCAACAACATAACATTGACCTCGGCGTTAATGGTCAAGGGACGAGTTTGGCATATAAACCCCATGTTTTGGACCTCCAGCGATGAAAACGCCCAAGTTTGTCCCATCGTGATGCGCAGGAACAAGTTTAGGGACTAACGGTGTATTTTAGTCTTAAAGTTATAAGTGGTTTTCAAGATAATGTTTGCTTGACAAAGATTCTTTGAAGTACATATTAGATTTTAGATTATTACTACGTAAATCGCAATTAGCTAACTAAAATGTTTCAAACTTATTGATTAAATGTCTTTTATAAGTTAGAAAGATAATTCCATGCGAGTGGTCTTTTAACAAAGCCACAATAAGCTTATGAGAAAGAATGAAGGATATAGGTACTCTAATTTTGCTCAAAAATTGTTGTTAAAAAAAAGGAAATTACATTTATATCTTTACTAAAGTTCAATATTACATCAATGTCCTTCTCACTTTGCAATTACGGCAATATTCTTCTCAAACTTTTACAATTACATCAATATCATTCGCAAACTTTTAAATTCTTTATACAGGGTCGTCCGGTTGATTTTGGGTGCCCTGTGCCGTAACTAAAAGTAAGCCCAACAAACACGGTGAATTTTGAATTTCGGAAGCCATGCACCGTAGCTAAAGTAGGCCCTATAAACACAAAAATAAAAATGTATGTAGAAAATTTATTAATACTAAAGTGCCGCTATTAATATATATAAAAAAGAGTTGTAATACTAACAGTAATCCATATAGGAGTATTAACAAAGGTCATTAATTAAGAGAAAATTTGAAAACTGATCTCGTGGGTCATGCATGAACATATATATACATAAGGAATGGACTTAAAAAATTGTGCCCTTCAAAATTATGGGGCCCTTGGCAATGGCCCAGCCTGCCCATGCTCTCAACCGAAAAATATAATTAGCATAAAGACAGGCCCGGTTGAGAGCATGGGCAGGCTGGGCCATTGCCCAGGGCCCCATAATTTTGAAGGGCACAATTTTTTAAGTTCATTCCTTATGTATATATATGTTCATGCATGACCCACGAGATCAGTTTTCAAATTTTCTCTTAATTAATGACCTTTGTTAATACTCCTATATGGATTACTGTTAGTATTACAACTCTTTTTTATATATATTAATAGCGGCACTTTAGTATTAATAAATTTTCTACATACATTTTTATTTTTGTGTTTATAGGGCCTACTTTAGCTACGGTGCATGGCTTCCGAAATTCAAAATTCACCGTGTTTGTTGGGCTTACTTTTAGTTACGGCACAGGGCACCCAAAATCAACCGGACGACCCTGTATAAAGAATTTAAAAGTTTGCGAATGATATTGATGTAATTGTAAAAGTTTGAGAAGAATATTGCCGTAATTGCAAAGTGAGAAGGACATTGATGTAATATTGAACTTTAGTAAAGATATAAATGTAATTGCCTTTTTTTTAACAACAATTTTTTAGCAAAATTAGAGTACCTATATCCTTCATTCTTTCTCATAAGCTTATTGTGGCTTTGTTAAAAGACCACTCGCATGGAATTATCTTTCTAACTTATAAAAGACATTTAATCAATAAGTTTGAAACATTTTAGTTAGCTAATTGCGATTTACGTAGTAATAATCTAAAATCTAATATGTACTTCAAAGAATCTTTGTCAAGCAAACATTATCTTGAAAACCACTTATAACTTTAAGACTAAAATACACCGTTAGTCCCTAAACTTGTTCCTGCGCATCACGATGGGACAAACTTGGGCGTTTTCATCGCTGGAGGTCCAAAACATGGGGTTTATATGCCAAACTCGTCCCTTGACCATTAACGCCGAGGTCAATGTTATGTTGTTGAGGGCAAAACCGTCTTTCACTGTATCGTTCTTTATACAAACCGTTGCACAGTGTTTGTAGCTGTTATATGTTTGTGTAACACGCTTTGGTCGTCAGTTATCATCCATCCCTAAACTATCCTACAAAAACAGTCTTCTACAAAACGATAATTGTTTCAACATGGTACGTTGCTGGTGTGGTAAGCAAGCTATTATTTGCACTTCGTGGACCTCTGCCAACCCATGGCATCGATTCTTTGGTTGTCCTGTTGAAGTAAGTGCGTCTTAATATTTATTGTATTAGTTTGTTTTCTCAAGCAGCAAAGTACATTGTAACAATGGTGGCTGTTTAATGACTTGTCATAATCATGAATAGGGGTCTTCTTGTCGGTTGATACGATGGTATGATCCTGAAATCTGTGCTCGTTCAAGAATGATCATACCAGGCCTTTTGAGGGGGAGAAATGAGCTTGAGGCAAAATTAGAAGCTGCTCAAGGTGATGTGTGGAAGTGGAAGATTTACCTGGTGCTCAGTTGGATATTGTTCTTGATTGTTTATGCATTGGGAATAACTTTTTAGCTTTTATGTAATGAGGCGAGATGGTTAATGTTCATTATCTTGAATTGTAGTAACGTTGTGTCCCAGAAGGTTATGAATCTTGTTATTATCATCGGTTTACCGTATGTTTATGGCTTTATGCACATGGTTAAGATTAAAGTTGACTTTTAATTGTCAACATTGTTATGAAGTATTCAGTTTGGTTTTTTTTTTACTTTCAATGCCTTATGGTATGCAGATGGTTAGCAACTTGTTTAGGTTTGACTTTTAATTGTCAACATTTTTATGAGGTTCTGTTTAGCTTTGGTTACTTTTGATGCAAGTTATTCACACATCAAGCTTAGTCAATCTATAAACATACACAATAATGACATGGTTCCATAGTTAATGCAAATAGATATAATTCAAAATGCATAAAATTGCATACTTTTCAAAGCATGAGAACTACAGTTAGATACACACACATATGTTTTTAGAGTACATAACTTGTCCATAGGAAATAAACTAGATGAAACATTGTCTAGCTAATTAGCATAACAGAATTGACCTATGGTGAGGCCATCATTCTTTCCAGTGCAGCCTGCTGCCTAGTCATTCTTCGTGTAGCAGGCTGGGTTGAAGCTGAAACTGCTTGCACATCACTTGACTGCAGCTGAGAATCAGACTGTGATTGATCATGTTGCTGGGATTGACATTGGGATTGCTCATGCATGCTGGGATCGGCAATTGCTTCATCTTGATATTGCTGGGATTGAGAGAGGGATTCATCTTGTATCTTGGGATCTTCTGTTGCTTCATCTTGATGTTGCTGGGATTGAGACAGGGATGCATCATGTATGATGGGATCTTCAGTTGCTTGATCTTGATTTTCAGATTGAACACCACTTCCTTGAACTGCACTAACTTGACTTTCAACAACACCTTTACATTTAGGATGTGTCTTTTTTGCTGCTACTTTGTTACCTTTAGGATGTGTCTTTTTTGCTGAAGCTTTTGTAGGCACTTGTTTGACATTTCCCTTATGGCCAGTTCGACTACTTTCAGCTCTACCATACCATAGACATGTTTTTCGGTTGTGTCCAGCAATGCCACAAATACTACACTTAACACTCTTCCAAGCCCTTGACATCTTACCATTCTTCACAATCTCTTCACTTTCACGAGCTATCCTAACTCTTTTTCTACCTCTTGAGCTAGGCGGCTTTGTTTCGGATTTCGGTGGAACAATTGTTGTTGGCATAGTTGATTTTTCCCAATGTTCGCTGCTAGTTATAGGCTCGACATGGTGTTTGTAGGTTGCCTCCCAAGTGAGAAGATAGTAACAAGGATGAGCCCATGTATCTACAGCTCCTACTTGTTACCCATTTAAAGCCATATTCCAATTGGTAGCAACAGCATGTTTACATGGTAAACTTGTTATCTCACATCTTCTGCAAGTACAAGACTTTTCTACAACATTAACTACACATTGGTCACCCCATGGTCCACTAACCTGAAACTTAGTTCCCCCATTCCATAAAACATTATACTTAACAGCCTCTTTATTATTACCCTCTAGCATGTGTTGTGCAGTTGGTGTTAGTGGCCCATCACTCTTCTCTATCACCACAAGAACATGCATTATCCTCTTCATACAATATTCCCTGACGTATTCTAATGCTGTAATAATTAGTTTGTTTAAACCCTCAATTATTTTGTCATGAAACACTTGACACATGTTATTAAGTAACACATCAGAAGTAGCTCTCCCTAAAGATAAACAGTAATAAACATGTATTAATAATAACTGTTTATACTGCATTAAAAAATAAAAATTAACTGAAATAGATAGATGACCTACATGAAAAATGTGACCTTGACCAATGGATCGGTGGTATCTTACTTAACCAATCATGGGCTGGTTAATTAAATTTCTTGAAATCAGCCATAGCTTTCTGAAACTGTACAACATTGGAGGTTGTTGCACATTTCCACAGATGCTCTTTGTAGGCCCTACCTTTCCATTGAAGTTTCATTTTCTCATGAATGCTTCTAATACAAAATCTGTGTTTTGCATCTATATCCTGCACAAAATCAAATATGTTTACTGTCTGTTTCAAAACATAGAGACTTAAATTCATGAACAGATTAAGGGAGTACCTTTTGCATGTCAGTAATAAAAGTGATGCTTGAGATTGGCTCAAGTGCTATATCATCGGATAAACAATGAAGAAACCAAGTCCATGATCCTCTGTTTTATGATTTAGCAAAAATGATTGCGTCCAAACAGTCAAGCCAAACAGACTTAAAACAGCTCAGACGCAAATGCAATTAAGATCAGAGGAATATAGGGAATTCCTGGGTCGTTAAGTCCCACGGAGGATGAATTGGTGTTAAAACACTTAATCAGATGGTAGAATGATCACTAAGGATAGCAATCAGTAGGGTTTTGGATGGAAAATTATACCTAAAGAAAAGATTTACAAATAACAGCGACTTAAATGCAAATTAAAAAGATTAAAAAGTTAAAATCTATTAAATAAACGCTATCACTATTTTTAAAGGCGATGAACGTTTAAAACCTAAAACTTAAAACTTACGTTTAAAATAAAATTACGTCTACGTACAAAATAAAAAGTGAGTTTTAAAGAAATAAAAGGCCTATAAATATGAAAATGATATTTTTACAATCCTATTAATAAAAGAAAATTATTAGAAAAAGAAAATTATTTTTACAACTATTTATTTAATTATTATTAATTAAAAACTATTTATTAAGTATTTAAAATGCACTAAAATACAAGAAAATACAAAATTAACCTAGAAAAATGAAATTATAACTTGGAAAAATCTAAAATATGATAAAACTTATTTTAAAACTAAAATTATATTTTTTAGACTTATTATGTATTTATTATTAATTTAAAACTATTTAAAACTAATAAAAATGCTAAAAAAATACTTTTTAAACTAAGAAAATTATGGAAAAATACTTTTTAGGCTATTTATATTTATCTAAACCTAAGAAAATTGAAAAAATCATTTTTTTGGACTTTTTATAATTTTTTAGTATTAAAAGCTATTTAAAAATACCTAAAAACTGTTTTTAATTAAGAAAAATAGCAAACAGTTATGAAAAATAATGAAAATTTCAGGAAAATTCTATTTTAATATACTGAATCTATGAAAAATATAAAAACATGGTCTTGTTTGGAGAAATAAGCTACTGCTATGTAAACTGCTTATAAATAAGCACTAGAAAAAGCTAAATGATAACCAAAGACCACCAAACTGATAAGGCAGCTATAATAAGCTAAAAGAACTTAAATGGAACAAGTTTCAACAAGCTTAAACCTTTGGAATACCAATTGATCAGATTTGATGTATTGAGCTTTTTGAACAAAAACAGAAATTGGTAAGCTACTTTGAGCTTATGAACAGAACACAGAATAAGCTAAAGCTGAAAAACAATTAATGGAACTTGCATAAGACCTGGTTGAGAGTATATAAACCAAAACTCAGACCTTGATGAGCTCTTATGAGCTTGTAAGAAGCTTTTGCAAAACCTGCCAATCCACTGAGTAAAACTCAGTATATACTGAGTTACTTGGGACAAAATGAAAAGCTCAAGCAGGCCTGGTAAACAAGCTAAAAATTGAAAAATTAAACTTGGGACCTCTAGAAGGCTTGATTGGCTATCCAAAGAACCAAAGTTTACAAGCTAAGGCCAACTGATAAGCTCTCTGTGAGCTTATGAAAATGACTGGCTAAACTGTGCACAGGGCACTTAGTTGAAATAGTGTGAAAAATAAGCTAATCAAAAAGCTATTAAATAAGCTACAAATGGAAAATAAGAACTTGCAACCTTGAGACAGCTTGGTTGGCTTCTCAAAAAGCTAAAAATCACAGGTTAATATTAACTAGTAAGCTATCTAAGGGCTTATGAACTTGGCTGTAAAAACTGATGCACAGAACAGATTTTGACTTTTTGATTACACACTCAGTTTGACTTTTATGAACTTGTAATCAAATTTATAGATTGAACATGTTATATTAAGGTGTAATAAGATTATACTAAGCTATATTAACTACTTATGAGCTAATATGATGATTCTTGCAAATCAAAATCCCAACAGTGACTGATTCAAGACCAAAAAGAAAGATTTTGACTTTTTAGCTAATAAGGACTTGTTCTTATTGTTTGTTTGAGTTCTTTAGACCAAATGAGATACAAAACAAGCACAAACACAGGTCTGCACTACCTTTTACACAGAGAAACAAGAGAAACCAAACACTCCTTTATGTGACAGTTTTGAGTTTTTTCAAAGAGAATCATGGATTAAGAACTTGCAATCTATTACAGAACTCATAATATCATTAAATAACTCTAAAGAAACATAGAACAATAACATTAACACCATAGAACAGTAAAATACCAAGATTGAGAAAAAAGGCTTACAATTGCTTCCAACTGAAAACTAAGAACCAAGGTCTGAAAACACATCCTAAAGCTTCCCATGAAGCACTAATCCCAAGGCAATCCAAAATATACCCTGCTCCAATGTCTTGATCATTTTCTTCATTGATTTTTGATTTTTATCTAATTTATGTGAATTTTTTGGTATTTTTGGTTTTTGATTCTAAACTGAGTTTTATAGTATCTAAAAGCTTCAATAAGCTTTCTTAGGAGCTTATGTGTGCTTATGAGTCCAAACTAACAGATTCTAACAACATTTCAACTTATTGAATTTCTTGAATAATAAGAAAATTGCACAACTTGAGATATAGCTTTAAACTGGAAATTAATGCTTGCAAAAGTTTTATATTACACTGAAAACATGAAATACAAGATTTAAAGTATTTAAAATGCACTGGAATTTAGATTTAAGCTAAAACGACAATAATAATTAAAATTACTCTAGATTGATTACAATACTGCTCCTCTTGATATTTATTGACTTGAAAATATCTTCTTGTCGACCTCTGAAGTTATCCCACCTAAATCCAGCCGTTGAAATAAGCCAGATCATTGATTTGCCATTTGTCACTTTTTGGCGCCAAAATTCCAACGAGCAGGTTTTTCCATTAAATGGCTTTGGATTGATGTATAGGTGGAGGTGGAGTGTAATTGAGTGGGATGGTGAGGTGGAAAGGAGAAAACCAGTGGTTAAAACCACTGGTTTTGGCTAAACTGCTTTGGTGAAGGAGATAAACAGTACCGGCGGTTTTATTTGAATTTAAAAACTGGGCCGGGTTAGTGGATTGGGTTGGATTTGGGCTTAGTGTAATAATAGGGTCCGTTTGGTTTGGTTTAACAAATAAGGACCATTTATGCAATTTAGCCAAAGATGAAGGACTGGACTTGAACATTTTCCCAAGCTCTCATAAGGACTAAACCTGCCAAGTGATAATAGAACAAGGACCATAGTTGAAAATTTCCATTTTTACAAATCTAGGGACCAAAATTGTCAATTTAGAAACTATAAGGACCAATTATGTAATTTTCTCAAAAGTTTTATCATAAGGACCATTTTTGCCATTTATTAATAGTACAAGGTTAAAACTTGATAATTTTCACTTTTTAAATTAACCAAGGACTATTTTTGACATTTTTCCAAAGTTCAGGGACTAAAGTTGTCAATTTGTGATTTTTAAACTTGGAAGGGTTTATTTTGACAACTTTTGAATCTCAAGGACCTAAAATGATATTTTGCAAGTTTTTGAATTACCAGGGACTATTTTTGACATATTTTCAAACTTGGGGGACTAAAACTGCCAATTATGCAAACTTGATACGTTTTTCATCAGATTTTGATGTTTTTGCATTTAAAACATATAAAACACTTGTTTGTGATATTTTTATCATTTTGAAGCATTTCTGAGTGTTTTCAGATGTTTTTGGCATTCTAACAGTATAAAAATGATGAGTATTTAGACACTCATCAATCCCCCACACTAAGATATTGCTAGTCCCTAGCAATGATTTGAGAAAACATAATGGATTTTAATCTCTTTACCAAAAGCCATTACTTCTGGAGTAGCCAATTGTTTCAGTTCAAGTAAGAACTTTGGTACAATGATAACCAAATGATTTTGAGCAAATCATAAGCTTTCAACGGATTTGATTTTGTCTTTACCAGAAGCCGTACCCTTCTGGACTAGCCAACTCTTAGATAAATTATCAATATTATCTTTGGTGAGCCGATTACCAATTATGGATTTTCAACTGCCTTTACCACAAGCCATAAACTTGCGGGCTAGCCAACTTTTCACTAGTTTAAAGATATGGTGAGTTGAACACCATACAATTTTGGGCAAATTGCAAGCCGTAAACGGATTTGAGATATCTTTACCAAGAGCCGTTTGCTCCTGGATTAGCCAATCCTTATGTGGGTTAGACATGGCGGACTGATTACCATTTGCTGAGTAAGTGAAAAACACTTACTCCAAAAAAAAATTTTGGCCAAAAACGGGGGAATTGGGTGGAATAATTACATGAAATTCGTGAGAATTCCCCCCCACACTTAGAAATGAATATTGCCCTCAATATTCAAAGTACCGGCGGTTATGCCGAAACAAAGAACATAAAAGGGAAATACTACGGCCATTATTTTGTTTTTGATATATACACATTTTTTTTTTTTTTTTTTTTTTTTTTTTTTTTTTTTTTTTAGATTATTTTAGAAAGATTGAGAATATACAACAGTGTGGGTAGACTCCCCCACACTAGGGTGATAGAAAGGGGGTAAGAAGACAGAAATATGGGTGAAAACCCATATGGTGCATGCTAATGTTTTTGATTCCCGAGTCACTAGCTTGACTCGATCCCCGCATTCATTGGTTCATGGGGAATGTTTGTAAATCCGGGACAATCACAGATGGAATGTCCTCTCCAAAGTAATGCTTTAATCGATGACCATTTACTTTAAAATTAGGACCATCGGGCTGAGATAACTCAATGGTGCCATAAGGATAAACCTTAGCAATGGTAAATGGACCAGACCAGCGGGACTTAAGCTTTCCCGAGAAAATCTTCAATCTGGAATTGAAAAGAAGGACTCGATCACCAACGTTGAAAACGCGGTTCTTGATCTTGGAGTCATGAATCTTCTTTGTCTTTTGTTTGTAGATCAAAGAGTTCTCGTAAGCTTGATCACGAAGTTCATTTAGTTCATTCATTTGAACTTTTCTGTGATCACCGGCTGTCTGTATATCGAAGTTTGCATGCTTTAAGGCCCAGTAAGCCTTGTGCTCTAGTTCAATCGGAAGATGACATGCTTTTCCGTACACTAGCTTGTATGGAGTACACCCAATTGGTGTTTTGTAAGCTGTACGAAAAGCCCAGAGTGCGTCATCCAGTTTATCCGACCAGGATGCACGATTTTCACCTACTGTCCTTTCAAGTATTCTTTTAATACCACGATTTGAAACTTCCACCTGCCCACTTGTTTGGGGGTGGTATGCAGTAGATAGACGGTGGGTAACACCATACTTTTGCATGACACGATCAAATTGGTCATTACAAAAATGTGTACCACGATCACTGATTATTGCACGAGGAGTTCCAAATCTGGCAAAGAGAGCTTTCAAAAATTTCACAACTACTCGGGCATCATTTGTAGGTAAAGCTTTTGCTTCAACCCATTTTGACAAATAGTCAACAGCCACAAGTATGTACTTGTTACCACGAGAAGATGGAAATGGCCCCATAAAATCAATACCCCAGATGTCAAATATCTCACAAACTTGAATGGCATTTTGTGGCATTTCATTCCTTTGAGATATATTACCATGACGCTGACAAGCGTCACAAGTTTTGACATAATCGTGGGCATCTTTATAGATTGTGGGCCAATAAAACCCGGAATCAAACACCTTTTTGGCGGTGTAGTTTGGACTATGATGGCCCCCTGTGGGTCCAGCATGACAAGCTTTGAGAATGTCAAGAGCTTCTTGTCCATAAACACACCGTCGGATGACTTGATCCGCACAGATTTTGAATAAGAAAGGGTCGTCCCAGAAATAGTGTTTAACATCCTTGAAGAATTTGTTCTTCTGCTGGGTCGACATCCCTTTCACGATGAAGTTACCCGCATGGTAATTTGCAAAGTCAGCAAACCATGGGGTAGAAGAGTTTCCACGAAAAGAAACCGCATTGAGTGTCTCGAGAGGAAATGTTTCATTTATATCCTTTTTCTCGAAAACATCTTGGTGAGGGTTTTCTAATCTGGACAGATGATCAGCAGCCAGGTTCTCGGCTCCTTTTTTATCACGTATGATGATATCAAATTCTTGGAGGAGGAGAACCCAACGAAGCAATCTCGGCTTTGCATCTTGTTTTGCAAAGAGATATTTTAGAGCCGAGTGATCCGTATACACTACACATTTGGTCAAGATTAAGTATGGCCGAAACTTTTCAAAAGCATACACCACGGCTAATAGCTCTTTTTCTGTGGTGGTGTAATGAGTCTGAGCTTCAGTCATAGTCTTACTTGCGTAGTGAATTGGCTGAAAATGCTTGTTTCTTCGTTGCCCTAAGACTGCGCCGATAGCAAAATCACTTGCATCGCACATAAGCTCAAAAGGTAAATCCCAGTCGGGAGCAACGAGAATGGGTGCTTCAGTAAGCTTTTTCTTCAATGTTTCAAAAGCTACGATGCACTCGGGTGAGAAGATAAAAGGAGCATCCTTTTCAAGAAGATGGGTCATAGGCCGGGCGATTTTGGAAAAATCTTGAATGAATCTACGATAGAAACCGGCATGACCTAAAAAACTCCTAATACCTTTGACGGTAGTAGGATGAGGTAATTTAGCAATAACATCGACTTTTGCTCTATCTACCTCAATCCCGTTCTTTGAAATCTTATGGCCAAGGACAATGCCTTCTTTGACCATAAAGTGACTTTTCTCCCAGTTTAGACAAAGATTGGTGTCTTCACACCTTTGAAGCATTTTATCTAAATGGGAGAGACATGATTGAAACGAATCCCCAATGACCGAGAAGTCATCCATAAACACCTCCATTGTTTCCCCGATCATGTCGTGGAAAATGGCCATCATACATCGTTGGAACGTGCCAGGAGCATTACATAGGCCAAAAGGCATACGTCTATAGGCAAAAGTTCCGTATGGGCAGGTGAATGTGGTTTTATCTTGATCCTTTGGATCAATGGGAATCTGAAAGTACCCCGAGAAACCATCAAGGAAACAATAGTATTCATTCCCTGCTAATCTCTCAAGCATTTGGTCCATAAAGGGCAGAGGAAAATGGTCTTTACGAGTGGCGTCATTCAACTTACGATAGTCAATGCAAACACGCCATCCCGTTACCAATCGAGTTGGAATTAACTCGTTATCTTCATTTGTGATAACAGTTATGCCACCCTTTTTCGGAACACAATGAATTGGGCTAACCCAAGGACTGTCTGAGATTGGGTAAATCAATCCTGCATCAAGAAGTTTGATAACCTCCTGTTTGATAACATCATGGATTTTTGGATTTACTCTTCTCTGATGTTGAACTGCTGGCTTAAAGTCATCCTCCATCAAGATTTTGTGAGTACAAAATTCAGGGTTGATACCCTTAATGTCGGAGAGTTTCCAAGCGATTGCTTGCTTGTGTGACTTCAAGATTTTAATGAGAGCAGCTTTTTCATCTTTACTCAAATCTCTAGCAATAATGACCGGTAATTTATCATCACCTTCAAGAAATGCATACTCGAGATGAGGTGGTAAGTCCTTAAGCTCAACCTCAGGAAATTCTTCAGTTTTCTCAACTGACTTGACTTCCTTGTTATGAAGTTTGATGGGAGGGAGAGGAGAAGAAATGTCATGATTTAACAATTTCTCCAGAAGAATATCTCCCTCCAGATTAATCTCATTTTGATTAATCTCATCAGGAATTGAATCACTAGAGTGAGGGGTGGATGATGGATCATCATTAAGCAACTTCTCAATGAGAAGTATATCTCCCTCAATGTCAATTGGAGCGTGATCAATTTCCCATGGTACAGAATCACTGGATAAGTATGCTTCAATCTCTTCTAAGATGAAGTCACTTTCCTCAAATGGGGTGAGAGAAGGAGTAGAATTGGCGATGATAGGTTGAGATGAATGAGTGAGATTATCACTCGAAGAATTATGATCATAACCAAGAACTTCTTGCGAGTACTCTTCAGAAGCAACATCAATGATATCTATTCGGTTAACCGATTCAGAATCATAATTTGCGGAGTACCTCGAAGTTTGATCAAGGTTAAAAGTGACAGCTTCATTACCAACACGTAATGTGATTTCTTGCTCAAATACATCTATGAGAGCACGGCCCGTTCTCAGGAATCCTCGACCAACAATGAGAGGAACCCGATGATCGGCATCAAAATCAACAACCACGAAGTCAGCAGGGAAATGGAACTTTCCTACTTTCACAAATACGTCCTCGGCAATGCCAAGAGGACGGGATATTGTACGATCAGCAAGCTCGAGAGTCATGCATGTAGGAGTAAGTTCCGGAAGAGAAAGTTTCTTCCAAACTGAATAAGGCATCAGGTTTATGCTTGCACCAAGATCTGCTAGGGCAAAGCATTCAACCATTCCTGGGAATACACAAGGTAAGAGAAATTTCCCAGGATCTCCAAGCTTTTCTGGAAGCTTCTTTAGGATAACTGCAGAGCAGTTCTCGTTAAGAGGAGTCTTTGCCATTTCAAACAGCTTTTCCTTATTGCTTAACATGTGTTTGAGAGTAGATGCAAACTTGGGCATCAGCATGATAGCATCCGCAAAGCTTATGTCAAAATGTAACTCTTGGAAAATTTGGAAAAATTTGTCCATTTGATGACTAGCTTTTTCACGGAGCTTTTGCTCATTCAAACGTGATGGATATGGAATAGAAGATTTGGATTTGATATTTTCAACGGGAGCTACAGGTGGTTCAAAAACAACTCCTGGATTAGACTTGGGTTTCTGGACAACTTGAGGTTGGACTACCGAAGGTGGGACTTGTGCGGTATTACTTGGACTTGAATAATGCACTTTGTCCGTTGTTTCCTTGGTAACTTGACTCATTGCCACAGGAGGAGGGGGCATTGGAGTCGTAGGTCCATTGTGAGTCCTCGGTTCACTCTCCACTACCTTCGGAAGAGAAGAAGAAGAGGTAGTAGGAATAGCGGGTCCATTGTATGAAACACCACTTCTGGTCGTGATCGCCTTAGCATCGCCCCTCGGGTTAGCGATCGTGTTGCTCGGTAAAGTACCTGAGCTCGAGGGTCGATCATTTAAAGACTTCTTCAGATCAGCGATCTGACTGACCAACAATCTGTTCATCTCATCTTGGGATTTCATAAACTGCTTCAGTAACTCATCAGATGATGGTCCTGGAGGAGTAATGATGGGAGGTGGATTAGGAGGGAAATTTTGAGGTCGGATGTTTTGATTATGACCTTGTTGTTGAAAATTCCCTTGATTAGGATTCACATTCCCATGAAATTGATTCCCACGATTGAAATTGTTTTGATGAAGGTTCCCTTGTTGTTGGAAACCTTGATTGGGTCCAGGATAGAAATTACCTTGGTTTTGATAACCTTGGTTCATTCTAGGTTGATTCTGATTCCGGTTGGGATTCTGGTTAAAACCGGGTGGTGCCTGATAATTGCTAGCACGGTAGCTTGGTTCATTCTGAGGACGGTATTGATTACCTCCTTGATTCGAAGTACCGGCTATAGCATTTGCTTCAAACGGACTACCATCAGTGGCAGTACAGTTGTAGTATGCATGAGGACCACCACAAGTGACACAAACTTCAACTTTCTTCACTTCACCATGTGTTGGTGTTTGAGTGAATGTGACTTTCTTTTGGTTAGCAAGAACCAAAGCCTGAACAGCATCTGTGAGTTTATCAATCTTAGCATCGGTACTAGATGTACTCACAGGAGATGAAGTAGAAGGTCCAGCATTAGACTGATTTTGATATGTCTTAGTGCGGAAAGAACGGACCTGGGACTTGTTTTCAATGATTTGTAAGGCTTCTTTGGTGGTTTTGCTAAGGAAATTACCTCCCGCGGAGGCATTCAGAGAGTCTTGGTCAGCTGGTCTCAGACCATTATAGAAAGTATCCATTTGCATTAACTCGGTAAAACCATGATGTGGACACTTGCGGAGCAATTCTTTGTAACGATCCCATGCCTCCCCGAATGATTCATCAAATCTCTGAGAAAATTTCATTATCTCATTCTTAAGACTTGTGGTTCGGGATGGAGGATAGAACTCGTTAACAAACTTGGTAACTAGATCTTCCCATGTCTCTATAGAACGAGGGGGTTGTTTCTCAAGCCAATTCCGGGCTTGTCCCTCTAGAGAAAATGGGAACAGAAGAAGCTTGATAGCTTCGGATGGGACATTCTTGTACTTGATGGTTGATGCAATTTTATTGAACCATCGAATGTGTGCATGAGGATCATCCCGCTCAAAACCGTAGAATTGGCTTTGGGTTACTAGATTAAGTAACCCGGTCTTGAGCTCGAAGGTATCAGCCACAATGGCTGGGACAACAATGGCATCTCCGTAACCCTCAATGGGTGCTTGGAGAAGCTCATTCATAGGTTTGTCTTCTGCCATTTCGACAGGTGGTGGTGGTGGTAGACGTTCCTCAGTCACGGCTGAAGGAGCTGAACGTCCTCTACGTCTGCGAGGAATGTTTCCAAGTTCGGAAAGTCGACTTGTAGAACTGGAAGAACGAGTGCGCATGCACTAAGTATAAAAATCAATTTTCAAAACAAATGAGGCAAAACACAAGTGAACTTAACCAATAATCACAGATGAAATGGCTTCTTTGAAAAAGGTACACCAAATCACAAGTGACACAAAGGCAAGTTTTAAATCTGATGTTCGGGAACTTATTATGGTCGCACCCCCAGTTAGGTAGTGCACTGCCTTGATTTGCGGTGGTTGATTTTTATGTATATTAAGTACCACTGAAAAGACGTAGGTATGATTTGTGCTGATGGGGTTTAAAAACTTTTGGAAAATATTTTTGGTATCGTCCCGTTTAACCAAATCGTATCTCTTTAAGAATCACCTTAAAGGAAACACAAGACAGAAAACGTTACGATTGTTTTGTTGTTTTATATTGTTTTTGGGTTTTTAACACTTTAGGAAAAGTGTTAATGAACTTTTTGGTTTATATTAACTTTACAGAAAACTTTTTACAAATTGTGGTATATGTGCAAGTACGGGTCTGATAATGCTAGAAACACGCTTACAGCCTCCCCGGCAGCGGCGCCAAAATTTGGTTGCGTCCAAACAGTCAAGCCAAACAGACTTAAAACAGCTCAGACGCAAATGCAATTAAGATCAGAGGAATATAGGGAATTCCTGGGTCGTTAAGTCCCACGGAGGATGAATTGGTGTTAAAACACTTAATCAGATGGTAGAATGATCACTAAGGATAGCAATCAGTAGGGTTTTGGATGGAAAATTATACCTAAAGAAAAGATTTACAAATAACAGCGACTTAAATGCAAATTAAAAAGATTAAAAAGTTAAAATCTATTAAATAAACGCTATCACTATTTTTAAAGGCGATGAACGTTTAAAACCTAAAACTTAAAACTTACGTTTAAAATAAAATTACGTCTACGTACAAAATAAAAAGTGAGTTTTAAAGAAATAAAAGGCCTATAAATATGAAAATGATATTTTTACAATCCTATTAATAAAAGAAAATTATTAGAAAAAGAAAATTATTTTTACAACTATTTATTTAATTATTATTAATTAAAAACTATTTATTAAGTATTTAAAATGCACTAAAATACAAGAAAATACAAAATTAACCTAGAAAAATGAAATTATAACTTGGAAAAATCTAAAATATGATAAAACTTATTTTAAAACTAAAATTATATTTTTTAGACTTATTATGTATTTATTATTAATTTAAAACTATTTAAAACTAATAAAAATGCTAAAAAAATACTTTTTAAACTAAGAAAATTATGGAAAAATACTTTTTAGGCTATTTATATTTATCTAAACCTAAGAAAATTGAAAAATCATTTTTTTGGACTTTTTATAATTTTTTAGTATTAAAAGCTATTTAAAAATACCTAAAAACTGTTTTTAATTAAGAAAAATAGCAAAAAGTTATGAAAAATAATGAAAATTTCAGGAAAATTCTATTTTAATATACTGAATCTATGAAAAATAGAAAAACATGGTCTTGTTTGGAGAAATAAGCTACTGCTATGTAAACTGCTTATAAATAAGCACTAGAAAAAGCTAAATGATAACCAAAGACCACCAAACTGATAAGGCAGCTATAATAAGCTAAAAGAACTTAAATGGAACAAGTTTCAACAAGCTTAAACCTTTGGAATACCAATTGATCAGATTTGATGTATTGAGCTTTTTGAACAAAAACAGAAATTGGTAAGCTACTTTGAGCTTATGAACAGAACACAGAATAAGCTAAAGCTGAAAAACAATTAATGGAACTTGCATAAGACCTGGTTGAGAGTATATAAACCAAAACTCAGACCTTGATGAGCTCTTATGAGCTTGTAAGAAGCTTTTGCAAAACCTGCCAATCCACTGAGTAAAACTCAGTATATACTGAGTTACTTGGGACAAAATGAAAAGCTCAAGCAGGCCTGGTAAACAAGCTAAAAATTGAAAAATTAAACTTGGGACCTCTAGAAGGCTTGATTGGCTATCCAAAGAACCAAAGTTTACAAGCTAAGGCCAACTGATAAGCTCTCTGTGAGCTTATGAAAATGACTGGCTAAACTGTGCACAGGGCACTTAGTTGAAATAGTGTGAAAAATAAGCTAATCAAAAAGCTATTAAATAAGCTACAAATGGAAAATAAGAACTTGCAACCTTGAGACAGCTTGGTTGGCTTCTCAAAAAGCTAAAAATCACAGGTTAATATTAACTAGTAAGCTATCTAAGGGCTTATGAACTTGGCTGTAAAAACTGATGCACAGAACAGATTTTGACTTTTTGATTACACACTCAGTTTGACTTTTATGAACTTGTAATCAAATTTATAGATTGAACATGTTATATTAAGGTGTAATAAGATTATACTAAGCTATATTAACTACTTATGAGCTAATATGATGATTCTTGCAAATCAAAATCCCAACAGTGACTGATTCAAGACCAAAAAGAAAGATTTTGACTTTTTAGCTAATAAGGACTTGTTCTTATTGTTTGTTTGAGTTCTTTAGACCAAATGAGATACAAAACAAGCACAAACACAGGTCTGCACTACCTTTTACACAGAGAAACAAGAGAAACCAAACACTCCTTTATGTGACAGTTTTGAGTTTTTTCAAAGAGAATCATGGATTAAGAACTTGCAATCTATTACAGAACTCATAATATCATTAAATAACTCTAAAGAAACATAGAACAATAACATTAACACCATAGAACAGTAAAATACCAAGATTGAGAAAAAAGGCTTACAATTGCTTCCAACTGAAAACTAAGAACCAAGGTCTGAAAACACATCCTAAAGCTTCCCATGAAGCACTAATCCCAAGGCAATCCAAAATATACCCTGCTCCAATGTCTTGATCATTTTCTTCATTGATTTTTGATTTTTATCTAATTTATGTGAATTTTTTGGTATTTTTGGTTTTTGATTCTAAACTGAGTTTTATAGTATCTAAAAGCTTCAATAAGCTTTCTTAGGAGCTTATGTGTGCTTATGAGTCCAAACTAACAGATTCTAACAACATTTCAACTTATTGAATTTCTTGAATAATAAGAAAATTGCACAACTTGAGATATAGCTTTAAACTGGAAATTAATGCTTGCAAAAGTTTTATATTACACTGAAAACATGAAATACAAGATTTAAAGTATTTAAAATGCACTGGAATTTAGATTTAAGCTAAAACGACAATAATAATTAAAATTACTCTAGATTGATTACAATACTGCTCCTCTTGATATTTATTGACTTGAAAATATCTTCTTGTCGACCTCTGAAGTTATCCCACCTAAATCCAGCCGTTGAAATAAGCCAGATCATTGATTTGCCATTTGTCACTTTTTGGCGCCAAAATTCCAACGAGCAGGTTTTTCCATTAAATGGCTTTGGATTGATGTATAGGTGGAGGTGGAGTGTAATTGAGTGGGATGGTGAGGTGGAAAGGAGAAAACCAGTGGTTAAAACCACTGGTTTTGGCTAAACTGCTTTGGTGAAGGAGATAAACAGTACCGGCGGTTTTATTTGAATTTAAAAACTGGGCCGGGTTAGTGGATTGGGTTGGATTTGGGCTTAGTGTAATAATAGGGTCTGTTTGGCTTGACTGTTTGGACGCAATCAAATTTTGCCAAAATTTGATTGCGTCCAAACAGTCAAGCCAAACAGACTTAAAACAGCTCAGACGCAAATGCAATTAAGATCAGAGGAATATAGGGAATTCCTGGGTCGTTAAGTCCCACGGAGGATGAATTGGTGTTAAAACACTTAATCAGATGGTAGAATGATCACTAAGGATAGCAATCAGTAGGGTTTTGGATGGAAAATTATACCTAAAGAAAAGATTTACAAATAACAGCGACTTAAATGCAAATTAAAAAGATTAAAAAGTTAAAATCTATTAAATAAACGCTATCACTATTTTTAAAGGCGATGAACGTTTAAAACCTAAAACTTAAAACTTACGTTTAAAATAAAATTACGTCTACGTACAAAATAAAAAGTGAGTTTTAAAGAAATAAAAGGCCTATAAATATGAAAATGATATTTTTACAATCCTATTAATAAAAGAAAATTATTAGAAAAAGAAAATTATTTTTACAACTATTTATTTAATTATTATTAATTAAAAACTATTTATTAAGTATTTAAAATGCACTAAAATACAAGAAAATACAAAATTAACCTAGAAAAATGAAATTATAACTTGGAAAAATCTAAAATATGATAAAACTTATTTTAAAACTAAAATTATATTTTTTAGACTTATTATGTATTTATTATTAATTTAAAACTATTTAAAACTAATAAAAATGCTAAAAAAATACTTTTTAAACTAAGAAAATTATGGAAAAATACTTTTTAGGCTATTTATATTTATCTAAACCTAAGAAAATTGAAAAATCATTTTTTTGGACTTTTTATAATTTTTTAGTATTAAAAGCTATTTAAAAATACCTAAAAACTGTTTTTAATTAAGAAAAATAGCAAACAGTTATGAAAAATAATGAAAATTTCAGGAAAATTCTATTTTAATATACTGAATCTATGAAAAATAGAAAAACATGGTCTTGTTTGGAGAAATAAGCTACTGCTATGTAAACTGCTTATAAATAAGCACTAGAAAAAGCTAAATGATAACCAAAGACCACCAAACTGATAAGGCAGCTATAATAAGCTAAAAGAACTTAAATGGAACAAGTTTCAACAAGCTTAAACCTTTGGAATACCAATTGATCAGATTTGATGTATTGAGCTTTTTGAACAAAAACAGAAATTGGTAAGCTACTTTGAGCTTATGAACAGAACACAGAATAAGCTAAAGCTGAAAAACAATTAATGGAACTTGCATAAGACCTGGTTGAGAGTATATAAACCAAAACTCAGACCTTGATGAGCTCTTATGAGCTTGTAAGAAGCTTTTGCAAAACCTGCCAATCCACTGAGTAAAACTCAGTATATACTGAGTTACTTGGGACAAAATGAAAAGCTCAAGCAGGCCTGGTAAACAAGCTAAAAATTGAAAAATTAAACTTGGGACCTCTAGAAGGCTTGATTGGCTATCCAAAGAACCAAAGTTTACAAGCTAAGGCCAACTGATAAGCTCTCTGTGAGCTTATGAAAATGACTGGCTAAACTGTGCACAGGGCACTTAGTTGAAATAGTGTGAAAAATAAGCTAATCAAAAAGCTATTAAATAAGCTACAAATGGAAAATAAGAACTTGCAACCTTGAGACAGCTTGGTTGGCTTCTCAAAAAGCTAAAAATCACAGGTTAATATTAACTAGTAAGCTATCTAAGGGCTTATGAACTTGGCTGTAAAAACTGATGCACAGAACAGATTTTGACTTTTTGATTACACACTCAGTTTGACTTTTATGAACTTGTAATCAAATTTATAGATTGAACATGTTATATTAAGGTGTAATAAGATTATACTAAGCTATATTAACTACTTATGAGCTAATATGATGATTCTTGCAAATCAAAATCCCAACAGTGACTGATTCAAGACCAAAAAGAAAGATTTTGACTTTTTAGCTAATAAGGACTTGTTCTTATTGTTTGTTTGAGTTCTTTAGACCAAATGAGATACAAAACAAGCACAAACACAGGTCTGCACTACCTTTTACACAGAGAAACAAGAGAAACCAAACACTCCTTTATGTGACAGTTTTGAGTTTTTTCAAAGAGAATCATGGATTAAGAACTTGCAATCTATTACAGAACTCATAATATCATTAAATAACTCTAAAGAAACATAGAACAATAACATTAACACCATAGAACAGTAAAATACCAAGATTGAGAAAAAAGGCTTACAATTGCTTCCAACTGAAAACTAAGAACCAAGGTCTGAAAACACATCCTAAAGCTTCCCATGAAGCACTAATCCCAAGGCAATCCAAAATATACCCTGCTCCAATGTCTTGATCATTTTCTTCATTGATTTTTGATTTTTATCTAATTTATGTGAATTTTTTGGTATTTTTGGTTTTTGATTCTAAACTGAGTTTTATAGTATCTAAAAGCTTCAATAAGCTTTCTTAGGAGCTTATGTGTGCTTATGAGTCCAAACTAACAGATTCTAACAACATTTCAACTTATTGAATTTCTTGAATAATAAGAAAATTGCACAACTTGAGATATAGCTTTAAACTGGAAATTAATGCTTGCAAAAGTTTTATATTACACTGAAAACATGAAATACAAGATTTAAAGTATTTAAAATGCACTGGAATTTAGATTTAAGCTAAAACGACAATAATAATTAAAATTACTCTAGATTGATTACAATACTGCTCCTCTTGATATTTATTGACTTGAAAATATCTTCTTGTCGACCTCTGAAGTTATCCCACCTAAATCCAGCCGTTGAAATAAGCCAGATCATTGATTTGCCATTTGTCACTTTTTGGCGCCAAAATTCCAACGAGCAGGTTTTTCCATTAAATGGCTTTGGATTGATGTATAGGTGGAGGTGGAGTGTAATTGAGTGGGATGGTGAGGTGGAAAGGAGAAAACCAGTGGTTAAAACCACTGGTTTTGGCTAAACTGCTTTGGTGAAGGAGATAAACAGTACCGGCGGTTTTATTTGAATTTAAAAACTGGGCCGGGTTAGTGGATTGGGTTGGATTTGGGCTTAGTGTAATAATAGGGTCTGTTTGGCTTGACTGTTTGGACGCAATCAAATTTTGCCAAAATTTGATTGCGTCCAAACAGTCAAGCCAAACAGACTTAAAACAGCTCAGACGCAAATGCAATTAAGATCAGAGGAATATAGGGAATTCCTGGGTCGTTAAGTCCCACGGAGGATGAATTGGTGTTAAAACACTTAATCAGATGGTAGAATGATCACTAAGGATAGCAATCAGTAGGGTTTTGGATGGAAAATTATACCTAAAGAAAAGATTTACAAATAACAGCGACTTAAATGCAAATTAAAAAGATTAAAAAGTTAAAATCTATTAAATAAACGCTATCACTATTTTTAAAGGCGATGAACGTTTAAAACCTAAAACTTAAAACTTACGTTTAAAATAAAATTACGTCTACGTACAAAATAAAAAGTGAGTTTTAAAGAAATAAAAGGCCTATAAATATGAAAATGATATTTTTACAATCCTATTAATAAAAGAAAATTATTAGAAAAAGAAAATTATTTTTACAACTATTTATTTAATTATTATTAATTAAAAACTATTTATTAAGTATTTAAAATGCACTAAAATACAAGAAAATACAAAATTAACCTAGAAAAATGAAATTATAACTTGGAAAAATCTAAAATATGATAAAACTTATTTTAAAACTAAAATTATATTTTTTAGACTTATTATGTATTTATTATTAATTTAAAACTATTTAAAACTAATAAAAATGCTAAAAAAATACTTTTTAAACTAAGAAAATTATGGAAAAATACTTTTTAGGCTATTTATATTTATCTAAACCTAAGAAAATTGAAAAATCATTTTTTTGGACTTTTTATAATTTTTTAGTATTAAAAGCTATTTAAAAATACCTAAAAACTGTTTTTAATTAAGAAAAATAGCAAACAGTTATGAAAAATAATGAAAATTTCAGGAAAATTCTATTTTAATATACTGAATCTATGAAAAATAGAAAAACATGGTCTTGTTTGGAGAAATAAGCTACTGCTATGTAAACTGCTTATAAATAAGCACTAGAAAAAGCTAAATGATAACCAAAGACCACCAAACTGATAAGGCAGCTATAATAAGCTAAAAGAACTTAAATGGAACAAGTTTCAACAAGCTTAAACCTTTGGAATACCAATTGATCAGATTTGATGTATTGAGCTTTTTGAACAAAAACAGAAATTGGTAAGCTACTTTGAGCTTATGAACAGAACACAGAATAAGCTAAAGCTGAAAAACAATTAATGGAACTTGCATAAGACCTGGTTGAGAGTATATAAACCAAAACTCAGACCTTGATGAGCTCTTATGAGCTTGTAAGAAGCTTTTGCAAAACCTGCCAATCCACTGAGTAAAACTCAGTATATACTGAGTTACTTGGGACAAAATGAAAAGCTCAAGCAGGCCTGGTAAACAAGCTAAAAATTGAAAAATTAAACTTGGGACCTCTAGAAGGCTTGATTGGCTATCCAAAGAACCAAAGTTTACAAGCTAAGGCCAACTGATAAGCTCTCTGTGAGCTTATGAAAATGACTGGCTAAACTGTGCACAGGGCACTTAGTTGAAATAGTGTGAAAAATAAGCTAATCAAAAAGCTATTAAATAAGCTACAAATGGAAAATAAGAACTTGCAACCTTGAGACAGCTTGGTTGGCTTCTCAAAAAGCTAAAAATCACAGGTTAATATTAACTAGTAAGCTATCTAAGGGCTTATGAACTTGGCTGTAAAAACTGATGCACAGAACAGATTTTGACTTTTTGATTACACACTCAGTTTGACTTTTATGAACTTGTAATCAAATTTATAGATTGAACATGTTATATTAAGGTGTAATAAGATTATACTAAGCTATATTAACTACTTATGAGCTAATATGATGATTCTTGCAAATCAAAATCCCAACAGTGACTGATTCAAGACCAAAAAGAAAGATTTTGACTTTTTAGCTAATAAGGACTTGTTCTTATTGTTTGTTTGAGTTCTTTAGACCAAATGAGATACAAAACAAGCACAAACACAGGTCTGCACTACCTTTTACACAGAGAAACAAGAGAAACCAAACACTCCTTTATGTGACAGTTTTGAGTTTTTTCAAAGAGAATCATGGATTAAGAACTTGCAATCTATTACAGAACTCATAATATCATTAAATAACTCTAAAGAAACATAGAACAATAACATTAACACCATAGAACAGTAAAATACCAAGATTGAGAAAAAAGGCTTACAATTGCTTCCAACTGAAAACTAAGAACCAAGGTCTGAAAACACATCCTAAAGCTTCCCATGAAGCACTAATCCCAAGGCAATCCAAAATATACCCTGCTCCAATGTCTTGATCATTTTCTTCATTGATTTTTGATTTTTATCTAATTTATGTGAATTTTTTGGTATTTTTGGTTTTTGATTCTAAACTGAGTTTTATAGTATCTAAAAGCTTCAATAAGCTTTCTTAGGAGCTTATGTGTGCTTATGAGTCCAAACTAACAGATTCTAACAACATTTCAACTTATTGAATTTCTTGAATAATAAGAAAATTGCACAACTTGAGATATAGCTTTAAACTGGAAATTAATGCTTGCAAAAGTTTTATATTACACTGAAAACATGAAATACAAGATTTAAAGTATTTAAAATGCACTGGAATTTAGATTTAAGCTAAAACGACAATAATAATTAAAATTACTCTAGATTGATTACAATACTGCTCCTCTTGATATTTATTGACTTGAAAATATCTTCTTGTCGACCTCTGAAGTTATCCCACCTAAATCCAGCCGTTGAAATAAGCCAGATCATTGATTTGCCATTTGTCACTTTTTGGCGCCAAAATTCCAACGAGCAGGTTTTTCCATTAAATGGCTTTGGATTGATGTATAGGTGGAGGTGGAGTGTAATTGAGTGGGATGGTGAGGTGGAAAGGAGAAAACCAGTGGTTAAAACCACTGGTTTTGGCTAAACTGCTTTGGTGAAGGAGATAAACAGTACCGGCGGTTTTATTTGAATTTAAAAACTGGGCCGGGTTAGTGGATTGGGTTGGATTTGGGCTTAGTGTAATAATAGGGTCCGTTTGGTTTGGTTTAACAAATAAGGACCATTTATGCAATTTAGCCAAAGATGAAGGACTGGACTTGAACATTTTCCCAAGCTCTCATAAGGACTAAACCTGCCAAGTGATAATAGAACAAGGACCATAGTTGAAAATTTCCATTTTTACAAATCTAGGGACCAAAATTGTCAATTTAGAAACTATAAGGACCAATTATGTAATTTTCTCAAAAGTTTTATCATAAGGACCATTTTTGCCATTTATTAATAGTACAAGGTTAAAACTTGATAATTTTCACTTTTTAAATTAACCAAGGACTATTTTTGACATTTTTCCAAAGTTCAGGGACTAAAGTTGTCAATTTGTGATTTTTAAACTTGGAAGGGTTTATTTTGACAACTTTTGAATCTCAAGGACCTAAAATGATATTTTGCAAGTTTTTGAATTACCAGGGACTATTTTTGACATATTTTCAAACTTGGAGGACTAAAACTGCCAATTATGCAAACTTGATACGTTTTTCATCAGATTTTGATGTTTTTGCATTTAAAACATATAAAACACTTGTTTGTGATATTTTTATCATTTTGAAGCATTTCTGAGTGTTTTCAGATGTTTTTGGCATTCTAACAGTATAAAAATGATGAGTATTTAGACACTCATCAAAAAACATAAGCTAAAGGGTATATACCATTATTGCTATCAATTCCCACAGCTGTCATCAGTTGACCATTCAAAGGACCACGAATTGGAAAAGCACCCAGCCCCAACAACGATCTCCCACACGCTTTAAATCCTTCCTTCAGTGCACCTAAACAAACATACACTCTCTTGAATTCTCTCGTTGGAAGAGCCTCATCTGCAGGTCGTTCCACATTCATCACAATTGTTGTATTAGGGTTTGTCTTCTGCAACTATTGAACATAATCTCTCAACATGGTAAATTGTAGCTTGAATTGACCCCTGATGGCTGTTATTGCTAAGTTTTTGGCCCTTAAATCCTTCTTCAGGGACACTTCAAGCTCGTATTGGTTGGTAAGTTGATTATGCACAGACTTGACAAGAACCAGTGGATTGGTTTCAATTTGTGCTATAATTTGCTTTGAGATATAGTTAAGGTCAAAAGCTCTGAGTTCCCTTGATTGCAAACAAGTGTGTTGCTCATTATATGTTCTGACTGACCATGTACTTGTCTCACCATTCCTGACGACAAACAATAGCCATGGCAGAGTATTTGTGAAGGGTCCTTTTTGCCAGAAAGCAATGCATTTATACCCTTTCTGGTTAATGGACTTCTAGATGGGCCTATATCCAGTCCAAGACCTTCACTTAGGCCTGAAAGTGGAACACAACCCTTACATCTGACCTTTATTCTTGTTTTGTCATTCTTCACAAAAAACAAATCCCTCCTAGTTTATATTGAATGCTCTCTTACCTTAGTTTTGACATCTATTGCAGTAGGAAAGTCCTGACCAGAATAGAAGAATGTGGTATAAACTCCATTTGCAAAGTCTGCCTGTCGGTAAGAAACATACTCACTGCAAAAGACATCATCAACCATCACAGGTAAGTCATTTTTCAAATGCATGTCATCACTTATATTACTGGTTGTTCCTGCTTGACATAACTCATTACTCTCACCTACTTGGACCATAACAAGTTGTGCATCATTCTCCTGACAAGTATTCTCTTCATTTGCTTGAATTGAATCATCAACTGCATTGCCTAAGTAACTAGTGTCACTCACTTGTAACAGAGTAAGATCAACAACATGATCCTCTTCCATGTTATTGGCATAAACATATGTGCACCCTACTTCACCTAAATGATTATCTTGAGTCAATTGAAATAGATTTACATCAACATCAGGCTCCTCAAATATGTTATTGACATCAACTAGTGCTCTTCCTACTTTCTCTAAGTGCTTCCCCTGAGTCACTCGGAACATATTAACTTCAAAATTACCAGGCTCCTTAATAACATTGTCCTCATCAATAAGTACTAAAGCACGCTCACTGGTATGAACATGTTGGCTAGCAAATGATGTGTCTAGGGTGGAAAATTCAAGCTCAATGTTTGGCAAATTGCTAGATTCACCAATATCATTGAGGTCCATAGGCACTTGTGTAAGTTGCATAAAAGGATCTAGTGCAGGTTCATTATCAAGATCATCTAACACCAATCGTCTACAACAAGATTGAATAGCAGCACTAGCAACTTTTCTCCTATTTTCATCCATCTCCCAAAAGACAGTCTTAATAGATTGTGGGGACATTTCAGACAGCTCTAATCTTGTCTTACCTATTTCCACATACACATCTATCAACTTATTGTCTTTGACAACATCTTCCAACAACTCAACATTAGCAGCTTCACGCAAACTAAACAATCCGTCATCCAATGTACAACCAGGCTTAAGAAAGTAGAAATATTTGGTTTTTCCATTCTCATAACCGATTTGGGTCATGAGAGCATCCATTTCATCAACGGATACCTCTTTTATTTCCACATAATCAACAAGGCATTCCTTGCCTCCTTGATATATTCTACCTGGAAAGTATTTGAATGTACCTTCATAATGGAACCTCATGCTAAAGGACCCTGGTTCATCGGCTGTATAAAAATGTACAAAAACAATGTTACGATAAAGCTACCTAAAAGGGGAATAACTTAAACAATCTTACTAACATATGATTGTAATATACTATAACAAAAAAACACTTACCATATCTCCTGATTGCAGCTTTTTCCTCAATTTTATGGTCATCAGAGAAAGGATATTCTCTAATTCGCCAAAGAGTAAATCCAAGGTTGGTGTTTGTTACTTTCTTACTTAGATTATTTGATTTGATGATTGACATTGCATTAGGGTTTTTTGGGTAGGCTTCCAAAACAAGTTTGGGGATGAGCAATGAGTACACAACTTAGTTATATTATACATTATGGCGGGAAATTGGACAAGACATCTGCTATAGTACATCAAGGTAATAAGACGATTGTACCCTCAACAGTAAAAGGATAACGATATTTTATGGAGTATAACGGAACGTTGACCTCGGCTTTAATGGTCAAGGGACGAGTTTGGCATATAAATCCCATGTTTTGGACCTCCAGCGATGAAAATGCCCAAGTTTGTCCCATCGTGATGCGTAGGAACAAGTTTAGGGACCAACGGTGTATTTTAGAATTTTTGACTTCTTCGAAAAGGTCTCACAAATTCCAATTAATTAAAACAACCTAAATAATTTGTTAACTTTAGAATTTTTGCAAGTTTCTAAAATTGTGTGTGGAATCAAAATATAAAAGGGTTATTTGCATAAAAACACATTATATTTGTCACTTTTTGTCATTATATTTTGCGTATTTTTTTTCTTCTCAACTTGACACCATCTTTTTGAATTCGTGCTATTGTGTGTATCCAGTTTGGCATCGTTAGTCTTTATACTAACGACCGTTAGTAAATAACTTAAATTTTCGTTATCTTACTTTTTTATACGGTTTCGTTTGTTTTTTTACGTTTTCATTCGTTTTTTACGTTTTCGTATGTTTTTCTAGGTTTTCGTTCGTTTTTTTATGTTTTCGTCAACTTTTTTACGATTTACTTCGTTTTTTTTCGTTTTTGTTACGTTTTCGTCCATTTTATACGTTTTACTCCATTTTTTACGTTTTCTTTTGTTTTTCACGTTTTCTTACGTTTTTTACGTTTTCATAGGTTTCTTACTTTTTCATGCGTTGTTTTACGTTTTCGTCTGTTTTTTTACGTTTTCGTACATTTTTTTACATTTTCGTCTTTTTTTACGTTTTTGTCATTTTTTTTTATGTATTTGTCCCTTTTTTTACGTTTTCATCTGTTTTTTCGTGTTCGTCCGTTTTTTTATTTTTTTAACGTTTTTCGTCCGGGTTTTACGTTTTGTCAATTTTTTTTTATGTTTTACTCCGTTTTTGTTTTTTTTTTTACGTTTTCGTCATTTTTTTTTTACGTTTACTATGTTTTTATTAATGTTTTCGTACGTTTTTTATGACTTTGAAGGCTTTTTATGCTTTCGTCGATATTTTATGTTTTTCGTCTGTTTTTTTATGTTTTCGGCTGTTTTTTTTACATTTTTCTTCGTTTGTTATGTTTTTTTACGTTTTCGTACGTTTTTTACGTGTTCGTCTATTTTATTAAATTTTTGATCCGTTTTTACGTAAAAAAATGGATGAAAACGTAAAAAACAGAAGAAAACGTATAAAGACAGACGAAAGCGTAAAAAACGAACGAAAACATAAAACAACAGACGAAAACGTAAAAAAATAGACGAAAACGTAAAAAAACAGACAAAAACATAAAACAAGGGACAAAAACGTAAAAAACAGACAAAAATGTAAAACAACAGACGAAAACGTAAAACAACGAATGAAAACGTAAGAAAACAGACGAAAACGTAAAACAACAGACGAATACGTAAAACAACAGACAAGAACGTAAAAAACCGACGAAAATGTAAAAAAAGACGAAAACAACAGGTGAAAACGTAAAAAAACAGATGTAAACGTAAAAAAACAAACGAAAACGTAAAACAACGGGCACAAACGTAAAAAACATACGAAGACGTAAAAAAACATACGAAAACGTAAAACAACGGACGAAAACGTAAATAAACATACGAAATTGTAAAACAAATGACGAAAACGTAAAAAAACTGAAGAAAACGTAAAAAATCTGATGAAAACGTAAAAAATCAGATGAAAACTTAAAAAACGTACGAAAACGTAAAAAATGTACGAAAACGTAAAAAAATATACGAAAACGTAAAAAAAGGGCAAAAACGTAAAAAACAGACGAAAACGTAAAAAACATACGAAAACGTAAAACAACGGACGAAAACGTACAAAAACAGAAAAAACGTAAATAAACAGTCGAAAAAGTAAAACAACTGACGAAAACGTAAAATAACAAATGAAAACGTAAAAAATTGAAGAAAACGTAAAATATCGGACGAAAATGTCAAAAACGTATGAAAACCTAAACAAACAGACGAAAACGTAAAAAAACAGACGAAAACGTAAAAAATAAGACGAAATTGTAAAAAAATGTACAAAAACGTAAAAAAACAGACGAACCCGTAAAACAACGGACAAAAACATTAAAAAAGCAGAAATTTTAAGTTATTTACTAACGGTCGTTAGTATAAAAGACTAACGATGTCAAACTGGATACACACAATAACACGAATTCAAAAGGTTGGTGTCAAATTTTGAAAAAAAAAAGCCCCAACATATAATGACAAAAAATGACAAGTATTAAGCATTGTTTTTATGCTAATAACTTGAAATAAAAGTTGCACCTTGCCTAGTTTGACTCTACCGATCAAAAATGAACACCCACAAAAAAAGAGAATCCACAAGATCCGAGGTATAATCCAAACCAACATGGTTGGCTACCATCACTTGTTACTTACAACATAACCTATGACTTATTTGTATTTTTGAACCCAAACACACACCTCCAAAAAAGTTGGGGGAGTTTGATCAAGAAACAATGCCAGCAACACTTGCAACTTCACTTCCTCAAATCTTCCCAAATGTACCCAAAAGAACAAACTTTTCTACATTAGTCCCATCTGGGTTCTCTGCTTCATCAACTTCTTACCCAATTAACAGGTCCTACTTTTATTTACAATAGTGCCAAATAGTGACAAATATGACATTAATATGTTGAAATGAATAGACCCCTGAATTTATTTGTGATGTTTAGTTAGTTGGTTAGCTTAGCTTGTTTAGCCAGCTTATGGGCTTATTTCATTTTGGAAAACTCGAATAAGCTCACTTTTAGAGCTTATGAGTTTATCAGCATGAGCATATTGACTTAAAAGTCAATAAGCTCGAGCTCATAAACTCTATATTGTGAGCTTTGAGGGTGTTTGTTTAAGTTTATATAACGGGCTTATAGCTTATGTGGTTTTCGGTTTATGTATCATAAGGTCACTTTTCGTGAAAACGTTTCGGCTTATATAAGCTTATTATGACACGATACGCTTATATAAGCCGGCAATTTTCAAAATAAGCCACAAAAAATGAGCTTATGAAAAATAAGCCGAAAACCAAATAAGTCATAAGCCCACTCTATAAGCTTAAACAAACACCCCCTTATTTGACTTCACCAAAATCAAATAAGCCCATAAGCTAGCTAAACAAGCTAATACAAACACCCCTATAGTGTATGTTCTTTCCTTTTCAGGAGCTAAAAGATTACAATGTGATTCTTTTGCGCATTAGTTAAATCTCGTCAGCTGTTTTTGTTGCTCTTGGTATTTATATTCCACTATCGTTTACTTTCGTGAACAGTATTGCATTTAAGGCTAAAATGTATTTGCATCTTATTGCACTTTTATGTGCATAATCATAAATTTCTCATTACCGTTCGGTTGAAGCTGGTTACTTTCAAATTCAAGAAGATAACCTCTCGGTCGATCCTACTATTAGATCAATGGAAGATTCCAAGTGCTTGTCTAGTTTACGAAGGGAGTGCTGGGTATGGGTTGTACTCTTTTTCCCTACTCCAAGGTTTTTCCCTTTGGGTTTTTCTTGGAAAGGGTTTTTAAGGAGGCAAGCTTACCTGGGTTCACTTTGCTCCCTTTGTGTTTCTGGTGGTTGCGGGATGTTCGCTTGCTACAAGATTTTTCTTGTTTTATACCTAGTTAGGTAATAGCTAGGTCTGCTGTGTTTATGGCCAGTCATAAGCACTAGTTTATCAAGCTTTTTGCTTGAGGTTAATGTGGTACATCTGCCACATTCCATGTGTACTTAACATTATTTTTGGTTATATATTTACCGGGGTAATTCCCTTTACCCAAAAAATCATAAATTTCTCATTGAAATCGTTTTGTTTGACCTTTAAAGAGAAGTTTATATTATTTACTTGCAAGGAATAGTATAATGTTAAACTGCTGATCGTTTTGGTACTAAATTCGGAAATGTAATTCTTCAAGCAGTAATACTTCGTTATCGTTCGTTGCTCCTCTTGAAGCAATCCTTTTCGACATTGATGGAACTCTTTGTGACTCTGATCCTCTCCATTACTATGCTTTTCGCGATATGCTCCAAGAGGTACTCTCTTTAATCCCTTCTTTTTGTTTATCATATGAATGGTAGTATGGTACATACATCAAACTAAAAATATTGGATTTCATTATGTAGGTAGGATTTAATAACGGATCACCAATCGATGAGGAATTCTTCATCAATAACATTAGTGGCAAGCACAATGAAGAGCTTTGCACTGTTCTTCTTCCTGACTGGGAGTTCGAGAAAGCCATGAAGTTTATGGTCGATAAGGAAGCTTTGTTCCGAAGGTAATCTTTTTCAAACATTATGGTCGACTAGTTTCGTGCCTACTTTGACTTTTGAGGTCAAACATTACTTTCTAAGTTTGCAACCTATATGGATCAAGTGTAGTGACTGATGTATCCATGTTTTTCAACATATTTAACTTCATGTCAGTTTTGAATTTGAAAGCAAGTCTATTTGACCTAGAAAGTTAACTTGTGATTTGATATACACTTTAACTTCTTTAATCAAACTTATTACTTTCTAAATCTATTTATGCATCACATAGTATGTGGCTACGGATTTGTCATTAAAATTTTTGAAACCTGGTCAGCTTTGAAGTCAAATCAAATGAGTTAGACACCTTAAAGTCAACTTACACTTCTTATTCGAATAAGCAGAATAGCAGCTGAACAATTGCAACCCATAAGGGGCCTGGAAAATTTATGCAAATGGGTAGAAAAACTTGGCTTGAAACGAGCTGCTGTTACAAACGCTCCAAGATCAAATGCCGAGTTGCTAATCTCAATGCTTAAACTAGAAGATTTCTTTGAAGTTATTGTTCTAGCTGAAGAATGTGCAAGACCAAAACCTTTTCCTGATCCTTACTTGAAGGCTCTAGATGCACTCAAAGTTTCCCCACATCACACATTTGTGTTTGAGGTATGAATTCAAGTCAGTCATTTCTCGAAGTTGCATAGTGTTTCAATATGAATATTGACTGTTTTGCATACAAGTTTTTTTTAAAGAAAAAATGTAGAAAGCAAAACCCGCCATATTTTCAGTGAAGAGTTCTTCAATACAAAGAATTGTAACATAATTATGATTTTGGGTCCTAAATTATCTACCCGCGTTGCCCAAATAGAGTATAATGTTGACCTCTAAGGTCAAATAACTAATTTTAGACTTTCACATTGTTATAATTTTACAAGGGTCCAACAAATTTGGGGGTTTTGGGTAGAGCTTGTTTTATTGCCTTACTGTATTGTCAAAACACTATTAGCCCAAAAAGGGGGCTCATTGACTTATTCATTCAAGGATTTTTTTTTTTTTTTTTTTTTTTTTTTTTTTTTTTTTTTTTTTTTTTAAATTTTTATGAATCAGCTTTAGCTGTATCAAATATAATCCAAACACCCCTTACATGATACCATAATTACTATAAACTGAAAAGAATTGGCCAGTTAGGTCGACTTATGAAGACTTCAGCTCAGGTCTAATATGAGAATGTGAGAAGTCTGACCTTAGAATTCGATCTTGTATGTGCAGAAATACTATATGATATTTTCACAACATAGTAACGTAACTGGGTATTTCAAGCTCCCCTAATATTTGTATTCAGGGGCATTGATCCACAGAACCCACAAACAAAGACATCTTCTAACACACGCTTCAAGGATATCAAGTTTTCTAGTTGACAATGGTGTTTTGTGTTTCTTGATTAGGATTCTGTTTCGGGGATTAAAGCAGCCAATGGGGCTGGGATGCCAGCGGTTGGTATGGCTACTAGAAACCCTGAACAAATGCTGCTTGACGCTGGGGCAACGCTTGTTATCAAGGATTATAATGACCCCAAATTGTGGGAAAATCTAGAGGCGCTAGTCAAGCAAAAGTCACGTCTTTGATTAAGGTAAATTGTACATGAAAGTGTCTCAACCTTTATAGACTAGTCGGTTCTTCACATTAAAGAACCGTATGTTTGTTTGTTTTACTAGATTGCATTGTCCTTAAAAAGTAGTCGATAAGTATGATAACAAGGGAAATACTAATTTCATGTGAATGATACATGTTCCTGCTTGATAATTTTCAAACACTGTATAGAAAAAATAGAGGATTATTCTGAAATTAAATTCAGAAATATGAAGTGATTCTGAAGATATGTTGCAACTTTTCTTAATCATGACATAGAACTGAAGTTTTAACATAAAGCATATTGAATAAAACTGTACATTAGTAGGATATATTCATATATCCAACGGTACATGCAAAGATGCATCACAAAAAATAAAACTGATTTTAAATGAATACAAAACCTTCATACAATGTCAAAAACCTGCAATACTATTAACATGACTCGCGTCTTCAATTTTTCCAGTTATCACAATTCCATTTTGTTACACTGTATATACCATACATGCATAGACGCCATCGTCACACTGACGTGTGATCGCGTAATCCTTGAGGACGGCTATACATACACACATTAAAGGTAACTGCAACTTATGTAAAGAATCAAACTAAACAATCAGCTATATAACGATACAAAATTTCATTCTTGATAAGATTCACAAATTCGGCTACTAAGTAGAATATCTAGAAGGCAAAACATAAGCTATAGTATGGCATAAACAGTAATCACCACAGATCTCCTTAAAACTTCAATATCACACATGTTGCGGAGTTAAATTAACAATTCAATCACCTAAAAGAGCCTGATGTTAGCATACTAGCATAGATAGTAATTACCATAGATATCCTAAAAACATCAATATCGCACCCATGTTGCGGAGTCAATTTCATCTCTTGCTGCCTTGTACAATTCAAGACTTTTGGCAATTTTTTGTCGCTTTGACATCAATGATGGATCTTCATCTAGCAACTCTGCAAGCTGTTTACCCTAAAAACATAAGAGTTTTACAGGTTGAGATTAGTTAGCAGACACTTCATTAGTCGTCTTATTGGACAATGCATCAAGTTATAATCAAAGGTGCACCAACTGTTTTTTATCCTTGATCAAACATAAACACGTTATGTTACATGAAAAAATCAACACTCATACTACACGTAGTTAAATCACAAAAAAACTACCATACATAAACTAGTAAAACTACTATCACTCATCTTAGATGCTTAAGTCCGTTTTGAATCCTAAAAATGAAGAATGAGCTACTATCAGTCATCTCAAGAAACTTAGTCACTCATCTGTTTTGGGTCGTAAAAATGAAGAGTTACCCTTGAAAGGAATATACTCCCTTCATTTTATTAAAATCATAACACTTTTCACTTAGGCGTGTCTAAAGGATCACAGACCTCCAATTTCGGGGAAGTTTTCAAGTTGTCATACTTATCTGAACTTACTTACCATGTGCCTCTACTCTTATACATCAAATTTACAGAAAATGATATCTTAAGAACAATTGAACACTTTATATATACGTGCCTACTCAAATACTGCTAATCCTATGAAAGGGAAGGGATGTTATTATCATCAAGATTTTCATAATAAGCTAACACAAAACAAAGACATAGAAAAATATTTACCTCTCTCCTTCCAATTTGTGTGTAGAAATAATTGAGTAGATTTTGCTTGGATTCTTTAACTTGACAATATACAATTGCTTTCGGGATTGTGCTCCTGAGTGTGTTTGACACCATACTGATATAAGAGGATACATTTGAGCCTATCCTCCTATAGTAAGCTTCTGCATATCGGTCCCCTAATGAGTCAGATGGGTTTCCGCGTTCTGCACCAGTGAATCCAAGGTCTGAAGGTGGATTTCTGAGATCAGCAGATGAGGTCCTGTGATCCCCTGGCGAGGGAGTGGGCCCCACTCTCTCCCTATCCTGGGGGAGTTTCCTGAAGAAATCGACAGTCAGATATGAAGATTCCATTTCCACCAACCTTAGAACTGTCTTCTTACTTTCCTCACGGAATTTTTCCAAGGCTTCACCAGCAGCAGCAGCAAGAGCAGCTTGAAGGGTCGGAAACCGCCTTAACTCCTGTATTACTCACAGAACAATAATGATTCAATATTACTTACCAAATTCCGCATTAACAAAATCTTTAGGCCCCGAAGATTTATAATGCATATCACTACAGGTGGCTATATGGGCGCATAAGGTAACAGGTCAAAACAGCGTTGAGCTGAAAAAGTTTTAAATGTAGTACGGCTTGGGTTAAGTTGACCAGCTAACACTATTTGGTCCGTTTTTCAAAACTGTCTTTAAAAAAAATAAAAAATCAATGCAGTTATGGTTAAAAAGACACTGTCCTTGCTGTAATAAAATAGATGTTTATATAACAAGATTTAGTAGTGTATATTGATACTCCGGGTGACTTTCAACCCGAAACCGTTGCCTGCTTGAGGTAAAACAAAACCAAAATCGATGCCTTATAGTTATGGTTGAACTTCGGTCTACCTTTTATAGTTTAACATATAGCGTACTAGACGAGTACCCGTGCATAGCAACGAGATTTTATAGCGGCAAATAATTTGTAGTGATAAAAAAAATAATAAAAGTTTGAGGATTTGGGGATTAAACATAATGTGTTGAAACCCGGTTCGACCCGGGTGGTTCAATCGGTTGAACCGTACCGGTCGAAAAACGGGTCAATGTAAACCGGGTCAACCCGATGGGTTGGGTCGAGAAAAAGGGTCAAATTAAATTGGGTTAAGCCGCCGGGTTTGAAGCGTCCCGGGTCAACCCGGTTTTCGATGTGTATTAGTAATAGTTTCCTTTTGAAACATATGTGGCTCATAATTAATTGTTTCAACATTTCCTTTTTCATTTTTTTCACATTTCGTTTTCTTGACTTTTCACTTTTCACTTTGATCATTTTTGTTTTATATATTGTATAGATATAGGTATAGATTTATAACTAAAGTAACTATAATCAACTTTTAAGAAAAAAAAAAGTGGGCCATAGAAGCTAAATTTATATAACTCTCTTTGTGGAAAACTAAACATATATGTTTCTCAAAAGTCTAACCTCAGTTTCGCCAATTGACTCCATCACAAGTGCTTTAAGGACACGATGTACCTGAAGAATAATTTCCAAGTTACATATATATTTAGTAACAATAACCCCATTAGAAACCAATAGTAAAATAACTGCTTACTTCATCTACAGAAGCTTCAGCTGGTCCCCTGAAATAATTCAATGATCCATCAATAAGGCGCCTATAACCTTGTTCAGGAGCAATCAAATGTGGCTGGTAACCATCTGCCTCTGATACTATCTTCTTCACATTCTGTAGTGAAAGATGCCTATCGAACGGAAGTTTCCTTAGAGCAGCTGGAAGCTGGTTGTCAAACACTCCATAAATTCTGTCACCTCCAGGCCGCCTAAAATTACACACACACACACAAAAGTTAGAACTATGGTAAAAGAAAAACACGCGTGAAGGGGAAATGACAATGCTTACCCTCCATCAAGGTGCTCCTTATATATTTTGTCAAAAGCACGACATAGTTCCAAGATAGTGTACAGTTGAGCCTGAAAGACAACATTTAGGTGAGCTGAAGACAGTTATAATCCTATCTCATGGTTTGATGGTAAACTGTAATGAGATAGAAACTGTTTACCCCTGCATCAACTGCAATCGGCCTCCCAAGATGGTCTAACTCTGATTCCATCTCATCAATACCTTTGTTTATCAGTAAAATGATCCCTGGTATTTTCGCTTTGATTACAGACTCCAAATGCTGCACATAAAAACATCATATTACATGAAAACCATTTTTTGCGAGAAAAAAAATTCACCTTAAAGAAGGGATGGTTGTGTTAAAGAGCAACACACTTAACAAAATGATCCAATTTAGTAATTATACTTTTTATCTCCTATCTTAGGTAATTGAAGTTGCAATGGCTAGTTTGGTAAAAATACACTAGTTTCTAGAGTTTTTTTTTGTTGACAATTTGGTAATTACTTTATTACACTATAATTACCAAAGTAGTTGATTTTAGAAATTTAATTACCAGGTTGGGATATAGTTACCAAATTACATCATCTCAAAAAGTATGTTGCTAGTCTATATAATTTGCATTTCAAAGAATATACCTGTGAGAGAAGTTTAGCTAGATACTCCGAGCCCATTTTACTTGCCAAGTGTCCATAGTCTGGACTTGTAGCAAAATACTCGCGCTCCTTTCGCCTTGCAAAACTCAGACCAGCATTCTTGTTAATATCAGCTTGGGACCTGTTTACAATTCCCACCCATGGATGCTGAAGGCGATAAGCTCTTCCTTCAAAGACCTTTATAAAGTAAAGTATTCATATTAGCACATAACTTTACAGAAAAATGCCAGGGGCGTGTAACATTTTTAAACTATTAAACAGAAGAAATAAAATGATCTCACGTCCAGTGCATTTGTTCCCTTGTCCATTAGATCAAGCTTTGTCAACACCCCAAATGTCCGCTCACCTAGTAAAGTTGATCCAAGTCATACAACTATTACAAACGAGAAGAACATTGACAAAATAGAGAAGGACAAACATTTAAGAAATAATAGGTAAGCACACCTGATGGATCCACCTCCCTCGAAAGTTTCATCGCATCAGATGTTGCTATATCTTGGTTGGCAGGAGAAATTGCTAGTATGATGGAGTTGGGCTGACCAAAACAGGGGTTAGGTTGTTATACATTAAAAGAGTTTTGCAACGCAAAGATGGCTTATGCATATTAATTTATTATAAAGAACAAGACTATGCTTTGCTTAAGTTCATTAACAAAATAGACGACAAAATAATAATACCTTGTCAACGTAAGTCCGAACCATCTTTTCAATGTCCTGAACTACAGATTCAGGTTGTCCTTCTGCAAAAGAAATTACTCTTCTGTATCAGATGAAGCTAGGGTCAATAAGAATCTTAAGAAGAAAGGTTGAGAAAAGTACCAACAGCAACATTAGTCAGTCCAGGTAAATCGATTAGAGTTAAGTTGACAACTGCAAGAACAAGGAAATAATAAATGGTGTCAGACTGTGAGCAACGTCTAAAAAACGGAAACAGAACATTGATGCCTACATGATATACATATAGAAGAAACATACCATTTGTCGAAAAGATACTAAGATGGATAGGGATTGGAGATATTTGTTTCGACTTCCCAGTGATTCTGTCTGTTTCATCTTGAATCTCCTTGCGTACCAAAGCTGTGTATGAAACCAAAATTGAGTTTATATGCAGTAACAAGCTTTTAGCGTCAATAAACCAGAAGCCACAGATGACACAATCAAATACTAATGATGTATATCGACACGTTAAAGCCTAAAATGTTACATAGGATTCACTTGGCATACCAGAATCAGTAAATCGCTTGCGTGTCAAATGTCCAAATTCCCAATACTCCTCTTGACTGCCATCTGTTTTGTGTAGCTGCAACACCAATGGTCGCCTTGTAACAATCCCTGAAATAGCCATGGATTCAGTATCTATCATGAATGTGCAAAAGCGACAACAATTTGAAGTAAAATAAATAAACAACGAACCGAATCCTCTCGGAAGAAAATCTCTCCCAACGATGCTCTCCAGCACAGAAGACTTTCCAGAACTCTAAAATGTTCAGATATAGTTAATAGTTAAAACCTCCATACATAAACAATATAAACAGAAATAATCAACTTGAGGCTTAATCATCGTATAAGATAAGGGCGTAAGGCAATAATAATAACTTAATTAAATTTAAAACTTCAAAGGTTATAACTACGTCCTAATTTGGCCTCTCCCTCCAAAACCCTCTTACAAACATGACAAGTGTAAATACCGATAAAAAAAATTTAAAACGAGTTCCAGTATGCACTCCATAATCAAATTTCCATGATCACTATCCCAAAAAAGTACTTAAGCGAACAAAATTTTGCCACTTATGTAATGCTATGTATTACAAAATCTATTTTTACATGGAGGGCGTACAGTTTAGCAAACAAGATGACGTCAAATGGTAATAGAAACAATTTCACATTGCATTCTTGCATCAACCATACAAAAATAATGCTAAAGAAACGCAAAAAACGTAGAAGTTAGCTACATTTTAACCTAGGTGGCAATTCATTCTAGCTTCTTACCGGTGCCATAATTATAAGATCACCGTTAAAAAAAAAAAAACTACAATTTAACTTAGTTGGCAATTCATGTCAGGTTCGGGTTGACCGGTCAAAGAACCTAATCCAAACACGACGTGTTTAAATAATCATGTCACCCTTTCCAACCCAAAAACAAGATCTATAAATTAACCGTTTATCTATATGGGTTGGTGGGTTACGCGGATTGACACGTTTATCTGAACAAGTTTGCATGTTACATGTGTTAAACAGGTTGGTTTAATTTAACTCATCCCAAACACGACCGCAAACATGTTTAGGCTCAACCCTAATACGTTTATCACCGTATCAGGTCATGATTCGTATATTGGTGTTAGGAATTGCCACCCATGCAAAATTTCCTGCTTCTTATATATTTACAACGTACGTTTCAATGTGCGTCACTTAAAACACTAGCCAAGTCACGTTACGGCAAACTAAGCAACAATTATATATGACAAACCTGACCACCAACGACAACAACAGATGGAAGAGCGTCCCAAAGAGACGAAAATGCAGTATCACCATCCCCAAAGTCTCCTAAAGCAGTACATGTTTTATGTAAACGGTTCACTAGACAGTTCACGCTCTCCATTATGGCCATTATTACAATTCTTTATAGTTTTGGATTCTTTAGGTGATATATATTGTACCAACGGTTATGAATAATGGGTGTAGGGTTTTGTATGTTGTGGTAATGGAGATGATGAGTATCGTTTTTGCGAAGTGTGGAAAAGAATGTTGTGTGCAATATGCGCGTCTTGTGTGGGTTTTGGCCAACTTATATAGTTTTCTGTAACTTTTTTAGAGGAAAAAATAGAAACACTCTATAACACGGATTACGGAGTATTAAGAAATTTTTGGTATTTTAAGAAGCGTGCATTAAAGTTGCATAGGGAATTCGATGGGTTAATACACGCAAAAGCAGTAATTTGTGTTTTTGTTAATCCAAATCTTAATCTAAATCCAAATTCTAAACCCACCAAAACCCAAAGAGGCCCTAAATAGTATATTAAATAATAATCTTAACTACGTATAATGGGTGTATGGTCAAACCTTTAAAGTGAAAACTTGATTCTTGGTCAAACTTGAAAAACACCTTCAAATACAAAGTTGGACATTCCTGGACAAAATTTTGAATTGCAACACATTAAAAGCCGTGTGTATACTTTCCTTTCATATTGCAACACATTAGAAGACCTGATTAATACATTTATTATTTTTCGAGAAAAGTATTTTGCAAATATGAAAAAAAGTATTTTGCACATTCCTAGACAAAATTTCGAATTTCAACACAATTTTTTCGATTCAAATTAACACATGCTGATTTATAAATAAAAAATAAATAAAACTTAAGCTAATTAAATGATAACAACAAAGATGTGACATGTGAGTTATATTAAAAACTACTACGTATAAAATGTTAGAGCACAAGGTGTCGAGCGATTCGTGCTTCGCCGTGCCACGCTGGCACATTCGTCGTGCCTCGCCGCCACACCGGCGTCGCTCACCGCACTCGCCGTTGGGTGGTTCGCCATCTGCAAAACGAGCGTAGATTGTGTACTTTTTCTGAAAATCTAACCGTTACTCAATGTTTGCAATTTTCATTTGTTTGTTTTGTTTTGTTTTTTGTTTGTTTGTTTTTTTTTGTTTTTTTTAAACACACTATAAATACTAACTATTTCAAAGAAAATAAACACACTTTTACACACTATAAAATCTACATATATAAACATGAGTGAATCATCTTATTCCGGTGAAAGTGACATTGAAGAGATAGCGGAGCTAGAAATGTTTCTTCAAGAGTTTGAGTACGAGCAATCGTTGCAACAACAACAAGCCGACCCTTCATGCCACAGTCGATACGTCCCCCGTGAACGTGAAATTGCTGAAGCACGTCTACTTGCTGACTATTTTGGTGACAACCCAAAATATACGGAAGAAAATTTTAGGCGTCGCTTTCGTATGAGCCGTAGACTATTTTTACAAATAGTACAAGGTATTGAAACATATATTGAAGCTCATCATCCTCTTCCCAAGCATTTTGATTTCTTTAGAGTCCGACCCGATGCTAGGGGTGTAATAAGTTTTAGTGTGATTATGAAATGCACATGTGCCCTACGCCAATTGGCTTACGGGGTATCAGCTGATGCATTAGATGAGTATTTACAAATAGGTGAACATTGTGCACGCGATTGCTTAGATTTTTTTACTATATGCATAATTCATCTATATGTGAAGGAGTTATTAAGAAAATCAGGTGAGGATGACATTCGTAACTTATACAATGCACATAACATTGTTCCTAAGCTACCGGGAATGTTGGGGAGCATCGATTGTATGCACTGGGAATGGAAAAATTGTTCGAAAGAATGGCAAGGCCAATTTCACAGAGGTGATAAAAAATATCCAACTATAATGCTTGAAGTCGTTGCTTCATACGATTTGTAGATTTGGCATGCATTTTATTGGGTAGCGGGTGTGAATAACGATATTACGGTTTTAAATAATTCTTTGTTATTCGACGACCTGCTTGATGACATCGCCCCTGAGGTTGAGTTTGAAGTATACTGGTGCAAATTTAAGCATGGGTATTATCTAGCTGACAGAATTTACCCGGAGTGGGCATCTTTTGTCAAGTCCTTTACAGTTGCAGGTAACCCAAAAAATATGGCATTCAAAGCGAAACAAGAAAGTGCTCGAAAAGATATCGAAAGAGCTTTTGGTGTCCTTCAAGGACGTTGGCATATCATTGCCCAACCGGCGCGTGCATTTACTGTTGGCAAGTTACGGAGAATCATGTACTCGTGCATCATATTGCATAACATGATTTTGAAAAATCAACAATTTGCGATATCCGACCTTGCTGAAACGTATATTTCTCCGACACCAAATTTACATCAGACATGGATTGAACGTTGCGAATTGCAAAGAAGAAAAGCCAAAAAAAACTACATGATAGACTCAAAAAACGCAAAGCTTCAACGATGTCTTATCGAGCATGTTTGGCAACAACTTCAATGGGAACAATTTCAACAACATAATCCAAATAATTAGTTTCGTTATAATTTAATGTATTTCTTAAGTTGCCTATGTTTTTTTATCGTATATTTATTTTACGTTTCGTATGTTTTTTATTATGTTGTACTGTATTTTTATTTTTAACGAAATGAATTTAATTTATTTGGAAATTTGAATTAAAAAAAAATAAAGTTGTAATGGTGGGACCTAAATGAAGAGGTTGAGGTTTGTTGTGAGTGGGGGATTTAATTGTGGTTAGTTGTGGATATTTGTTATAGTGATGTGGCACCCATAGCCCCTTCATGACACCTAGAGCTCTTAGTGATCATTAATCAATATACGACGTTCCAAAGACCTCTTTATTATAAGAAAAAATCTTAAGCGTTTAAAGGTTAACGCATGTAATTAATACGATCAACATAAATGTTTATGTGCCATTTTCAAATGAATAACTATTTATAAAGAATTTAACACCTGCTAGACGAGTACCCGTGCATAGCAACGAGATTTTATAGCTACAGATGGTTTATTGATAACAAAAAAAACTTATAGGTTATAAACGAAAAATAATAAAAGTTTCAAGATTTGGGGATTAAACATAATATTTTGATACTCGGTTCGACCTGGGTGGTTCAACCGGTTGAACCGTTCCAGTTGAAAAACGGGTCAATTTAAACCGAGTCAACTTACCGGGTTGGGTAAAAAACGAGTCAAATTTGAAAAAAGTTAGAAAATTCATATGAAACAAGACCATTGTGGCCTTAGGAGACCGTATAAAGGTCTTGATAACTCCAGCAAAAGATAACGAGCAACAAAATCTCATACATCAAAAAATATATAAATCAAAGATACTTAACTTTGGATTTTATTTTGGTTATGTTAATTTGAGTTATAACTTGTTGAACTTGGGTCAAATGAGTAACAAATATGGTGATACACAAAGTTTAATATAGATCTCAAATTTACCAGAGATTCAATGAATTAATAACAGTCATTCATTAAAAAAAAAATTAAATAAATAAAAAAAAAAAACTTTCACTTTTTTTTAAAAGATTAAATATCTCGCAAACCGTTAATCGTTACAAGAAAAAAATCATACCATCGCGATGAGAATTAAATTATCTTTCTATAGATATGCACTTATATATATTTTTAACATTTTGTTTTTAAATTAATCAATATACGGTGTTCCAAAGACCTCTTTATTATAAGAAAAAAATCTTAAGCGTTTAAAGGTTAACGCATGTAATTAATACGATCAACATAAAATGTTTATGTGCCGTTTTCAAATGAATAACCATTTATAAAGAATTTAACACCTGCTAGACGAGTACCCGTGCATAGCAAGGAGATTTTATAGCTACAGATGGTTTATTGATAACAAAAAAACTTATAGGTTATAAACGAAAAATAATAAAAGTTTCAAGATTTGGAGATTAAACATAATATTTTGATACTCGGTTCGACCTGGGTGGTTCAACCGGTTGAACCGTTCCAGTTGAAAAACGGGTCAATTAAAACCGAATCAACTTACCGGGTTAGGTAAAAAACGAGTCAAATTTGAAAAAAGTTAGAAAATTCATATGAAACAAGACCATTGTGGCCTTAGGAGACCATATAAAGGTCTTGATAACTCCAGCAAAAGATAACGAGCAACAAAATCTCATACATCAAAAAATATATAAATCAAATATACTCAACTTTGGATTTTATTTTGGTTATGTTAATTTGAGTTATAACTTGTTGAACTTGGGTCAAATGAGTAACAAATATGGTGATACACAAAGTTTAATATAGATCTCAAATTTACCAGAGATTCAATGAATCAATAACAATCATTCATTAAAAAAAAAAAAAAAACAAAAAAAACAAAAAACAAAAAACTTTCACCTTTTTTTTAAAAGATTAAATATCTTGCAAACCGTTAATCGTTACGAGAAAAAAATCATACCATCGCGATGAGAATTAAATTATCTTTCTATAGATATGAACTTATATATATTTTTAACATTTTTTTTTAAATTAATCAATATACGGCGTTCCAAAGACCTCTTTATTATAAGAAAAAATCTTAAGCGTTTAAAGGTTAACGCATGTAATTAATACGATCAACATAAATGTTTATGTGCCTTGTTCAAATGAATAACTATTTATAAAGAATTTAACACCTGCTAGGCGAGTACCCGTGCATAGCAACGAATATCTACAGATGGTTTATTGATAACAAAAAAACTTATAGGTTATAAACGAAAAATAATAAAAGTTTGAAGATCTGGGGATTAAACATAATATTTTGATACTCGGTTCGACCTGGGTGGTTCAACCGGTTGAACCGTTCCAGTTGAAAAACGGGTCAATTTAAACCGAGTCAACTTACCGGGTTGGGTAAAAAACGAGTCAAATTTGAAAAAAGTTAGAAAATTCATATGAAACAAGACCATTGTGGCCTTAGGAGACCGTATAAAGGTCTTGATAACTCCAGCAAAAGATAACGAGCAACAAAATCTCATACATCAAAAAATATATAAATCAAAGATACTTAACTTTGGATTTTATTTTGGTTATGTTAATTTGAGTTATAACTTGTTGAACTTGGGTCAAATGAGTAACAAATATGGTGATACACAAAGTTTAATATAGATCTCAAATTTACCAGAGATTCAATGAATCAATAACAGTCATTCATTTAAAAAAAAAAAAAAAAAAAAAAAACTTTCACCTTTTTTTTAAAAGATTAAATATCTCGCAAACCGTTAATCGTTACGAGAAAAAAATCATACCATCGCGATGAGAATTAAATTATCTTTCTATAGATATGCACTTATATATATTTTTAACATTTTTTTTAAATTAATCAATATACGGCGTTCCAAAGACCTCTTTATTATAAGAAAAAATCTTAAGCGTTTAAAGGTTAACGCATGTAATTAATACGATCAACATAAATGTTTATGTGCCGTTTTCAAATGAATAACTATTTATAAAGAATTTAACACCTGCTAGGCGAGTACCCGTGCATAGCAACGAATATCTACAGATGGTTTATTGATAACAAAAAAACTTATAGGTTATAAACGAAAAATAATAAAAGTTTCAAGATTTGGGGATTAAACATAATATTTTGATACTCGGTTCGACCTGGGTGGTTCAACCGGTTGAACCGTTCCAGTTGAAAAACGGGTCAATTTAAACCGAGTCAACTTACCGGGTTGGGTAAAAAACGAGTCAAATTTGAAAAAAGTTAGAAAATTCATATGAAACAAGACCATTGTGGCCTTAGGAGACCGTATAAAGGTCTTGATAACTCCAGCAAAAGATAACGAGCAACAAAATCTCATACATCAAAAAATATATAAATCAAAGATACTCAACTTTGGATTTTATTTTGGTTATGTTAATTTGAGTTATAACTTGTTGAACTTGGGTCAAATGAGTAACAAATATGGTGATACACAAAGTTTAATATAGATCTCAAATTTACCAGAGATTCAATGAATCAATAACAGTCATTCATTTATAAAAAAAAATAAAAAAATAAAAAAATAATAATAAAAACTCTCACCTTTTTTTTAAAAGATTAAATATCTCGCAAACCGTTAAACGTTACGAGAAAAAAATCATACCATCGCGATGAGAATTAAATTATCTTTCTATAGATATGCACTTATATATATTTTTAACATTTTTTTTTTAAATTTCGGCCTAGAAAAATCATATGTGATTTGTGAAAATCACATGTGATTCGATTTTTATAAATCACATATGATTTTTGCAAATCATATATGATTTGTAAAAATCGAATCGCATGTTATTTTTGAAAATCATATATGATTATACAAATCATAAATGATTTTTCTGGGCAGAATTTAAAAAAAAAAAAAGTTTGTCAAAAATATAGAGAAGTGCATATCTATAGAAAGATAATTTAATTCTCGTCGCGATGGTGTATTTTTTTTAGTTTGAAGATTTACCGTTTGCAAGATATATTGTTTAAAAAAAAAAGGTGAAAAATGATTTTTTTTTTATTAATTTTTGATAAAAAATGAATGACTAAAATTGATTTATTGGCTATATGGTAAATATGAGATCTAAATTGATCTCAGCTCTACGATGAAATGAGTACAAATGTCAAAGAACAATTAGCTATAGATATATTAGAACCTATAATAAAGGGCAATAAGGGTTATGTCCAATGCATGCTTGAAGCTAAATTTGGTCATAGTCTTGATTAAAATAATTAAGATCTACGTAGAATGAAAATGAATACATCTTTTTTCCATTGCACAATGAAAACTAATGTGGTCATAAATTCAGTTGACATGCTAACATCATGCTTATTATTTCGTCATTGTTGTATCGTTCACCAGTGGCGGACTTATGCTTTGTATAGGTGGTGCCCGGGGAACCACCTTGGACGATAACATCTTTTAAAAGCGATGAAGAAATTCTTTTAGGAACCACCTTAGAAATTATGTGGGAACTACCTTAGAAAAAAATTGGACAAAAAACTTACTTTTAGTATAAAATATTTTTAGCCCAAACCCAATTAGCCCAACAAAATTAACCCATTTAATAATAATAATAATTTATAATACACTAAAAAAAAGATAAGCAATTGGCAGGCAGCCAGGCAGTCGCAACTCAATTGTACGTGGAAAAAGATAACGAATGAGCATGATCTGAGTCATGGATGAATAAAAATTAAAGTGAGTCTCTCATATAAATTACATATATTTAATTGTATCATATTAAGTTACCTATAGTAATAGTTGTATTGTTGATTTTATCGTATTAATTTACCTATTGATTATTGACTAGTTGTATGAATTATGATTTGCTTATGTGTTGTATGTACTTGTAATTTTGTTATTTTTATATAATTGTATTGTTGTATTACTAATTTACTATAATTGTTAGATTGTTTATTTAGATTTTAGGGTTTAGTGTTTAAGTTAAGATGTTATGTATCATTGTATCATGTATGCAATTAAATGATTATTGATTAAGAGTGAAGCGTGCATTTTCGGCAATGAAGCTGATTAAGAGTGATCTACGTAATAAGATGGGGGATGACTTTATGCACGATTGTTTAGTGTCGTATGTTGAAAAGGATATATTATAAGGTATTAGTAATGATACAATCATTGCTCGTTTTCAAGCTATGAAATCTAGGAAGACGCAATTGAAACTGAAAAATGTGTAATCGCATTAACTATTATGTTATAATCTATGTTTATTTTTTTTTTCATTATCGCATCTTGTTAAATTGGATCCGACCCGACCCGACCCGAAATTTTGACCGGTTGGGTTGGTTGACTCATCGCATTTTTCAACTTGACCAAATTAAGGAACCACCTTAGATTTCCGCCTAGGTCCGCCGCTGTCGTTCACGATAAGTTATACTTGGTATTAGTTTATTGCACCGAAGGTTAGAAAAATTTGTGAAACCGATAACTTTAAGTGAAAATAAAAGTTTCATAACTTTACATGGTTATATGTTTGTGAGTGTTGGCATTTTAAACAATGTCTCTGTAAAAAGCATAAACATCTTTAAATTGTTTTGTGTATGCTTCTGTGGTCACTAATTATTTTTTATGTAGTCTCGAGCTATAGAACTTACAAGAAACATGCAAGCTCACAAATAAGTTATATCTTTGTGAGCCATTAGAGACGTAATGACCGATTCGTCTAATTTGTTTGGTTTTTAATTCTATATTCATTTAAAGCTTTAATCATTCATTTACTTTGTTTGCATTTTAGGTTGTAAATGTTTATTTGGGATGATGATTGGGTTTGATGAATGAGATAAATGTTAAGTCTTGATTTTTGTCATATAAGTTTGTATTGTGAATTCATATGAGATAAATTTCACGTTTACTTGACAATATGACATAAAATGGATGTGCTTTAGCTGTTTGAAAACGTATGATTATTTCACGAGTTTGTAGCATGTTCGAGGTATAAGGATAACGAGTTTATTGCAGCTACTTCCGTTAGATTATTTCACCCCTAATCGATCAAAGATTGTTGTTATATTATACTATGTTAAGAATTTTTGCTTGAGTTGAATTATCGTATGTTACAACTGTTTGCAATTACATTTTGATATTTTCACGTTCTATTTTGTACATTACACGAAATACTTTACCACAATATTGCATATCATTAATTGTCTGCCGCTAAGAATTTCCGTTGCTATGCACGGGTACTCGTCTAGTAATAATAATGTAGATATTATTCTTTATAGCCTTGATATTTGAAGTCAAAGTAACTTATATTGCCTTAAAGTATTTGTACTACTAACACTGAAATTGTACTCAAAATTTTAAACTAAAACTATCTAGTAAGATTTCTTAGCCATTACACTATCAAAACTTGCTCACAAAGTCATTAGACTATCAAAATTTGGTAACTAAATCACTTTGCTTTGTGTGTTTCTTCACTTGAGTCACTACTTTTCTTTATAGTTTTATTTAAAAAAAAAATAATAATAATAATTATTTCAATAATCGGTAACCAATATCAGCCTTCTAATTTATTAAAAGTATAAAATTACGTGTCATGTCATACAATACGTAAGGTAGGACGGAGTGGACGTCGGGTTCACCATCGAGCTCAAGAGCCCGCTCGGGTACACCATGTTGGTTTTATGGATATAAATTAGTAGACGTGAGTTAGGATCGAACTCGAGACTATGGGATTGCACACTTTACGTATGAGAATTTAAAGTTAATAATTAAATATAAATGTTATATTTATTTATTTATTAAACGAAATAACTAACGAACGTTAAGTAATTAATGTAATGGATTAACGGGCGTTAAAGGTATTTGGAAAAGGACTAGATTGCAAAGTTTGGAAGATTCCGGAACCCCTTGTGGAGGTTATGAACCGATCGGCCTAAGGGGATAAGGAAACAAGCCAAACTTGTTCACCAAGTTAGTTGGGTATATATACAAGGCTTAGGGTCTTGATTTTGCATCTCTTGTATTCATTAAGCTAAACCTAAAACTTTGTTTGTGTGTTTTCTTAATACAAACCGATCGTACATCCCTTTAGGATGTCGATTTTCAAACCTTTTCCACATCAAGTTATTTGTTTGATAAAAACTAGCATTACTTTAATTCGGTTTAGTACGTGTGTACAAGAACATAGTAATAACATACTTTTGTTATTATCTTGGATTGAATTACAAAATGGTAAGGGGTAATTCTTATAATCCTATAAACCCTAATTAGGGTTCATCCTAATTGCTAGTTTGTGGATTTGATTCTTGTTCGGCTAGAATCAAGAAAGGTACGCATACTTTATTCTTTAGTTAATTAATTATTCATTATATGTTCCTATACGCTTCCGCATGTGTACTTGATGTTTATTGTTTATATTTATGATTAGTCATGTTATATAATTCCAACAGTGGCATCACGAGCCATTGGTTTAAATGAGTAATTAATTACTAAACACGTAAAAAACGGATATTGTATTGTGTTTGATATGATTTATTCTAGGGTTTTGGTTATGATTATATAAACCCTAATTTTAGGGTTAAGGATTTTGCCCTAATTTGGTTTTAAAAATCTATTATGGATCGAAATTTTTTTTTGGGTGGAAACCCTAAAATTTTTTAGTCGATTTCCTAAATTTTTTTTTAGGGTTTATATTAATTGTTATGTTATCTATATCGAAACCTAGATTTAATATATTTGTTACGTGATAAATTCATGAATAAAGTGTTATGTGACATGGAATTGTATGCGATCTTGTGACAACCTGAATAATTGTTATGTTATATCCATGATGATACATGCATGTTCGTCATGGATGGTTGCTTGAATATTTAATTGTTAAGATTGGTTATGCGAAAATTAATTGTTAAGTTTTATACACATGTATATTTATGATAAATCTTGAATTGGGGAAAACTCCAATTATATACATTAATGAATCAATTATGTGCAATTTGGTATATCATTAATTATGGGTTTACGCAATCGATTCTTCGATGTATGTGGCTCACTTTCAATTGAGAGAGTGAAAGCCCTAATTAATATATACGTTAATTTAACCTAGACATTGATTATTAATAGGGTTTTATTGAATAAGTTTCATGTGGCTACTTGTTTACACGTATAAATTGTTTATTATGTGCGCATTGTTTTTAGTTGTTTATATTTTTTATTGGTATTACTTGTTTGTTTATTATGTACGACAGTTTTAAGCAAAGGGTAATTTTGAATAGAAAAATAATACGGACTAAACAATGGTGAAATTTGATTTGTTTTGGAAGAGTTAAGTATTCAATAGTTTAATTGATTGGTGACTTTGGTACAATGACTGAACGGCTCACCCATTAGAATGAACTATAAAGGGGTTATTTAAGAAGTGCGCACAGTCACACTGAAAGGATGTCTAAGGTTATGCTTTTGCGCTTACCTGGTCCTCTGCCCTCTGCCCTCTGTAAGTTCGAATAGAGCTACTAAGTAAGCCATAAATGTACAAACTCATCTTAAGGGCGAATTAGTTTTAATTCCATGCGCCACTTCGGTGGTAATTATCCGAAACACTAAGTGTTTACACTTATGCAAAAGTACGGTATAATGGATGATGATTAACACTAAATTCCTTGATTGGTGAACCCAATACCTCAATCAAAACTTTGATAATTTGATCTTTATGAATTGGTAATAAAAAGTTTTTTATTAAATTTATGATACAAGATGAATGTATGACATCTTTGTACATATTTGATTTAACCACATAAAATCAAAACTAGTACCCTTTTAAATTAAGGTATATGCCATCTAATTAAAAGGAACACTTGAAGTTGCAATTTAAGTCATGAGAGTACTTGGCTAGATTGTGATGGAGAGGTAAATCTCTATGTTAAGTGAGACCTTACATGGACATATTTGCAGTTCTTTAAGTTAGACACTTAAGTTGAGTAGGAAGTGAGATCTTGGACTCAATGGCATAAGATGGGATAAAACATGTTTATATTTGCAATAGCGTTGGAAAATATAAATCCCATAATGATCTAGGAGTTGGAAATTGTTTGCCAATTATTGTTCGACAGATTACCCTATTATGTGCTTTCGTTACTAGCAGATCAACTGATGTAATGGAACTGCGATAATTTGGATCCTAGTTTTCGAGAAAATTCTATGGTTATATGAATATTACCTTGGGTATTTTATTTTCTTGAAAAGTTTAATTATCGAAAATACTAAAATTGAATTTTGCTAATTCTTTAAATGTATTAATGCAACATTAAACCGTAAACGTAGGTTATTCATGTATTGGTAAAATTGATCTACACCTGTAAGTTTTTTGGTAGTGTCAACTTTGCTAAGAGAATAAACCTAGTCCTCTTTTCACGCGAAAGAGTGATATTCAATCCTATTCCTTTTCATGAATGAAGAAAGGTATGATAGGACAATTAGAATTGTCTAAATTCTAAATACATAACTCGTAAGCAAATTTTAATAGTTAAGAAAATTGCATATTTCTGAGTTATTAAATTAGAAGCTAGACTAATTACTGTATAATTGGTAAAAGACAAACTAGCATATTTTATCTAGTTGTTGTGCTTTGACCATTTAAAAGTACTACTTACAATTGTTGGAATAGTAGAACTATTAAGAAAGAAATTGCATGCCCAATTTTTCAAGTTAATAGCATTGATGGATAAATTCATCATCTACATAGTAGAATACATTCTTTTAAGTACATTTGTAATTGTTATGTATGGACTTTCTCAAAGGTGTAGGGAAGTAAATAGAACACTATTTTCTTTCACTGGTTCATGAAACACTTACAATGTTGTCAAATCCAGTGGGAGTGTTGTGTTCTTATTACTGAATAAGGAATTAATGTAATGATCTCTTATTCAGTGGGAGTTACAAGCTTTGTCATCTTGGTAGTAACTCAGATTATCTCTAGAATGTCTTATGATAATTACTTTCCACTTATAGACACTTATGTTTTCAAGGATAGTCATGTACGTTTCCTTATTAGACAATGAAGTGGTTCTACATTTACTAGTTATGCTAATATCAATGACACAATCATATTAGTCACATAAACAAACATATGTCGTGTTGTTTATCTGCTACATGATGTTGTTCCATGCACAAGTGGGAGAAATCTATATTGTGTGCAAGGTACAACATATAAGTATATGATTTAACGGATTCTCTTGACTGCAAGGTAAGAGACTAACGTTCTAATATAACTTGTACATATCTAATTCAAGAAACACTTGGTGTTACAATTTACGTCATGTGAGAACTTGGCGAGATTGCAACAACAAAGTAAATCTCTATGTAAAGTGAGATCTTGCATGGACATATTTACAGTTTCTAAATTAGACAAGTATTTAGAACATGTGTCAAAATGATATATAAGACTACTTCAAATTAGATTTTTATGTATTATTAGAATGACATAAATGAAGAAATCTAATACTACTTCAAATTTGTTTATTTATGTATTTTGGAATGACATAAATGAAAAATAATATAGTCCTGCATTATTGTGAAGTAAAATAAATTAACTTGAAATTACTATTGAAACCAAGAGTTGTGTTTATAATTACTTTAGTTAAACATGTTTATGATTCATTGTAAAGACATAAACATAAAGTCTTTTAAGACTTATAATAAAGTAAGACGTTAACTTGTTATGTTTTTTAATTAAGACATATACAAGAAGTCATTGAGTTGATCAATGATTTATAACGTATAATGGGATTATAACAGTTTATGTTCTTGTTGAAACATGGATATGAAGTGACTTGGTTAAAAGGTACTTGTGTTATAAAGCATGTAATTGGCTTGGAAAGTCTATTATACCATTAAGTTGACTTAGTTGGTAAATAGGTAAGCCAAAAGGAATATGTTTATCTTAAATATTGTTAGATTGTCTTACAATATTAAATTCTAATGAATACCACAAGTTGATGGTATGTTCAGTTAGGAGAATCAAACTCTATTTGATTTGTTTGATTCAAGATAACCATAACTTCTTTCTTAAAAAGTAACAAGGTTAGAAAATTGAGTATGGATTGAATATACTCAATATGACTCCAACCTAGAAGATTAATAAAACACCATTTCATTATGGAATGTGATGAATCACATTAAGTTTTAAAATTGAAGATTCTGAATTTGTTAAACTACTTATGAATAGGTTGTTAACAAACTTAAGTCAGGAATTATCAATGTGTATTTGTAATGTCAAAAAAAAAAGAGAACAATGTAATTTTGCTCTAAATTGCTAAAGTATATATAGATAGTCTATATATTACAAAAGGCAAGTGGGAGTTGTTTTTTTTTTTTTTTTTTTTTTTTTTTTTTTTTTTTATCTTGAAAGATAAAATTACAAGATACATAATCTTCTAAAACACACTAGTAAATATCTTGATGAGGTTAGACATGTAAATGATAGACCTCATGATGATGGAATTTTCATTCATAGATCTGCAAGGATATCTCAGATATTTGACTTATATGCTGAGAAATATGAGTTACAAGATTATAGTAAACCTGATAATCATTATGATGGATTACCAAATATTGAATTGGGAAAATTACTCATACTATGAATGTTAAAGATGCTGTCCATAAAGATAATCAATTTTGGAAATTTGGTTTATCTTAATAGTTAGACTAGAGAATGGAAATGAGTTTCTTCAAAAGAGATGAAAAACCCTAGTGGTTTGAATTTCTATGTAGAAATCATATGGACAATATTCTACACATATTTAATGCATGTCTTATGACAAGATTATTAATCATACTTAAGAAATTAATTGTGATTGAATATCCTTTTCTAGACACATTAAATATATAAAGATGATAATTGTCATACTTGTTTTCATTAATATGAAATATGACAATGGAATATCAAAACTCTTTCTTGAGAAATTACTTGAGCGAGGACGGTAAGTAATTGAAAGGTTTTTTGAATTCATATAATCTTTGAATGTGTATGAAGTGCAAATAATTCATGAATGGATAAATGCATGCATCTATGAAATTATTCTTATGTTTAATTATTAAATCCCATTTTCGATTTATAATTAAAGTAAGATAAATTTTAAGTATTCCTGAAAGCTAGTGGGAGTATTATGTTAAGTTTCTTAAATCTTATATGTTGTATAACATATAATAAGTAACATTCCTTGAAAACTAAATGTTAAGTCTTAGATTGGAATGAAACTTCACTTGTAAGATTTAAGAATTAAAACATACAACCTTGAAATATATGTTTATTGTTAATAAACATGTGCAGTAAAATAAATGATTCTAATAAAACATGATATATCATTTGGGAAATGGATAAATATCTTTTGACAAGATAGAACACGAATGAAATCTAAGTTTGACTTGTAGATTCATCATGTACATCATGTTGTGTATTCAAATTGTTGTATCATTCTTGAATGATAGATGATTTGACAACATTGATATCTAATTAAAAGTTATTAGATAACTTGTGTAATGTATATTCTAAAAGAATTACATCCTCAGCCTGGAATTGCTCCTAGATTCTATGGATGAACAATATGTCAAATGTTGTGCAAATTGTCATCAGCTTTAAACTTGAAAGTTTGGAAAGCATCAAACATTACACAATAAGATATTAAAGTTTACGGAGTTTTAATGAGCACATTGTTGTTTGTATACAATGATGCTGGTTTAATTGAGATGACACTCAATACTAGTCGTGGTAGGATTTCATCCTTGTTAATGGCCATGTGAACTAGTTGTGCTACTAAAGCACAGTTGCATTATACATTAAAAGAATAAGAATACTTTAAACTTTAAAATTGTTTGAAAGTTTAAATTGTCATAAATTGGTGATAGAGGATGTCACACACTTTATGAATTATTATGTGAATTGCACATATACAAGGACTTCATTAATTGAATTCTTGAAATAAGTATTCTCAAAATTACGATAGATCATGTTGGTTGATTTATGCATTGTCAACAAGTATGATTGTCATTACTTGAGGCATAATTCATCAACTGGAATTTTCATGCATTGATCTATTTGGTATTTGGATAAGGGATGTTAAACAATTGTTATAATATAAATCAAATACTTGGTATGTTTGATTTTATAATATATTGTATCCTATATTTGCATGTTTAATCCATGAATAAATTTATTTATTCTAAATCGTCCATTGTCGATTAATGATATGGGAGTATCATTAAACTAAGACAAATCTGAGAGATGTGGTAGAATATACTTGAAAGTATATTGATGAGAATGCATACCATTTTCAGATGATATTCAATGAATTGAATATAGGACTTATCCCAACTACATAATTACTTTATGGATATTGTTGTTAAGTAAATTATGAATAGTTATCCTCAGACTTGAGATACCAGATAAGTGTCATGAATGTAGTGCACTTCTGTGGAACAACTTAACGCTATACGTAACTGGTAGTCATAAGGGTTGTTTCCTGAAGTGTTGCAAAGTTTGTGGGTTATTCTCGTAGTTAAGATAGAATTTGTTCCTTCAAATTTATTTTGGAGTTTAATACTGCTGGGCCCCTCGTAGGGTTGACAAGATGTTTGCATGGCCATGCCCAAAGTTCTCCCCTGAATATGTTCAGAAGATTTGGTAATCTTGTTCAATCACTAATAACGAGAAACAGAATGGTTGAATAAAGAATGACTTAATTCCATATCTTTATTTAACATGGTATTAGAAACAAAAGGATAATAATAATGAGAAATCATTAAAAGGTTTTCCAGGAGCCTTGCTCGAGTTGTACTAGAGGCATCGAAGTGTTGCTAGACGCTAACCGAATGTGATCACTCTATTAAGATATATCCAAGTGGGAGCTGTTGGTTTTATGGATATAAATTAGTAGACGTGAGTTAGGATCGAACTCGAGACTATGGGATTGCACACTTTACGTATGAGAATTTAAAGTTAATAATTAAATATAAATGTTATATTTATTTATTTATTAAACGAAATAACTAACGAACGTTAAGTAATTAATGTAATGGATTAACGGGCGTTAAAGGTATTTGGAAAAGGACTAGATTGCAAAGTTTGGAAGATTCCGGAACCCCTTGTGGAGGTTATGAACCGATCGGCCTAAGGGGATAAGGAAACAAGCCAAACTTGTTCACCAAGTTAGTTGGGTATATATACAAGGCTTAGGGTCTTGATTTTGCATCTCTTGTATTCATTAAGCTAAACCTAAAACTTTGTTTGTGTGTTTTCTTAATACAAACCGATAGTACATCCCTTTAGGATGTCGATTTTCAAACCTTTTCCACATCAAGTTATTTGTTTGATAAAAACTAGCATTACTTTAATTCGGTTTAGTACGTGTGTACAAGAACATAGTAATAACATACTTTTGTTATTATCTTGGATTGAATTACAAAACGGTAAGGGGTAATTCTTATAATCCTATAAACCCTAATTAGGGTTCATCCTAATTGCTAGTTTGTGGATTTGATTCTTGTTCGGCTAGAATCAAGAAAGGTACGCATACTTTATTCTTTAGTTAATTAATTATTCATTATATGTTCCTATACGCTTCCGCATGTGTACTTGATGTTTATTGTTTATATTTATGATTAGTCATGTTATATAATTCCAACACACCATTCCGTGTACTGCGGGTTAGGGGGGCGGCTATGTAAATCGAGTTCCGAACTCGCTTGGCTACCTGTGATTCATGTGTGTTGTGTTTGTATTTTTGTCTTTTTTGTTTTTGTTTTTGCAGATACAGGAACGAAAAAGGAATAAGAAGGGTACCAAGGAAGAAGAAGGGTGTGCAGGTACAAAAAAAAACAAAAAAAAAAAAAAAAAACAATTCGGGTACTAGGGTACCACTCCGTCTAGTTAGGGTAGTGTTAGGGTAGAATTGGGCTAGTTTTGAGTTGGAAGGTTTTTATTGGATAGAGGTGAGGTGGCACTCCCAGGGTACTAGGGTACCACTCCCTCCTCCCTAACTTATTTCTATAAGTTAAAATTAACATTTTTTTTTACTTAATTTAAATTTCTCATTTGTTGGGGTAAACGATTTCCCCGTTAAATATTCTTACGCCACTTAAATTTCTCCTTTAAATATTTGCTATATCTATTCATTATATCTATTTGTCTTATAGTTTGTCACTTAGATATATTTTGACTACATCTTCTCACTTTAAACACGCTTTAAAAAAATATGTAAATATTAAAGTTTCTATGTGATAAATGTAAATGCCGCTAGCCCCAAACCATTATTAGTATTCCAACTCTAGCAAATACTTAATAACACCATAATAACTAAAACACTCTCCCAACAATAAATGTTATTCGTGCATGTGGGGTCCCATAACACATTACCAAAAATACTCCACTTACTCACAAAAAAAAATAGAAAAATGCGAACAATGGCCGTGAATGGACCAACGAAGGGAAGAATGACATGGCTACCTGGTGCACTACCACAACGCTATTGGTAAAAAAATTGCCAATGACGTGCCTGTAGGATCCGATATGTAATCAACTTAAACACAAAAGGTGGTGACTTGATGATGGTGGTGTTGATGTCGTGAAGTAGAGAGAAGAGGAGAGGAAGAGAGAAAGATGAGAGGGTTTCTATTTCACACACTTAGCTTACACCTACAAGCGCGCACACACACACAAGTGACACACTTGTGTGTATAGATCATCCAAACACCACCCCAACATGGGCTTGGGCTTGGGTTTTGGTTCGTGGGCTATGGACTAGGATACATAAGGCTATGTTAACTAACATATGGCCTTTTAGCTTATGTAATCTCCGTTAGCCCAATACTAGACTATTACATATTCTATAACAACGTTACATGGTTTATAAACGTAGAATGATCATCACTTTTATCACTATAAGTAATGCTAACATTCTCCCCCTAAGGGATGTCATTCCTTAGATCTTTTAGATGATTTGTTGTGAATTGGTCTTCTTTTGTCTTGATCTTTGAACCTTGATTGCTGAAATAGACGAGCCTTGATCTTTTGTTCTTTTATGCTTTGTGATCTTGTGATATAAATCTTTCATCTTTTCTTACCTTTGATCAATATCTTCATCTTGTCTTTGCTACGTTCTTTCCAACATACTCACACGTCTTGTATAACTTTGAACTTTGATGACATCAAATAACGTCATATTATTAGCATCATTTATCCTATATATATTGCTTGTTTTGCATTATTTTATATGAGATTTGATACTTAGTCGTTTACTTTTGTAAATCTCAGTTATTATCAAGCAATTCTTGAAAGTCAGCTATTTTGGACGTAAATTGGAGCAAAATGGATCAAGTTAGAAAAGTCTATTGAACTGATGAATCATGCACCGTATCATTTTAGATAGATACGACGTATACCAAGACTTGGACGATTATGAAGACCATTTCCTGACTTTTAAGAATACGCTGTATGGATTTCTTTCATACGCCGTATATGAAACTTTGGTCAACGAGAAGATCTGACTTGTTTTACTCTGGATATGACGTATGACATCAACAACATACGCCGTATCTATTTTCAAGACTTCACCAGAATTCCAAGATAAGCTAGAAGACAGCATACGCTGTATGAAGATCTATGATACGTCTATCACTATGGCGGTGTACGAATATTCCAGAATATAATAATCTTGGACCCACGCGAAGTTACCTTGATATGCCGTATTAGATAACCTGATATGCCATATCGACCCTGTTTCTAGAAAGTATAAATAGAAGACCTATAGTCAAATTTTAAGGAGGCACAAGAGAGACACGAGAGGAGATAACTACCAAGTACGAGACCGAAGACATATAAAAGACCAAGAAGGAAGTCTTAAAATTTTAAGACAAAAAACATTACTATAAAATAAAAAGTAGAAAATTAATGTAAAATTTAAAAATTTAAGTCTCATTTAAACCATATGTAACTGCCTTCCAATAATGATACATTTTAATGAAATTGTTTATAAGAAAAGCTCACTAAACTTATAACACCAATTTAATGCTAAAATTTGAAAAATAAAAGTATTAACCAATTACACTATTAATAATTTAGACGTTCTACTTTTGAAAAAAATATCTCTACTACTTTATAGTATTCGCAACATGTTAAATAAGTAAGTTTAAATGAAAAATATTTGCTCGCCAAAAAAATAGTCATCGGGTACCCGCCGCCGCATTGCGCGAGGTACCCTTCTAATTATATATATATATATATATATATATATATATATATATATATATATATATATATATATATATATATATATATATATATATATATATATATATATATATATATATATATATATATATATATATATATTTCCAATGATACAAAAAGAGTATATATATAAATTATGACTAATTCATATATTAAGCCTAATAACTATGTACTAACAAATATAACATGTAAAAATAAAATTACGTCGCAAATATATATAATTAACTTGCTTTATTTGTAAAAAAATGAAAAAAAAAAAAAAAAAAAAAAACCCGGCCAGATCTCAAGAACCGGGTTGACCCGGGTCGCTTCAAACCCAATGAGTTTAGTTGGGTTTGGAAAATAAGCAACCCGATGTAATTTGACCCATTTTTCTGACCTGAACTGGTTGAGCCGGCCGGGTCGAACCGGGTTTCAAAACTGTTGGGTCCGAGATCGACCCAAATTGTCACTGACAAATATTAAAACATAAAATAGTATAATACACCATCTGAAGGTCAGTGAACATAAGTATATGATAAAGATCAGAGAAAATGTCACTTCATAACTATCAAAGTGAACCTGATAGTTATAAGAAGTGAGATACTTCGTGATAAGTATCAGAAAACATGTCTCTTTGATTATTATTCAGAAGGTGTTACTGATAAAAGAAGTAGTGAGTGTTGTATAAAGCTCAACCAACTGTCCAACTTCAGGGACGTCAAAGACCAGCTGAAGAAAACACTTCACAACTGATGCAGTGTCAGAGAGTGATTTAAAATGAGCTACAAACAACACCAGGGTCACTGAGATTTGACAAATGTTTCTCCGACTCTGAAGATTTAATTTGGTTTTTACAACCTCGGTCTCTTTATGCATGGGCGAGAAACTTCTTGAAATAGATAAGTTCAAGTATGTGGAAAACTAGAAGGGGGGGTTGAATAGTTTTACCAATTAAAACTTTGTTTTAAAATATTTAGATCGACTTATGTTAATCTATTTAGATGTGTATGTTGGACGTTCATAGATAGATATATAAAAGTGTAATGAAAGATAAAAAGTAAGAGGCACATAACCACGACACGAGTATTTATAGTGGTTCGGATACAAGGACACCTTCATTGCCCTACTCTACTCCCCGAGTCACCTACTCGAGAGTTCGTAATCACTAGACGATACCAACTTCTTATGGCGGAGAAGCCTTTACAACGTCGCCTACTCTTTTTCCGGTACTAGGCTAACCACCGGGTTCTTTCACCAAGGAGAACCACACCTACCACAACGTCGCCTACCCTTTATCCGGTACTAGGCTAAGTACCGAGTTCCATTACAATAGAGGAACTACTATCCAACACTACACAACACCTAATCCCAAAAGGAGACCCACTCCTTATTACAACACCATCAAGGATATCAACATCCTTGGAAACTAACTATCACTATTTGTATAACGATGCACCTCATCGATTATACGACCTTGGCATCCTTCACTAATGCCACTTGATTTGACTCATAGGCATCTTTCACTAATGCCCTTGACACGAACGCTTGGCACCTTTCACTAATGCCTTCGTCTTGACACCTTTAGCATTCTTCACTAATGCTTTTGACACGGACGTTTAAGCACCTTTCACTAATGCTTTCGTCTTGACTCTTTCGGCATCCTTCACTAATGCCTTGGACACAACACTTCTATGGAGGAAGAAAGAAGTATCAACAAGAGAACCTCAGTAGTCTTGATGATGACGAAGCATGGCAACTCATGGACTTGAGCTTGCTCGACTTCAAGGAGTGGTGATCTCGTCTTTAAGAGGAACCTAGACAAACTACATAGAAAGATCCTTTAGGATCAGTGGTTAGAGAGTTACAATACTTGGGGAAAGTATGTGTGGGAGTGGCAACCCAAAAGGAAGAAATGGCTCACTATTTATAGAAGAAAAACAACTACTGTTCCATGGATCCCACGGATCCCTCCCTTAAGGGATCCGTCTAGTGTATCCTCAAGGATCCGTGGGACGCTCCTCTTTGCCCATGGGTTTTTTGGTCATGGGTCATGGGTTATGGGTTGGTCCATGGGTATTTCCTTAGATACAATGTATCTAATAGATGCAATGCATCTAGTCAAATGGATATGGGTCAATACCATGGGTTATGGATATGTTCCATGGGTTGTAGTTTTTACCCATTATAATACATACTAGTTATGTATATATTTGCCCAATATGTAAACACTAATTGTTGTACATATGTATTATTAAATCATAAAATTACTTATACTTGTTTTAGTGTTTTATGTGAAAACGTAAGTGTGTTAGAAAACTATTGGCTCAAACCATTTACGTATTTTATTTGTTTCGTTAAAATGATTTTACGTTTGTTATCGACAAAACATTAGAAGATTGTAAAATATAAATAAACGTTTTTACGGCTTATTTGTATTAACAAAGTACTTATCGATATACGAGAAACATGCATTGGGACTATAAGTTGTCAAATCGGGCAAGACGAAAGCCTACTAGGCACGTGCCTACCTATTGCAAGTTGGCAAGTTACTATGTACCCATTTGCATAAGATGTTTCCCCTCCTATATAAATTGAAGGTTGTAACCAAGTTGTAACACCCATAAAATCGGATCGCAGCGGGAGAAAATATTTCTGGGGTATTACTCAATTGATACCACAACAAAAAGTACAGAATAACATATTTTCCTTAAAAGATTCCAGTTATTGCAATAAAACAAGGTTTACATCACTGTTTTAGTGCGGAAAATACAGGCCTATAATAAAGCGGTCCTCATATATAAATATGAGAGTCGTCTATGACCATACCATGCCATTGCTTTGCGCCTTCAAAGTTTAGCTATCGCATGTAATCCTGAAAATACATGCTAAAAAGTCAACACAATGGTTGAGTGAATTCATAGGTTTAGTAGTAAAGTAGTTGATCACAAGATTTAAAGTTTATGAAACAGTGGGCTACGTTGGTATACACCCAACGAAAGAAGTTGTTATTGCCCTAAGCTCATGATCAAAACCTTAAGTATTCCAGCTTTGTGTTAGTGTCTACGCAGCCAAGCACTTGTAGGCATCTAAGTACCCATGTAGGTATCAACGTACCCAAGTAAAGTGGGTATCAACGTACCCAAGTAAAGTAGGTATCAACGTATCCAAGTAAAGTAGGTGGTTACACACCCAAGCAAAGCAGCAATCTACGCAAGTAAAGTAGCTACCGGTTTCTAATTTAGGCAATAATAAAATCAGAAAAAACATTCATTTGTAAACAATTGTGATCATAGAAAAAGTAAGTAGCATGTATCTTCCCTCATGGATTTTATAAAAATAGTTAAAGTAAAGATGGGGCTATGAACTCACCTTGAAGCAGTAGATCATTTAGCAGAAAATAAGGAATTAAGAGACACTGCACAACGGTAACCGAATGGCTCGACCTATAAGATACGATTTATCTTAACAGTTATGACACGCTAAAATAAAGTCATGAAATTAAGTTCTTCGAAGGATGGTTACATCAACGCTACATGTTGATAAAAGATTTAGTTTTTCAAGTTGTAATAGTAGTTTGGTGGTTGGTTAAATAGAATAAATCAAAATATGTAACATATACAACTTTATGAAAATAAACAAGTATATAGTTTGTAGCATGAATTATATAATAAAGATGAACAACCTAAAATAATCAAAGTTTATATAATACATACATGTATTATATATAAGAAGGAATGTTAGGAATTAGAAATTCCATTGTGAAGTGTCGGTCACCCCAAATATAATCTAGCATAAGTTAGCTCGTATGCGGTTTGTGTAGTTTTGTTGGGGTTTGATGCGGTTTGATACGGGCTGTGTTTGTTGACTGAGTTTTTGTGGTTCGAAACATTGTTTAAGCTGTTCTTTATATCGAGTTTAAAGTCGGAAAATTTTCTGTTTTTTGTTAGGATTTAGAAAATCCATGTTGAAGAGTCGGTCACCCCAACTCTAGTCTAGCATATGTTAGCTCGTAGACATTACGTTATTTACTAGTTATTTAGTTAGTTACTTAGTTTAGTGCAACACCGTGGAGGAAGGACGGGTCTTTACCCACTGTATGCCTGATCCACAGTCCGAATGAGGACGTGTAGTATGTAACTATAAATACCCTCTACCTCCCAAGGTAGAGGGTTGGACCTTTCACTCAATCTAACCTTCTTTCTTTTGTTTTACTTTCTCTCTCTAGAAAGACTCCCATCTTCCACTTTCTCTCTCTAAACTCATATTGTACACCCCATATTTGTGATTGTTTGTGTGTTTGTAAAATCCAATATGTTACAAATGGTATCAAGATCCATGGTTTGATCATCTCTCTTGCATGTTCTTGGATTTCTAGTGGTTTTATATGGTTTTTGGGGTTGAAAACATTTAGTGATATTTGGATCATTTGGATCATTTCTAGTGTTAAAGTTTGAATTTTGATTGTACTTTTGTGTTTAGAATCATCATAAGTGCTTAGGTTTTGATTTGGAAGGCTTGAATCAATGTGGTTAGGTTGTTTTTGGATTGGAAAGTGGTGCTTTTGAATATGTTCTTCGTAGAGACTTGTGGTTATATTTCTTCGTAGAGACTTGTGGTTATGTTCTTCGTAGAGACTTGTGGTTATGTCCAGATTCAATGTATCTGTCTAGAGACTTGTCACTTATGTTTGGTAGAGACTTGACACTTATTTTCGGTAGAGACTTGTAGCCTATTTTTGGTAGAGACTTGACACTTATTTTCGGTAGAGACTTGACATTTATTTTCGGTAGAGACTTGTAGCCAATTTTCGGTAGAGACTTGACACTTATTTTCGGTAGAGACTTGTAGCCTATTTTTGGTAGAGACTTGTCATTTAATTTTGGTAGAGACTTGTCACTTATCTGTCTAGAGAGGTAGAGACTTGTAGCCTATTTTTGGTAGAGACTTGTCATTTAATTTTGGTAGAGACTTGTCACTTATCTGTCTAGAGACTTGTCATGTATCTGTCTAGCGACTTGTCAACTAGCGATTTGTCTTCATAGCGAGTTGCTCTTTAGCGACTTGGCCTCTTAGCGAGTTGTTTCTCAGCGACTTGCCCACTTAGCGAGTTGTTCTTTAGCGACTTGTCAACCAGCGATTTGTCTTCATAGCGAGTTGTCTCTAGCGACTTGTGCATCTAGCGACTTGTAACTAGCGACTTGTGTTTCTAGCGACTTGTCCATTGAGCAACTTTTATACCTAGCGACTTGGTGCTAAGCGACTTGTATTCATAGTTAGAAGCGGTTTGATCATTCCATCAGTGCGTTTTGTTGACTTTTCCAGACAAAACTTCAAACGGCTATAACTTTTGAACTGTAACTCCGTTTTCAGCGTTCTACCCATCAAAACGACCATGAGAACGAGGAGAATGGCATGCCGAATGAACTAGGGTCAACCCTTGAGGCCTAAATCCGCTCTGAACAGAAGTTATCGAGGTTTTTATGTTTTTAGACCTAAATTTCTCTGTATAATCGTGCAACAACCAACACAAATCACAACTAAACAACATCTCTGCTAATCCTACAAACAATCATAAGACCTAACACACAATTATCTATCATTGTGTCGATCCATCATTTATCTTAACACGTTCTATTGGTCACTATATCATGGTTTCTTCTTGATTTTGTAAAATCCCGCGAAAGAATCTATTTCTCGGTTTAAATCATAGACTTGTAAAATCCCGTGTATACTACAACATCATGTCTTACACTACTGACCCAGTAATTTCAGAAGTGCTTAAATTGTATGATGCTTTGGATAACAATGATAATGAATGCTACACTGAACGATTAAAGATGTTTGAATTAATCAATGACGATGTGAGATCTTGATTTTCTGAGTACGATGAGAATGAATTGCACCTGCTAATGCTACAGAATGTCATGCAAAAGCAAAGCAGCATTGAACCTTATCAACAACTTCACTCTCACCTCATGTTACTTCTACCCACATCAATGGAACGAACATGTATTGCCCTCTTCCGTCAGGACTTATCCACATTAACAGGAACTTTGTTGTTAAATCTAGAGCAATTGGAGCTACAACTTGACAAAGAGAAGGTTCAAAAGGATAGTTCCAGTGCTACACTTCAAGTGATCTACAAACATTTTCAGTAATTCATTAGAAGGGAATTCACATCAGATTATGATCAAGACATGACTGAAATGTCTTTCAAGAGACACACTGGAATGGAAATTTGCGTGTTCATAGAGACACTTATCCATCTCATGGATAATGTGGAAAAGTATATTTAGGAAGTTACTCAGAAAAATGAAAAAATGGATGAGAGTCTAGTACATTTGACGGAAAGTTGTGATGAGTTGGGTAATGCATCAGTTGAAAGGTCGAGTGTTGTTGAATGCAGAATATCAGAGACAACAAAGAATGATGTAACCAGCTGCTCAGTAATTCCTGTCACACAAGAAGTGGATGCTGTGATAAAAAAGGTGAATGAATGTCGGGTACAATCAATAAATTGTAGTGTTGAGACCAGTAAGGCATCGGGGGATGGATCAGTTGACACTTAATACAGAGGCTCAGAGACAGATAAGCTTGAAACAACCAGTAGTTCAGTGACTCTTGTTACACATGATGTGGATGCAAATATCAGACCGACAAATGAACAAGTGTCATGTGATGAGGTACCCTTAACTGTTCAACATAGTGCATCTGCTAATGTACCTAAACAAACTGATCTTAATACTGAACATGATTATGATAAATGTTCCTTGGTTGAGGCTGAGTCTAATAAATTCATAATAAATGATATGGTTGATAAAAAAGCTTTTGATGAACTTTCAAACAAATTCTCAAAACTTGAAACACATTGCATTTATCTTGAAATTGCAATACAAAGAAAGGAGGAAAGTTTTCAAACTAAGAAACCATGTAAAAATCCGGAATTTCCTGAATTTCGTGAATTTTTTGAAATAAACGATTTAAAAGCTCAGCTTCAAGCCAACAACTCGACTATCAACAATTTGAAGAAACATATTTCTGATATGCATGTGAAAAGTAATTTGGTTACAAGTAACTCTGATGTTAATGTTATTGATGATATTCAAATGAGAAATGATGAATTAGCGGTTTGTGTGGCCAAATTACTAAAGGAAAATGAGCTTTTGAGAAAGCATCACATAGAACTAATTGACTCTGTCAAAGAAGCTAGAAATAAGTCAATGGAACAAACTAAATCTTTGATAGCAAAAATTGATGAACTCAAAGCTCAACTTCAGGATAAGAGTTTTGTGATAGTTGCCCTAAAGAATGAGCTTAGAAAAACTGTAGGGAAAAGTGTGAACACTAAGTTTACAAAACCATCAACCTTGGGGAAGCCAGTTTCTCATTCCATTAGAGACTGGTCTGTTGTTAGGCAACCTACTGCATTTAAATCTGAAAGAACAAAATTTTCAAAAACACGGTTTGCCTCCCAAGTTGATGTGAAACAAGTTTTGTCAAAACCAGTCACTTCACCTCATATGCCTAAGAATTCACATGATATGAATGACTTGTTCTAGAACTATGATCTAGAAGAAGCTAGGAAAAAGGCACATATTCAAAAAGATGGAATTTTAGGTGCTAGACCTAGGGTGATGAACTCTACGAGGTTTCAAGGCACTGCTAGTAGTTTTAAACCATTACCTAGGAACACTCAACTAAAGACTAGGGATTGGATTGTATCTAAGAGTAGATGCATTTTAAATAAAGCTATTCCCATAGCAGATTACTCTAAGAACTCTAGATCATTTTCTGAATCCAAACAAGTTGTTTGCTCAAACTGTCTGAAATGCATCTTTAAGGCAAATCATGATAATTGTTTTTCGAAATCCCTAAAGAAAGTAAATGCCCATACAAAGGTTCAACCTGTTAAGTCTAGGATTTTCACTAAGTCATCTATTGTGCATACGAAGCAAAACAAACCAAAATCTTCGCCTAGATGGATACCAACTACTAAATCTGTGGAAACTAGGAATAAGGATAAGTCTTCCACTATGCATAAGAAGCCCAACAATCCTAGACCTTGCCATAAGTGGATACCGTCTGGTAGAATGTTTAAGGATGCTGGACTTAGGTGGATACCTACCGGAATGCTGTTTACCGATGACAAAATCAAGGTTGACTGTGAAACTCCAAAGGGTTTGGATACTAATGTCACTAACCAAAATATATGCAATCAAGTTTGTAATATTAGTGCATGTAGTCCTTACTCAGTTGCAGATACTTCGATCCTTCACTACATGGACTGGCTTAAAGTATGGATTACAAATGGATTGATATCTCATAACTCACAGGTTCAAGTAACTCAATCTTGGTATTCATTCGGCTATGATGTTTGAACACAACAGTTCAAGCCTCGTTCTCTAAAGAAAAGAAAAGTGTACGTCTGAGTGCGCTTTATCTTCAAAAGAAGAGAAATCTTCTTATGACGTCTGTTCACTTCAGTTCAGGCCTCGTACTTCATCATTATGGCGTCTGCAGATAACACTTCAGGCCCCATTCCTCAAAGAAAAGAAATGTGTACGCTTCAGTGCGCTTTATCTTCAAAAGAAGAGAAATCTTCATGTTTATGACCATTCTCATCGACATTCTTCATCAACAAGCTTCATGTTTTTCCACGCTCTTTCAACCCTTAAGTGGATCTACATTCATTGGTGTATATTCTTATTCACTTGTTCAAATCAAAAATGGCAACTTCGGATGCAATTTTTTAGGGGGAGAAGAGTGCATATACTACATGTTGATGGATGCTTGAATTATGGTCATATGACTCTCCTTCAACGCCTAATGCTTCACTTACTAAGGATAACTGGGATTCATTATTTAGGATTCATTTTATCACATAGAGGAAAGAGTTCTTTTTGAAGTACATCCACGATCACAAAAGCCATTAAGAAACCATTAGAAAATCAATCAAGGTACTTTATGTTGAAACATAAAAATCTTTGTACCTTGAAAGTTTATTTTCATTTTGAAATGCTCCCCCTCAATATGTGCTTCGAGATTCGAAAGCGTTTAGCACATATGGGAGAGCAGTATGCACATTTGAATCAAAATTATCACCTTTTATCAAATTTCATTATTAAATCACAAATTCTCCTTCAACCATCCACCCCAACGAATTATGCTCATATGAATCTCCTTTAACGCCTAATGCTTCACTTACTAAGGATAACTGGGATTCATTGTTTGGGATTCATTGTTTCAAGATATGTTTGATGAGTACTTCCAACCTCCAACGAATGTTGATCATCTAGTTTCTGAAGCTCATGCTCCAGTTCCTACTGACTCAACTGGTTCACCATCTAAGAAGTACTTCTCGGAATTCTCAAGAAACCTTATCTCTAGTTACTTCAAAAGGCGTTGATAATGACTATCATTATAGTTGCACTCATGAATAATGATCCGCTCTTTGGTATTCGTTTTCCAAATCTTCACGGATTATTGTTCATGAATAATGATCCGCTCTTTGGTATTCCTTTGGCAAATCTTTACGGATTATTGTTCCTCTCAATGTGCACGCTATAAATCAACCACATGAACATTAAGGAAAATGACTACCTCATCCGCTCGAAAACATTATTGGTGAATCTTCCTGATCAATCTCTACATGTATACCTCTAGGAAGAATGCATTGATGTTGAGGAATCATTTGTTCCAGTTCATTCAGTAAGTCAATATACACCCGATTGTAAGTTTATTCACGTGTTGGACATTTGACACAAGTTGGTTACTTCGGAGTTAATCATTTATCACTTATTTGAGATTGAAGTTGACTTTCACAAAGGCGTGTTCTTATTTAATAACTTGCTCGGGCTTAAGATCGGGGTGGATGGTTGAAGACCTGGTTAACTATCCCTTTTAGGAGTTACGTTGTCTTACTCAGTGTCACATGCTATGACGGTGTGGATAATCGCAAGAGGTGTTAATGTCTCATACTTTGTTTGAGTAGTGAGTACTTAGAGATTTGCTTGAAGCATAAATTCTCAACACCGTTCTTCCATCATTAAGTGCAAGCTTAAGTTACAAATGTGGTGAATTCGACTTCAGGTTCAAGTTTGGCATATATGGTCTTCTTCAACAGTGGTCACTTCAAATTGTCTACATATGGGTTGATAAAGATAGTCAGAGAGAGTTTCTGTAGCAGTTGATTCTAACATGATTCATTTGAGCTAATTTTTGTTCTTCTCTATTTCAAGAATATTTGGTATGTTCAATGTGTTGCTGATTCTGAGGTATCAAAACCAGCAAGGGGGAAGGAGACATACATCTAAACACACAACGCGTACACGTGATGAACTTAATACTTCTTCTCTATTGAAGTAATCCCGAGAAAGACAAATGTCATAACCGTAGAGAAACTCCGTGTTTAACTCGTAGCCTTTGGTGTGCTATTCCAACTATTTGGGGGAAGGATATATTATTCTAACTATTTGGGGGAAGGATGTATTATTCTAACCATTTGGGGGGAAGTGGTCTCTGGATACTTTTGGTATGTGTTAAATCTGCCTTCAGTAGGAAGAAATATGAGAAGAATATTTGGAACGTGAGATGATATTGCTGATCGACATCTTCTATATGATTTATGATAAAGTGCTTCTGGTTAGTGCTTCATGTACACAATGTAATGATGATTCCGATGAGATCGCAACCATCAGGGGAGAGATATGTGTACATCAGGGTCGCACAACATATTCACATGATCGAGCTTAATAAGTTATTTCGGATTTGACATCCGCAGAGAAGATTAGTGATTCAAATCAGTTACTGTGATGTCGTTGTTTCTACTCTTGTTGGGTACATGTGTACATTATGGGCTGATTAGTTATATGAAAGATAACTGGAATGCATTTGGTGAAATGAAGATGTTGACATATTGTTCTCCCGAATAGACAACTGCTCAAACTCGAAGAGTAATGTGTACATCAGGGACGCACAACAGGTTCACGTGATAGAGCTTAATCATGTATTCCAGGGTTGATAACCGCAAAGATGATCAGTGTTTAAACTTATTACTTCGGTGTTCTCGTGTTCTTCGGGGTGTTGAGCTTCATTCAATAAGACTGTTTCTCTTCACATTCTACGTCTTGGGAAAATGGTCTTTATTTGAAGATTGTCGGTTTGGGGGAAGCTACCAAAGTCTCACTTTCTGTAGGCTCAATTTCTGTCGTCCATTCAAGAGTCTCGAAAGCTTTGGTGGTGAAAGTTTAAGAAATGATGACTTCTATCTTCTAGTAAGTGATGAACGATATCCTTATCTCGGTACTCGTATCATCATCTTCTTAAACTATATCATCTTATTTGTATATATTTAACAAAAAGAAAATAGAAAAATATAAAATTTTCAAAAATCCATTAAAAAAAAATTGTTTTTCTCAAGACATGTCTTCTGGTATCGATAACATCTACGGTCTTAGAAATGTCATTCAATAATGGCACGGGACTTTAGATGAAGTTCGAGCAGGAGGTGTAAATATTTCTTTTCAAAACATGTCACAAATCAAATGGCTTACAGTTACTTCAGACTGTAACCCGTTTTTAAACCATGGCTTGCTATTATTTCAGATAGCAACCCGTTTTTCAAAAAAGGAAAGTGCTACGCTTAAACGATTTTCACAAAATTCGTGCACTTATCCTAAAAACTAATTGAGGAAAGTATGTCGAAGGACTGCTGTTCCTATACAAATGTTTTTCCTTCTATAAATTCTTCAGAAAAATATTTGTTGTTTTCATAAATGTTGGTAAATGAGTTGCTTGTAAATAAATCAGATTCAGAGTTTTCGTAAAAATTGAAAACTCAATCAATGACTTCAACGCTTTTAAACTTTTCAGAAATATAAGTCATTGATTGAGGGGAAGAATGTTTTCAAATCTATATCATCTAACGAGCTTATCTAATTATCCTATATACTTAAATGTAAAACATGTTAACCTACGTTGAAGGACTAGGTGCCTAGGATATGATTGTTAGGATTAGATGATTAGAGTTTGATGAACACATAAATCCCATGCCTTATATGAACTGATTGATATGTTGGATTGACTTTTATTAGTCAATTGATGTTTGGGTGATACCGACCACCATATATCTATATGTATGTTCACTAACGTATGCAGATAAGATGGTTTATAAGAATGTTCCTGATCCGGATCCCACAAATGAATATGATTGGATGCCGAAAGGAAAGGGCAACTATTTCTTGGGTCGACAAATGAAGAAACAGAGCTTAATTTGATCTCTCTATGGATTGTTGGCACGATTGATGCAACTTCAGAGGTCTCACTGCATCTGCAGACAGTTTTCTTCCAAGCCCTACAACAGCAACAACATAAGCAGCTTCTACACCACCTAACGTATCTTTATGTAGGATAATAGTGATGATACCATTTTTAAACAATTTTTGAATAATATTGTTTTGAAAAATGGAAAAATATTGGTTTTGAAAATAAATTGGACTTAATTTTGGAAATCACCGGACTTCATTTTATCAAAACATAAGTCACTCAATCATCGACTACGGTCATCGATTGAGGGGGAGAGTGATTTAAAATAAAATATTTTCAAACAATATTTCTTCACAAAAAGTCCGGTTTGTACAAAATAAGTGGTAATCTAAAGATTTAATGTTATTTCATGGTATGATTCTCTTTAAAACTCAAAGATCTTTCAAAATGAAATTTTTTCTGTTCTTGTTTGATTGTGAAATTGTTTTATTTTACTTAAAGATCTCTTAAAAACTATCATACCTGACACTAACAATCTTTAATGTCGAAAAACTGTTCCTTATCCATCATTTCTCAAAATTAAATCTTGCCACATCTTTCCCTAAAATTTTCTAAATAATTTAAATCAATCGGGATCCAAAATCTCAATTGGTTTGAAATTTTTGATCGGGGGAGAGATCGTGATTTAAATCTCAAATCGGTTTTAAAGGGTGATTGTTTCTAAAGCACTCCTTCCTTCATGAGCCAAACGATTTTGAAATACATAATGCACATGATTGTGGAGGAGCATTTAACCATAAACCAGAAGAGCTTTTAAATCAGGCATTATGTATGGATCGTGATCTAAACGCTTTCGAATCTCGAAGCACATATTGAGGGGGAGCATTTCAAAATGAAAATAAACTTTCAAGGTACAAAGATTTCTAAGTTTCAACATAAATTACCTTGATTGATTTTCTAATGGTTTCTTAATGGCTTTTGTGATCGTGGATGTACTTCAAAAAGAACTATTTCCTCTATGTGATAAATTCAAATGGATTTTTCTAATGAAATTGTGATCAAGAAATCATTTCAATCAACTCTTGCCTCCATGTGCTAAACAATTTCAAAATCATATGCACATTGAGGGGGAGCATTTCTAAAAGATCACAACAATTAAGGTACAAAATTCTTTGATATTATATCACAAGTACCTTGATTGATTTTCCAAATGATTTTTCAATTGGTTTCGAGAAGGAAAGAACAATACCAAAAGACCGACCAAATTTACTTTATGTATGGAGATATAAGGATGGTTAGGTTAGGTATTCGTTCCCACGATCCCGCCAGAGCCGGAGGGATCTACCCAGGGACAATCCACTAGATAGTGTAGAAGTCCTTAGGTATGATGAAAAAAAGGAGAAAAGGGAGAAACGGGAAGAGTGCGGACTGAGGCTGAGCTAGTACTAGAATAAACCCAACAAGGTTCTAGTTATGAAGTCTTGGTAAGCACTGAAGGGGTTGAAGAATGAAAAAGAATTAAATGTGAAAAGGGTGAAAAGAAATAGCCCTCCATTAATTCAACCTTAGGGCAGAAACCGGGTTCAATACATATGCTACTAGTGTCTACTAAGGTAACACTGGTATTGAAGACAAGACGTCATGGACCCAGTGACGCACTGCACTACAATTTCCCAAGCTACTCAAGTTTCTCTTAAAAGGACTTGTTTCATTCTCAAGGGGAACCTACATTATCTATCGACTTTCTCATAGAGATCATCAATAAATCTCATTAGGACACAATCTATGAAGACTCACTGTTTCACACAATGTGGAAAGTGAGAATATATCTTATGAGTCCTACGCATTATCCTTGTGGTATTGCCAGAACATCTGAGTGATATGCCAACATACTCACGATGAAGATGAAAATCCTTCTAGAGCCAATATCATACAAGCTCTTGGTGGGTGACATGTGAGATCTTCTCGAAAGATCAAGCTTGTGACAACTGGATAGAAACGCTGGGGCGATTCACTCTTGAATCAATCTTGGTCCAGGAATGGAATTGACGAATACTTTTGGAAAAACCGTTCGATGTGCAAATCTTCTTTTCTCTAGCACATCGAATGTGTATTCATATTTCAAACTCAAAAAGTATCTCTGATTAAAAAATATATATATATACTTTTGGAAAAACCGTTCGATGTGCAAATTTCTTCTTTTCTCTAGCACATCGAATGTGTATTCTCTTTCAAATACAAAAGGTATTTTTGATTGAAAATTGATCTTTCTCATAAAACCTTCGTCGTATTGCAAAACTCTTTCTTCTAAGCAATACACGATTGTTTTTCAAATCAATTTTTCATCAATCAGTGAATCTCAATTCGCTGGTTCACTCACTCCGTGTTGTCTTCTTTGAGACGTTCTGGTTTGAGAACAGCTAGAACAGCTGCGAAACCCTGTCAAGGAGATTCTTCGGAATTATACCTGATCACAGGCAGTACTTGTACTGATCAACGGGGAACCGTGGGCCGTGTACCTCAATTCAACGAAAGTGATCAAAGACACTTTCGTGTGTTTTATTGCTAACTGTTGTTTGCATGTACATTTGGACGGTTGCAGCTGATCAAAATTGAGAAGTCAATCCAAAGCCGCATGCTACATCATCCACACTTAATTAAAGAAATCATGACAAGTGCTTATCTACATAACCTGGCTCTGATATTTTTATACTATGCTTCTGCTACGCTGCTGCAAATATCGTGAACCAGTAAAAGCTTCCGCTACTCTGATGAAAAGATGTCATGATCCTGAAAGTGTGAGCATGTCGGTCCAAAAGTCACAACATCACATGATGGCAACACAATAAAGGGTGATCCAGAGATGCACTGTGGCTGATGATCTCACAGAAAGCTCGAAGATCATCAAAGATGTGGATCAGTTAAAGGCCTCCACTAAAAGTACAAAACTATGCGGACTTAGAAGAATCGCTACTAAAGCACAAAGATTGCGGAAATTGAAGAATTGAAGTCTACGAGCTCAGAACTAAAGATAAAGATAGAACGCTAGGATGCAAAATGTATTTCATGGGGTGACCTCCCTTAGGGGGAGATTGTTAGGATTTAGAAAATCCATGTTGAAGAGTCGGTCACCCCAACTCTAGTCTAGCATATGTTAGCTCGTAAACATTACGTTATTTACTAGTTATTTAGTTAGTTACTTAGTTTAGTGCAACACCGTGGAGGAAGGACGGGTCTTTACCCACTGTATGCCTAATCCACAGTCCGAAGGAGGACGTGTAGTATGTAACTATAAATACCCTCTACCTACTAAGGTAGAGGGTTGGACCTTTCACTCAATCTAACCTTCTTTCTTTTGTTTTACTTTCTCTCTCTAGAAAGGCTCCCATCTTCCACTTTCTCTCTCTAAACTCATATTGTATGCCCCATATTTGTGATTGTTTATGTGTTTGTGAAATCCAATATGTTACATTTTTACCTACTTGTTTAATAACAGTTTTTAACATCATTGTTATTGTATCCATGGTCCAAATAAATTAAAAGTCATGTTCCTTTTATGTGTTGTCAAAAACAGTATCTTTGGTCATCTTTGTCCAATAACTGTTTTTAGATAACTTTGATTCTGTTATGACATCTTTTGGTACCAATATGTGGAATTTGTGGTCAATTAATGGTCAAAAAAAGGTCAAGTTTATTGGGTATTCGTAGCAGTTTGTCTGGGCTTGTTAGAACTCTCTTGGATGCGTTTTGAAGAAAGATAAAACATGCTCCTGTTTTTTTAGAAAAGTACAACATGCGACTTGTTCTTTTAGAAAGCAATTTGTCAATTAAGTTAAGCGTTTTGACCCTTAACTAGTGCGGTTTGAGACCAAATCCTGGATGCGATTATCAGTTTTGAAATGATGCAGTTTGACTTTTGAGTCAACTGTGACTTGATTAAGTCAAATGCGACTTGGGTCAAATGCGACTTGTGTCAAATGAGACTTGAGTCAACTGCGATTTGATTAAGTCAAATGCGACTTGTCTGAAAAGAAGAAGAAGTGAAGAAGAGTATAACCATTGATCACAAGAACCAATCACTTATACTACTTCATTGACCTCAAACAATATTCATCATCAAGACAGCAAACAAATAACAAAATGAAAGTGATAATTCTTCATTACAACCTCACGACCTCAGTCCATTAACATCATCAGTCCAAGTGGAACGAAATGAATAGTCATCATGAAATTCTTCATACATGATCCAAGTCAAAACCAACATCATCTAATCCTAGACCTAGACACAACCATGACCCTCACCATCTCAGATTCGAACTACAAGATTCGAACCTATTCAATACTAAAAAATAATTGCAAGATCTCAGATTTTCTCTCATGGTATTCATAACAACATCGAGACATGTAAAGGTCAATCAATCAAAAGAATCACACATCATTGATCAAGACTCAAAGTACAAACTTTCATTAAAGACTCCAACTTTTTAATTAAACATTCAAGAAGATCTCAATCTCTCCTTTGCGTGGGTTTTATGATCTTTTCAGATCAGTACACGAAAGAAACAACCATCATTGATCAAATGACTTAAGTAAAGAAATGATGTCAACAATATTGTTGAATCATTTCTTTGATTCGTTAAAGGACAAAGAATCAATTCAAAATTAGTGATTATATCCGAACATTAAAGAGAAGAAACCTAACAAGTGTGTTAGTTTCTTTCTTTGATTCGTCCAGTCAAAAACAACAAAGGAACAAGATTTAAACCTACCTTGGCTTAATCTTTATGCCGATTCATCAACTCAAGCCATCCCTGTGGCGAGTTAGTTGTGGTCACGATGGTAAAACTTGCCTGGTATTCGTATGATGGATGATGCTTTTTCTTGATCTGAGTTTGAAGTGAGATTTGTGGTTTAATTGGGGGCTGATACATTGGTGTTAGGGTTTCTATGTAATAAGTATTAGGGCAAGTGTGGTGTAGGTAAGTGTTTTATACACCAAGGTATTAGGGTATGCAATGCTTTTCATGGGCTGAGTACTAATTGTCATTAATCTGCTATATTACTCATTAATTGGGCCGGATCTGACGAGATATAGATTGGGCCAACCTTGGATGTTTATCAAGTTTGTTTGTGGGTCGTTTGGACTTTAACGGTGATATGAGAATACTTTGGGTAAAGTGGTATTAACTTGTGCGTTAATATCCGAATGCATTTTGAGTATTGATAAGGTGTATCCGGTCTCATGACTGTGTGGGCGTGGGATGGATCAATGATGATTGTGTGGGCTTGGTAAAAGTGTTGGGCCTTGAACTTCGTGATTATATCCGTATTTGTTACTAAATATCAAATTATCGGGTCTATTGAATATTTGTCAAACGAGATTAATGTGGAGCTGAATTGGACCGAGTTTGAGTAATTTGTGTGATGGTTTGGATAATGGACTGATGGGCGTCTCAATACTGGATCATATTTATACGATTTGAATGATATGAGACTTGATCATGTGTTTTGATGATATTTGATGAAAAGATTTAAAGATAAGATTTGACGATGTCATTTGATGAGAGTTGATGTGATAATGAGATTCGTTATGAGGTTTGATACTTTGGTTTATACATTTACACGATGAATCGTATGTCACGGCTTGAATTGTTATTGGAACTTGGTTAACTATGGGGTTGTTGTATGGTATTTCTCATTTGGCTTTGAAGTGAGGTTTTCCGGGCGCGTTTACTTATTTCGTCTTCTTTCTTTCTACCCTTCCGCGAAGATGACTTGTTTGAACTTATATTGAGTGTGATAAAGACTTGGCTATTTAGTTACGTTTGTGATTATTTCTCGCTTAACCCACAACGTAACTATCACTTCGGTGTCTCACGCAGTTGAGGATACGTCAAGAGGTTTTGTACATTGGGTACACCGTTTCTTCTTCACAAGGATTAGTACAAGCTTAAGTAACAAATCTGAGGAATTTTACGTCATGTTCAAGTTTGGCATATCGGGTCTATTTGTCGTGAGAATACGTGAATGGTGTGTTTACCAAAGTGTTTAATGGTTGTGATGTAATCAGCAATTCTCATGGGTTACTCGATGCCACATAATGTCAATGATACTTCACAGTCTAAGCAAAATCTTTCAAGAATTTTCAACGGTCATGATTTTTCAAGATGTTTGCTTATGACAAGAACTTTTCGTGCAGATGGTCGTACATGTTAATGATGCTTCTGAAAGTTCGAAACCATCATGGGGAGAAACGTGTACTTTGATGGTTTACGGTTAACCTCTAGGGAAAAGGAGTTTATACTACTTGACTTAGTATGGTTTGTGAAGGTGTCTACATTTGGGTAAAGAATTGTTGATGATATTGTTGATGATGGAGAATGAACCATTGAAGAACCGCGAACCGCTGCATGTTCCCCTAAAACAGAAAATCACCGAAACCAAAGTTGTCACTACACATTCAAGCTGACATTGTTTACGGTTTAGTCTTGATTTTGTAAAATCTCACGAAAGAAACTATTTCTCGGTTTAAATCATAGACTTGTAAAATACCGTGAAAATGGAAACATCCGGGTAATAGTAAAGTGCATTTCCGGATCTATCTTAAGGTTTATTCTTGGTTTTGTAAAATCCCGCGAAAGAAACTATTTTTCGGTTTAAACCATAGAATTGTAAAATCCCGTAATGATGGAATCATCCTGGAAAAAGGAAACTGTATTTCGAGATCTTATCTGATGCTGGTGATGCGGTTTCTTCTTCGAAGAAGGGATAAAGGGTGTACTTCATGAATTGGATGTGTTTTTGGATTTTCTTCATGGCAGTTTGGTTATTACAAGGTTTTACGGGGTTATGCTCATTTAACCATGGTCGGGATGAAACCATTATCACAACTCACTTAAAACGTAAAAGGAGGCTAGATTTAAGCTTTTAACCACAAGATGTGACAACGGCGTTAATTCAGTATTATTTATTTCAGGTTGAAGTGAAATATCACGGGCGAGTGTACTTAGTTTCTGAAGGTATCGGGGATGGTTGGATGAAGATTCTTCGAGATCCTTGTTCGAGCTTTTAATATTTTCAAAAACGAAGACTTGGAAATCTAGTTATTTTTTAGTGATTTTTCTTTTTCTTTTACCACTTGGGGGAATTGGGCTCTTACCACCACAAAATAACTATCACTTTAGAGCACTCCCAACGGTAACGGTATAACGCCGTTATAGGCGTTTTAACGCCATAACGCGCGTTATACCCGTTGGAGGGCTTGATCTTCAACGGCGTTATTTTGCAACCGTTGGGTTGCTAACGCGCGTTAATGGCGGGGAAAAAAAAAATTGAAAAACTTACACAATTAGTCCCTCAACGTCTAGAAATTCAAAAAAATTTACAAAAACCCCCTTAACGGCTAGTTTTAAAAAAAAAACAAAAAAAAACAAAAACATTTTTTTACCACTATAAATACCCAACTAAAACTCTATTTTTTTCACACTTCCATTCAAACTTTATATACTTCCTCTTTACACTTTCATATTTCAAAAATCAAATTCGTTCACAATGGATCCAAATCAAGCTGGTGATATTCCCCTGTCTTGGTCAGACGTTGATGACCAAGAGGACTTCCAATTTATGGCGGCCGCGTACGAGTATCACCTTCAGTTGGAACAACAAGAGGGTATTGAATCTCAACATCCTAGTCGTTCTCGTACCCATGTATATCGTGAACGTGAGCTTGCAGAAGAACGTCTGCGCAACGATTATTTCGTACAAGGTTGTAAGTATTCAAACCGGAATTTTCGTAGAAGATTTCGTATGAGCCGGAAACTATTCCTGCAAATAGTTGAAGGTATTGAATCTTATACTTCCGATAATATTCCAGATCATTTTACCTTTTTTAGGCAAACACCCGATTGTACGGGTCGAATGAGTATAAGTGCTCTAATGAAGTGTACGTCTGCCATACGCCAATTGGCGTACGGCACCACACCTGATGCATTTGATGAATACTTGCAAATGGGTGAGAGTACTTCAAAGGTCTGCCTTGATAATTTTAACAAATGCATTATTGATTTGTTTATGCCGGAGTATTTAAGAAAACCAACATGGGCCGACATTCAAAAAATTTATCAACATCATGAAGAAAAACATGGTTTTCCGGGAATGCTTGGTAGCATTGACTGTATGCACTGGGAATGGAAAAATTGTCCAGTGGCTTGGCAAGGCCATTTTGCTAGGGGTGATAAAAAATACCCAACAATTATGCTTGAAGCTGTTGCTTCTCAAGATTTATGGATCTGGCATGTATTTTTTGGGATGGCGGGGGCAAATAACGATATCAATGTTTTAGATAACTCTCCGTTATTCGACGACCTTCTTGCTGACAATGCCCCAAAAGCACCTTATATGGTTAACGGAACTAGGTATGAACAGGGGTATTACTTGGCTGATGGAATTTATCCACAGTGGGCAACTTTCGTCAAATCCTTCACGGCAACAACTGATGAAAAACATACGTACTTTAAAAGGAGACAAGAAAGTGCCCGAAAAGATATTGAATGTGCTTTTGGTGTTCTTCAAGGCCGTTGGGGTATACTACAACAACCGGCACGTGCATTTGAAATTGCCACGATACGTAGAATCATGTATTGTTGCATTATTATGCATAACATGATTATAAAAGATCAAAAATTTGCTTTACGTGACTATAACGAACTGTGGGTGGATCCGTCAGCAAATTTGAGGCAGCGAAGATGGGTTGAAAGATGTGATACGCACAGTCGTAAGGCAAAAGAAATACACGACCGACAAACGCATACCCAACTCCAACAGGACCTTATGGAGCATGTTTGGCAGAAGAATCTTGAACGACATGGACAACAACAAGAGAGCGACGAGGATGAATAAGTATTTGCTATGTTTTTTTTAATTGCAGTGTGTGTGTGTGTGTGTGTTTTTTTTTTATTTTTTTTATTTTGTTGTATTTTTTTTTCGTTGTATTTTTTTTTTTAGTTTCGTATTGTAATATGTTTTAAGTTTTAATGAAATGTTTGTTTTAGTTTAAAAAATGAAGTGTTTGATTTAGTTTAGGGGTTGAAATTGAAAATATGAAATATTAGTGGTGTTATGGTGTTATTGGGATGTTATTGTTGTGGGTGTTTTTTGGGGATGTTAATGTTAAATGTTAAAGCTGATGTGGCGCTGACGTGGACGGTGTTATTGATGTTATGGTGTTATTGTTGGGAGTGCTCTTAAGGAGTTACTTTGTAGTGCTCAGTGTCACATTTAATTGTGGATTTTCAAGAGGTGATGTACGTCTAATACTTGATGGTTGGTTGGTTGAAGAGTATAGAGTACTTAGAGATTCAAAAGGGCATGAATTCTTGGCACCGCTCTTTGTTACATATGTGCAAGTTTAAGTCACAAGTTCGGTTTAGTTTACTTCAAGTCAAATTCATCATATTGTGTTTTCTCCATCAGCTGTCACGACAAAGAGCCTACTGAATGATAATGGGGTTGATTACAAGTTTGCCAAGAGTAGTTGAAAAGAGAGAGATTATGACGTTTGAACACAACAGTTAAAGCCTCGTACCTCAAAGAAAAGAAAAGTGTACGCTTCAGTGCGCTTTATCTTCTGAAGAAGAGAAATCTTCTCAATTATGACCATTCTCATCAACATGCTTCATGCTTTTTCCATGCGCCTTCAGTCATCAAGTGAACCGAACTACTGTTGATTGTCTTCTTATTCCACTTGCTCAATTATAATGACGATGGCGACATCATATGCTACCTTTGAGGGGGAGAAGTGTGAATGGACTACATTTGGATGATTTCACTTACTTAATCAAGAATGGCATCTCCGTATGCAATTCTTGAGGGGGAGAAGAAGTGTGATAATACTGCATGGTTGATTGATATCTGAGAATAAATGGTCATACGACTCCAAACTAATGTAAGAACCGAGCTTCTTCTTATTGGGTCATCTTCATCATGTCTTCGATAGAGATGGTGTACAAATGAGTTCCACGTGTTCTCTTTAAAATTTCAACACCATCTAGTTCTCTATCAAAGCAAGAGTGTTTTCTGAAGGCCACTTCAAGATCATAGTCACTGAATTGACCAACAGAGAACAGTTTATGACTAACATATTAACGAAGCAAGTGTGTTCTTCTAAGAGCCGTTGGTTGACATCTTCACATGGGCGGATATGATTAAATGACAAAATGCTTCCAGTTGCGGGGCTGATTTCCTTGATGAACATCCTCCTGTTCTTGTTTGATTGGGAGGGATTTTAGTTAAGGGAATTTTCAATATATAAGTTAACGAGAATGCATTTGGTGAGAAGAAGATGTTAACTATTTGATCCCCAACTGGACAATCTTGAAGAAGGTCGAGTCTACAGTCTATTCTACATTTTCTGCTGCATGTTAGAAGACTAAAAGACGAATTGCATTTAACGATCCAAAGACTTCTTCTTATTTCAGGCATTTACTTGAAATATTTTCAGTTTAGGGGAGAGCACTAATTGGGGGAGAGTGAATTGTATGATTTAATCCCTAATTAGATTTGCTCACACTGTACTTCAGCAAGTTTATTCTTACAAAGACTTCAAGCGATCTTCTCAAAAGATTTCAAGTATCTGGGCTTATAATATGTTGCTGATTCTGAAGTATCAAAACCAGCAAGGGGGAAGGAGACAAGCATCTAAACGTGAGTAAACTTCATGGACTTAATACTTCTAAGTGATTGAAGATATCCCGGTTTAACTCATGGCGTTTAGTGTCCTTATTCCAACTATGTGGGGGAAGATATGGAAGAGTTAGTTTCTGAAGATAAAAGAGGTACACAAGTGTGTGATGATTTCGATCTCTATCATCGCAATCATCAGGGGAGAGAGAGATTGTGTACATTAGGGATGCTTAGTTGTTTCACTTGAGAGCTTAATCAGTGATTCAGAGATATAATCACTTATTCCGGAGTTGACATCCGCAGAGATAATCAGTGATTCGGCCTGCTTCTTCAATGTTATCGGTTATTCTCTCTTTGGGCATTCGGGTACTTCGGGTTCTTGAGCTTCATACACTTTCTTCAGGGGAGAGAAAAGTATACATCGGGGTTATTCTTTGGCTATCGGACTTAATCTGCTACTTCGATGTTATAAGCTTCTCTGTCTTTGGGTATATGTGTATTCGCGTTCGTGAGCTCTATTCTATGAGACTGATTGCATCAATTCATCTACTTGGGGGAAGTGGTCTCTGGACAACTTTTTGGTATGGATCGCTTCAGACGTCAGTAGAAAAGAAATATGAGAAGATTGTTTTATGTGTGGGATGATACGTTGCTGTTCTATTGGATGATATAACCTCGAACGAAGAATCACGATGATTATTCTTAAAAAGAGCAGCAAGATCGATGATAATGGTGTGCTTCTTTGTGCACCTGGCTAAGGCAAGCTTGAAATAGAGCTTCGAATCTGCTCAACAAAAGGATTTTCGGTTCGGGGGGAAGCTGCCAAAGTCTCACTTTCAGATGGTTCAATTTCTCTCAATTCAGGAGCCTCGAAAGCTTTGGTGGTGAATGTTTAAGAGATGATGACTTCGATCTTCTACAACGGGGCTGCTCGATATCCTTATCTCGGTACTCGTATTATCATCTTCTTAAACTATATCATCTACTCTATCTGTAAATATTTATAAAAAACAAAATACAAAAATATAAAACCAACAAAAAGAAAATAGAAAAATAGAAAATTTCAAAAACCCATAAAAATCAGAAAATTTAAAAACACCAAAAATATGTTTTCTAAAGACATGTCCTCTGGTATCGATAACATCTATTCAATAATGGCACGAGACCATAGATGAAGTTTGAGCAGGAGGTGTAAATATTCTTTTTCAAAACATGTCTCAAAATCTGGCTTGCAGTTATTTCAGACTGTAACCCGGGCTTAAACCATGGTTTGCTATTATTTCAGATAGCAACCTATTCTTCAAAGAGGGAAAGTGCTGCACTTAAACAATTTTCAAAAATTTCGTGCACTTATCCTAAAACTAAATGAGGAAAGTATGTCGAAGGACTGCTATTCCTACTCAAATATTTTTTCTTCTAAAATTCTTCAGAAAAATATTTGTTTTAACTAAATGGTGGTAAATGAGTTGCTTTAAAATCAATCAGAATCAAGGTCTCATAAATTTGCAAAACCCAATCAATGACTTCAGCTTATTTAAAACTTTTTATTAAATGAGTCATTGATTGAGGGGGAGAATAGTTTTCAAATTTATATCATCTATCGAGCTTATCTAATTATCCTACGTGCTTAACTGAAAAAATATATTTGCCTATGTCGAAGGACTAGGAATCTAGGATATGATTATTTGGATTAGATGATTAGAGTTTGATAAACACATAATTCCCATGCCTTTTATGATCTGATTGATATGTTAAATTGACTTTTATTAGTCGATTGTTGTTTTGGTGTTGTCGACAACTATATATCTGTTTGTATGTCTACCTAGGGACAATCCACTAGATAGTGTAGAGTCCTTAGGTATGATGAAAAAAGGAGAGAAATGAGAATATGGGAAGAGTGCGGACTGAGATAGAGCTAGAACTTGAATAAACCCAACGAGGTTCTAGTAATGACGTCTCGGTAAGCACTGAAGGGGTTGAAGAATGAAAAAGAATTGAATGAGAAAAGGGTGAAAAGAAATAGCCCTCCATTAATTCAACCTTAGGGCAGAAAACGGGTTCAATACATATGCTACTGGTGTTTACTAAGGTAACACTGGTATTGAAGACAAGACGTCATGGACCCAGTGACGCACTGCACCTAACTTCCCAAGCTACTCAAGTTCCTCTTAAAAGGACTTGTTTCATTCTCACAGGGAACCTACATAATCTATCGACTTTCTCTTAGAGACTGTTGATATTGAAGAAGGAGACCCTCTCCCTAGTCTCCGACATAGGAAACCAAAATGCACAGGTCTAGAGCCAAGAGATCATCCACAATATCTCATTATGACACAAAATTAATGAAGACTTGCTGTTTCACACAATGTGGAAAGTAAGAATATATTAAGAGTCCTACGCATCATCCTTGTGATTTTTCCAGAACATCTTAGTGATATGTAAAGTATTCACGATGAAGATGGAAATCCTTCTAGAGCCAACATCAAACAAGCTCTTGGTGGGTGACATGTGAGATCTATCCAATAGATCAAGCTTGTGACAACTGGATTGAAACGATGGGGCGATTCAATCTTGAATCAACCTTGGTCCAGGAAATGAATTGACGAATACTTTTGGAAAAACAGTTCGATGTGCAAATCTTCTTTTCTCTAGCACATCGAATGTGTACTCATGTTTTCAAACACAAAAAATATCTCTGATTGAAAAAATACTTTTGGAAAAACCGTTCGATTTGCAAATCTCTTCTTTTCTCTAGCACATAGAATGTGTATTCATTTTCAAATTCAAAAAGTATTTCTGATTGAAAATTGATCTTTCTTATAAAACCTTTGTTGTATTGTAAAACTCTTTCTTCTAAGCAATACGCAATTGTTTTCAAATTAATTTTTCTATCAATCAGTAAATCTCAATTTGCTGGTTCACTCACTCCGTGTTGTCTACTTTGGGAAGCTCCGGTTTGAGAACGGCTAGATCAAGATGCGAAACCCTGTTAAAGAGATTCTTCAGAATTCTACCTGCTCACAGGCAGTATTTATACTGATCAACGGGGAACCGTGGTTCTTGCAACTATATTCAACGAAAGTGAACAAAGACACTTTCGTGAGTTTTAGTGCTAACTGTTGTTTGCAGGAACATTGGACGGTTGCAGCTGATCGATATTGAGAAGTCAATTCACAACCGCATGCTCACAGCATACACGCTTAAATGAAGAACATCATGACAAGTGCATATCTACATAACCTGGCTCTGATAGCTGCAAATATCATGAACCAGTAAAGATTCCGCTACTCTGATGAAAAGATGTCATGATCCAGAAAGTGTGAGCATGTCGGTCCAAAAGTCACAACATCACATGAAGGCAACACAATAAAGGGTGATCCAGAGATTTACTGTGGCTGATGATCTTAAAGAAAGCTCGAAGATCATCAAGATGTGGATCAGTTCAAAGACCTCCACTTAAAGTACAAAGCAGTCGGACTTTGAAGAATCACTGCTAAAGCTCAAAGATTGCGGATGTGAAGAATTAAAGTCTACGAGCTCATAACTGAAGATAAAATAGAATGTTAGGATTCGAAATGTAAAACATGGGGTGACCTCCCTTAGGGGGAGATTGTTAGGAATTAGAAATTCCATTGTGAAGTGTCGGTCACCCCAAATATAATCTAGCATAAGTTAGCTCGTAGACATATCGTTATTTACGTATTTATTAGTTAGTTATTAGCTTAGTTTAGTTTTGTGTAACACCGTGGAGGACGGACGGGTCTTTACCCACTGTATGTCTGATCCACAGCCCGACAGGAGGGCGAGTAGTCTGTAACTATAAATACCCCTTCCATCCTTAGAAGGGGTGGTGCTTCTTTAATCTAACCTTTCATTTTTGTTTAACTTTCTATCTCTAAAAATCACCCTCTCTACTCTTTCTCTCTCTAAGATGGCTTACTAGATCGTTCACCACCCTAGACCACCCGAATTATCAAACAACACATTATGTATGATCCTACAAGGAATGAGAAAATAAAATAGTCAAACTATATAATACATTGCATGTATTAGATAAGAAAATAGGAAAATAATATAATTGGACACGTTACCGAAAACCTCAAAATGATGAAATAAAGTGTTTCCAGTTAAAAGAAAACACACGATTAAGTGTTATAAAATAAATAAAAGAAGTTTTAAAAGTTTTGTAAATTTTTATGTTTTTCGTCTTTTTGTCGGAATTTGTGAAAAGTATAATTTTGTGAAAATATTCTAAGTATAGAAATTTTAGAAAATTCGCCATGACATGTTTGTATATAGGACGTTTCCATATTTTTCAAAATTTCCAATTAACTAATGAAAACTATCCGAAAAATTCACAAGTATCCGTTTCAATAATACATACTCTAAAATATCAATTTGATACAATAACAAACCCGAGACACCCCTTTTGGTTCATCAATACCGAAAGTGCACATATAATCAATAAAGGCTATTCCGTATACTCACTAATCCAAACATTATTTAACCATATTAACCACCAAATATTAACAAAGTTTGAAAAAAAATGAAAAGATGAAAAGATTAGTTAAGTGATTACTTATAAGTTAGAAGAAAAACCCTTTTTATAAATCCTAAACCTTTAAACTCCAAATCTTGAAAATACGATCAAAAGAAGCAAACAGAGCGACGGCGACATGGCATCGGTGGCAGGTGACCGGCGGCGGTGGGTGGCCAGTGACGGTGGGTGGCCGGCGGTGATGGTGGTGGTGGTGGTTTTAGAGAGAATTCTAGAGAGAAGGAGGAGAGAATGATGTTTCTTTCTCTCTCTAGAATTTAGAAAGTGGGGGTGAAGTGAATGAAAAAATGAGGTAGCTTGTTTATATAGTGGAAGCAAAAGATGAGATAGGGGGATTCTTGTCTCAGTTTTCTTTTCGTTCGTCATCAAAATGCTAGTTTTTAATCCGTAAAAATTATATCCTTAACTCGTAAAAATATAATATTTGCAAAAGCTAATAGATTATTAAAATACCTTCGAAACGAGTATAAATAATTAAATACGACAATATTCACCGAAAATATAAACACTATAAATTGGACTTGCGGTGTAAATTAGTCACAGGGACCATTATTGTAAATTTTGTAAAATAAGGGTTCGGGGCTCGTTTAAGCTCGATAACATTTAATTTAAGACACGAAATTTACACCATTGAGTTTGACATAATTTTTCCACAGAGATTTAGTATTCATACGACTACTATCTCATAAATGTTATATAAATCTTATTCAAAATGTTTATTATTTATTGTGTAGTCGTCGGGTATCACGGGTAGGCTTTCTTCATAAAATAAAATCTTAACTTGAATATTCGCGTTTTTAACAAACTTTTTTGAATAAAATATTAAATAACTTATTTAATCATGTTTGTTTAATTAATTTGTGATAACTAAATACAAATTTAATTATTATCGTGTCAGACGCGTTACGTGCCGTCTTTCGTTATATGCGAAATAGTTATCTGATAAATAATCGAATGTGAACGAAATGCTCAGAAGGTAATAATATGAAAAATAAAATTTATTTTGGATTAAGGAAATTTTTCGGTTGACTACCGGTTACGCAGTAACTGAGTTTACGCAACGGTAAACGTTAAATAGTCAAAAAGTCAAAAAGTCAAAGTCAAACCTGAAAAGTCAAAAGGTAAAATAGTCATTTAAAGTTTTAAAAAGTTCCAGTTGTCACATTATTCCCCCGTTAAAAGAGTTCCGTCCTGAAACTCAGTTTGCATTATCCAATGGTGTGGTGTTTGGGAAGATGTGATGATACTTGTAGCAGATTTGGGTCTCACTAGGTTGTTTAAGGGTTTTCTTTTTGTTTGTGGGAGATTACTTAGGTTGTCTGCTATAGGTTGTTCCCTCTTTGATGATTTGGTGAGGTATAATGATTCTTTGAGTAAACTCAATAGGGTGATGGTTCTAGTCTTAACTCCACGATGTTTCACAACCTCGTTACTGTGGGTACCTCTAAGTTTTCTCAATCTTAATTCAATGTGGGGTCTACATCCCAGTGACATAAAATTCAACCTGTTATGATGTAAGGTGGTAAAAAGGGCATGATTGCTAGTCTTTAAGATTTGCTCCGGAATTGTGCACTTTTCTTTTTAGAGGGAAGAAGAAAATTTTGTTCGAAAACTTTATTTAAGTAAATGTTTATACAAATTGACCAAATTAACTTTCCAAGTATTACACATTTCTTTGTTGGGAATTAATAGTTACCTAAGATGACACGGTTTTCAGAAGATTTAAAATTTTGTAAAACGAGTTTTCAATCATGGTGTGGATGAGATAATTCTCACAAAAAAAATTTACGTTTGATATTCCTTAACAAAAGTTTGACTAGAAGAATTTAACCCACCAAAATAGGTATTTCAGAAAAATATCACTACAAGTTTTATGATTTTTACTAAGATTTTGTAAATGTCTGCCTCTGAAATTTAAACATAAAAAAGAGTGCGGTCATGCAGATATGAATAATGTTTTTAAGAGTTATTTCGGAATTGAGTGTCTCTTTCCCCAGGGGAAATAGATAATTTTTTTAATCTTTATTCAAGTACGTGTTTAGTCGAATTGAAATATATATATATATATATATATATATATATATATATATATATATATATATACTAGTGGTCGAAGCCAGCCCATTGGGCGGGCATGTCTTATAATTATCGTTGACATAATTTGCTATAGCGAAAGAAGGAGGGTAATCGTAAAGAAAGAGTGCAACTAAGGTGGAACTTTTCGACCTTAATTTGTGGGTCTTGAGAGGCAAGAAGATTCGTGACATATTGTCTGAATCTCTTAGAACGCTCTTTAGACCGTTTTTGACGTGGATATAATTTGTCATCAAATGATATAAGTTATCAAAGAGTGTCTCATTGCCTAAAAAAAACTAAACAAAATAATAATTATCAATATAAAGCTTTACTGGAGTACTTAATCAAAAAGACCAAATCATCATAGCTTGTTAAAAATATAGAGAATGCGTTCACGATAGCACAAAAGATACAATTTGAAACCCTAATGTTCATTCGGTTCATATAAGAAACAACATCTAAAGTATGTTTGAGTTTTCAACTTTCTTGATCTGAGAAATTCAAACACCAACAGTATCCGCATCAAGTCATCTTGTGATGTTTATACAACTCTTTTATCGTCATTAGAGCTATCCCATGTGAATTTTAACTTCAGAGTAGGTACCGTCTGTAGCACTCATAGCTACGGCCCTAACTCGATTGTTTCCTAATAATTGTTGTACCTCACAAGTCACATTAATTGGTTTACCCTCGATATCTTGGCTCTTAACTACCAGAGCGTTATAAATATTAGGTTATTTATAAACAAAGGTTCATCATTCTTTTTAACTGTTAAACATAAACTGCAGGACAATGGTGATACCTGTCATGGTTACTCAAATCCAAAATCAGCCCAAAGTTGTTATTTCTTGTGCAATCTTCCCTTTTTAAAGCAATAAATAATTTTTGAGAAAAAGTGGTTAGGTCAAACAACTCAACCCGACACATTGAAAATTACCCACTTTGACCCGTTACCCAACCTGACAGCATGCAGCTAACACATACCACTGGCTGAAAGATGTCCCACCCATTTTTCCATATGTAGGTGGAAGGTTACCTGAGCTGGGTGAAGGTGCTTCACGAGAAAACTCAGCCGGTCGACCAGTAGGATCATGCAACTCACTCCTAAATGAAGAGGATGGTGAAGCTGTTCTGTGTAAATCAAAGATGCCAGGCCGTGCTTCCCTGCTTAACTCATATTCATTGGTCTCATTTGACTCATCAAACACTGATATCCTGGGTTCGAAGTATGGAGACTCCAATTCTAGACGAGGGTCACACTGGATCAGTTTCTCAAAGTGCTTGCCTAATAACCCTTGTGGGCACTGTAGATAATGACGCCTGTAGAAATGAAGCAATACATCAAAAACCTTTTAAGGCAGTATCTTCAGATCCCTGATTTCCAAAATGTAAGAAATGGACTATTAGTCTCTTACTTGACGTTTACTGGAGATGGTAAAATGTCAAGTAACGTACTACTATTTTTTTAGTTTGTTGGTGTTTTATTAGAGGTCATAAATGGGCGAGTTGAATTAGCTAACCTCATTTAAGTCAAGGGCGGGAAGAATTAAATCCTGATATCTATACTCTGCATTGCTAACAATCCCAACAGTCACGCCTTGTGAACGAAGCCATCTTAAAACGCAAGCTTTCACTGTATAAATCCTTTGAAGAACTTTCGCAGTCACTTCTCTTAACCTGTCCATCTTTTCTACTGCTAGTTTTACAATAACTGAAATGGAGAATCTACTAAAAACCAAATACTTTCTGGTTTAAACAAAAAGATCTTGAAACATGGTAGATGATCACTTGCTCAATCTAATAACTGAAGACTATGATAGTCAAAGAAACGACATGCTGTAAGCATTTAATTGACTTCATTTGTTACTCAATAAAAAAAAACTAAGAAAATGAAGAATCGCATACTTTCTACATCACAGAATTAAGTTAATTTTGTGTCCAGAAGTGGTAGCTGAAGCACCATGTCGATGACGACCACGATGAACGATTGCATGTCCAACGGTATGAGAAAAATCAAAAACTTCCTGTGAATGTATATAAAAATTTCTTTTAACCATTATTCAGTTATATTTCCATTTATATTACAAACTTAAAAACAAATCAAGGATAAAGCTGGTTACTCGATGATTGAGAACATAGTACGATAAAAAGATATCAACATACCTCAGGATATAATTGACCATTCACATGATCCTCACATCGCATACCTCTAAAAAAAAGTCCCCGCCAGTAAACTGCTTGCCTAAGCATACATTTAAGGTTACTTTTGAGTCATCCGTATGGAAACCTAGATCAACATCTCTATCCACTCCATACTCGACCACAAATCCATGATGGGAATCAAGATCAAATCCTCCAACATCAGTGAAGTAAACTTCACAAATTTTTAAAAGAACAGTTAGAGCGTTCATGTCTTTAAATAATGCTAATTTTCTTAGAGATTGTACCTTTCGAAATATGGCGTACAAAGTCTTTCATCAGTGTGTCAAGAAGCTTACCATGATGTAACGATTATGGATGATTAAAGAGGATCACCTCTGTATCTTATTTTTTAAAAGTTGCTTCTACTGTACCAACCTATAATTCTTGAGCCTCAATTATTTTTCAAACTTCGTTTTATTTCATAGGTCAGTTAATTCAATTCTCTAGCCTCCCACCAGTTTTCACCTTCACCAACCTGATCCAAACTTTTGTACACGTCATCCGGCACTTCCCTTAGCCTCAATGATCCAAATGCGAGTAGCACTGGGCAAAAGATAAAGGAACGCGTACCAATAAGGACTTTAGCAGCAGGGTTGTCAATATGAAGGGACTTTAAGATCGTAGCACCATCATTCGTGACTGTAAAACTGTGGCCTCTACCTGTTGATTGTAATATTTTATCCTGCAAAGTATCAATAACTTAGTATGTATGCATGTATGTATAAATAAATAGATTACATGCAATAAGGTGGAAATACAAACCATTCCCTTAGGACCTAATGTCGTTTTCACCAACTCTTGTACCACCATCCCTCCAGCAAAGGATGACTGAATCGAAATGATAATGTAAAAAACTAACTCATTATACAATTTTGAAATCAGGGAAGGGTAAGAACACTACTCACCATTCTTGCCCGTTCACCCTTCTCTTCAGTAGCTTCATCTTTAAAAATTCTTTCAACCTAGACACACCAGCCAGCCAGCCAGCCAACCAACTAACCATCAAGTTAAGGAAGGGCAAAAACAGTAATAGTAATTACAGGTTTTACAAACCGCCATGTGAATCGGAAGGATTTTATACTCTGTATATATTAAACAAAAAACAAAAACAAAAAAGATCAGGTTTGTTATTATACATAACGTCAAGATGATAATCATCAGTTTCATCCTTATTGACATCTACTTCGATCTCAGTAACTTTTGTGTTATGTCTATGTTGCATCTTGACTAATTCATAACTACTCAGTTCCAAATCCTTAGTATCCCACTTTTCATAATCATAACAAATCATGTTCTAACTCAAATTTCCGTCCATTAACATTATCAAATCAACGCCTTTGATTTGTTATAATATTTCAAGTTTGTTGAAAGTTATAAATGTTTAATCACAGTCAAGCAATTCAAAGAAACATCCAACAGCTAGAGACTGTTCATATATAGAAACTCACATAGAGCAACTATCATGCCGTTGTATCACTCCTGCTCGACCTGTATTATACCTCCTGTTTTTGCCTAGATGGAATTGAATCAGTAAAAGAATGACTAAAAAATTTAATCCAACGTTGAAATAATCGATGTATATGTATCTTATAAAAGCTCTAATCCATCGTAAAGCACTTGGATACCTGTAAAATTCCTAAAAAAGGTTTTAGCAATGGAGACTGGTCCAATACATCCTAGCTTAACCATGAAGCTGATCTCAGTGTCTAACATCAAAAGACACAAAATGTAATAATTAAAAATACCTGGAGCAAAAAGAAAAAGACAACTGGTAACTTATACTTGTGTTAGTAGTATGATAAGGAAGACAAAGACAAATGCTAAATTATACTTATGGTACCAGTATGATAACGCAGACAAAATATGTGGGAGGAAAAAAAAGCAAATGCAAACGTATACCCGAGTTATGTTAACCAATGCTTGGAACTCCACGACTTAACCTAATTATAAAAGAGAACAAAGAAAATTATGTTAATATAAGAGCTAAAAATCTTTTATATAATATCAAAATAAACAAATATGTTGTTTGTTATACTTTAGCTGTAATATTTAGCTTGTTTTTACTATGAATATTGATTGAAGGTAGAAACATTCGCTGTTTCTCAATCTTCCATAACCAAATTATGGACAACAACCACCAAGTGTCCAATGGACATACTGTTTAAATACACTTAAAAGAGCTTATATCAATTTATCCAATAGTGTTTTTCCAGTTCCATGAATTAATTGAGAAGTCGCACTTAAAAATTTGAGAGATTATATTGACAAAGTAAAACAGTTGCTACAACATATACGAAAACTATAAACTATGCTAGATGTAGCTTGAAGACAATTTGTTTTTAGTTCATTCGGTTTGTGATAATTATGCTATAATAATGATATTAACAAAAGTAAAAACACTATCATTATACACTAAATTGCAGCAAACAAATTTAAAAAAAAAAATCAAAATAAGAAACAAAACAAAAAAAAACCTCTAGAATCACATAAAATCAAGAATAGCGTTGTTTGGTTTGACATCGTACCTATAATTTCACACAATCATTGATTAGCAGACAATAAACATTATATCCAAAAGAATACATATTCATAAAATACATAAATTGAGATAAGAATATTATGAGTTCTAAAGAGACTTACATGTATATCCAAAAGAAATCGATTGATCATTAGGGCTATGAGAAAAAGGATGCGAGTGCAATCTGCTGCTGTTGTTACTTGTGGCTCATCTGGCTTTCTATGCACCCTGGTATTTTCAAACCTGCAAACACAAAAGAAGATCAACATGAGAGAATTGAGAAAAAAAGGTTGAGGAAAAGATGAAATTAGGGTTATATCCAAAAGAAATCGATTGATCATTAGGTTGAGGAAAAGATTAAATTAGGGTTTGGAGACATATTATGAATGCACTGAGATTTTTTTTTACGTGATATATATGGGATTTCAATAAAAAAAATCATGCATTAATAGATTATTGGCATTTATAGATTATAATATGCAACATAATTATCAAAATAACTTGTTGCCTAAGTGGTAAACACACAAGTTATTTAGCAAAACAACCAAGGTTCAAACCTAGCAAGGGACTTTTTTTATAAACAATTTTAAAAAATGCTTAAAAAAATCCGAAAATTACCAAAAAAAAAACGAAAATTAACAATTGCTTAGTTGGCACAAAAATGCTTATGTGGCATTGAGGTGGCATTGAGGTGTCATTGAGGTGGCATTGAGGTGGCATTAATGCCAAATGCCTCCTGTTATATATAATATAGAGATATATATATATATAGGGAAGGGTTCTTTTCAGAACCAAGAAAAGGTCGAGAACTGCGAGAACCGGCATCAACCAATCAAATTTTTTTGAATATTTATTTTTATTATTTAATTCAAAAGGGTATGATAGTAAAAAGATATTTTTTAATTTCTTTTTTGAATTTTTATATTAAATTTGTTTTTAAAGAAATCCCTAAATTTTAGGTACTTAAAATTATTTTTTCAGTTAATTTCGTTCTTCATAAATTATAATTTTCCAGTTAACTTGTTTTTTTTCTATTTTGGCAGCATTAGTAACATATTTAAACTTTTGCAACATACCTGTTTTGAAAAGATATGAAATGCATATGTGTTTTTTCTTAAGTAGGCAAATGCATATGTATTTCGAGTGTTTAATAGTATAAATTTCAAAAATTCAGTGAAATCCGAATCACGCAACAACATTGGTTTCGCTAAATTGAACAAGTTTTCCATCTGACAAACTTTATTATTGTATAAAAATCTATTCGATTACAATATGTAAAACACACTCTACAGAATCCAATGATGTACATATGTGCATTCTCTTGAAGATGAAACTATTTACCTATGCATATCATAAAATTTTATATTGATATACAACTTAAATTACATAAAAGAGAAAAAATAATGAAAACTAGCACTACTTTTTTAGTTGTACGTGGAGTAAATACATGTGCACAAGCCATTTATCGATCATCAAATACACCGTCTTCGAGTGTATACATGTGCAAGAACCGTTTCTTCATCAACAAAAGCACCATTATTCGAGTATGTAATGAGCATAAACCATTCATCGAATATATCATGCTGAGTTTGTGAATGTAAGTGTGCAACGAACATTTTCATAAGCTAAATACATGTGCAAGAGACAGAACGCATGTGCAGTCTCGAACCATGTACGTGTATTTTCATCGTCTTTATTCACCAGGTACCCATAGTCTTGAGCCATGTAAATTTATTTTTAACGTCTTCGATTTCATCTTCGTCTTCAACAAATCTACAAGTATATCCAAACATAAAAAACAAATTGGTTAGAACCAACAAAATAAAATACACATACAGAAGATTTAAAAAAGATTTAAAACTAATATCTCTGTGCAAAACAGTACACCTCGTAAACAAACACGAATAAAAATACATGTGCATAATGTTACTACTGTTACTGCTGTCAAACAGAGATCTAATGTTACTGCTGTCAAAAAAAGAGTACTATCACATTAGAAAGAATATGTTAAAAGCTGAAAACAAATAATCGAAGACGAGTAAAATGAGTATCTAAACCTATGATTTGTGCACATATATTTTCAACCATGATATCACATGTATTTTCATTGAAACACATATGCACACTTATAAAATTTTACACAAAGTATATCAATACTGATAAAACAGCACCAGATAACAACAATGACAGCAGATCTACAAAAAATTCAGATTTATTAAAAAGAGATTAGATTTATTTAAAAAGAGATCAGATTTATAAGAAACTCAAACAGTCAAATTTATAAAATAATATAATGATTTTCGGAAAAAAACTTTAAAAAATCAGATTAATAAAAAAAAGGCGAAAGAAAATAAACAGAAATTATATAGATCTATAAAAAAAAGTCAAAAAAAACCTCAATAAACCGACGGCTGCTTCGTAGAATCCGACGGCGGCTAAGCAGATTCCGGCATTGGCTACAAAAATTTTGACGGCGGCTAAGTGCAAACCCAACACGTCGTATTCTTTTCTTCGAAGCCTTTTTGTACCATTCTTCAGCCATGACAAAATAAAGTTTTAAAACTCCATCAATCAAATATACCAGGAATTGCATATTTGATTTGCAATAGTAGATACGTAAAAAAGCAAACTCGTAGAAACCCCCATCCATATATTATCAATAGTTTAATCTTTTTATAAAATCACAAGAAACCCTACAAATACTCATACTTACATTTGTGCACCATGACTACATACCGATAAAGGAGCATTTAGAAAATAGGAAGAAGGAACAACTTTCGATGCTTGAATTAATTTCCCCATCATCGATCTTCAATGTATAGAGGGAGAAAAATAATGAGGTGGGGCGGCAGTTTTTGTTTGCAGAGAGAGGAAAAATAGGTTTGATATAATCACATAATTAATGACCTACAATATGTGTGGTGATTATCTCTAGTGGAAATTCCATAACTACCCCTCAACCCCTTGTAATATATCACATAAACCAAACATTAATTACAATAATGCCATGTTAAATTTAAACCGTAGATTAGTTTGATCTAAGGCTAAAAACAGTTCTCGCAGTTCTCTACCTTTTCTTGGTTCTGAAAATAACCCTACACTATATATATATATATATATATATATATATATATATATATATATATATATATATATATATATATATATATATATTTCAAGAAACACAAATATTTGTCTGAGATAGATAGTTGGGTAAGATGTTTGCGACCTTGAAGGGATCCTAATTTAATAAAACCGGTTTTTACACGTGATGTAAATAAGACAATTTCGCCAAAAAGTCGGTTTTGATATTTGTTAGCATAAGAGAGTTTGATAAGGTTTGACCGTAAAATTCTAACTCGTTAGAATAAGTATTTTTAGAAAAGTTGTCACTACGGGTTGACATGGACGCAATTTAAATAAAGATCTTCGAATGTGAAGATGTCAAGAAAAAAGGTGTAGCCGAGTATGTATGAGCCCATAAGTTTTAGACGCCTAAGGTCAGAGTCCAGTTGTTAAGTTAGGTAGGGTTAGATAATTAATGTTAGGCGGAGCTCATAGATATAAGTATTCAACTTGTTTAGGCAGTACTAGAATGTATCAAGATTTAAACTGTTGCACTAGTGATCTGAAGTGAATAAATTCACATGATACCATGTTGAGAGATGTTTATTTTGTTTACAAGAGAGAGTTGTGTATTAATAGTCATTTGTTATATTAAAGGTTTAGCTTGAAGTGTTTATTAGAGGGACCCCATTATAGGGAACGAAGAGGTCGGGTAGATCGTACATTGGTGAGATGGTGTCAAGGCATGGTATGTAGTTATTCATGGTTTCAGACAGAGGTGTTTGATTTACTTCTAAGGTTTGATTTATTTATGAAGGAAAATATTGGTTATTCTGTTTATGAGGTGGTATCATAAATTACATTTCGAGTGAGTAAATAACTTATAGTGTTATTGCAAAATAGTATATAAAACTGTTTGTAAAACAACTTAGAGGGTAATAGAAAGCGATTTATTATTTAGAAATTAGTAGCAAAATCGTAGTTGAATTTTATTATTTATTAGCAAGACAGCAAATCAAGTTATAAAATAACACGTAAAATGATTTGTAAAACAGTCCATAAAACAATAGAAGCAAAACTCGGTGTTTATAAAAGTAGGGTCAAAATTTTTGTTTTAATAATATAGTAGTAAAACATATGTTGAAAAGATGATAGGTATCATGTGAATGGTTGAAAAAAATGATAGGTACTTATAAAAATTACTTCATTTTTCTCCCTTTAGTTACTCATGCAGCATCGTAGTTGTTGGATAAATGAGAAGACATTTGACCAAAAGAGAAAAGGAAAGAATGATACAAAAAAAAAAAAAAAAAATGGTGGAAAGTGATAAAGTAGGGGATTTTTTTGGCCATTTTAATTCCTTTTTTTTTTTAACGTTTTTAAAGAAATTGATTTGATATACTTGTCAAGAATTATATTTCATTGTTTTGTTAAACAAGTTTCTAATGGCCACAAAGAAATGAAGATTTTGATGATAGATTATAACAAAAGATTTGTTGATTATGGTTTGTATATGTCCTATAAAGGTGAATTAGTGTCTATTGCAATTTTAAACAACAAATTGCTATTTCTTAGCATATATAGAGTATATGAAACCAATATATCCAAATTTTATAAATCTTTCTTTGGAAAAATGATGGTTATATATGATATAAACGTATAAGAATTGTAGGCAATATGGTTTATTGTTCAACTTTTGGTAAAAAAAAAAAAAAAAAAAAAAAAAAAAAAAAAAAAAAAGTTCATCAAGTTGGTTTTCTTCTAGCACAAGAACCTTGTTAGTAATTAAGATAGTGTCGTCATGTCTTGTAACTCAACAACTTTACATAGTCAACAAGTTATCCACGGCATTAAAATTTAAATATTCACAAGACGGATTTGAAACAACTAAACAAAAATCATCGTGAAACACTTTAATTTACGCATGTATGTACGTTAATGAAAAACGTACGCAGAGAAAATTTTAAAACACAAAATAATAGAAGATCAAAATATTATAATTACATTATAATATGAATATTCGTATATTGTATGCTTCTTGTTTTCATGTAGCGTATAACGTAAAACAAAACATTATGTGAAACGTAAATATGCTATGCATGCATGCATATATGCATGACATACAATAGAGTACGTAAGATTAATCATCTTTTTCGTCACTAACAGTTTTAATTTCAGTGTGACCAACCTTCTTTCTCAAGCTCTTGGTCAAACCCGTAACATCAACACCAGTACCGATCACAACTACTTGATTTTTCAATGAATCCTCCCCTTCCAACGCAACTGACTCAACACCTGTATGAATAATTGTGCATCGATCAGTTATCACATACATATACACATAGTTACATATTACTTATGATCTTACTCCAGTTTGTAAGAATCAATAAAAGTACTCTCTAGGGCTTATTAATTAGCTGACCAATTTGAAGGTATAGCTTATTTATATTTGTTTAAAAGCTCAAAAATCATAAAACGTGAGAGCGAATGGATTTTCCAAATTTACACAAGTCCATAAGCCATAAAAATAAGCTGATACAAACACCCACAAAGAAGCGTACACACATACCGCGGGTCTCGGCTACAACTTGAAGAGCCTTTGTCTGGCATGTCTTGCACCTCATTGCAACTTCTAGAACCATCTTTTTCTATCATAATAATAACAAAATTAGATTAATAAAAAAACCTTTAAAAAAAGTAAACCATTGCGTGCAGTGATTGATTAATTATATTACCTTGGCCATGATAGTTTTTGTGAACGTTGCTAAAACTAATTGCTCTTGTGTGTGTTTCAGTGTTTGTGTGTGTTTTGATCCTCAGCCATTGTATGTCATATATATAGGCATTAATATATCTTTAGTGTAGAGATGGATACGAATAGACATGAGAGACCGGGGTCGTTAATTTCTAAGAAAATGTCATAACATTTCTTCCATAAATCAAAACATACGAATTGAATTTAAGCAATTAATGTTGACTCATTCTATATATATACTCCCTCCGTCTCAATTTAATTGTCCATATTTCCATTTTTGGATGTCTCAAAAAAATTGTCCACTTTCCCTTTTTAGTAAAAACTAGGGAATATAAAGGGGGAATATTCTATTTATGTGGTTGAAAATTAAAGTTGCCCCACTTTTATTAAACTTTATGCTTTCTCTCTCATGACAATTAAATTGAGACGGAGGGAGTACTAAACATGGGGAGGAAAGTTGCTGCTACAGTAACTTCCTCCCCATTAATTGCTAAGTTTACTAAAAAGGCAAAAATGGTCCCTCACCATTAATTGTTATGTTTACCAAAATGGCAAAAATAGTCCCTCAAGTTTAGTTATCATGCAAACTAAGTCCTTTGTAAAATTCACGTCTACAAAAGTAATCCCGCTGCATCGCGCGGGTTTCCCCCACTCGTTATTACTATAATTTACTTCATTGCCAAGAAATGTCATAGTCGATATATGTATATGGCTCACATTGTGTATTAAATGTGTACAACTGCCTACCAACTAATTTCATTTGTTATGTTGAAATATATTTTAACATGGGAACGCATTGTTACGGATTTACGATTAGTTATGTATGAATGTAATGGTGCCTTCATTTTCTACAACTGCTCCAAAATTTTCTTAGAAATTTCTATCTATTTACAAACTTTTTTCGGTGAATGAGTTTGTCAAATTTTAATAATACATAAATCTTAATTTCAAACATCTTTATATACTGTATAGTAAAAGAAAAGAATTTTGAATGTCAATCCATGGCGTCATAGCTGACGGCATTAATACCGCGTCACATTGTGCTTTCATTGTCCTTTCAACCACATTTTTTGCTAGCCTCAATTGAACGATAAGGTTTTTATATATTTACATAAAAGACCTTAAGATAATGCTAGATCATTATATATGTCCGTGTTCTCCTAACATATCAAGTTTAACATATACACTCAGATGAGGTGCTAAGTCAAACTTTGTTTCTTCACATATTACTCATTATAAAATATAGTGACAATTGCAAATATACTTATTAAAACTTGCATATTTGCATATATATCAAAATATTTAAATTGCATTATACATCATGCATTAAAATTTTGTATTATAGGAAAATACGTAAATTTTTTAGTTTTAGTAAGTATATATACAATTCTCCGTAAAATATACTAATCCCAAATTAGAATGGGTACAACAGTGAATTTTTACGGACTCCGTTTTATACTAATTAAGCCTCTTATTTGTGGATTCTTAATTACTTACCTACAATTAAGCACGAACATTATTATAACAACCCGTAAAATTCCGGATTATTATAATAATATTTATCACGTCAGAAAATTCAAATCGATTATTTTTTTACAGATGCCAATATCTAAAATTAAAAAACGAGAGGTCATCTCGTTTCCTTAAAAATAAGACACCCCACACACGATACTTGTCCACTGAGTATCTATATAATAAATATAAAATTTATTGTTCTCTGAGTTAAATCTAAGCATATATAAGCTTAAGGCGATGTTCTGGGAAATTATCCCGCACACTGCAGCACGCAGTAACATACAAAACTAAAAATAAATACTTATATAAGTGAAATATGCACATTTTAACATTCAATGATAATTTACGGAAGAAAACGAGAGGTTATCTCGTAAATAGAAAGTCACGGCACCGCACGCATACCGGCACGAAATTAGTAACGGCAAACTGTTATAATCAAATTTCTACGTAATAATAATAATATATTATTACACTTACAAAAACGTTTCAGAAAATATAGCTGTTATATTTTTCGGGTACCGGGAAGGTACGTTTACAAATAAACTCGACAAAACACATAGTACAAATTATCCAGTATGGTATAATAAAACAAAAGAGATAAAATTTACTACCCCTTTTATCTTTTTGTCCCATCGTTTTCATCTCCTTCTCTCCTTCTGCTTTTTCTTCCACGCCTCCAACAAAACCTGCTCCTAAACATCAGAAGCTAAGCTACCATCATCAACAGGAACCTACCTTGTTAGACATCACATGATGGTGAGGCTATGGAAAGAAACGAGAGCCAAAAAAGGGTATCACCCTAAGCACGAGGTCAAGAAGGTTAGGAGGCTTCCTTTCCCACTTTCATCTATACAAGAGTCAAGATTTCCAGAGTCTCCATTTAATTTCAACCCATTTCAAAGATTAGGGTTTCATCATATCAAAGGGGTTTTCTATATTATTAAGGGGGTTTTGTTAATTGAGGTGTTAGGAGCCTAATTCAAGTCTCAATTCGTGCGGGTTCATCTTTAATCGTTCCAATCAAGCTCTTGGGTTTTCGGTGCTCATGACCATTCGACCCACAAGAATAATTGTAAGGACATTCAATTGTTATCTTGTTGAATCTATTAATTTTGTAATTTCATTGGTCCAATTCGAATTTATAAACCTTCTTATTCATACCAAATGGTATTAATGAAGTAGAAGTGATATTGTTTTATTTTGGTGTTGAATAAATTGAAAATGGTGTTGTTGGAAATAAAGGATGTTAACATTTGAGATTTGTACATCTATCTTTTTGTTTTGAAACTGATAAAATGATAGGTTCATGTTGTTGTTGTTGTTAAACGTGGCTGCCTAAGACAAAAAGGCACAAAGAAAATAAAATAAAAACTGAAATCATTTTGTTATAATCGGCTTAGTAAATTTCGACTTGTTTTCCTATCGTCCCGACTTGTGTTCTAGCATTTTCTTTAAGCTCATGTTCCTAAACCATCTTAGTCATTCCTCGGCTGTGAGAATGCATCTAGTCGAGGGACATTGGTCTGGTTCGTTTAGTGGTTAGTTCATAAATCCCAAGCTACTAAGTGACGAGTCATGTGCAATCGGGTAGTACTCGACTATCACTTGTCACTAATCGAATGAAAACGTAAAAGTCGCTGTTTTGTTAGTCCAAACTCCGTATCTGTGGGAGGTCAACAATAAGGGTGCGTTGGTTTACTCATCCGAGTCGAGGGGAGGCACCATTTATGTTCTACCCGCCTCGACACAAGAGTCATTATAAACACGTAAAGGTTTCGAGTCTCATGGTCTTCTCGACCCTCTTCCCATATCACGTATGGTTGTAAATCAAAATGTATACCAAAGTAGGGGTGAGCAAAATCGACCGAATCCCGTCCCGATCCCGAGTCCCGAATCATGTTAGTCGGGTTTGTCGGGGTCGGGAGTCGGTTTGTGTTTGCCGGCTTGTCGGGATCGGCCCGATGCTCAGCCCTATACCAAAGTCTGTTTTTACAAACACCAGTTGGGCCAAAGGTTAAATTGAGGTATGATGCTTAACTTTGGTTATGGGTAGCGAAGCCCAACAATAGCCCAATTAGAATCCGTGGTTGTGCTAACTATCCAGTCCAACCCAAGATCGTGAGTCTGCTTGGCGGATCAGCCCATCAGGGCGCACGTACCCCAGTGTAGTCTCGAGTTATTATCCCTCTAAGCATTTTTATCCGACTCTTCTTCTTCGTCTTGTCTTCCATTCCCATCACAACATAAGTAAACAGGCATACTACTCAAGCCGATATTAATAAATAAAACAAGGTAACAATTGGAAATAAAATTATAAAAATAGTACTTATACTTATCTCGACTTGTAAACTATACGAAACATAAACATATAAATATACATAGTCATTTGATAAAAACTGGATATAAGACTCAATCGACATCAACTATACAATTTTTGACAAAACCAAATTAATAGAATTATACACCGGAGTCATGCCCAATTTTCAGCAAATATATCTATATCATGCTGTTATGAAAACAAATAGAATACTTGTACTGTAACTTACACTGAACTTCAAATGTAGTCGAATTAAGTTAACACTTAAAAATTGTCCTATACATTACAAATGAGACATGAAGGGTATATATATATATAAGTACTTCTAATCAAAAAAATATATATACAATCTTTTAAAACATATTAGTATTTGAAATGTGTTAATGTAATCCATCATATTTTCATTTACAATCGGGATGATTAGGTTGCCACTTGCAAGCATGATTAATTCTTTTAAAATATACACATTTGACACATGAAATGTATTTTGGAAACTTACAAATGTGTACAGATTAAATTACACTTAAAACTTCTTTTATATATTTATTAGTAACGACATAAATATATATAAATATGTTTATATGGGTATATATACTTCCTTCATCTATGATATTCGCTTAGGCCGATAATGTCCTAATAAATGTACATACTTTTCGTACATCGTCATCCGGTTATCATCAAACCGAAGTCTCGTTCATTCTTGATATCTTTTTCTGCGTGTACCCTTCCATAAGCCGAGATCCACCCAAATATTTGTAAATTGTTCTATATAAATAATGTCACATAAGCAACAACAACAACAACAACAACAACAACAACTACAAAAACATTAAAAATTTATAAAGTTAATTAAACTTTATCAAGTCTTAAACATGAGTAAAGACTAAATTGCCATACTAAATTAGGTTGCGTGTCAGAGTCGTGCACTATCACCCCTTGATTTAATTCCATTTGGACTACTAATTGCCAAGGTGAGTTTCATAGCCCCTACTTTAAACTGTTTTATACTTGTTTTGGGGGAAGATACATGCTAATTTTACTTAAATGATTATAATTATTGAAATTGTGCATTTCCATGCATACTATGCTTTATGATTGATTTGTTTAAAGTTACATCACACATAGATGTTTTATGGACCATACCATAATGCTTGACTTAGAATATTACGCAGCTTAGCCTAAGTCCTTAGATCCCATATTGCCCTTTTCATGAACCGTCAATTCCTGCTGGGAAGCGCGAATGTTATAAATAGATCTATTGGGGGTGACTCCCCTGTTCGGTTGGCCCCGCATGGGTCAAGGCGAAACATATAGCATGTCTGAACCGAGTGTAATGGGATAAACACTCGCCATGGGCTCCTTATTTGTATGACTGCATTTTGCATATAGAAACTGTCGTAGCTTCGGTTGCATGAACTTAGTGCTAGCGTAATAGACATAATATGTGACATTATATTCGTTGTAATGTACATATGCCTTATTTTTGGTCCACCAATAAAATTTATTTATCTAAGGTAATCATAAATTTATATGACATTATGCAAGACGTAGTGATCATCAAAACTAAATGTTAAATGGTATATTGTAGTGCCATTTAAATAAACCTATGAACTCACCAACCCCGTGTTGACACTTTTTAGCATGTATCTTCAGGTTTTGAGGTGATAGCTTATCTTTGGAGGCGCAAGGCAAAGGCATGGCATGGTCATAGACGACTCTAATTTATGTATTGGGACCACATTTTTATAATTGGCCATTTTCCGCACTAATCAATAATGTAAACATTGTTTTCAAGAATGAATAAAAATTTATTTATGAAAATCAGTTGTTCTATGCTTATGTTGTGATATCAATTTAGTAGCACCCCAATACTTGTGTGCTTCTGCTGAACCATTTTGGGGGTGTTACAGTTATGTTTGTGGATATTGTGGCACTTTCCTATTGGTAGGATTGTGGTGTTGGTTTTCCTGTTCATCTTCCGTTCCGTGTAATTACTCCATAGTCCAAAAAAAATGATGTTTACCTTATGACTCTTTATATGCATTCTCTCCCAAACACGTGTACCTATACACTCATAAATCAGAATGACACATCCAGAAAATTCTTGAATCATCAAATCATACTAACAAAACCCATATAACCTATTTCAAACCCTCTTTCCAAAAAACACTCGCCAGACTGAAAACCAATCAGTAAAAAATCAATCATGGTGGGTGAAGAAAAAATGCATCAACTGATGCAGTATTTACTCAGTGATCAACCTGAGGAAAAAGAAGAAGATGGTGAGGAAAAAGAAGTTGAATCAGAACATGAATCTAATCGTCAACCTGAGTATGCTTCCGTACCATTCATTGTTAAACCCTAATTCCGATTTTCTTAGTCAATTTTATTACAATTGTTCAGTAGGAATGTGTGAATTAGGGAAATTAGGGTTTATAATTTTTTTACTTAATAATTAGGTTATATATATATATATATATATATATATATATATATATATATACATATATATATATATACATATATATATATATACATATATATATATATATATATATATATATATATATATATATATATATATATATAGTGAGGATCATGTGCGGATTTTTTTAATTCGTGCGGATGTGCGGATAGATCTGGACCGCCCATTCCAGATCTGATCTTGACTTTTTGTAAAAAAGTCAAGATCTGCGCTAACTTCACGGTAGCAATTGACCATGTAAACGATTTTTAAAAATTTTTTCCTTTTGAGGGATCGTTACTATTGTTATCTTCTTTCATTTTTTTATTTTTCCAGATTTTTCTGAGCACTTTTTGTTTTTTTGATTATGAGTCCTACCGTGATATTAAGGATATTATGAGTCCTACTGTGATATTAAGAAACTGTGATATTATAAAATGGTGATATTATAAAACCAATTGTGATATTAAGCTTTTTTACATGTAAAAATGAACCGTGATATTAAGAAACATATGATAGTTACTATGATATTAACACTTTTATTAAAAAAACATATGATAGTTACGGTGATATTAACAATTATATTAAAAAAAGAAAAAAAGTTTCGGTGATATAAAAAGTAACCGTGATATTAACATTTTTTTATTAAAAAAGTTACGATGATATTAATAATATTAGTAAAAAAACAAAAAAATACTGTGATATAAAAAAACGTTAGTGCGATATTAACAATTTGTATTTAAAAAAAAAAGTTTGTGTGATATTAAGATCAAATCTTGACTTTTTTTTACAAAAGTCAAGATCTGATCTTGACTATGTCAAGATCAGATCTTGACTTTTGTAAAAAAAAAGTCAAAATCGATCTTAATATCACAATATGTCAAGATCAGATCTTGACTTTTGTAAAAAAAAGTCAAAATCGATCTTAATATCACAATACCTTTAATCATGAAAACGATTTTTTTTTTAAAATTTTTTCAGCGATTCTTAATAATTTATCATCATCTTTAATTTTTTAATTTTTTCAGATTTTTTTGAATCTTTTTTTAAAAGCTACTGTGATATTTCCGCACCATCCCTACTTAAAAGCCTAAAACCCACCCGATCCCTTCCCTATATATATATATATATATATATATATATATATATATATATATATATTTTAATTTTATCTCATACATGTATGATTCTTCACAGGCTTGGATGGTGTTATTGGCAATGACCAGTCGCCATGTTGCTCTGATGTTTTTAAGACAACGAATGTTACAGAAACCGATTATACGAAGTTTCCTGACGTTCAGGTTTAAGGTTAGTAGGAGTCATGTTGTACATTATCATGTTGTTTTCAAAGTTGGTTTCTTTATATGACAAAATGGAAGAGTCATGTGCTATGCACGTGACTAGTTTAAACAAACCCAAACGCGCCCAACCAACAATAACTACTTTGTATAAATACTTGTCTTTTCACATTTAGCAAGTTAGTCTTTGATGTAAACACTTATCCTTTCTTATTTTTCTCTCTCAAATCATTGTAACAAACTATCTTCCATTAATAGTCCAATTAATTCGAAATTCCTTCTTTTATTGAATTTCCTGTTAATAGGATAAATCTTCTTCGATTCACTCGTTGAATCCTGGAAAGATCATATCAATTGGTATCAAGAGCCACTTTCCCGGCTAGATAGATCCCAAATTTTGTTAAAGATTCATTCATACTTTCATTTTCGAGCCAAAATCCAAAATACGTACCAAAATCATTCGTCTTTTCGATTTTCCAATCACAAAACGTGTTATTGTGTCAATTCTTCATAGTTAGTTACAAATCATGATAGTTAGTTACATTTCTTGAAAAATTGTTACAGTTGTTACTCTGTTTTGGAAAAGTTTGTTACTCTGTTTCAATTCTTGGTTCACTTTTGATCAAAATGCCTAGTTTAACACGTTCTAGTACTAGTAATAAAGATGATAATATGAGCGAAATAAGAGAGTGACGGCCTTCTGAATTAAGGCGTGACGCCGTCACTTGTTAAGACCAAAATATGTTATGAGTCGTCGCTTGAGAGTTTTTGGAACACCATGTAAGCGACGGCGTCGCCCTTGGAGATGGGACGCCTTCAGGATTTAGAAATATCCTTGTTTTCTTAACTTCGTCGTTTTCTTCATGTTTTCACTCCTTTTCGTCCAAAATGCTTCATTCCAGCAATTTGCTTCCAAAAGAACTAAAATGTGAAAAGGAACGATTTTAAGCAGTAACGGATATAAAATGTAACGATTTAGGGCTTAAAGAAACTGCTCGGCCAACTTAATTCTAGTAACATTCACCGCATGCGAAAAGTATCCGCACGCAATGAATATACTAGACTGGTGGGACTTGATGACGTATAGCACGTATAACAGGCCTACTGGCCTAATTCATGCTATAGACATACTGGGCTCAGGCCCAACAACGAAAAAAACTACGAATACTGGACCAACAATAAGCCCAATAACGAAATTGGCTATGGTCCAGACTCAAAGACGCATGCAGGATACTTAGCGGACCGAACCTCCAGCCGCAAAAGGCATCATGTGCCCGCATCCGCGATTACCACGGGACCTTGCCTGACAAGGGCCCCACTCCGGCCGCCCACTCTCATATGCGAGTCGTTAGGAAACCCTAGCGGTAAACCTCGCCAATAAAAGGGGCTTTAATTTCCATACAAGGTACAACTTTCTCTCTCATAATAACACACACACTCAAATTATCTCCGACAAGAATGTATACTTACTCTCACGCCGGAGTCTAATCGTGGGGTCCATCCCCACGGTAAGTGATAAGGATTTAAAACGTACGCTTTTAGGGAGTCATTTAAGCCCTAAATCGACCACTTTTATATCTGTTACTACTTAATTTCGTTCATTTTCACTTTTTAGGTCTGTTGGAAGCAAAATGCTGGAATGAAGCATATTTGGACGAAAAGGAGCAAATACATAAAGAAAATAGAAAAGTCAAGATCGAAGCCACTCAAGCTGCTCAAACAGAACCTGACGGCATCCCAATCAAAGAGCGACGCCGTCACTCTATGAAGATTTGATCAAAACATTCATGCGACGGCTCAGTGGAATTTCTTGTCCAAAAGCCTGACGGGGTCACGCCTTAATTCTAGAAGGCGTCACTCACAAAATCTACACCAAACGCCCAAGATCAAAGACTTAGACGACGTCGCTACTAAATAATGACGGCATCACAAATCTCAACTGACGCCATCACAAGCTGATCTAGACTATCACAACATGCGCACGAAGTAGCTGATACTGTTTTGGCCATAACTTTTGCATACGAACTCGGATTTAGGTGATTCAAAAGCCCACACGACCGGAACGAGAAAATCTACAGTTTGGTAAAAAAAAAGTCTTCGTGAAGCCGTCAATTTTTCGAGCTGACGCCGTCACCTTTTGCCGACAGAAAATCTGCCTATAAATAGAACATTATTACTTCACTTTTTGTAGGCTCTAAACCCCAACTCCGATTCCAGGGTTTAGATATGTGTTTTTCCAGCAATTTAGAAGGTTTCAATCACTCCAAAAAAATCTTGTAATGGTTTGTTGATTATATCTTAATCCATATCTTCAATTTATCATTATGTCTACCCCATGTTCAAGTGATTGTGTGTATGCTTGCTTGTTTACCATGTCTAGCTAAATTTCTTGTGTGTTTGCTTAGATCTATGAAACCTAGTTATTGATTATTGTTAGGTTGTTTCTTATCTTAATTGTAAATTGGCTTAGGACTGCTACTAGGCATCATTCGTTGTATTTAATGCTTGAGTATGCTTTGATGTGGTCTATGGATGAAATAGCTTAGGCTTGCCGACTTCGTAGGTCACATACGAGAGATAACCTCAAAGAATTAGGGGGCACGCATACCCTACGACCTTAGAAATACAACGCGTTAAGATAAGGTGTGACAATTCAACCGACCAATAAAAGATAACTAGGGAGTAATAGTATCTAGGTAAACACATTTTTAATCATCATATGAGCACACTTCAATTAGACATAAGACTACCCGTAGTAATAGATAATTAGATAAATTAAATAAGTAGAAGTAATCGGTAGAAGTACCACCCCCAACCAATTGCCCCGATATTTTACCTTAGATTTCTAAAAAACCAATAAAAAGATTATAAAAAAAGAATCATCCTCAACCCCACCTTCTCATAATATATTTCTTACTAGCATTCCTAGTCTCCTAGAGAACGATATCAATCCTCGAGGCTTACCCAATACTACACTACAACGATTAGGTTCACTGCCTAGGTTGTTGAAAAACTTGTTTGAAGAAAAGGAAGTTTGTTTGACCCCGAACGTGCTTCGTACGCGCATCAAGTTTTTGGCGTCGCTGCCAGGGAATATAATAGCTAGTTAGATTTCTATCTTATTTAGGTTCCCTCGCTTGATTCCTATAAAGTGAGATTTTTTATATTTTTCATTAGCTTCCTTGTAGTCTATCCCCGTTCTTTGTGCTTTTGTTCGTAACCATTTTCATTGACTATTCCGTTAGCCGTTATGGAGAACGCGAATCCGCCGAAATTTTCACCCAATCGACAAAATCCACTACATAATCTACCCTTTCCACTCCAAAATGAGATCTTGAGGTTCCATCAATATCATGATGAATCCTTTCCTGAGGCGTGGACTCGAATTAAATACTTATTTCATAAAGTCCTTTATCATGGTCTTGACTTACTCTTTCCACTACAATTCTTTTACACTCGTATCGCCCACGAAACCAAAATGAGACTTGACTATATAGCAAATGGGGATATTTGGGGACGTGGTGTTCAAGATGCATGGGAAATCTTTGAGACTCACGCCCAATTTAGAAGTGGAACATGGGACCCAAAAAACGAATGTTTAGACCTATTTTCAATTTGGAAAGTTCGGTCGGAAAGGTTGTCTAGGAAGGAGATGATTAGAGTTGAGGTACCTAGGTGCATGTCATGGTTAGGCGCTACCACAGTACAAAATGAATACATAGGTGATCTAGATAAGATGGAGGATAGAGTAGAAAATCCAATCCCATCGGATACCCCACAAGTCTTACCATCACTTGAGAAACGCACACCGCCTATGACTTACCCGGAAGTAGTAGAAGAAACTATAAGAACCCCAATAAAGGTAGAACCTTTGGACCGACCACAAGTAGAGGATGTAGGTTTGAACGCTTGTAGTGATGACCTTTCTCTTAATCCTAAGGAAGTTCCTAGTTTTGATGAACCGGAGCCTCAACCGAATCCCTTACCCAATTTTCCGTCCTTAGATGTGAATCTAGAAATTGAATTAGGCCCCAATCTACCCATCAAAACAAATAGTCCGGGTAGTTGCATGATAAAGGTAGTACACTCTAGGCCATGTAGAGTGGAAGATAATATAGGAGTAACCCATGACCTTATACACTTACATCACCCATTCGTGGTTGATAACAAGATATATTATGGGTTCAAACCTGGTTTATTAGGTCTAGATGGATTCTTAACTAAGAATCTCTTGAAGTTGATAGAAGATGATCCATTTATAGGAGAAAGACTTGATTCACCCACTACACCAATAGAATTAGGTAAGGTTATAATGAGTTGAGCACAACCTTTTGAGCATATAAATCACCCATCACCTTCACCTCATGTGGAAAATTTCCACCCTAAGGGTGTGTATCACTACTATCACCCGCACTTAAGCTTAAGTGTAGGGAAAACTTCCCCTTTATCCGTTAAATAAGGGTAGAGTCAAGCTCGTGACTCGAACAAAAACAAGCACTTCTTGGGAGGCAACCCATGTTTATTTGTTTGAATGTTTGTTTTTAATTTTTATTTGTGTGTTCATATATCTTTTTCATTATTGTTTATTCTCATGTTATACTTTGTGAAAATGCTTTATTTTGTTTTTAACTTCGTCTTAATTGCATATAAAGGTATTTTACAAAAAGATAAGTGTAGGGAAGATCACATATGTTTTTAAGAACATGAAAATGAGACTAACAATAATTGTAATTGTGTATATATGTGTGTTTGGTTAGAGTCAAATGCTTGTATCGAGTCATAATGGATGTTTTGCAGGAATTTTTCCAGGTTTTAATGAGGTAATTTTTCCTGAAAACGTACCAGACCCTTTCTGTCAGGACAACCTGACGGCGTCAAGATTAAAGCCTGACGACATCAGGCTATGTAGAAACAGAATGATCAAGTTTCGTTTTCTGTCTAACTTGTGATTTTTGGAAACTTCCAATCCTTAATTTTCGAGAAAAACTGCAAACATCCATTCCACAAGCATTATATGTTATTTGCTTTGTTTCTAAGTCTAGAATTACATCTTGTTGTGATTTTTCTTTATTCAGTTTGATGCTTTGGGTTGTCGTTTTCTTATGAGTGTGCAGGTTATTTTGAACAAGAAGAAGAAACACACATTGGATGAAGCTTATTACTTATGCATTCTTCATGGAAGAGGATCTAACCGCAACTTCACGCATATCCTACCGAGCTAATCAGGGGAGTACTAGTTTCTTTTCCTTACTTACCTTCCTTTATCATAACTTTGATGCTTTCGGGGAACATTGGGGACAATGTTCAGTTTAAGTGTAGGGAGGGAGAATAAAACGGGAACTTAGAAATTATTCACTCACTTAATTATTTGTCTTGTCTTTGATAATTTGTGTAATAAACTATGACAAATATTCGTTAGGGAAATTTTAGCACCAAATTAAAAAAAATTTATGACATTTACAAGCTAAACTTTAGTCTTAATAAAACGTCTCATGGATAGGAATTATATGACTAGCACAAAAATCGTTTACCACTCAATTTCCACCCCAAAAATGTGAGGTTCGCCCCTAGATCTTTAGGAATAAAAGCATTCATCTTTAATGCTTAGAGAGTGTACTGGTAGTATAATAGATTCTAGAACTTGTTTTGTGATGCATTCTGAGATCGCTAGTGAGACTACACTTGTGTAGTTAGGAATAACTAAGTGATAAGAGGCATTAGGATAACCCTTGTTTGAAACCTGTATTATAATTACTTCTTCCACATCGGTTGAGTAATTACCCCACACCCTTGCGATGTACTCATCTTTAATACACGATACCCCTAGTTAACCCCTCAGAGCCTATCCTTTTCACGATTCTCGTGAAGTTTTGATTTTCCAGAATATCAATGAAGAGCATTGTTTACAATCCACCTCCAAATGTACACACAAATCGCCTTAGCCTACCTTGTATGCACTCACCTTTAGTGCATTATTGTTATCATTACTAAACCCTTACTTCAAATATCTAGTTACTTGCATGGTTTATAAGTTGAGTCATATCTTTTGTATACATTTTTGGGATGATTGGGACTCATGGGTAAAAGTAATATTTTATGGAGTAACGAGAAAGAACGATAAATTCAAATTCCCTTTGTCTACGTAATTAAATGCTCCAAGTGTTTGATCTTTTCAAATAGGGTCAATTAGTGTTAGAGAAATAAAAACTCGAGTGTAGGGATGCTCCTATAAATCCCTTATATTTTGATGTTATCGTAGAGGATGGTAGAGTAAAAAGGTATTGAAAAAAAAAGTGTTAAAAAAAATAAAAAAAAATAAAAAATAAAAAATTAAAGAAAAACATACGGGCTACCATCCTACATCTATCTTTATGTTTATGTTTTCTAAAATTTATGTTTGTTGGTTTCAAGTTAGCTAGTTTAGTGAGTCGAGTCTTGGCTTAGCAACGCCACGCTTTTCATGCTTGTAACATAAGATTTTTGACTTGCCACCACTAAATATCCCCTATCCAACAAAACCCTTTGTTTCCCTACCGTAAGCCTAACGGTACAACCCTTGAAAAGACCTCTTAGATAGTTGTTCCTAGGTGCTTATGCCAAAGAGGTGGAGGTTCGATCTAGTCTCAAGCTTACGGTAATCTATGTACTATGCCAGGTAATGAGTGTTTATCTTCCATTTCCATTTATTATATTTCATATAAACCCGAGAGATGAGAGAATCCAAACACACCTTGTGAGGTGTTAGTGTTTAATTTCCGTGCTTGTTATAACTATTGAGGTGCTTTTACTTGTTGTGAATTATTTTAAACTCATGCTTCATGCCCCCTCACTTATAAATTGATTGGCCAAAAGCACATTTGCTTGAGGACAAGCAAATACCAAGTGTAGGGATATCCGAACTGCTTTTAGGGGGTCATTTAAGCCCTAAATCGACCACTTTTATATCTGAACTGCTTAATTTCGTTCCTTTTTCACTTTTTAGGTCTCTTGGAAGCAAAATGTTGGAATGAAGCATATTTGGACAAAAATGAGCAAATACATGAAGAAAATGGCAAAGTCAAGATCGAAGCCACTCAAGCTGCTCAAACAGAACCTGATGGCATCCCAATCAAAGAGCGCCGCCGTCACTCTATGAAGATTTGATCAAAACATGCATGTGATGGCTCAGTGGAATTTCTGGTCCTAATGCCTGACGGCGTCACGCCTTAATTCTGGAAAGCGTCACTCACAAAATCTACATCAGACGCCCAAGATCAAAGACTCAGACGACGTCGCTACTAAAGACTGATGGCGTCACACATCTCAATGGACGCCGTCACAAGCTGATCAAGACTATCACAACATGTGCGCGAAGTAGCTGATACTGTTTTGGCCATAACTTTTGCATACGAACTCGGATTTAGGTGATTCAAAAGCCCACACGACCGGAACGAGAAAATCTACAGTTTGGTAAAAAAAAAGTCTTCGTGAAGCCGTCAATTTTTCGAGCTGACGCCGTCACCTTTTGCCGACAGAAAATCTGCCTATAAATAGAACATTATTACTTCACTTTTTATAGGCTCTAAACCCTAACTCCGATTTCAGGGTTTAGATAGGTGTTTTTCCAGCAACTTAGAAGGTTTCAATCACTGCAAAAAAATCTTGTAATGGTTTGTTGATTATATCTTAATCCATATCTTTAATTTATGTCTACCCCATGTTCAATTGATTGTGTGTATGCTTGCTTGTTTACCATGTCTAGCTAAATTTATTGTGTGTTTGCTTAGATCTATGAAACCTATTTCTTGATTATTGTTAGGTTTTTTTTATCTTAAATGTAAATTGGTTTAGGAGTGCAACTAGGCATCATTCGTTGTATTTAATGCTTGAGTATGCTTTGATGTGGTCTATGGATGAAATAGCTTAGGCTTGCCGACTTCGTAGGTCACATACGAGAGATAACCTCAAAGAACTAGGGGGCACGCATACCCTACGACCTTAGGAATACAACGCGTTAAGATAAGGTGTGATAATTCAACCGACCAATAAAAGATAACTAGGGAGTAATAGTATCTAGGTAAACACATTTTTAATCATCATACGAGCACACTTCAATTAGACATAAGACTACCCGTAGTAATAGATAATTAGATAAATTACATAAGTAGAAGTAATCGGTAGAAGTACCACCCCCCAACCAATTGCTCCGAGATTTTACCTTAGCTTTCTAAAAAACCAATAAAAAGATAAAAAAAAAGAATCATCCTCAACCCCACCTTCTCGCAATATATTTCTTACTAGAATTCCTATTCCCCTAGAGAACGATATCAATCCCCGAGGCTTACTCAATACTACACTACAACGATTAGGTTCACTGCCTAGGTGGTTGAAAAACTTGCTCGAAGAAAAGGAAGTACATTTGGCCCCGAACGCGCTTCGTACGCGCATGAGTAAGGCTAACGGTTTATTCTTTCTTGTGCAAGGATTCAATCAACTACTTGGATTAGTACAAGATTAGCCCAGCCCAACAAGCATCATTGACACCCATTATAACCCGTCACACTTTTTGTACTAACAATTGCCAAAAAACTAGTCTACGAATTACCAATATTGGGAATGTGAATATAAGTTTTTACCTTAGAACACACTTGCATGGAAAACACTCATTCAAAAGATGTGCATGAGAATCTTGGACCATATTACATAACGGGCAACGTAAATCATTCAAATTCACCATAGTTGAAAAGTCCCGCATTCTTAACCTGTCTTGGGTCTTGAGTCGCTCGCCCATGAGGAGCCAAGTAAGAAACGTATTCGTGTATACACTCTGAGAACCACACTATATGAAACCATTCAATGCGATCACCTCGACGACGAAGGGCCTTCCACACTTCATGAAGAGAAAATAGGTTAAAGCTACCTTCCTCATCTTTCCACCATAATTTATTTTCCGTATCATTTAGTTAAGGGATGTTGATTGAAGCAAGAATATCATATTTTTGTAGCCATTCGTATGGCCACATTCCCCCATTATCATGGACAACATTGATGAGTGTCTAAATACTCATCATTTTTGTACAAAATAAACTGCAAAATCATCTGAAAACACTCAGAAACACATCAAAATGATCAAAATATCACAAATCAGTGTTTTATGTGTTTTAAATGCAAAAATATCAAAATCAGATGAAAAACATATCAAATTTGCAAAAATTGCAGTTTTAGTCCCCCAAGTTTCCAAAGCTGTCAAAAACAGTCCCTGAGCACATAATTTCAAAAGTAAAGTCACCAAAGGTCCTTTTAAAATCATAAGTTGTCAAATTTAGTCCTTTGGTGAAAAATATAAAAAGTTTTGAGAAAATTACAAATTGGTCCTTCAAGTTGGAGAATTGGCAGAAATGGCCCCTGGAAAATTGCAAAGTGGCAATTTTGGTCCTTATACTTTTTGAGAATGTCACTTTCAACCCTTGGATCAACTTTTCAGAATTGGCAGTTATGGTCCTTATAATTTTAGAATTGACAACTTAAGCCCTTGTTGATTTAAACCATTTAAAACCCTTTTTGGCCTGCCTATAATTGTGACCCCCTGTCATAATGTATTTTGAACCCCTTTTTATTAATATCCAGTCAACTCCTATGGTCAAACATACCCACTTGGCGCCTTTTTCTTTCCCCTCCCAACTGCTCTGCAACACCATCCATGTTCCCTCACCTCCACCTCAATATATCACTCTCCTTGTCCCCCCACCTCAACACAACTCCAAGAAACATTTAATGATCCTTTAACCATTTCACTCAACCCTCCACCTGTTAAAACCCACTTTGGCGCCAAAATGATCAAACGGCCAAATTCCACTAAAGTCATCCAACGGCCCCAATTCCAAGTGGGATTCAATTAGAAGAGGAGAGAGATGCATGTGGAGCTATAAAAGAGGAGTTAGAGAGAAGAATAAGTAGTAGTTAGTTTTATAAAAAATTTTACTTATGTCGTTTTTTAATTATTGTCTTAGTTTAATTTAAAATGGTGTAATTTCAGTTTTATTGTATCAAATTCAAGTACTCTTAGCAGTTTAATCTAATTTTAAGCTCAAATTCAAAGTTGTGTTCATCTCTAATTTTTCATATTTACTGTTGCACATGTACTTTTCAAATTCCTATGCTTAAAACAATAGCAGCTTATTTTTGAGCTTATATAAGCTTATATAAGCTTATCTTAGCTTTTTATAAGTTTACCTTTAAGTTTTAAGCAGTTTTGGAAAAAGTCAACATAAGTCAAACGGGTAAAATTTGAGAGTCAAATCAGTTGGGTTCACTTTCTGTTTTAAAGTTGTTGTTTGAGTAAGCTTAATATTAGTTTTAGACATAATCTCATTAGGTTTTTGTAGTTTTAATGCATTTTGGTTTTGTAAACTGGTGTTTGGTTTAAGGATTTAAATTGCTTTAGAGGTCAAAACAGTGGATTAGATCAGTAGTTTAAGGCTTGGTATAGCTCATTGGGTGCATATCTGTCCTCATTTTGTTTCAGTTTCATCATGATTTCAGTGATTTAAATGTTTCTAGTTAGTATAAACTAGTGTTTGGTTTAGGTTTAAAAACTGTTTTAGAGGTCATAAATATGGAGTAGCTCAGTTGGTTCAGGCTTGTTTTAGTTCCTTTTACTCATATCTGTCCTTATTTGGTGCTTAATTTCATCATTAGTCAACTTTAGTTTGTACCTGTTCTTATGATCTCACCTGTTAAAATCAGTGACTGTTATGATTCATATAGGTTTAGAAGTTGTTTAGCTAGCTTGATAAACTTACATTCCATCATCTTGCATCCACATCAGTCTTAAATTTGCATTTGAAACTCATTTTGGTCAAACTTTAATCTGTTTCAAAAAGTCAAACCAGGTTAAAAGTCGTTTTTATGCAGATATTGCAGCTATTGCACAGGGTCCATTAAAGCTTTTCATGGTCTAATTTTTGGTTTAGGAGTATTCTGCTAGGTGGTCTTTAAGACCACATTTCTGGTTTTAGCTTGAGCTTACCTGATAAGCTTATAGATAAGCTCAAATCTAGGGTACCTGTCATCTGTTTTCTGCATCAGTTTGCATCTGTCCACATGGCCACTTTTGTTTTGATCTCCAATATCTTCAATACTAGCCCTCATTAGCTGTAACTTTGGATATACACTCTCTGCCAGGTGGCCTTTAGATCTCCACCTTTTGTTTTCCTGTTAGCTTATTGGATAAGCTGATGTAACTGCTTAAAGTAGGGTCCATTTTCCTGTTTTGCTCCTTATGACAGTTAGCTTAATTCTTGGTTAACTGCTTATTTAGGTGTTAGATTTAGCTTGAATCAGTTAGTTTAGAGTAGTTTTAGCATTTACTAGCTTCTGAATTAGGTTGGTGCTATTTAGAGCTTAGTTGCTTAATCTTAAGTGCTTATTCCATATCATTTTACATAGCAGCCTTCTTATTTCCCAAATAAGCCCTTGATTTTATATTTTTATCAGCTTTAGAATAAGATTTTAGAATTTCCCTGCTAGTTTCATAATTTTTAGCCACTGTTTGGTATTTTTCTTAAATAAAAGTAGTTTTTAATCATTTTAAATTAGCTTTAATTGCAATTAATTGAGAAAAAGTTCCAAAAATTAATTTTTCAATTTTAATAGATTAAGATAAATATAAAAAGCATAAAAAATATTTTTCCCTAATTTTCCCCTTTCATTTGGTATTTTTCACAATTTAAATTAGTTTTAAATAGTTTTAAATTAGTAATAAATATATAAAAAGTCTAAAAAATATATTTTCTGTTTTAAAATTAGTTTTATCATATTTTAGATTTTTCTAAGTCTTAATTTTATTTTTCTAGTCTTATTTCATAATTTCTTTTATTTTAGAGTATTATTAAATAGTTTAAATTAGGTTTAATTAATAATAATTACATAAATAGTTTTAAAAAATAATTTTTCTTTTCTAATAATTTTCTTTTATATTTAGGATTGTAAAAATGTATTTTCTATATTCATAGGTATTTTCCTTCTTTATTTTCACGTTTTATTTTGTACGTTACGTAATTTTTATTTAAACGTAAGTTTTAGGTTTTAAACGTTCATCACTTTAAATATAGTGATAGCGTTTATTTAATATCTTTTATCTTTTTAATTTTCTTAATTTGTATTTAAGTCGCTGTTATTTATTTTATAACCTTTTTCAGTAGTGTAATATTCAATCTAATCCTTTCTGATCGCTATCATTAGTGGTCATTCTATCATCTGATCAATTGTTTAACACACCATTGAGTCTCCGTGGGACTTAACGACCCGGGAATCCACTGTATTCTCTGATCTTCATTGCATTTGTGCTTAAGCTGTTTTAAGTCTGTTAGACTTGACGGTTTAACACAGATCAAACATCTTTAACCATACTCATTGCATCAAAACCTGCATGGTAGATAACCCTACTAGTAATTAATAAACGCACACAATGGCCCATTATCATGCCATTTATCGAACCATGCAGAAGTATTTCCCCAAATAGCATGAAAGAAAAAACGTCTCATTTTTCTCCTCATTTGTAGAATCTTACGCCAATCATAGCTCCTTTATTGAAACTTCCCAAAAGCTGTGATCTTGGAGACGGTACGAGTGAATCCATTTAATCCATTTATATTGACGATTAGCTAAAATACTCCAAACATGAGAAGTCATGAGATCCAAATTCCAATATTTCAACCTACGAATACCCAAACCACCCTCATCTTTTGAAAAGCACGCAACCTCATAATTAACTTTAGCTTTTCCCCTTTAAAATTCACCTTGAAACCATAAGAACCCTCTCATTAATGTTAGCCCGTAATGTATTGTTGTAACGGGTTCAAGCCCGAGTCTAGAATCTTATCTATATTACTATATATATGTACAATGTAACCGAGAATCAATCAAGGAAATCAATCATTATCATTACCATTCTACATGGTATCAGAGGGTTACGATCCTAAGAATACCTAACCCTAAACCTAAACTCTTTAGCCACCGTATCTGACCGCCGGCTACATGCCGGAGGTTCGGAAGACTCCATTTAAACCTTAACATTTGTCACTTTTCTTCTCTACAACCCTAATAACAAAGCTATGACCACCGCCCCAGATACACCCGAACATCACCAACATCTCCACCGTGAATTACCAAATCCCAATCGAACAAATCCAAAGTGTTGCTTTCTTTTTCTTCTTTTACCTTCGCCAGACCATTGCCAAAGCAAGCTTTTAGATAAATATTTATTTTTGTTTTTGTTATTCTGATAAGCTAAATCTGGTGGTTTTCTTTTAATATTGTCATCAAGTGAAATTGGATTGGTGATTATGGTTTACGTTCTGATGGAATAATTGTGCCTAGCCTTTGAAATAAAATGTTTTGGAGATGATGGAAAGGAAGAGTAAAGTGGATCGAATTGGCCCACTTAGTTTCCCTTTCTTTTTATCTTTTTTTCTAAAGTAAGGGAGTGGATAATTCTAAAGAGCGGCAGTGTCATGATGCTATACAGTGGTTGCCGTGGGCCGTCATTCTTTTGAAAATTAAAATAATAATAATAATAATAATAATAATAATAATAATAATAATAATAATAATAATAATAATAATAATAATAAATAAATAAATAAATAAATAAATAAATTGGCGGATCTTTATGTTTTTCTAGGAAAAAACACGCCCCGTTTGTATAGAAGATTCTTTGGGGGTTGAAGTTTTAGAACCAAATTTCGTTTTCTTATCTTTTCTTTTGATGTTAGTGCATGAGTTTTAGTTGTAATTTTCTTTGTTTAGTTGTAAGGGATATTTGAGTTATCTCGTTTGGTCAGGATATTTTAGTTTATCCTGTTTGGTAAGGGATATTTTGGGTTATCCCGTTTGGTCAGGATACTTTGGTTTATCCTGTATGGTACGAATACTTTGGTTTATCCGGTTTGTTGTGTGTTTATGTCTGCTGTTGCTTGAAGATGTGCTCCGCTTGCTATCGAATGTCTTCTTTAATAATTATTTATTAGTTTTTCTTTATTGTTTATTACATTTTAGTCTCTAGTCCGAGATTTCGCGATTTCATCGCTCTGACTGCGAGGGAGTGTTAGCACCTATTGTATTGTTGTAACGGGTTCAAGCTTGAGTCTAGAATCTTCTCTATATTACTATATATATATATATATATATATATATATATATATATATATATATATATATATATATATATATATATATATATATATATATATATATATATATATATATATATATATATATTATATATAACAGGAGGCATTTGGCATTAATGCCACCTCAATGCCACCTCAATGCCAACTCAATGCCACCTCAATGTCACCTCATCATTTTTCATGCCACATAAGCATTATTGGTCCAACTAAGCAACTTACTAATCCACCTATAATTTTCAGTTTTAATGTATAATTTATATAAATTTTTAATAATTTTTTTGTAAAATTCGTTTTTTATAAAAAATATCAATGGTGAGATTTGAACTTGGGTTGTTTTTAAGAGTAGCATTAATAACTTGTGTGTTTACCACTTAGGCAACAAGTTATTTTGATTATATCTTGCAACCCAAAATATATAAATGCAACCAATTATTAATATGAGATAAGTATTAAAAGGAATGTATTTATCTCCTAAAATTATATATTAGATATCCTTTCCTTAATCTTAGTTTTAAATTTATAATCTTTAACCTAAATGTATACGGAAAAAAATTCATTCATAATATACTTTTTCTCTCTCGCAGAAAACTCCTTCACTAGGGTTTTAACGATTTTAATGTGTTTTTGTGCACCTGTTTTGATATTTGTTATTCATATTATGTTTGTATTTGATTGTTTTTCCTATTTTCTTTCGGTTAGGATATCAAAGGCAACAACTTATTATATCTTCTTGAAGAACCAAAGACGCCTTAGGTAACGATTTTTCTACAGCTTTCGTGTTTTAGTAAAGATTTTTTAGTTAAAAGGAGTTTTAGACCTTCGTATAAGGTCTGATTACATTTGAAAGTATGTGATATCGTTTCATTACTCACCGGAACACCAACAGGAGGATCAATATAGCCATTAAGAAGTGCAAACACATGTTTCTGTTCATTGTGATCATCATATTGTTCTTTGATACCAAGGTGGCTGCATTTTTCTCTTATTTTGTGTGTTTTTACAACAGGTGCGCAACATGAAAAATATTTGAAGATATGCTATGAGGAACACAATATAGGCTTATTCAAGGTTGCTTCGCATACCCCCAAAGTTATCTTCAGTTCCTTGAACCCGCAAGAAACCAAGCGGCTAACAGATCCACCAACATTCTCCCGCCAGAGGTAAATGGAGTCACAGTTGCATGTACTACAGTCTCCGCTCCTACTGCAACTTATATATTTACTGTTGACCATCGAGCTGTACAGGTAACTTACCATTCATAACTTAATTTCTTTTCTTTTGGTTCATATATATAATATCGCGCAAACATTCCTGTAGGAAGTGCATGGTTACCATATTAGCAGTCGTTACACGTAAATCGTGCTGACTGCCAACTCTTTAAAAAGCCGCGGATTTTCATTATAAACATGAAAATATTACATTTTACATTCACTTCCAACGGTGATCTATCTTGCAGGCAAAACAACATCGTTGCCTTTTTAAATTTCCCATTGCGACACTACTAATCATCTGCTCAAGTACGTCTACATTTGTTTCTTCTTATATTGGAAATAATTAGTCAGCCAATTGGATATTATTACAATATAATTGTTTACCGTATGACTGCATCGCTGTTTTTCTACGTAGAGTTTCAACAGAACTGGAGGCCCACCGATTCTCCATAAACAATGGACGTGGATCAATAATATTAATCAAAGTCTAAAAAGTAATAATATCCAAAAGCTTTTAGTTTTGCTATCATTGGAATGTTGTAATGCTTTTAGGTTGTTGTTCAGAGACCAAGGCCCCGTTAGCAATGCCAAAAGCTTTTAGCAGTGGCGCTAGAGTTCAGGTATTATTGACAAGTCTGTTGTTATGCTTAAAAAAATAAATAAAATACTATGACTAAAACGTGATGCGAACTTTATCCTTTATTAAATGTCTAAAATACCTTGATTGGAAATGTTGTTTTTGTAGCTTTCAAAGTAGCTATCCGTCGTGGGAACCAAACGCAAAGGGAAAGCAATTCCTGTCAACACTCAAGATATTCAAGGAACAAAAGTTTCAAGAGCAAGGTATAAGACCGGGTTACATGAGCCTGAACCGAATGCCACAATGGGCTCCAACATTACGAGGGCAAGGTGATCCAAACAGCTACTTCTCAAGAGACACAACCCCAAACATTTCACATAGTACTTATCAACTAGATTGTATGTGGCTTATTGATCCCGTTCACAAAAACCACCCATACATTCTCGACTGGTACTACACATCTGGTCACCATCATTACACAACAGTTAATCCACAAGATATCGAGTCAGGGCCTGTAGACAACCTTGAGGAGAGTATGCCAAATGTGTGGGACCCACCTGACTTGTGTCGAAACCAGGTCCCATATGATGAGAATTGGGGAAGCTTTTTTGAAGACCGGGTTGAGAGTAATCTAGAAGCTTCCACTTCTGCTCCTTTATTACGTGGAAGCGTGTTGCAACATCATGACTCGGGTAATGTGGGCCCAGGTCAGGTAGGTAGGAGCCACTGGTGGGCTAGGGATGGTGGCGGGGCGGGACCAGGACCTCAAACGAGCTTCCTTGAACCAATCGTTAATACACATGTACCATGACAGGATGCCCTTTTACCAATTATTGTCTGCAACTTAGTTTAATGAGCATTTATATACATAATAAAGTGATTTTTTCCTTTCCTTTGTGCAGACACTGAAGCCACCACACTCCCCAGGATAGTGTTGTTGAACCGGAACTGAACGTAAAATTGGTAGAGTACAAGAATAATTTCGCTAGCAGGTTCTCAAAGGCTCAATGCAATGAATAAGACTAACTGGAAAAAAGGTAACAAATGTAACATGCAGAAATCTTTTTTTTTTTTTTTTTTTTTTCTATTTGGTTTTGCTGTTTTGGTTTGTTATGAAGTAGTTGAGGATTAATTAATGGATTTCAAATATCAAATTTGTAAATGAATCCTAGGATAGAGTTGAGACTGCTATGCAAACGAAACATGGGCAAGACATTAGCGATCATCTACCTGACGACTACGGTTGTTGTGAGGCCGAAGAAGGAAATACATGTGACACATTTGAAAAAAATATTATATATTTGATTTGGTAGTAGCCTCGAGGCCTTGCTACCAGATTGGTTGTTGTGCATCATTTACGTTAAAGCCTATTGATTTGAACTATTTTTTCGTTTTCTGAGTTGTAATTTATCTTTTGCTATACAAAAGTAACTATCTTCAGAGTTAACATTATTACCATTCTTCACAAGTGAATCTATATGTATCCATGGAAGATTAGGCCATTTTTCTGAGCTTCTCACGCCTTTTGTCGATAAAGAAATCATGTTCTTTACAGAACCTGCTCTTACAGCACCATGGTAAAGCACGGTTGATAAGATTGCTTTTGCATTGCTTGATTTAGCAATATTTTCTAACTTCAAAAGTGCGTGCCCACCTCTTTGAAGGTTAAGAGGGTCATTTATTTATCTGATAGGTGTTCGTCAATGTGGAAAACGTTGTCGGCTTAGATGGGCAAACTATCTTCGGCCTGATATCAAACACAGCGCATTCAGTTCTGAAGAAGAATAAAAAATCTTCCAGTTATATAGCTTGCTAACAAGTTTGAATTACGGTTTAAAACAGCGAGTTGGTTTTATATCGTAAAAATATGTTGTTGCAGGAGCTGAAAATCATGTTTTCCAAACCTCTTAAGAGCTGTTTTTATTGAAGAACGAGGTGGATGATGTTCCTCTGATATCAATAGATAGCAAGGGTACTGATATTCATGTTCGTCAAGGTGCACAGGTATGAAACTACTAAAGGGGGGTGTTTGCCATTGGGTTATAAAATTTAATCTGATTATTGCATTTTCACTTTCAGTTGTATGGAATTTTTTTAAGTGATTAAAAGATGTGGTAAACTCTTTGTTTCAACTAAGTTTACTCGGTCAATGGAGATTACTTTTTATGATATGTATTAAATCTTTTATTCTCATTTCTTGAAAAGTCGAAATAATTAGTTTTTGGGAGTTAAATGTTAACAAGCTAATCTCAGTATTGCCATTAATATGGCAAATAGATTGGATAAGCGAGAAGGACTTGGAGGCTTTCACAAAGAAACACAAGTTGAGATAGCATTGTTCCATTTCTTTGATATTTGCTTCTTCTATCGGCATATTATAAAGTATCTCTTTTTTTTCCTTACATAACTTACTGTTAATATATATACACTTTGTGATAAACACGAGAAATGAATTATTATATCAGATTGTTACTATTTATATTCGACGTTATTAATTTTCTAGCTATGAAACGTGGCCGGTACATGTGCTTATTCAAATTCTTGGTATTATTGTCAATAAATACATTCTGAAATTTTCATTAAACAAAAATGTTGATTGGGTTGTTATACTTGATGCATATATGATTATAGAGGCCAAAATTTACCGACCCATTTTGATTTTTTTGATATTTTTTTTTGCAGGTTGAGAGGAATGGATAACTAATGTGATCGAGAGTAGTTCAAGTGTTTAACCGACCCATCCTATGTCTCTGGATCAATACTTTCATTTCCTACAATTTCAGGTAACTTGATTCTTTATGCGAGAATTAATTGTCAAACCTTAATAAGCGAAAAAGACCGTTAAATAGGCTAATCCAAACGCTTCCTTAGATAATAGGCCATTTTCAGTTTTCAGTTGATAGCATACTCGAATATAATATGATAATTGTCCACTGGTAGTAGTTGGAAGACCTATTTTAGCATTTGCTTATCTGAGCAAATGTGTGTTTCTGTTAAGTGACCCTACTTTAGATTAAGGGGTGTTTGTGACCGCTTATTTTAAAATGCTTATCTAATTGAACCGCAACTGTTTTACCCAAAATGCTTACTTACTTAGGTGTGACCATATAAATACTTACATAAGCAATTCCAAACAATCTCTTAAGTCTTAAACCATTGCAATACTTAAGAACGCCTCATTTCGATGCTTGATTAATAGGACTAAAATAGTAACAATAGAACATGTAAGTGCTAGGCATCAGGTTTGACAATGAGACTCAACAGAAAACATGGTTTAATGGTCTTGCCATTTGTCGTTGATATCAGTATAATTTTGGAAGCACCAATTTATATGTTGAGTTGAATGTAAGTGAATCTTTTTGCTGATTACGACAATTATAAGGCGTTTTCCACCATTAATAGGAAAAGTAGAAGAACCAGAGTGTTCCACATTTAAGCCGAGTGCAATTAATTTGTTTAAAGATTCGTTTATATTAATTGAAGGTAACTTAGTTATATTGGATGCTACTTTATCACTAAAACAACTTTCTTTTGCTATTGTTTAGTACGACGTGTAAATGGTGGACTAAACCTTTATGAAATGAGATGAGAGGGATGAAAAATCTTACATCTTGATTGATTTGAAACCAAAAATTAAAATAGAAAACACTTAGTTTATCCGAATCTGATACTATGATTTTCATTATTGATGTGAAAGCATGTTTTCTTATCGAATCTAAATTGTTTTTTATAGATAACATATATTGATTTTTGGTAAAATCTTTTGGCCCAACTCAACCCACTTAGCCCACTTTCACTCAACCCACAAATGTTCTGTAGGGGAAATTGTTGAACCAGAACAGCTAGAAGAAGCTGCTATGAGAAGTAGTTTGATTCAACAAATAGTCATCATTGGCCAGGTAAGGCATACAATTTGAAACCTTCATATTATAGGTGAAAAGATGGGCTGTTTGGGTAATGGACTAATGGTTCAAAGCGGGTGCATGTCAAAACAGTCAGGGCGGGTTTTGTTGACCCGCAAACACTCTTTTGTCTACTTTTTGAAAATTGTTATAAATTACACTTAAAACATCAAATGTTGTTAAACAACTATATTATTATACATTACTCTAAATCTCTAAATAAATAAGGAGTATGTATGCAATAAAAATAGACTTTAGCAACTATCAACCTGTTTGAACCAACCTTTTTTAAGAGTAAAATGCAACCAAAATTGACTCATCCATTAGTAAATGGGTTTAAAGTACCACCTGTACACCATATTCATCCTTTTTATATTTCTTCATCTCCCTAAAACATTGTGTGCGAGTTCGTTGGCAATAACATAAGGGTGATCATTATTTTGATTTGTCGTACTACTAATGATAACCAGGATGAACGTTGTCTTGGAGCTATTATTGTTCCAAACAAAGAAGAAATCCTAGCATCAAAAGGGATATCTACTGATATTTGTTTATAAAAAATTCAAAATCGCAAAAAAAAAATAATAATAAAATAAAATAAAAATAAAGCGCCAGTTCAGTCTTCACTAGGTAAGTGGGTAGATGTAGTGTTGTGGTTTTGCTTAAAGTGGGTAAATAGGCGATCAAAATGAGGAGCAGGTGGTCATTTGGGTAGACTCAAATAAATAGAGACAAAAGTTTTTTGATATATAGTGCAGTTTCTTAGATAAAGAGAAAAACGCTAACCCCGATTAAATTTGCAGGTTGTGAGGGAGCTTTATGAAATAGTTCCTGCACGGAAGTGGAAAAGTGGCGAAAATTGCTTTCATGGACTGCCATCAACTGATCGAGCACGTTCGACACATAATTAGACAAAGATATTCAGCAAATGTACATGACTGGGCCTCTTTGGAAATAGAAGGGCAAAAATGTTAGCAAATTATGTCAACGATAATTATAAGACATGCTCGCCCATTGGGCGGGCTTCGAAAACTAGTATATATATATATATATATATATATATATATATATATATATATATATATATATATATATATATATATATATATATATATATATATATACAATGTAACCGAGAATCAATCAAGGAAATCAATCATTATTGTGAAAAACTAGAAGGGGGGTTGAACAGTTTTACCGATTAAAACTTCGTTTTAAACTATTTAGATCGACTTATGTCAATCTATTTGTTATGCGTGTTGGTTAATGATAGATAAGCATATATAAAGAGTTAGGAAACACAAAAACACGACACGAGTATTTATAGTGGTTCGGCTACAAGGACACCTTCTTTGCCCTACTCCACTCCCCGAGTACCCCACTCGAGAGTTCGTAAGCACTACACAACACAAGCTCCTTAATGTGGCGGAGAAGCCTTCACAACATCGCCTACTATTTATCCGGTACTAGGCTAGACACCGAGTTCTTCCACGAGGTAGAACCACACCTATCACAACGTCCCCTACACTTTATCCGGTACAAGGCTAGATACCGAGTTCCATTACAAAGGAGGAACTACTACCCAACACTACACCACAACACAACTACCCCAAAGGAGACACACTCCTTGTTACAACACTAGAAGGATATCAATATCCTTTAACCCAAACTATCTATCTTGTACATCGATGCACCATATCGAATGTACACCCTTGGCACCATTCACTAATGCCTTCGACATGACCCCTTCGGCACCTTTCACTAATGCCTTCAACACGACCCTTCGGCACCTTTCGCTAATGCCTTCAACACAATACTTCTATGGAGGGAGAAAAGAACTATCAACAAGATACACTTCGGTGGTCTTGATGATGACGAAGCTTAGCAACTTATGACCTTTAGCTTGCACGTTTTCAAGAGGTGGTGATCTCGCCTTTAAGAGGAACCTAGAGAATCACACAAGCATAAAACTACATAGAATGATCCTTTGGATCAGAGGTTAGAGATGTTACAATACTAAGAGAGAGTATGTGTAAAAGTGGTGGTGAGAAAGAGAGAAATGACTCACTATTTATAGACAAAATTATCTATTTCCTACGGATCCCTCCCCAGAGGGATCCGGCTACTAGGTCAGCTAAGTACAGATTTCCGGTTGCAAACCGGGTTATGGGTTATGGGTTATGAACCATGGATTATAGGTAATGGATTATGGATACCCAACAAGATGCAATGTACCTAGACATTGGGTTATGGATCTTGGGTCATGGATCATGGACTTAGGTTCATGGATCATGGATAATACCCAACATGACTTCATGCATGATGTCATGCAATGGGTCATGGGTTATGGATCATGCTCCATGGGTATGGGTTGTGGACTTTGGTTTTTACCCAACAACTTTCATTGTACCTAGTCAATGGATCATGGGTTATGGGTCATGGGTCATGGGTCATGGAATTTGGTTTTTACCCATTACAATATATACAAAGTATATATGTACATTTTCGTATTATGTAAACACTAGTTGTTATACATATGCATTTCTATAAGATGTAAGCAATGTTACTTGTTTAGTGTTTATATGAAAATATAAGTGTGTTAGTAAACTATTTGCTCAAACCTTTTTACGTATTTTATTTGTTTCGTTAAAATGATTTTATGTTTGTTATCGACAAAACATTAGAAGATCGTAAAATATAAATAAACGTTTTTATGGTTTATTTGTATTAACAATTATCATTACCATTCTACAGTTAAACCTTCAAGATTATTTATAATAGCACTTAGGAGAATAAAAATCGAAGACCATTAAACTTCCATAGCTGCTAGAATAGACGAGATGATTTGAACTCTTCCAGCGAATGACAATGATTTGTTCTTCCAATCCTCTATTCTACTCTTGACCCTCTCAACAAGGATTTTACAATCCCTACAAACGACGCCAGGCGAGATTAGCTGAACACCTAAGTACTTTATAGGTAATTGGCCTGAGTAGCTTTGAAACTCCTTCAACACCTCATGAATGACATTAACTGAATGCACATTAGCACAGAAAAAATAAACAAACCGTCAACAAAACATAACTTTATGAGCTCATGCCTTTCACACTTTTGATGGTACCAAAACACTTCGTCTCATGAGTAGCATTACGCTTTAAAATTAAGGTTAATACTTCCATAACAAGCGTAAGTAAACAAGGGGACAATGGATCACCTTGACGAAGACCACGTTTACCTTTAAAATATCCATGTAATGCACCAATGGATTTGGAATTGATATAATTATAAAAAACGACGTGGTTGACACACATTTCATTATCCAGTTCACCTTAATATTATGAAACCCAAAATGACCCAAAATGGCACGTAAAATATTCTAGCCAATGTATCGTAAGCCTTCTGAATATCAACTTTAAACGCACATCTAAGAGGACCTCTAGCTAAATGATAATTTTTCATTAATTCTTGCGTAAAAAGAATGTTGTCTAAACTACGTCTACCAGAAACAAATGCAGATTGGTTTTCATTAACAATATCCTTCAAACTATCTTTTATCTGACTCGTAATGATTTTACTAATGCACGTATAAATAGTGTTGCAACAAGAAATATGTCTAAAATCAGTAACCTTACTTGGAGCTTGGATTTTTGGCAAAAGAGAAATGCATGATTAACTTCAGTCAATAGTTGCTGATTCTTTAAAAACTTGAACAACTCCAGTGACCTCTTTCCCCACAATATGCATGACTTCTTAAAGAAAACTGAAGTATACCCGTCACAACCTGTCAATTTGTTCTCACCAATGCAAAACATATCATTTTTAACTTAAGCTTCTGTAACATGACGAATCATAAACATAGCCTTTTCTTGAGGGATCTTCCTAGTGAACATATATTCATGATTCGTAATAGCCACCACATCACCAACACATCCCAAAAATTGTTCATAATATGTAATAAAATGGTATAGTGTAATTTTCTTTTAGACTAAAATACACCGTTGGTCCCTAAACTTGTACATGCGCATCATGATGGGAAAAACTTTGCCTTTTTCATCGTTGGGAGTCCAAAACTTAGGTTTTATACTCTAGAAAAGTACCTTGACCAATTTTCTGTTAGTCAACGTCTGTTATTTTTCACATGTGTCTTGCACATGAGGGCAAAATGGTCATTTCATTGTTTTGGTTAATTATTTTGGTGGTACTGGTACAACCTTAGGGACTAATGGTGTATTTAATCAATAAATTATACCATCACCACCACCACCCTCTCTTTATCTCTTTTTCCTGCTTCTCTCTCTAAATTTCTGCTTCTCTCTCTAAAATTAACACCATCACTATTCTCAAATATCATAAACTCCTCCACAAAAAAACATAATCTCAATCAAACACCATCACCATCCTCTCTCTAAAATTAACATCATCACCATTTTCAAATCATGTAGGTTAGATTAAAGACCCAAAAAATTAACTTCGATTAAAGTCAAAATAATTACATTTATGTTAATAATCCGCTTTCTTATAACCAGAATCTGCTTACTTTAACCATAAGTAGTCAAATAACACGGATCACAGTGTTAAAGTGATTGCTGCACCCGGACTCAGAAGCTAACTAAATTACATGTATGTCAATATTCAGTTTTCCTTCGACCTGAATCTGCTTACCTTGACACTAAACAATCAAAACAAGACTCCTAATCATACTTTGGTCAAATAGTTGAAGGTAATAATCACTTTAAACGGACAACCAACGTCCCCTTGCCATATAATACTCTAATCAAAGAGGTTTAGATCATTATTCTTTACTTGTTATCTGTCTTGTTATATATTAGTAGTAAACTTAATATAGATTAGGGACTTAATTGTACTTTGTAATAAGATTAGGTGTTAGACATAAACTAGGATTAGGTAGCTTGGAGTGCAAGCCAATCATGTTTTCTATTTGAATTAGGTAAGGTTTCTACCCCCTCATCTCTATAAATAGGGATGAGGGGGGATGCTAGCAATTCATTCTTCTTACTCGTTGTAATATCTTTATTAGGTTTTTAATAAAGGTTTGGTACGAGGGTATATCGTGTGCATATTCTTGTCGGTTATTTGTAGTCTATCGAATCTCTCGTGTTTGCTACTTGTGCTCGATACTACTCGTGATCTAGCGTTCCGCGATCGAGCTTCGGGTTGTTGGCGGTTTTGTCCAACAAGTGGTATCAAGAGCCAAGATTATTGTCGTCATTGAAGTTCGAGTGCTAGATCAAGGTTTCGAGATCGTTTGAAGTATCGAGGTTTGGTTTCGGGTTTCGAAACGGGTTTTGGGGTAGCGATAATCGACGAGAGGTTTATGGTTTTAAAACCCACGTGAATAAAAAAAAGAGGAAAAGTCACATAAGATTGGACCTTGTTTTTTTTTTCTATCCACGTATTTCTACAAAGGTGATAAAGGATTTATTTTCTTTTGACAAATTCAAGGAGTTGATGGTTTACTTTTAAAACCACTTTGATTTGTCGTTATTAGGTTTCTATTAACAATAAAAGGTATTGTTTTGAAATCCTTTTTGTGGTGCAAACTTGAATCGATCAACTTGGGTCTTAAGTTGTCGATTTAGTTGCTTGTTTGAAATCGAGGGTTTAGGTATATTCTAATTAATTCGATTTGGAAGAAGGGTTTATAGCAATAAGGGAAATATTGTACACGGTTTGTGAGGCTTGTCGGTAAAGTTGGTTAATAAACAACTTGACAAGGTTTTTAGCAAGGTTAAAGAAGAATGGCTAGTTCGATAACTAGGTTTAACATCGAAAAATTCGATGGGAAGAATGACTTCGGGTTATGGCAAATAAAGATGTGTGCTTTAATGGTATAGCAGGGATGCGATACTGCATTAGAGACATTACCCGCAGACATGGAAGAAGGAGAAAAAGCTACCTTGATGAAGAAGGCATATAGTACCTTGATTTTACGCTTGGGAGACCGGGTTTTACGAGAAGTTACCAAGGAAACAACTGCTGCAGGAATTTGGACGAAGTTGACTTGTCTTTATATGACTAAGTCCTTAGCAAACAGACTGTATCTGAAGAAGAAGCTGTACACATACTATATGAGTCCAGGTACGAAACTGGGTGATCATATAGATGAGTTTAATAAGTTGATACTTGATTTGGCGAATATTGATGTTGATATTGAGGATGAGGATCATGCACTTATGTTACTTACGTTGTTGCCATCGTCTTACGAAAACTTTGTGAAGACATTGTTGTATGGGAGGGAATCCTTGACAATGGAAGATGTTCTTGCGACTCTGAATTCAAGGGAGTTGAAGAAAAGAACTGAAGGCACAAAGGAAGAAACTGGTGATGGGTTATATGTAAGGGGAGGGTCAGATCATTCAAGGAAAGCTGATTCTGGTGGAAGTTCGCGGTTTAAGTCAAGAGGTGGAACTGGTAAACTAAAGTGCTTCATATGTCATTCAGAGGGTCATCTGAAGAGAGACTGTCCAAAGAAGAAGTCAAATGGGTTCGTCAAGAAGGGTAAGCATGATCAGGATTCTGATTCTTCTGATGACGAGGGTAACGCCTACTTTGGAGAAGCCTTGGTGGTAGTCGGGAATGATGAGATGGCTGAATTGGTAATGGATTCAGGTGGGTCTTATCATATGACACCCAGGAGGGATTTCTTGTATGACTTCAAGGATATTGATGGTGGTTCGGTTCAGTTTGGTGATAACAGGACATGCACTATCAGAGGGACAGGAAAAGTGAAGATACAGTTGCATGATGGTTCAAGCTTTATACTCGAAGATGTCAGGTATGTTCCGGGGTTAAGAAGGAGCTTGATTTCATTGGGTACTCTTGAAAAAGAGGATTATACTGTGAAGATGCAGTTGGGTAAAGTCAAGGTGATTAAAGGTTGTCGGGTTATGATGACCGGGATCAGAAGAAGAACTGTGTGTATACTCTTGAAGCAAAAGTGAAGACTTTTGGTGTACAAAAGCATGGAGGTTCAAAACAAGTTGGATTTAAACAACTTGGTCAAAAACAAGTTGGGTTCAAACAACTTGGTCACAAGCAAGTTGGGTTCAAACAACTTGGTCCTGGTGTTAAAACAAGAGTCCATGGAGTACATGTTAATGAACGTGTTTGGTTTGAGGTGGAACTGTAGGGAGCTCAGGAAAATCGTGAAGCTAAGGTTGTTCAAGATAGTAACGATGATGCTGCAGTGGCTCAAAGAAAGTTGGAGGACAAGCAACTTGAAGAAAAGACAAACACGGGCTGCTTGGTAAAGGAGCAGGAAAAGGTACACCTTGGTATAAAGGTGGGGGCACACATTATGGTAACCGGAGTACCTAGTCAAGAGGGTGCAGAGGGTAATGCTGCTGAAAAGAATAAAGTGAATGAGTCTATAAAAACTAATCAAGGGAAATTACTAAAGTATAATGCCTGGTCGACAAGGTGGTCCCTACTTCGAGGTTCCGGTACAAGGAAAAGGTGCTGAGTATCGGTTATGTTTAAGTATTACCCCTAAGGTGGAAATTGTTATATATTAGTAGTAAACTTAAATATAGATTAGGGATTTAATTGTACTTTGTAATAAGATTAGGTGTTAGACATAAACTAGGATTAGGTAGCTTGGAGTGCAAGCCAAGCATGTTTCCTATTTGAATTAGGAAAGGTTTCTACCCCTCATCTCTATAAATAGGGATGAGGGGGGATGCTAGTAATTCATTCTTCTTCCTCGTTGTAATAGCTTTATTAGGTTTTTAATAAAGCTTTGGTACGAGGGTATATCGTGTGCATATTCATGTCGGTTCTTTGTAGTCTATCGTGTCTCTCGTGTTTGCTACTTGTGCTCGATACTACTCGTGATCTAACGTTCCGCGATCGAGCTTCGGGTTGTTGGCGGTTTTGTCCAACATGTCTTGTAGTTTATTTTTAGGGGTAATTATGAGAATGCATGTTTTGCTCAAGGTGTCATCACTTTTTAGGAAAAAAGTTTGGGTATTTCCAAAATAAACCTTGAGACTTGCGACTTTGTTCTTCCAATCTAAGAGTGCCAAGTGTCCTGACACTTTTCAGAACCCAATCATTGAAATTACCTTTTTGTACCTATGATTTATAATCGACTTATATCCAGCGACTTTTTAAGATTCGAGCGATTTTATTTTTTTATATTTTCGAGAAAAAAGTCAAACTTTGGAAAGTATTATTTTATTCCTTTTGCTCCTTCCCAATGCTGAGCGACTTAAGCGAATTACTTTGAGCACCTTTTTTAACTTTGTACTTTTGTACTTTTATATTTTTTTTACATAACTTTTAAATACTTTTTAAATTAAAATGACTATTGTACCCTTAACTATTTTTACATGTTGAGCATCTTCTTTCCTTTAACAAAACCAAAATTAGCCTACTACTACTACCAATTCACGTTTTAAACTAAAAACTATGAAACTAAAACTCTAAAACTGTTATTGCCAACTGCTACCAATTCACACTACAAGAGAAATTCCATTTAATGACTGAAACTTTGACTGAAGAATAAAAAAGTAAATAGAAAGTCGAACAAAAACAATAACTCCTCACATTATTTCTCATTTCAATTAAAAAACCAGAAGTTTTATCTCTCTCTCTCAAACCGCCATCAACTCCGGCTATCAACACCTTCACCTCCGGCCACCATCACCGCATTCGGTATCAACACCTTCACCTCCGGCTATCAACACCTTCATCTCTGGTTATCTCACCATCTCCGGTCAATTCACTGTCGCCGAAGGTATTATTTCTCTAATTTTAATATACATATAATAATTAGTGTTTCATTTACATCGATTGTTGTGTAAATGAGCTTCGATTATCACCAATTGTTGTGTGGACTTAGTATGCAATAGTGCGAGTCCCATATTGATTAGAATCAAAACAAGCTAGTAGTGGTAACGACAAGAAACTAGCAGTGGAATAAAATAAAGTAGCAGTGGTTACCTAAATATACTAGCAGTGGTTTAGTAACACTAGCAGTGGAATAAAATAAAGTAGCAGTGGTTACCTAAATATACTAGCAGTGGTTTTAGTAACACTAGCAGTGGAATAAAATAAAGTAGCAGTGGTTACCTAAATATACTAGCAGTGGTTTGGTCAGTGTTTGTTCGTCCATCTTTAAGCCACTAACCTTGATCTTTTACGAAATATATGTAAAGTAAGTCTTCTTTAGTAGTTTAATCGTTTCGAGTTATTTAAAAGTTTTGGCTTTCAGTTATACATTTGAAAATGATAGCTATTTTAGTGGTTGTAATCCACATGTTGCGCCCACACAAGTCATGTATCTAGAAAAATATTCTTTCACACCCAAAGTGAAAAATTGCTGACAAAAGTTTTTGTAGGATTGCTGATATGTTTTGTTGGTATTTGATTGATATAATGGTGTAGGGGTGGTTAAATCAGAATCTGGCTATCCAGGAGAACCCTCATTTATGTACAATGCTGCAAACAATGGTATAGATAGGCCCCCTGCAATGACAGAGGTACCCATTCCTAACTTTATTGGCGAAGAATCTCATCCGAAGCCTGTGAATGAACCAATTGTTGAACCAGATACGTCGTCATTTGGATTTTAGGGCCAGATTCCTAGAAACTTCAGTCTGTCAGATTTGACGGCCGACTTCTGTATTAGTTCAGGTTCTCTCTTTATGTGTGTGTTTGTCTGATTGCAAAATTGTTATGGTGTGTTTGGATGTGTGTATTGAAAGTGATTATGTGTTATTAAATGATTAAAAATAATATTTTCTACTCTAAAAGATTGGGTAGTAGAGAATCCCATTTGGATATGCTTATGTTTATGAAGTTGTAATACTGAGATAATTAGATGTTGAAGTGTTTGACAAATAGTGCCATACAGTAAATAGATAGATAAATTACCACAAAAAGACATTTGTGAAAAAAAATAGAATGATGGAAATGTTAGTACAGGTTATCAGGTTGTAAGAAGGGGTTAATTAGTAATCACTTTTTACCCTTAATTAATCAGTTTGTTGTAGCATCTATGAAACTGTAAAACCCTAAAAATCGTAAACGTGTGAAATGACCATTTTGCCCCTCAAAGTAAATAGTTACGAAGAATCGTAAAACACGTCAATTTCGTTAAATACGTTTAACATTCAAATCATAAATTATTTGCGCAAGACTATTTTGAATATATTTTACTTATGAATATAATTAGATGTTACATAATTAAATAAATTCTAAAGTGTAAACTATATTAAGTCATGTACAAATGGACTTGAACCAAGAAGGGGTCTAGATACATGAAACATTGGTAAAATTTGAAAGATAAAAATTTGGTCTAACCCCTCCCCTAATATTCGGCCAATCAATGACCCATTACTCCCCACATTCACGCCCATTTACCTCAATTATATATCCCTTATCTCTCATTTGTTAATTTCCCTGATCTCATTCAAAAATAACCACACAAAAACTCCTAAAACAAGTGACGGCAGAAGTTATTTTTTTTCTTTCACATTCGATCCAAAGAAGGTGCAAAGGGGCTGTGATAGTGGAGCTTGTAATCGTGACCTTGTGGCTGGGAATCCATACGTGGGTGACCTTTTGTTCGAAAGCGTATGGCTGTTTCGGTGTTGATGTTGCTGCTCTTGGCATGGGTTTGTATTAGGACGAAGGAGGTTGTGTGGCTGTCGTGGGTTTTGTGGCCTATGCGTGGTTCCTTTCCCTTGGTTCTTGGTTCACCTCTTGTCACGCTACAAGGTTGGTATCAATCTCATTCGACTTTCTTCCTTATTTTTTTTTTCCTACTCGAAGGCATGAAAACAAATTGAATCTTTCATGATATAATACATAAAAACTTCATACGAGATCATGAACAGGTCACACAAGATAACGACTGAAAAGGGTTGTGTTCGACTTACATTTAATCTACCATGTATAATCTGTTTTGTGTCCACTCGACTCATTCATCATTCGACTCATATGACCTGTAGCCGTGAATATGTTTCGACCTCACTTCGTGCGACCCATATGTAATTTGTCTTGTCCATTCGAATGTGTATACACGTTTAGAACATCACATAAAATGACCACCTTTTTGACACAAGAAATCATGATATGGTTAAACAATTTATGTCAAATGAATGGGCACATAATCTATTGGCCTGAATCTGTTTTTGGAGCTACTATACACGACCTGTACACACTTTTATTTATTGTCTTGTATCAAACTAAATGAGCCTTGAATGTACGTATACATGTCTTGTTAATTGAATCGACTAAAAAAAAAAAAAAAAAAGGGGCTCACTTGGTTATTGTTGGTCGTATGGTTTGGTCTCGGGTCGAGTCTCGGTATCATAGTCGTGCCGAGGTCGTGTTTCGAATACGTCACGGCTTTGCCGTCGGTCCGTGTCGAGTCGATAGAGCATGCAAATAGGTAACTATATATATTACGTAGCATGGGATTTTAATAAAACTAAAATTTCATTTTAACCCTAAGCTTTGTTATGTGTCGCATGCAAACCCTCAACTTTCATAAATTGACAAAATAAACCTTACACTATCATAAAGACAATATATAATTTTGAAGTTTAGTTAGTGGTCACTTGGAACTTTAGGCTTTGATATTTTTACACTTTAAACCTTAATCTTTGATTATTTATATTTTAAACCCTAAACTATGATAATAATTATTATTAGACTTAATTTTATTTAATTAGCATTTGTAACCTAAACTTATTAAAATACGAAGAGTTGGGAAGTTACTAAATATGGAAGCCTGCTAAAAGTGGAAACCTGCTAAAAATGAAAAGCCGTCTAAAATGAGTAATCCGATCTTAATAAGCGTTATTTAATTCATAGGTTCCGGATGGCGGGATTGATTCATCGTGTGACTTTCGTTCCTATTTTGTTGAGTGCTTCGAATAAGGTACAGATATTCTATCCCTTTTCAGTAGGGATTTCTCATGACTTTCTGGTCCTTTGACTTTATTCGCTTATGATATTTCGTTGCTATGGTTCCTTGCTATTGACCCTCTGATATTGAACCATTGCTGTTGACCCCTCTGTTACTGAACCTCTGTGATTGAACTACTGTTACTGTACCTTTGTTATTAACCTCTGTAACTGAACCTTTGATATTGAACTTCTGTTACTGAACCCTTGATATTGGACTATTGTTATGAACCTCTGAATTGTGACCTACTGATATTCTGATTATTATGACTGATATATTGCTACACTGTGGACCTTGTCTGACCCTTCAGATTGATACCCGAGCCAAATACTGTAACTAGTCATGGGGGTTCCATGTCCGTGTCATTGATGCACCAATGGCATGACTTTAGTGTGGTTGAGTGATGTTCCACACCGTCCCTATACTGTATTGATTATGCGCGCTTCACTGTTATTGTTATGGCCACTATCTGTCTGCAGGGGCGTATGGATGCATCCTAGATCTGTACTGTACTGTTACTGATATATATACTGTTCTGGTGATGTGGTGCGTGTGTGCAATACACCCCCTCACATACTGGGAGCTAGCTACTCCACTGGTTACTGAGGTCTCCCCTCCTATTGTCTGGTATTCTGAGGTCACCCCTCCGAATACGAAGGTTACTATTGATTACTGGGCTGCTATTGCCACTACTGATATTACTGTACTGTACTGTTGGCTCGGGATAGATTTCTGACAACCCTTACACTGCTGATATATTTATATTGTACCGTATGTTTACCCCAATGCACCATATTCTGTATTGACTGCCCGTTACCCTGTACCCGTATGTGACTTATTCTTCTACCCTTGCATTCACGTACCGGGTTATTATATGCTTATTGGATTTGATTATGCTATTCATGTGTTATGTGACTACTAATTTCCCTGTTATGATATGATTAACATGCGATTATAAGATTTACCTGTGGTCATCTGATGATATGCTATCTTACTGTTCTGTGGTCCTTTTGATTTGTCTGGCAACCATGCTTGTGTGCAATCGATTGTTGATCTGTTTATCTTTTGTACCTCGTTCGATTAAATCTCGTGGACTGAGACTATTCATTGCGTCCTTATCGGCTTATTGTTGACCTGCCATGTTACATTTCTGTCTATGCTACGGTTTGACTGGGTAAATGGTTCAACTTGTGACGTCTGGATTGATAATTTGTTTAGTTGCTCTGCTATGTCTTTAATACATTTAATTATAATGTTCATACTGTATTTCCTACTTGTTATGTGTGACTGCCATGTTTTGACTGCTGCTAGTACTTCTGCTGTTATGATACTCGTTATGTTTTGACTGTGGGTTACTTGACTTTTGTGACTGCCATGCTCACTTTCTAATTACTTGCTTCCGCTAACTTTTAGATTTCTGTTTGGCTTATATGTTGTCTGTTTTCCTGATTTTCTTGTATGCCTGTTGTATGTGCTTATTTACATGTCATCGATGCTTTGCTTTGCTTCGTTCTCCTTGTCATCTGTTCATTTTGGATATCTGTATAATAGTGTTCTGCAGGATCCTCATTGACTCATTGGTCTAATTTCACTGCAACTTTGTTATCCGTTTCCTTTGTTTCACCTGGGATTTCAGACTCTATTTAGCTTTTCTTTTGTTATATCTGTTCACTGGGCTTTTTAAGCTCAGCCGCATTTCTTTTCCTGCGGCAGGTTTTTAGGTTGAAGATGGGCTTTGATGGGCTGAGAGTTGGATTATCTGAGTGGACCAACCCTAGTTTTCCTTTATCATTTTGGATTTAATTTGAAGAGTTATTGTTTTCAGATTTTATTTCCGTTTTGGACATATTCGATTTTGTATTTTCTTTGTAAGTCATCCGTTATATGACTTGGTAATTTATTTTAAAATGCTTTCGCTTGTAAAATTTTATTTGTATGTTCTGATATGACACCAGAATGTGACACTTCTACCCTTGTCGGGTTGGGGTGTTACAATTATGGTATCAGAGCTAAGGTTTCGTCTTGTTGACCTTAGGATTGACCTGTGAGGACTGGGTAGACACTAGGCTTTCGTCTGTTATGATCTTCTCCGATTATTTTGATTTTCGTTCAGATTTGATTTTGATATTCGTTTATCTTCACTGGTTTGGCCTCCTTCTCTTTGCATTTGATTTTGTTTATTTTGTTTTCGCACATCCGTTTATTGATCGTTAGATGGAGACTAACCGTGGAGCCGAAGATGATGGTGCCGACCCCGCGTTGCTGCAACAGTCCCTGAACTGGAGAGGTTCGTGAAGCAGAACACCCGACTGCCATGCTGCTGGAGACGTTAGGATGCTGCTGGAGGAAGCTAGACGGATCAACCAAAGACGTAAAAGACGGAGACAAGATTCAACTGATGGCTGAGGAGATTCATCTACTTCATATGATTGAGCGCGACCCGTGTTACTCCGATTTGTTTGTCATGCGTTTGTGGCGGTTTGATATTTTGCTATGTGATTTTGTTCGGCATTGCTCTTCCTTGATTTGTTCAGAACTCGGTTTGAATCGTGAAGCGTCATCTTTTGGCATTTTGGTAATATCTCAGCTTTTCCTTTGAATCTTCCGTAATGAGTCATGAGGAACCGTTTTACGCAAGTTGGTGGTTTTCTCTCCGTTGTGGTATGGTAAGTTGTTTGATGTGTTATATGCTGTATGTACGCGATTCTGGTCTGCTCTGGTATGTTACTTGGTATCTGTATATGATATGTTTGGTCGTGATATTGGTTATGTGATTTGTCATGACCCGGGACAGAATATGATGACAATAAGGGCTTGTTATGTGATGCAAGTATTATGACGCCTGATCAACGTGATAATACCGAGATCACATAATTTGAACTCATTGAAATCATACAACGTCTTGGGAAATGCCTGGGGTTGGTACGTGAATGAACTAAGACTTATATCCGTTATTTTTCAACCCTCATGTTCGTTTGGAATTCTGTACCTCTTTGTGAGATTCTCATCGACATCTGTTACGTATAAGTTGGTACGCTTTGGAAACCGAAATCATTATGATCTGTGTGAAACTATGAATTGTTACGTCTGCCTTGAACTAGTACGTCTCTGGGTACCTCTGCGACTTCAATTTTCGAGGACGAAAATTTTCTTTTAGAGGGGAAGAGTTGTAAAACCCTAAAAATCGTAAACGTGTGAAATGACCATTTTGCCCCTCAAAGTAAATAGTTACGAAGAATCGTAAAACACGTCAATTTCGTTAAATACGTTTAACATTCAAATCATAAATTATTTGCGCAAGACTATTTTGAATATATTTTACTTGTGAATATAATTAGATGTTACATAATTAAATAAATTCTAAAGTGTAAACTATATTAAGTCATGTACAAATGGACTTGAACCAAGAAGGGGTCTAGATACATGAAACATTGGTAAAATTTGAAAGATAAAAATTTGGTCTAACCCCTCCCCTAATATTCGGCCAATCAATGACCCATTACTCCCCACATTCACGCCCATTTACCTCAATTATATATCCCTTATCTCTCATTTGTTAATTTCCCTGATCTCATTCAAAAATAACCACACAAAAACTCCTAAAACAAGTGACGGCAGAAGTTATTTTTTTTCTTTCACATTCGATCCAAAGAAGGTGCAAAGGGGCTGTGATAGTGGAGCTTGTAATCGTGACCTTGTGGCTGGGAATCCATACGTGGGTGACCTTTTGTTCGAAAGCGTATGGCTGTTTCGGTGTTGATGTTGCTGCTCTTGGCATGGGTTTGTATTAGGACGAAGGAGGTTGTGTGGCTGTCGTGGGTTTTGTGGCCTATGCGTGGTTCCTTTCCCTTGGTTCTTGGTTCACCTCTTGTCACGCTACAAGGTTGGTATCAATCTCATTCGACTTTCTTCCTTATTTTTTTTTTCCTACTCGAAGGCATGAAAACAAATTGAATCTTTCATGATATAATACATAAAAACTTCATACGAGATCATGAACAGGTCACACAAGATAACGACTGAAAAGGGTTGTGTTCGACTTACATTTAATCTACCATGTATAATCTGTTTTGTGTCCACTCGACTCATTCATCATTCGACTCATATGACCTGTAGCCGTGAATATGTTTCGACCTCACTTCGTGCGACCCATATGTAATTTGTCTTGTCCATTCGAATGTGTATACACGTTTAGAACATCACATAAAATGACCACCTTTTTGACACAAGAAATCATGATATGGTTAAACAATTTATGTCAAATGAATGGGCACATAATCTATTGGCCTGAATCTGTTTTTGGAGCTACTATACACGACCTGTACACACTTTTATTTATTGTCTTGTATCAAACTAAATGAGCCTTGAATGTACGTATACATGTCTTGTTAATTGAATCGACTAAAAAAAAAAAAAAAAAAAGGGGCTCACTTGGTTATTGTTGGTCGTATGGTTTGGTCTCGGGTCGAGTCTCGGTATCATAGTCGTGCCGAGGTCGTGTTTCGAATACGTCACGGCTTTGCCGTCGGTCCGTGTCGAGTCGATAGAGCATGCAAATAGGTAACTATATATATTACGTAGCATGGGATTTTAATAAAACTAAAATTTCATTTTAACCCTAAGCTTTGTTATGTGTCGCATGCAAACCCTCAACTTTCATAAATTGACAAAATAAACCTTACACTATCATAAAGACAATATATAATTTTGAAGTTTAGTTAGTGGTCACTTGGAACTTTAGGCTTTGATATTTTTACACTTTAAACCTTAATCTTTGATTATTTATATTTTAAACCCTAAACTATGATAATAATTATTATTAGACTTAATTTTATTTAATTAGCATTTGTAACCTAAACTTATTAAAATACGAAGAGTTGGGAAGTTACTAAATATGGAAGCCTGCTAAAAGTGGAAACCTGCTAAAAATGAAAAGCCGTCTAAAATGAGTAATCCGATCTTAATAAGCGTTATTTAATTCATAGGTTCCGGATGGCGGGATTGATTCATCGTGTGACTTTCGTTCCTATTTTGTTGAGTGCTTCGAATAAGGTACAGATATTCTATCCCTTTTCAGTAGGGATTTCTCATGACTTTCTGGTCCTTTGACTTTATTCGCTTATGATATTTCGTTGCTATGGTTCCTTGCTATTGACCCTCTGATATTGAACCATTGCTGTTGACCCCTCTGTTACTGAACCTCTGTGATTGAACTACTGTTACTGTACCTTTGTTATTAACCTCTGTAACTGAACCTTTGATATTGAACTTCTGTTACTGAACCCTTGATATTGGACTATTGTTATGAACCTCTGAATTGTGACCTACTGATATTCTGATTATTATGACTGATATATTGCTACACTGTGGACCTTGTCTGACCCTTCAGATTGATACCCGAGCCAAATACTGTAACTAGTCATGGGGGTTCCATGTCCGTGTCATTGATGCACCAATGGCATGACTTTAGTGTGGTTGAGTGATGTTCCACACCGTCCCTATACTGTATTGATTATGCGCGCTTCACTGTTATTGTTATGGCCACTATCTGTCTGCAGGGGCGTATGGATGCATCCTAGATCTGTACTGTACTGTTACTGATATATATACTGTTCTGGTGATGTGGTGCGTGTGTGCAATACACCCCCTCACATACTGGGAGCTAGCTACTCCACTGGTTACTGAGGTCTCCCCTCCTATTGTCTGGTATTCTGAGGTCACCCCTCCGAATACGAAGGTTACTATTGATTACTGGGCTGCTATTGCCACTACTGATATTACTGTACTGTACTGTTGGCTCGGGATAGATTTCTGACAACCCTTACACTGCTGATATATTTATATTGTACCGTATGTTTACCCCAATGCACCATATTCTGTATTGACTGCCCGTTACCCTGTACCCGTATGTGACTTATTCTTCTACCCTTGCATTCACGTACCGGGTTATTATATGCTTATTGGATTTGATTATGCTATTCATGTGTTATGTGACTACTAATTTCCCTGTTATGATATGATTAACATGCGATTATAAGATTTACCTGTGGTCATCTGATGATATGCTATCTTACTGTTCTGTGGTCCTTTTGATTTGTCTGGCAACCATGCTTGTGTGCAATCGATTGTTGATCTGTTTATCTTTTGTACCTCGTTCGATTAAATCTCGTGGACTGAGACTATTCATTGCGTCCTTATCGGCTTATTGTTGACCTGCCATGTTACATTTCTGTCTATGCTACGGTTTGACTGGGTAAATGGTTCAACTTGTGACGTCTGGATTGATAATTTGTTTAGTTGCTCTGCTATGTCTTTAATACATTTAATTATAATGTTCATACTGTATTTCCTACTTGTTATGTGTGACTGCCATGTTTTGACTGCTGCTAGTACTTCTGCTGTTATGATACTCGTTATGTTTTGACTGTGGGTTACTTGACTTTTGTGACTGCCATGCTCACTTTCTAATTACTTGCTTCCGCTAACTTTTAGATTTCTGTTTGGCTTATATGTTGTCTGTTTTCCTGATTTTCTTGTATGCCTGTTGTATGTGCTTATTTACATGTCATCGATGCTTTGCTTTGCTTCGTTCTCCTTGTCATCTGTTCATTTTGGATATCTGTATAATAGTGTTCTGCAGGATCCTCATTGACTCATTGGTCTAATTTCACTGCAACTTTGTTATCCGTTTCCTTTGTTTCACCTGGGATTTCAGACTCTATTTAGCTTTTCTTTTGTTATATCTGTTCACTGGGCTTTTTAAGCTCAGCCGCATTTCTTTTCCTGCGGCAGGTTTTTAGGTTGAAGATGGGCTTTGATGGGCTGAGAGTTGGATTATCTGAGTGGACCAACCCTAGTTTTCCTTTATCATTTTGGATTTAATTTGAAGAGTTATTGTTTTCAGATTTTATTTCCGTTTTGGACATATTCGATTTTGTATTTTCTTTGTAAGTCATCCGTTATATGACTTGGTAATTTATTTTAAAATGCTTTCGCTTGTAAAATTTTATTTGTATGTTCTGATATGACACCAGAATGTGACACTTCTACCCTTGTCGGGTTGGGGTGTTACAGAAACTGATTATTTAAATATGATTATACAACAAGTAAATATCATAACTTTAAAGTATGGCCTTCATCTGAGTATTGCAACTTATAGATAATCAGTACCGAAACATGAATCTTTCCTGTGGAACTTATATATGAAATATGCTTTTTGTTTCAGATATACTGGACAACTATTCTAGGTCACCTTACTTGCCAGCAGATACGGATTTCTTGAATCCTCATGGTAACGGAAACATCCAAGGTATGATTTTCGTGCCATGTGATATAAATATATAATGTTTGTAAAATCCTCAAGTGGGTACTGATATCTGTGTCCTGGCCTGTCAGGAGATGGTAAGAGGTTGGATACTATATCAGAAGGCTTGAGTTATGAAGGGTTTAGCAGTGATTGATTTATTGTTACTCATGGTACTATTTCCAGCAATCAACTATCAAACTGTATATATAGAGTGAAATTTGCAATGGGTTGCGTTAATATTCCCTGTTTTACGCAAAAGAACTAAAAATAATAGTTTTTTTCCAGCAATCAACTATCAAAGGCAATAAGTTTATATATTTGCTGATTATGTTCAAGTTTCCTTTATAAAGATAATTGTATATGGGTCGATTCAGATTATGTTTAATTTGTGACGGGCCAAGGTTCATCCAAATGCATATCTAATGCATTAAGCCTCCTAAATTGACACGATTTTTGTATAAAATAATGTGGAAAAAAATGTTTCGGGTAAACTTGACCCATACCAAAACTTGCCCGTTCTGGCACTAATCCGTTTTAACCCATTACGCAAACCTCTATTTTGCCACCTCTAGTCAATGTGTACCATGTGCAGGTTTGAACCATTAAAGCTTTTTCACATACTGATGTTTATGATTCGTGACTTACATTTTAGGGTCACACAAAATTGTGCACAATTGAAAGCATCTGCGCATATTTAAAAAAGTTTATTTTGCTGTTACCAGCTTTTCAGCATGCTGATTTGAACCTCCTATGATTCTCGTGTCTTGCAGCAGGTTGACATTCAGCCCAATTAGACAGAAGTTTCAGTAAATAACTTCTGCGACCGATTGAAGAGGAAAAATAATGATGATGATGATGATGATGATGATGATGACGTAAAATTTAGTCTTAGTGTAGGCGAACGTTTGTTTAGATTTTATATTGAAGTTTCTGCATTTTGTTTGTTTTTCTCGTTTATATAGATTGATGATTTGCTAATTCTAGGATTTCGGTTATATTGGTTTTGGTTGATTATTATAAACTTAAGATGTGAATGATCGAGTTAGGGTTTCATATTGTAATTAGTTTTTTGGTCCATGCTGTTCGAAAGATAATAGTGTATAAGATATGAATAGTGATTACATCATAGTGTTTTGCTCCGTATTTGGTTTTGTTATTACAGTGTTTATCAGATGGGCACTAGGCACTTCATTTTGTTTTTTCAATTTGACAATGATCATCAATTGAGGGATGTTCATTCACACATGTACTAGTATTGTCTATTCAATTTAATTAAGCCATTCAAGTTAATTAAGCCAAGGAACAACTATAATCTTAAACCTTTTTTCACAAGACAATTGATGTCCTCCTTTCAACTAACATTAAGAATTTAACTTGTCCAAACTTCTATTATCACAAAAGTAAGGGTTTGCATTAGACAGGAAAAAACTACACGAACTCTAACACTAATTAAGCTTGGCTAGTACCCGAGAACACTAGATGGGACCAGTGTTGAGGGCATGGTCTAGATCAGCAATCAAATCACCCACATCTTCAATCCCGACAGAAATACGTACCAAATCTTCAGTAATACCTCTAGCCTTACGCACCTCTGCAGGTATGACTGAATGTGACATGAAGCTCGGCAATGTTATGAGCGATTTTACAGTTCCTGCCACAAGGGAAAGATGATTGATACAATGAGCTACGAAACACATGCTCAAAAGGTGTGGTTGGCCATTGAACTATTGGGATGTGACAACAGGAAAGCAACTAATGGCACACCAATTCCTTTATCTTGTAATGTAAAAGAAACAAAAAAAATAGCTATTATATTTGATGCATACTAGAAAAATTGTTACCATAGTGCATAAAGGATTAAAAATTCCTAGATACGCCACATGAAACAACAAACAATGCCACCTGCCACCCTCTTTGAGTAACTTGTGCTTATGGACAAGCATAGACGTGTCTTAAGTCATTGAGTCATTAAAGGGTCAACTTGAGTTGTGTTTTATTTCTAACAGGTACAATCAGAAAACATTCAAGGAAGTTCCAAAAAAAAACATTAAAGGGACAACTTGGGTCGAATGGGTCAGGAGTTGGTGATGTGCACATCTTAAAGTCTTAAACAGACTCATTTTTTAAATAAAAAATAATTTATAAAGTGAGCCAAAGATGTTTACAGATCAGCCTGACCCATAAAAGAACTAGTATTTGGCTCCTCTAGCCACACATCAGCAAAACATAAACAGCTTACCATCTTCAATTAACAAAATAGTTATACATTTTTTTTATTAGAAGATAATTTGATCTTCAAGGGGAAATATATATCTACTACATACTTAGATAGAGCTAATGAGCCTGTCTCGAAACTCAAAACTGATCCTGCACCCTTAGCCTGTAAAAGGTAGACCATCACTGTTATCATTATCTGTTCTATTCTTATACACCCAACTAGAATGTTTTTATATAATGAAATATGAAGGTTCAGCGTGAGTACTGGAGGAAGGAGTGTGTTTAGTGGTCATGATTACCTGAGAGTAATGCAACGAATGGCCAGGATGGCTAGAAAGACCAGCATAATTAACCTTCGTTACCAAAGGATGAGAAGCTAGAAATTCTGCTATCTTTTGTGCATTCTCCTGTGACAGTATGACACATTAGAAAACGAGCTCTGAAAACGAAGTTGATACAAATAGCATCAAACATTTAATCAAATTAAGGGTGTGTTTTCATGTATGAAAATGGAGTTGATCTGCCTAACATCAGATGTTATAATGTTATATCATCAGTTTTGAATAGCAAGTTTATACCAGCTTCCATACCTATTTGACAAAAATATCTTGTGGCCACTTTTTTTTCCCTTATATAATCAGACATATTAAACTTTTATTCCTATTAATTCAACGCCCCATGAGCTTTTAGATGACTGTACACTCTAAGTTGATTCATGGGAATAGACATTATAGTAAATAAACATTGTATAATCTAGTAGTATTTGTTTAAACGGAACCTGTTGCATCTCCACACGCAGTGCCATTGTCTTGATACCCCGTAAACAGATCCAACAATCAAAAGGTGCCAGCCCAGGGCCTTCCGAATTTTGAAGGAAATACAAATCTTCTCCTAACCTAATTCAAACATTAAAAAAGCTAATGTGATTTGACCAAAAAGAAGAAACTCAAAGTCACTATTTATATTAGCTTCAAGTGTGCTCTTTTACTAATCCAGCAACTCATCTATAACTAATTTTTAGATAGACAAAAAAAGTATATTAATGTTCGAACCTTTCTCCTCTTACAGAAAGCACTCCAGCCATGACATCACTATGTCCGGCAACGAATTTTGTAGCTGCGTTCATTACAAAGTCTGAAATAGCGGAAGACTATTATTGTTAGTGGCACATGTATTAAAAAAGGACATTAAGTAAGAGGTGGAAGTTTTGACTCGGTTACTTGAGAACGGGTTAACTAAAGTCATATTTTCATCTCGAACAAGTCAAACGGGTAAAAAAGGGTCAAATTGGTTGAATGCATGTGTTCAGAAGTCGCCCGACCCACAATTTACATTCATAAAATTCCCTTAATGAAACTATTTAAACAATTAGATTATTATTGAAATAATGTAGGTTTGTAAGTCATTTTTGACATCCTAATTTTTATTAAAAAAATATATATATATATTTAGTTTATTGAACATGGTATGAGCGGATCAATCCGATCCTACCTGAACAAAAGAATTTCCGTTTTGACCAAACATGTTCTGATCCATTACCACATCCTGACCCCTCCATCTAAGTGTCTAACCACTCTACAATAACGGGTACTAGAATATTCTAAGCACCTGCTCCAAGTTCCAAGGGTTGACACAATACTGGAGACATAATGCTATTATCCACCATCAAGAGAGCACCATTATCATGAGCAATCTTCGCTATTTTCTGGAATATATAGGTTAATGAACTTTAATTGATTAAAAAAGAGGCTACATATGATCTTATAATTTCAACACTTACACGAATGTCAGAAATTTGCTGCTGTGGATTTGTTGGACTCTCCAACCACACAAGCTTCGTTTTACAACCAATAGCAGATGCAACCGCATCTAGGTTGGTTGTATCCACTCGCCTTGAAATTAAAACAGGAACATTTTTAAAATGTACCTAAATGACATATATGTTACACAAAGACGGAGAATTTAAAGTTTAGTACTAACTTAACCCTGAATCCTCTCTCTGGAATGACTTGTGACAGTAATCTATCCGAACCACCATATATGTCTTCTCCAGCAACAATTTCTTCACCTACAAAGTATCGCACTTTAGATCATCAACCTATATACATCTATGTGTCAAAAGAAGTTAAAAATTTGGTTTCTTTTTACCAGGTTTAACAAGATGAGTGACAGCAGATAAGGCAGCCATTCCACTGGTAAAGCATAACGCTCGATATGCTTTATCAAGCTTTGCCATGAGACTGACCACATGCAAATGATCTATAAAAAGTTGCTATAACAAAGTTTAATAAACGGAAATTTCATTATGATCACCTCATAAGTCATACCTTTCAAGCACATCACGTGTAGGATTCCCACCCCTAGTGTAATCGTAAGGCCCATAGGCAGTCGCCGATGGCTGAAAAAGCACAAATACGTTAACAATTTAGCTATCTTCCTATAAAGACTGTTTGGAAAACTGTACATTGTTAATTGCATATAAGAGTTGTATTTGAAGGATAGCAACTAATGGTGTGAAAAACAGTCACATGAGCAGTAACCTGCTTGTATGTAGTTGTTTGGTATAGAGGTGTACTCGCTGCATCGTACAGGTCAAACTTGTTTGCAAAATTCATCAGTATGGTTGACACACTTGGCTCCTTATAGCCTACTTTTTCAATTGAACATGTTTCTGCCACCAAATTAACGTTAATAACACATACAAATCAAAATAATTAGGTGGCAAAAACCGGATCAAGCAGATTGGGTAACGGGTAAAAACAGGCTCGGTTGGGTTGGAGTGCAAACATTTTGTCCATTTCTAACGATACATGATGTGATACATATGATTACCTAAACTATCTAAATATGTTGTGAGAGTTAAAGATAGTAAAATACACTTTGAGTGATATTTAACCCGTTCGGCCCATTTGAGGTGGTGCATCAACCCCAAATCAACCCATTCGCATTAAAAGGGGTCGAGATTGCCACCTCTAATCATTATTTAACAAATTATATTAGAAACAAACCATCAACTAGTTCTGTTGTTTTATCAGCAGTTACAGTTGAAGCCCTCACATCCGTTTTGTGGTCCCTTGAGCAGACTAAAACAAAGCTCTTACCCAGCGAGGGTGAACTACGATTGCTGGCTGAACCAGATTTACACCAAATTACCAAAAAGAAAAATATATTTCAACTCGGGTCACTTTTTTTACCTTTACGTTAGAAGTATCCACATCATTATATAAGTTTATTATGATATCTTGAAAATTTTCTCACATAGTAATTACTCACGTAGCAGTGGTTACCAAAATATACTAGCAGTGGTTTAGTAACACTAGCAGTGGAATGAAATATACTAGCAGTGGTTTAGTAACACTAGCAGTGGTTACCAAAATATACTAGCAGTGGTTTAGTAACACTAGCAGTGGAATGAAATATACTAGCAGTGGTTTAACCCATTTGTCATGATGTTACCAGTTTGACCCGTTAGATAATAATGGATCAAAATAGCCCACATATACAGGGGTAATATAAAGCAACCCAACTAAGTTTGAGCCTGCTACCAGGATATGATGATTCCATTGGTACTATTTCCAGTCTAACTGAACAAAGCTACTAGAATGTACTACTTCACAATTAAGATATCAGTCTCAAATAAGCATCCGCACACATCTGAGGGTGGCCAGAAAAAGAGTCGGAAATGATCAAAGGGATCCCATTTAGGCCGTGACATTCGGGTCAAAGACACCCTCCCCGGCTAACCTCACCCATTTACCCGTTTTTTATATCATCACAACTGATGAAATAACTATTATAATTGATTCTCTCAAAACTCGATAAATCAAAACAATCAACAACTGATTGGTGGTGTACATGCTACTAAAGCTACTCATGAGTTATGACAAAGAGTTTACCTCAAACTTTTCAAAGGAGTCCATGGCAGTGGTACCAACACCGTTCTCTTAGGTAGTGCATTTTACTATCATAACAGGGCACGGTACATTGTTGGAGCAGTAGTTACTTACACTTCCCAAAAACATCCTGCATTTAGAGGAAAGGCCGATTATGTTTAGTGCAACAAATCTCTAAATCCGTGTAAGACAGTACCAAAAACGACATCTCACTTTTTAGAGCTTATTGATTTGAGCTTATTGGCGTACGCCAATAACCTCAACTTGACACACGCTCATAAGCTTCAAAAATTAAGCTTATTGGGTTTACCAAAATCAAATAAGCTCATGAGCAGGCTAAAAATAAGCTAGTCCAAACACCCCCTAACAATAATCCAAAACAAATTCACAAAATCCTAATAATCAAAACAAAAGTTAAAAAATACAACCTTTCAATCCGGACCGCCCACAAATCCCAAACACCCCCTGAAACATTTATTAGCTAATCTGATAGTAATTCCTACCACTAAAACCTCATAAAAAGCATGATTCTTTCATACCCTTTTTTGGATAAGACATAGCGATTTTTGCCACCCATTCTATCCCTTTGGCTGACCCGTTCTGACCCGCTGAGAACTCAAAAAGAACAGATTAGACAAGTAAGATCACTTACAGGAATGACGGCCATCTGATTCAACCTCTTGCCTACTTCATCATCTAGAGCATACTCGTCACTAAATGAATAAGACAATTCTTCATCATAGTTCAACTGTCTTGTAGGACTATCACATGAACTAGAAGGTGGCATATCATTTGTGTTCTCATCATCTCCTATAAAATATAAAATATATAAATATCATTACACCATAAACATACAGATATGACCATTTCGAGGGACAGTTGATATGTTACAAGTGAGCTATTTTCTCAGAAAAAATGAATAAGATAAAAAAAAAACTTGCCCAGTCTTGTACATGTATGAAGCTGGTTCCAAAATAGATCGAGACATGCTTACGTTGTTTCACAGACGCATAATCTGTTTTGTGAATGCAATCCGAAACAATAATTGGTGGAAATGTATAGGGAATGAATGAGAAAAATAATTGGTAGAAATGGAAGAGACAAGGGTATAATAGACAATTTAGTTAAAATTATAATTTTGAAAAGTGTAAAAAATGTACTAAAAGGTACAAAATTATAAAGTAAAAAAAGTCGCTAATATTATTTCGCTTAAGTCGCTCAGCATTGGGAAGGAGCGAAAAGTATAAAAAAATATTTTAGTAACTTTGACTTTTTTTACTAAAAGACAAAAAAAAATTCGCAAGATTCTTAAAAAAGTCGCTGAGATTCGGTCGCTGTACTAAAAGACAAGGGTATAATAGACAATTTAGTTAAAATTATGATTGGGTACACAAACTTCGAAGGACACTTGTCATGCTTATATGAAAAGTAGAAAAGTCGCAAGTCTCAAGGTTTATTTTGGAAATACCCAAACTTTTTTCCTAAAAAGTGATGACACCTTGAGCAAAACAGATGGATGAAAGGTTATAGTTTATAAAGGATTCTGAACAGAGTGCTGATATGCAGTACTAAAACAGCACTTTAGGCATTCAAAAAACGTTCTCTTTAGTCGTAGAATTGAAGTTTGTGGGATACTGAGATGGTGGGACACAAGGTGTCTATAGTTATTTCCTTGGATAGTTAAGGCTTTGAAGTATATTCTTCGTCTACATAATTATAGTTGAAGACACTACATGTGCTTTTGATATGACTAAATTTAAGCGGTTCATAACCCCTGATAAGTGATAACTCCCTTTTAGCATGTATTGAAGAACCTCATTTTTGCTTGTTAAGCTGACCAATATAATCACTTAACTGTTGGGATAATGGACTCCTGAATACATAAAAAGTGCAAGTTAGACTAGACCGTTAGCTAATTTAAGATTACTTACTTGAGCATTCTTCACTTATGGTCATGCATCTATACACTTTTTAAAACCAATAACCATGTGATGTAAAGCAAAAGTGATGTTTGTTGATTTATTTTGGTGGTACTTAATTATTTTGACTTTAATTTTTTTTTGGTCTTTAATCTAATTTACATGATTTGAAAATGGTGATGATGTTAATTTTAGAGAAAGAATGATGATAGTGTTTGATTGAGATTATGTTTTTTTTTAGGAGTTTATGAGATTTGAGAATAGTGATGGTGCAGAAATTTAGAGAGAGAAGCAGGAAAAAGAGATAAAGAGAGGGTGGTGGTAGTGATGGTATATTTTATTGATTAAATACACAGTTAGTCCCTAAGGTTGTACCAATACCACCAAAATAATTAACCAAAACAATGAAATGGCCATTTTGCCCTCATGTGCAAGGCACATGGGAAAAATAACAGACGTTGACTAACAGAAAATTTATCAATGGACTTGTCTAGAGTATAAAACCCAGTTTTGGACTCCCAACAATGAAAAAGACAAAGTTTGTCCAATCATGATGCGCAGGTACACGTTTAGGGATCAACGGTGTATTTTAGTCTTTCTTTTATATTGAATACTAGACGTTGGAGTGGGGACCCACAAAATACACAATAACCGAGAGGTGAGTTGCCTCATCATTCGTACATGTATTTGCTTAGCCTCACTCGTGAGGTGGTGTTCGTGCAATAGGGTGGCGCGTGAGCCTCACACCCAATGCAACTAGTCTAAAAAACAGTTATTAAAATTCACTTATGTTCAAATTGAATATTAGAAATGATGTTAATATTTTGTGAGTGAAGAAATAGTCGGTCATTTATTATGAGACCTTTATTTTATTTAAAATTAAACTCTCTTTCACAACACACTTAAAATGACCTCTCTTATTAAAAAGCAAACACCACCATAGGGATGTCAAATGGGTCGACCCGACCCGATAAAGCCTTATAAGGGGTCGGGTTGATTCACGTCCAACTTAGCTTATCGGGATTATCGGGTCAACCCGATAGCCTAATAAGTCGATAGATCAAACCCGCAACCTGATAACCCAATAACTTATCGGGTCGGGTTGCGAGTTAGTTTTTTTTCCAAAACCCGATAAACCCGACCCGATAAGCCTCAAACCCGACCCGATAACCCGACCCATATCAAAACGGATCCATTTATATAGCCTGTTAGTCCCTGCACTTTTTCACTCACTCCACTTTTAAACACTCCCAAATATTTCCCGCCAAAATCACATCCATTATTCATGATGAAAGAACACGAAATCCAAACACCTAAATCCTCCAATCGCCAAGCTAAATCACTTAATCCTCATTTTAAGAAGCTCAATAATCACAATCAAAAGGTCACTTAATCTCTTTATTTATCATTTCACACTATTTTTAATCAACACATTATCATAATTTGTATATAAATAATTAAATATATATTAATTTGAGTGATTTTGCCAAATTTTGAGCTATTTTGATTACTAATTCTTATATAAATCTTGAATAATTTGATGTAGCAGATAGTTAAGAAGAATTTAAGCTATGTTTTCGCTCCCGTTACCGAGATCTCGTCAACAGATGAAGCTCTTGACGTTGATCCGTCTACAGTTGAGGTAATTTCGAAGCGTTTTTATCATCGCTCCGGTTTAAGTCGTTATTTGATATTATTATGATCGGATTGGGGTATATTTGTTAATTTGATAACACTTTCAGTTATTCATGTTCTGAATATTCGAATTTTTATAAAGTACTTCATGTGGAATAAGTTATTGTTTAGGTTACGACATGTTTAATAAGCTTTAGTATAGAGTAGACGTTATTGTTTACTTATTAAAACGAGTGATTAGCAGTTAATTATTTTTTTACAAACTATTTCGATCGATTTTAGTCTTTTTACTGGTGGTCTTGTAGAAAAATTCTGTTAAAACGTGTTGGTTACTTTAAATTCTGAGTTTGTAATTGCCTCTTTTTTTAATATGAGTTATAATTGCTGCTTAGAAGCTGTTATGTGCACTCGCATTAGGAATCTTCGGACATGATAGGCGTGTTGATTACCTTTACGTTGAATAAGTTTTGAGCTAGTAACACTCATAATAATTTTATTAAAAAAATTAGAGGATCAATTACTGTTTTGAGCTAGACACTCTCACACAAGGAGCCTCTGGACATGATAGACATACTGAGTTATAAGCTTCAAGCAGGAAATGAGCTAATAAAACTAGCAATTACTATATAAAGAGGAATTTTGTTAATTCAGTGTTTGGTTCCTAGTATGAGTGATTAGCTGCTCATCCTTATAAGTTTTCCAACTGCGACCTAATGCTTTTACAGATGGTGTAATTTAAACAAATTTTTTATTAAAAATTGTTGACTACTTATTGTTTGTTTTTGGTTGAGAAATGCTAAATTATCATATCTATCTTCCTATTATCCTGCCAATAGACACAGGTGACTATAATCAGTGGACCTACAAAAGTCAACATTACGTAGTTTTTTTGGCGAATGTCAACAATAACATGTCCATCATGTTTCGATTATTTGCATTGTTGTAAACTGAAGTGCTAGGAAAGCTAAATTACTTCATGTTGAATAACTTCTATTATGTAAACACTAATTTTAGAGTAATATATAGTGTTTGCTTCTTAAAGTGAGTGATTAGCAGTTAATTAGTTCTTAAAAACAATCTTTGTTAAAAATTATTGATTATTTTAAAGTGACACTGTGACAGTATATTGATATGAGCTCTTTTTCCTGCTAAGTAGTTGGTATGCACACACATAAGGAATCTGGTATGCACACACATAAGGAATCTTCCGGCATTTACTTCGAATGAATTTATAGAAAATACGCAATTACCTTAAAAAGGCAAATATAGAGAATTACTGTTGCAGTAATGCTTTTACGTATTGTTCTAATCCAAACAGTTGTATTGTAACTTGTTGACTACTTTAAGTTCACTATTATAGTTGCTTATTAATTAATCTCCTGGATGAGGATTGCTTAATGCCCTAACTGTCTTATTAATCATCCTCGTAATGGACACACTTGACAATAACCAATGCAACTTCACAAGTTAGCATCACGTACTTTTTTTGCCAGTGTTCATTAGTAGGATGATTAGTAAGATACTTAGGACGATTCTGCATTTATCTTTTCTGATAAGAGGCATTTCTCCTATTTTAAAGTTGATAAGAAGTTACCTGTCAACATGAAATCATATAAAGAGTGTTTTTCGTTGGTAGTGCCATTGTATCTTAATGTACCAGATGAAATTCTTAAAATTAACGGGGTGTGATAAACAACTTTAGTTAACATTGAGTAGTGGTTTTTGTTTGGTTTGTACAGTTCTCTTGTTTTTCTGAGATTTCTCTTTGTGGTAATCTATCTTTACTATTCAATGTTTTCAGAACTACATTATGTCTTTGAACCAGTTCATGTCATCGTCATCTGTTGCTGTTACTGTTAGTGCTGGTTCAGAAGGAATGACTCCATTATCATCCATTGCGACTGCTGAAATGACCCCATCTTCATCACCTCCATTCAGTTCCAGTTTAGTAACTTGTGGTGGAACTACAACAGAAGAGATGAATTCATTCAAGCTAGAACCATTGGTAAAACATCTTTAGGAATCAATGCTCCATGTTTCAAACTCATCCGACTTAGAACCCCAATACAAGAAGTTGTTGGATGCATTGGTTAAGATGGTGATTGAAGAGTTCCATAGTTTGCATGAAGAGAAGAACATGGTTGTTGAACTCCAAGATAAGCAAAGATGGTGCTTTTAAGCTCTGTGATGTTCAAAGCTCTTATAATGGCCCTCCACCTACTTAAAACTTTGATTGGGGATTCAAGTGTTTGCTGACCGGTTTTCAACTGTAAGATTCTACTCTGCCGGTTTACCCTTTCTTATACGCTTTAGTTTATCCTTTTCAGGTATTGATTCGTAGCATAATTTGATTACTTACAACAGTTCATTAGGTAATACATAGATGAAAGAACTTAATTTGGATCTGTATGATATTATCGACAAGTACCACAACTTAGACAATAAAACCCGAAGGATTGACCAGTCTTATATGATATGTTAATGTTGATCTTTTGTACTTCTGTGTTGTGTCATTAATCAATGGTTACATACTGCAGTTTTTATCAATAATGAAACAAATCAAAGATGTGTTTCATGTTCCAAAAGTTGAAATGTGCTAAAGGTCCAGGACATTTGTGAACAACGGTGTTCAATGGTGAAATCCAAATAAGAAAACTCTTTAAAGAGGAAGTTGATCTAGTCAAGATTTATCTGTAGCACTACTTATGCAGACGAGGAGGATGGTGATGCTATATATCTCCCTCTGACCAAAAAAAAAGTTACTAGTTTTGCATTATTACTTAAAAGTCTTGAACATATTCCTTTGGATGTTATTATATCACAGCAGAATAATGACATTATTCTCTTTGTAAAATATGTCAAAGTGATGATTATTTGCAAGAGAGTAGCAATATGATTTCAGGGACTTTCTTTAACGTTAAAATTAAGTTATTTGCACGAATTTAGAAGCTCTATACCAAATTTACATGACTCACAATATATGATAGGAGTATGACCTTTGGAATCATTACTACTAGTTGGCTCAAGCTCGTCCCAAAATAAAGCCCAGAAATCCAACTGAAAATGCCATCTAAATAGTTGCCTCTACTGAACTGGTTACCAAGTATGAACACTCCTACTACAACTAACTGATAACCTGGAAGTGTATAAAACTAGCATACTTGACAAGGATATGTAAATACCATTCAAACGATTCCAGGGATGAATAGAATTTGCAGTGATATATTTCCATAATCATACTCATGGGCGGAGCCAGAACTTTATTGTCGAGGGGGCAAAATATGATAATTTTTAGAAACTACACTAAAAATTGGTCCTTTAGGGGGGCAAATTACAAAAATAGCCGAAAATTTACACTACAATTTTTTTTCGTCGGGGGTCACATGACCCCCGGACCCTCCTTTATCTCCGCCACTGATCATACTTAATTCAAAAATCTGCATAAATATGGTTGAATTGACGTATTAACTCCATTAGTCGATTTAAAAAGGTAGTTTGTTGCTATACCTATTAGATCAGAAACATGCATCTCAAGACATAACTATAAAGGTTCGAATAGTAAGGGGAAAGTGAAAGCTCAATCAATTGCTTTACAGGACAAATTGGCAAAATGAAATTTAAACTTTTATGGTTGAAAGAGTCAAAATGTATAATTCAACTGAACATTTGGCATGTCACTCACCATCAGAAGGAACTTTTTTCTATTTCGGTTTCCAATTTATTGCAAATTATCCAGTGTCAGTTGTACTTTGTGATGTTCTTCTTAGAAATCTTTTTCGACTACCTTTAATGCCCCTTGACATTTTATAACTCTTCGTTTAAAAAGTGCATATGTCGACAAGCCCACCTTATGATTTTGAATATTTCGGCATTCACATTATGTACTCAAAGTACCAATCAATCAATCATGCTCCATGCATTCCAAACTAGAGGCATTATATTGACCTTTTAACGTTTAGATATATTTTAAGTTTTGAACCAAAAAATTGGTATACTTGCCACTATTTTATGAGTTTTTAAATACTATTGCATTTTATTGGTTAGCCTCCAACCTAAAAACTGTCATGTTGAATAAACTAATTGAACTATGTAATCTGTAAGAAACTGGCTATAACAATGATTATTTAAAAAAAAAAAAAAAAGTTTGTATATGAATTGTGCCCATCAAATTTTTAAGACATTAAATTTCCCCATATGAAAATCATATAATCTGATGAAAAACAAAACATAAAAATGTAAACCAGTACTAAATATGTTTGAGAATAAACGCAATGTTCTGTTTGATATATTGTTCGATACCAGATGTTATAGATAAAATTAACATTATAGTTATAGTTAACGGTGAACACGAAACTTGATCTGATCATATATACTTACAAATTCGACAAAACGCTTTAATAAGAAATCGTTTTTTTTTTTTTTTTTTTTTTTTTTTTTTTTTTTTTTTTTTTTTTGAAGGCAATAAGAAATTGTTATGAGATTGATATCTCAAAAACACAAAAGAAGACGTACTTGGTCCTTCCAACCCATGACAATAAAGTTGATAATTTTAGTATATAGATTATTATTACATTTACTATGCAACAAAGGAATTAACAGAATACTACTATCTTGTATCAAAGCTTTATTTACACAATGTGTATATATATGTACGTTTACCTTTTCACTTCTTTTATTTCTTCTGAGAGGCATCTATCCTTTCTCCTATCAGGTTCACGAAGTTAAAATTCATGATTACACATGATTAAATTGAACAAAACAGTATAAAAATACATTATATTACTCTCGACAGATGGTGATCAATAACATTAGCTAGATAAGATTAAATAAGCAATGTTTGTTTTATGAGGTAGTTGATGATGCATGACTTCACCCGAGTACAATAATATACACGTATTCATAGACCATAGTACGTCTTTTATTTGACTCGATTAACAAAATAGTTATTACAACATATATATGTTTTAATGTTATTAAGCTCAAACAGTTTATTACTCCGTAGTATGTGTTAACTAAATCATAAACCAACCTGTAAGTGTTGGAATTATATAACATGACATTCAAATAAATAACCACAAAACATCAAAGTAATCAAGCGGAAGCATATAGGATTTATTAACAAATAATTAATTAACATAAAAGAATATGCGTACCTTTTCTTGATTCCAGCCGAACAAGAATCAAATCCACAAACTAGCAATGGAAGAACCCTAATTTGATTTAATTAGGATTATATGAATTACCCCTTACCGTTTTGTAATTCAATCCAAGAATAATAACAATAATGTGTTATTACCACGTTCTTGTACACACATACTAAAACAAATTAAAGTAATGCTAGTTTTATTAAACCAAATAACTTGTTTTGGAAAAAGTTGAGGATCGACACCATAAAGGAGGTGGCCGATCGGTTTGAGCACAAAACACACACAAACGTTTTAGGGTTTTAGCTTATGAGTACAAGAGATGCAAAATACAAGACCCCTAGCCTTGTATATATATACTAAACTAAACTTGGTGGACAAGTTAGAGTTTGATATGGGTTGGGTTTGGGTTCCCTATGGCCGATCGGTTCTAAGCCTCACCAAGGGGACCCGGAACCTTCCCAAACTTTGCATTCTAGTCCTTTTCCAAATACATTTAACGCCCGTTAATCCATTACATTAATTACTTAACGTCCGTTAGTTATTTCGTTTAATAAATAAATAAATACAACGTTTATATTTAATTATTTAACTTTAATTCTCATACGTAAAGTGTGCAATCCCGTGGTCTCGAGTTCGATCCTAACACACGTCTATTAATTTATTGTCCATAAAACCAACAGCTCCCACTTGGACATATCTTAATAGAGTGATCACATCGGTTAGCGTCTAGCAACACTTCGATGCCTCTAGTACAACTCGAGTAAGGTCTCCTGGAAAAACCTTTTAATGATTTCTCATTATTATTATCCTTTTGTTTCTAATACCATGTTAAATAAAGATATGGAATTAAGTCATTCTTTATTCAACCATTCTGTTTCTCGTTATTAGTGATTGAACAAGATTACCAAATCTTCTAAACATATTTAGAGGAGATTTTGGGTGTGGCCACACAAACATCTTGTCAACCCTACGAGGGGCCCAGCAGTATTAAACTCCAAATAAATTTGAAGGAACAAATTCTATCTTGACTACGAGAATAACCCACAAACTTTGTAACATTTCTGAAAACAACCCTTATGACTACCAGTTACGTATAGCGTTAAGTTGCTCCACAAAAGTGCACTACATTCATGACACTTATCTGGTATCTCAAGTCTGAGGATAACTATTCATAATTTACTTATAACAATATCCACAAAGTAAATTATGTAGTTGGGATAAGTCCTATATTCAATTCATTGAATATCATCTGAAATTGGTATGCATTCTCTTCAGTATACTTTCAAGTATATTCTACCATATTTCTCAGATTTGTCTTAGTTTAATGATATTCTCATATCATTAATTGACAACGGACGATTTAGAATAAATAAATTTATTCACGGATTAAACATGCAAATATATGATACAATATATTATAAAATCAAACATACCAAGTACTTGATTTACTATAACAATTGTTTAACATCCCTTATCCAAATACTAAATAGATCAATGCTTGGTTTTAAAATGTGCGCATCATTGCGCAAATTGCACGCATCATTGCATTGCTTTTGAAATTTCGCATCATGGTAGCTAATGCGAGGCCATCCCAGATTGCGCTCGCAATCGACCGCAATTTATCGCAATTGTATAATGCTAGCAATAGTTGCAATTAGCGCAATTTGGAATTTGGCCTATTTAGATCATGTTAATAAAACTTCATTGATAAATAAAAGGGCCTAGTCATGAAATATATAACAAAAACATATGCATGTTTAGATTTACGAAATTCATGATTACCAGTACATGGTCTTGGATCATGTCCATGCTATTTTAGTGCTTATGATTGCATTACCCAGTAGTCCAGTACTAGTTAAGACATTGTGCACTTTCATCTGCTTGATATTGCATTTGAAAACTTAAATTCTTTTCAATAATTGGTTTTTTTAGTGTAAGAAAGCACGTCAATTGCACATTTAGTTGTGAAGTTTCCATTTAGTTGTGATATGGCTATTACGTTTTCATTTACTTGAAGTTGAAAGGGAACATGAGTCTGTGACATAAACGAATTTCAAAACGACGGGTCTATGACATAATTTCGTAACCACGAGTCACATAATTATGACTAGGAGATTTATTAAATGGATTATTGGCCAATATGTTAATGATTTATTTACAAGTTTATTGCATTTACTTGGTACTTGGTAAAATATATTATGTATAATATTTATTTTTGTTTTTTAATACTAAACGCATTGCATCTAAATTGCGCTCGCAATCGCATCACGCATCACGCATTGGCCTCTGGGACATTGAGCGCATTGGATCGCAAAACGCAATTTTAAACCAAGGATCAATGCATGAAAATTCCAGCTGATGAATTATGCCTCAAGTAATGACAATCATACTTTTGACAAGGCATAAATCAACCAACTTGATCTATTGTAATTTTGAGAATACTTATTTCAAGAATTCAATTAGTGAAGTCCTTGTATGTGTGCATTCACCAATCCACATAATAATTCATAAAGTGTGTGACATCCTCTATCACCAATTTATGACAATTTAAACTTTCAAACATTTTAAAGCTTAAAGTATTCTTATTATTTTAATGTATAATGCAACTGTGCTCTTAGTAGCACAACTAGTTCACATGGCCATTAACAAGGATGAAATCCTACCATGACTAGTATTGAGTGTCATCTCAATTAAACCAGCATCATTGTATACAAACAACAATGTGCTCATTAAAACTCCGTAAACTTTAATATCTTATTGTGTAATGTTTGATGCTTTCCTAACTTTCAAGTTTAAAGCTGATGACAATTTGCACAACATTTGACATATTGTTCATCCATAGAATCTAGGAGCAATTCCAGGCTGAAGATGTAATTCTTTTAGAATATTCATTACACAAGTTATCTAATAACTTTTAGTTAGATATCAATGTTGTCAAATCACTTCTTATTCAAGAATGATACAACAATTTTAATACACATCATGATGTACATGATGAATCTACAGGTCAAACTTAGATTTCATTCATGTTCTATCTTGTCAAAAGATATTTATCCATTTCCCAAATGATATATCATGTTTTATTAGAATCATTTATTTTACTGCACATGTTTATTAATAATAAACATATATTCCAAGGTTGTATGTTTTAATTCTTAAATCTTACAAATGAAGTTTCATTCCAATCTAAGACTTAACATTTAGCTTTCAAGGAATGTTACTTCTCATATACGATTTAAAACCTTAACATAATACTCCCACTAGCTTTCAGGAATACTTAAAATTTATCTTATTTCAATTATAAATCAAAACTAGAATTTAATAATTAAATATAAGAATAATTTCATATGCTTGCATTTATCCATTCATGAATTATTGCACTTCGTACACTTCCAAAGATTATATGAATTCAAAAAACCTTTTGATTACTTACCGTCCTCACTCAAGTAATTTCTCAGGAAAGAGTTTTGATATTCCATTGTCATATTTCATATTAATGAAAACAAGTATGACCATTATCATCTTTATATATTTAATATGTTTAGAAAAGAATATTCAATCATAATTAATTGCTTAAGTATGATTAATAATCTTGTCATAAAACATGCATTAAATATGTGTACAATATTGTCCATATGATTTCTACATATAAATTCAAACCACTAAGGTTTTTCATCACTTTGAAGAAACTCATTTCCATTCTCTAGTCTAACTATTAAGATAAACCAAATTTCCAAAATTGATTATTTTTATGGACAGCATCTTTAACATTCATAGTATGAGTAATTTATGTGGAAAACTAGAAGGGGGGTTGAATAGTTTTACCAATTAAAACTTCCTTTTAAACTATTTAGATCAACTTATGTCAATCTATTTGGTTGTGTGTGTTGGATGTTGATAAACAAGCATATAAAGATATGTAATGAAAAGATAAGAGTAAGAAGCACAAAACCACAACGCGAGTATTTATAGTGGTTCGGCTACAAGGACACCTTCCTTGCCCTACTCCACTCCCCGAGTCACCTACTCGAGAGTTTGTAATCACTACACCAATCTCCTTATGGCGGAGAAGCCTTCACAACGTCGCTTAATCTTTTTCCGGTACAAAGCTAAATACCGAGTTCTTTCACACCAAGGCGAACCACACCTAACACAACGTCGCCTACCCTTTATACGGTGCTAGGCTAACCACCGAGTTCTTTCACACCTTAGGTGAACTACACCTTCACAACGTCGCCTACCCTTTATTAGGTACTAGGCTAAGTACCTAGTTCCATTGCAATTGAGGAACTACTACCACACTACACCAACGACTAATCCCAAAGGAGATCTACTCCTTTACAACATTATCAAGGACATCAATATCCTTGGATCTAATGCTAGTCTATCTAGTACATCGAAACACACCATATCGAATGTACATCTAAGGCACCTTTCACTAATGCCTTTGATTAGATCTACAAGACACCTTTCACTAATGTCTTTGATTAGATCTACAAAACACCTTTCATTAATGTCTTGTGTCTTCACTTCTAAGCACCTTTCACTAATGCTTCTTGTCTTGACTTCTAAGCCCCTACCACAAGTGCTTATCCTATAGACGATAGATACCCTTCACTAATATCTTCGTCTTGACACTTGAGACATCTTTCACTAATGTCTTTAACACTACGCTTCTTTGAAGAAAGAAATGGATCATCAACAAGAGGACTTCAATAGCCTTGATGATGAGGAAGCTTGGCAACTCATGGACTTGAGCTTGCTTGACTTCAAAGGTGGTGATCTTCCCTTTAAGAGGAACCTAAAAGATCACACAAAAACAAAACTACAAACATAGATCTCTTGGATCTAAGGTTAGTGAGATTTAACTCAGGGGAGAAAATATGTTAGAGAGGGGTGAGATATAATGAAGAAATGGCTCACTATTTATAGAGGAAACAACCTACTGTTTCCCCGGATCCCACGGATCCCTTCCACTTGGGATCCGGCTAGCACAAAGCTAGGGATCCGTGGTCCGCTCCTCTTTGCCCATGGGTATTTTTGGTTATGGGTCATGGGTCATGGGTTATGGGTTGATCCATGGTTTTCTTTCTAGATACAATGTACTTGGTTAAGTGGTATATATAAAACCATGGGTTATGGGTCAAAACCATTTGCTAGTATTTACCCTTTTTTGTATATACTTGTAATTACCCAATTTAGCATACACTTAGTTTTTACCCATTTTAGTATACTTAGCTTAAGTATGTGTTAGCTCAATATGTAAACACAAGTTGTTGTACATATATATATCTAAATCATAGAAACACTTATACTTATTAAGCCAATATGTAAACACTAGTTGTTGTACATATATATATATATATATATATATATATATATATATATATATATATATATATATATATATCTAGATCATAAAATCACTTATACTTGTTTTAGTGTTTTATGTGAATATGTTAGAAAACTATTAGTTCAAACCATTTACGTATTTTATTTGTTTCGTTAATATGATTTTACTTTTATTATCGACAAAACATTAGAAGATCGTAAAATATAAATAAACGTTTTTACGGTTTATTTGTATTAACAATCTCCCCCTTTTTGTTGATGACAAAACATAAAATTATTTTAAGGAAAAGCTAAAATTCGTAAACGTTTGAATTTGTAGTTTTTACTTTCTTCTCCCCCTTTTTGTCGAAACAAAAAGTGTTAAAAGAAAGCAACACATCGTTTTTTTAAAAAAAACATGTGAAAGGAAAAAAAATAGAGAGCAAGTAACGGGAAAGGATCTCGTCGTTACTCCCCCTTGACGAGTCCACCCCTAAGTAAGGGCGTCAAGAAACTAATTCTAATCTAGTTCATTTGCAACTAACTTATGCAAAGGATTACGTCTATGTGACGGGTGTGCTCCCCCTAGATGATTGCAATATTTGCAACGGGAAGTTATGAAATTTAAATCAAATGTTGCAAGTAATTTTGCAACGTATTGTTTTGACACCAAGCTCCCCTAGCTTTAGGATGTCAAATACTTTATGTGTTAATTGAAAAACTGCAAAACAAGGGTTAGAAAACAAGTATAATTCACAATTTCCGGCAAATGTGATAAAGAAAAACATTATGACTTCACGGATCCCACGGTTCCCTTCTAGTAGGGATCCGTCTAGGCAATACTGAGGAATCCGTCTGGCTGATGACTAAAATCAGCAAAGGTGATATAACAAGTAATGTTATCACATAAATGAGATACATATTCTCAGAAAAATAACAAGTAGCATGTAATTCCATTTAATAAAACAAGAGTTATGATATACATGACTCAAAAATAAGAAAATAGACAATACATGACTAGGAATTTCTTAGACCAACTAACGCTTGAAGCTTAGACACCACTATAATCTTCTAGCTCAAGTTATGTTTAGGTTTAATCTCGTCGAAACGTTCGAGGAGATGATAGAACATGAAACGTTGGTCTTCTCGTACTTCATGTATCAAACTTTCAACATGTTGACAATGATAGCAATCTTTGTCATGGCTAGGTAGTGGTGGTGGATGAAATGAAGTGGCTTGATTCAAAGGATCAATTGAAGTGGTTTGAGGAGCCTCGAATGATGGAGGGATTGGTGGAGGTCCATTTAGGAATGGTTCGATCAAGAATGATGATGGTGGTAAAGATGTGTCAACTTCCATAAGGTCGGGTGGTTGACTTTGATGATTTCTTATAATCCAAATGGGATTATATGATGGAAACGGCGAAAAGGAAGCCGGAGCAAGTGTTGACTCAACACCTTGATTTTGAATCATTGTTCCTCCTAATGAGGAGAATGTTGTCGGCGGAAGCGGATGAGACGGCCTAGGTGGCAAGTCCTCTAAATTGTAGAGGTGAGGTGATGACTGTGGGGATGTAAAAGAGATAGCTCTAGGAACCAAAGGTGATGGTTTAGTGGAGATTATATTGTTTGGCCTAGGAGGTATGGTTGTGTTTGGTATAGGTAGTTTTGTGGGTACTATCCTTTTAGGAATTGGTTTGATTGGATGATGAAGGTTTGTTGATTTGACCGGAGATGATTCGGTTGAAGAGATTTCGTGTACAACACGAGCCCTTTTGATGGGTGGTTCTTTGGTGGATAGGTTGTTACTTGGGGTTTTTCTCATGATGAGATGATTTTAAGGGATTGCAAAAGCTGAAAGTTAGGATGAGAGTGATGACTATGGAGATCCTAACAAGGTGGTTTATAAACCAAGAGATTTGGAAAGTGCATTTAAGCCTTAAGCCACTAAGATTCATTGGAATGTGATGATTAGCATGCACAAGAGTCAACTACAGAGGTTGTGATGTTCTAGGAACTCATTTAAGATGAGATGGAGTGTTTGAGTTAGGAAGATGAGTTGAAATGATTGTTTTACCAAGATTTGTCATAGACTGTCATCCGGATCCCACGGTTCCCTTCTCAGAGGGATCCGTCTAGGCTAGTTCTAGGGATTCGGCGTTCAGCAGTTTATGAAAGAGTGGAAATGATGTTTCTAAGATCCTAGACCTACATCACCTTGAGTGTTTCAGTTCTCCCAAGTGTTTTAAATGAAGGGGTGCTTAAGTGTTTGAAGGCAATGAGTGGTGTAGCTAATGATTGTTATTTATGGAAGGATTTGGAACTTTCAAAAAGTACCAATGGATGAGCAAGGATGACATTAAAGATGTCAATTGAAGTTAAATGAAACTAAATGATCCTAGAGATCAGGTTGTGTCTTAGGATTGTGTTTTGGAAAATATCCTAATGGTTTTGAGATGGGAAAAACTAGGATTTGATCAACTTTGATCAATTTTGAGGTGAGGTTGATTAATGATCAATATTGTCATAATCGTAGGATTTCTAACCTAGTTGTGAGGGATCAAGTAAAAAATGAAGTGTGAGTTTTGAGAGCGGAAGATTGATGGATTGAAATGGTAGATCTAACAAAGTCTTAGAATGTGATCTATGTGAGTTGGAAAGTGTGGGAAAGGTCAACCTATCTTTGATAAAGTCTTTAATCAATCTTAAGACACTATGTTTAGCTTAGTGTAAGGTGTTCAAAAGGGTGTGTTTGACATGTAATGCTTGCAATTGCATTTTCTGTTTTGCCGGATCCCGCGGTTCCCTAGATGTAGGGATCCGTTTAGTACAACATTTGGGATCCGTCTATCTGCTAGACAGAACCTTTACTAAAGGTATGCAATGATCTTTGACAATGCATTATATTCCAAGTTTTGTTTAAGTGAGTTCTAAAACTAGGAAATCAAATGTAAGATGTTTTATTTCATGGAAGAGACACGATTACAGAGTAGAATTGATCCTATTTGACTATTCTAGGTTCCTTGAGTGTCTTCACTAGGAGGATCATTATGTGATTGATGGGTATTGGTGGAATCATGAATGAAGAAAGTCTTCATGAGAGATATGTTTAGCGGTTCCATCATCTTGTTCACAAGTACGTACAACGGACTTTGAAGTTGAGGATGGAAGTGCATAACATTGTGATAGAGGCGTGTCAAGAACATTCCATAAGGGATGAATTTATTCTTGGAGCCTTGAAGATTTGCAATTCGCCTTGCGAAGAAATAGGCGAGATTGTATGGTTGTTGTGTTAGCAAACAGTACAACATGTGAGCACAACAAGCAGGAAGAATATCTCGATTTCCCCTAAGACTCCAAACATTTTCACGTAGAATGAGAGCAACAGGCTTATACTCTTCTCGGATATCCCGTGTATGGATAATGTTTGGATTGGAGTAATATGGTCGAGGTTTGCATATCATGCGCGTTAAATCTTCCGGAGAGGGTATGTGTGAACAATATGGACTATTTTCTTCACGAAAGTTGAAGAGAGAATCAAGAGACCAATCTTCGGTGAAGGCACATTGTCCATGGTTTGGAATTCGGAGGATGTGAGCAAAATGCCCAAGGCTTAAAGTGAATTTTTGGTTTTTGATATAAAACCAAAGAGATAGAGAGCGATCCTCGTTACGAACGAGTTCGACTTGACGGAAGAATTCCATTATGAACCTTGGACATATCTTCTCGTTGATTTCAAGAAGACATTCTAGTCCTATGGCTCGGAAGGAGGTATTGATACCTTCTTCGAATTGTAGAGAGGTGTCTACAATACGTCCTTCATGGAAGTGACGGTTTTCGAGATTATTGAACCCACGGACATGATTTCCAGGTGTGTTGGGCTCAAGGGAAATGTTCGGGGTGTAGACGCTAGTGAGTGAAAAATCAAACTCGTATTCATGCGTCATAGTTGAACCTATAGAAGTGATGGGTTAATAAGGGAAGACGTTTATGGTCAACCTATAATAATCTAACGTTTTTACTAGATATTCTATTAACAATTAGTATTTAGCTAACTCATGGTTTTGAAGCTCTAGTGGATTATTACTTTTAGAAAGATAGTGGTTTTTAATCTTGCATAAAAACTGTTTTCCAGTAGGACGGATCCCACGGTTCCTTTTCAAAAGGGATCCGGCTAGTGTAACTTCCGGGATCCGTGGATCTGTAGTAACAGAACCAGTTTTAATAAAAACATAGGTTTTATGGTTATTGTACCATGAAGTATGTTTTATCCTACATTTTCTTTTAGCATGCATACATGACATCTAACGTATCATGAAATAATATAACACATATAGATCAAAAGAAATGAAACACGCATAATAACACAAACATCCTAGATAAAATAGATTATCAATAATATTGCATTTCAATGCTAAGGATGATACAAAGGATTGGGTAAATGACCCCAATATAGATTAACAACACAAAGTAAATGTCTCCGTATGTGAACTTCATCATAGGGAACACAAGTGCGATGAGTGTTAGGGCGATGAGCACGAGTGCGATGTAAACCATGTTGATGACGGATCTTCTTGGTTTAGGAAGAGATGGAATGAGGAGGAAGATGAAGTTTTTGAATGAGAGGGAATTTTTGAAATTGGAAAATTTGAAAAAGTGAGGATTGAAAAAGTGGGCGTCGAGTGGGTTTATTAATAGGGAAAGAGGAATTTTTGAAATTCGTGTTTTTGTTTTATTAGAAGAAATAAAGCATAAGCTCTATATACTATGACTATAGACGAGAAAAATAACACGTATGTGAGAAACAGGCTTCCTAACGAAGCTACATGTAAATCATGTTGTAAACACAAAAATCTACTCAAATAAAAGCCTGGCAAATAACACTTATATACTAAACAAATATCATTTAGATATAAGTAGAAAGTCATACCTCGAATGCACTTAGGAATGTCTTTTACAAATGACAATTGTCACTTAGACGATTCTCGCTCCTTTGCGTCTAAGATACCTTCTTAAGGAAGGTATTCTTGTTACCAAGCAACTCCTAAAGCTTGGTGGGTATGAGCTTTGACTAATCAATATCACAAAGAGGATTAGTGCAATTAATGAAAAAAAATGTTGTTATCAACTCAACATCCAAACATATAGTTTTTGAAAAACATGGTGTTTGTTTTTATGAAAAACCTTCTTTGTAGTTTTCAATTAACTATGGATCGTATCAAGTTTTTAAAGTACAATATACTTCAAGAAACTTGGTAACGAAGCTCTGATACCAATTGTGGAAAACTAGAAGGGGGGTTGAATAGTTTTACCAATTAAAACTTCCTTTTAAACTATTTAGATCAACTTATGTCAATCTATTTGGTTGTGTGTGTTGGATGTTGATAAACAAGCATATAAAGATATGTAATGAAAAGATAAGAGTAAGAAGCACAAAACCACAACGCGAGTATTTATAGTGGTTCGGCTACAAGGACACCTTCCTTGCCCTACTCCACTCCCCGAGTCACCTACTCGAGAGTTTGTAATCACTACACCAATCTCCTTATGGCGGAGAAGCCTTCACAACGTCGCTTAATCTTTTTCCGGTACAAAGCTAAATACCGAGTTCTTTCACACCAAGGCGAACCACACCTAACACAACGTCGCCTACCCTTTATACGGTGCTAGGCTAACCACCGAGTTCTTTCACACCTTAGGTGAACTACACCTTCACAACGTCGCCTACCCTTTATTAGGTACTAGGCTAAGTACCTAGTTCCATTGCAATGGAGGAACTACTACCACACTACACCAACGACTAATCCCAAAGGAGATCTACTCCTTTACAACATCATCAAGGACATCAATATCCTTGGATCTAATGCTAGTCTATCTAGTACATCGAAACACACCATATCGAATGTACATCTAAGGCACCTTTCACTAATGCCTTTGATTAGATCTACAAGACACCTTTCACTAATGTCTTTGATTAGATCTACAAGACACCTTTCATTAATGTCTTGTGTCTTCACTTCTAAGCACCTTTCACTAATGCTTCTTGTCTTGACTTCTAAGCACCTACCACAAGTGCTTATCCTATAGACGATAGATACCCTTCACTAATATCTTCGTCTTGACACTTGAGACATCTTTCACTAATGTCTTTAACACTACGCTTCTTTGAAGAAAGAAATGGATCATCAACAAGAGGACTTCAATAGCCTTGATGATGAGGAAGCTTGGCAACTCATGGACTTGAGCTTGCTTGACTTCAAAGGTGGTGATCTTCCCTTTAAGAGGAACCTAAAAGATCACACAAAAACAAAACTACAAACATAGATCTCTTGGATATAAGGTTAGTGAGATTTAACTCAGGGGAGAAAATATGTTAGAGAGGGGTGAGATATAATGAAGAAATGGCTCACTATTTATAGAGGAAACAACCTACTGTTTCCCCGGATCCCACGGATCCCTTCCACTTGGGATCCGGCTAGCACAAAGCTAGGGATCAGTGGTCCGCTCCTCTTTGCCCATGGGTATTTTTGGTTATGGGTCATGGGTCATGGGTTATGGGTTGATCCATGGTTTTCTTTCTAGATACAATGTACTTAGTTAAGTGGTATATATAAAACCATGGGTTATGGGTCAAAACCATTTGCTAGTATTTACCCTTTTTTGTATATACTTGTAATTACCCAATTTAGCATACACTTAGTTTTTACCCATTTTAGTATACTTAGCTTAAGTATGTGTGTCACACCCCCAAATTACCTGTTTTGCAGCGGAATGGAATTCCTGGGGATTGACTGTCATAACATCACAATCACAGTTATATTGAACGACCTAAAGTGTCGTTTGGAAAATACATCGTTTGATTTAATAAAATAATCAGAGTTTACAAAGTAGGTCCCAAATGAAAACCAATTTGTGCGGAAATAAGTTTGATACAATACAAACGATGTTTTAAAGTAAGTAAAACCCAAGTGAGACGCGTCGTCATCACGACTCCATGATGTGTCCCAATGCGTGCCATGAAGTGAATGCCTTAGATACCTGAGATTAAAACATGCTAAAAGTGTCAACACAAAGGTTGAGTGAGTTCATAGAATTTGTTTTGAAATGTAAAGCCTTCCAAAATCGTTTATGCCGCAAAGGCATTGTAAATCGTTGAAATGTAAAGACTTTCAAAATCGTTTATGTAGCAAAGGCATTGTAAATCCACTCAGTTCCAAGTCCCGCCCATACAAAACTTGCAACCTGTGTGTTCACAACCCACTGCCAGAATGTGTGTAGTTTATGTTCCAAACATATGATGTCAAATGAATTCACACTAGTACCTAACACGACATAGAACAATAGCACTTAATCAATAGGACCATAGCACATAATCAATAGCACCTAACTCAATGTATATCAGTAGTCAACTGATTTAGAACGTTATACGACGTAGTACCATAGCACGCAAACAAGAACAATTTATATAGTATAACCTTTGATTTAGAAACAATGGTACTCATGATAAATTTAAAGTACTTATGAACGCAAATGAAAACAGTTTGAGCATGTATCTCCCCCAAAACAGTTATGAAAACAAGTAAAAGTAGGGGCTACGAAACTCACTTGGTAAACTGACGAGATGACAAGAGTGAGTACACTGAGGTATAATGAGATGCGTTATCCGCGACCTATGACGAATGATATGATATGTCATGAGTTGCAATGTAATGCTATGCATGCACCTCGTATGTTATTTATACCATTTACGAGTTTTGAAATTATTACTCGTCTACGAAAAATACTCTTTTGACGTCTTGACCCTTCAAAAATGACTTTACATGTTTTTACGTCAAAATGTCATCCTACAATGGTTTTATAATGATTTTTGGTGAAATAAACACTTTTCGTCGCAAAACAGTGTCGTCGGAAAAACCATGAAATCAACAAAAATGACTTTGGAAAACTAGCCGTAAAACGGTGCACGTCGATCGTTAGAGGACGAACTCGACGGTTTTGGAAAGTTTGTATCGATATCTAAAAGTTTCAGTTCAGGAGTTTTCGTTCAAAAGGTTTCGATCATAAAGATATCAAAGGCTAAAGATGGTGGTTTTTGTTAATGTTGTGCAGAAAATAAGTTTCGGCCAATGTTTGAACATCCGTAAATAATTTATTATGACTCCGCTTGACAAACGGCTTTTTGTTTTGAAAAATATGGCCGATGAACTTGATTTTACTAGAAGACACTTCGTTATAAAAAGTTTTGCATCATAGTTAAAAACTGCCGCAAACATGGACGATATAGCTAATGAAATACTTGTAACGTAGAATTAATATAATTTTTCAGAAAATAATATTTACGGCAACTTTATGAAAACGGCCATATATTTGTCGTTTTAAATCCGTTTTCTACGTAAAATATGTCCTTAGCTTCGTATCGAAGTAAACTAATATATTTTTGACTAGTCGAAATAATTTGTGAAGCTTAAGGCTCGTTTTTGACCCGAAATATATAGAAACAGCAAGCTGTTTTTCAGAAAAAAAATACGTTTCGTCATCAAACTTTAAAAATTCACCACGGCTTCGTTATAACTCCGTTTTTATCCGTTCAAGCGGCCACGGATTCGTTTTAAAGTATATTTTCTAAATATCAAGGCCAAAATGTCGTACCATCAGTGGATTTTTCCAGAAATTCGTTTTAAGGACAGATCACAAAATATAGTTTACGAAAATAGTTTTTCTCGGACAAAACCTATTCTAATCCCTTCAAATCAACTCCAAAACTAATCTAATCCTACCATACACCTTCTTAGGGTGTCATGGGTTCCTAATCACCATCAAGACCAAAGGATAACTTGGGAATAATTATAGGATGACTATAAGTATATAAAAGTTCTAAAATCATGAAATAAATGGTATAAACTACATAACATGCATATAAGCTCCAAAAATGATAAGAAGCATATGAAAATGAAGAGGAAACTTAAAAATGATGAGAATATGCTTACTAGTGATAATGAAGAGGTGTAAGTAACAAGGATTAACTTAAATATCCTTGGTTTTTATTTCAAAACCATAAAAAGGATATATACTAGATTGTAAACACACTTGATTTGCAAAATTTTTGATCCCCTTGAGCTTGTTGAGTGTGACCGGTTGAAGAAGCAAGAAACAAGAAGAGAGAATTTTTTTTTTTGATAACTATGTGAATATTTGGAAGAATGAATGAACATGTTGAAAATAGGTAACTTTGAGTATAAGTATATACAATCACAAGAAAATTGCATCAACCCATTTAATGCCTTTCCCCCCCCCACTAGGCCGGTTTTGGGGGGGACTTTGTCTCTCAATTATTATTTTTTTTTTTTTCTAAAATGTATTACTTATATATATTTTGTATAAGTTGTAAAGAAAGTGTAAGAGATTTGTGTAGAAAATGTACAAGTGAATGTAAATAGAAATTTTTGGTGCAAGTAAGTTTTAATAGATCAAAATAGATTGTATTGAGGTGATAAAAATTGTAAAAATACTTTCCTTGTGAAAATTGAGTGCTAAAATAATTATCGTACAATTTTTAAGAAAACGACGTAATAATTAAACTTTAACGATTAAAATACCAAATAAATGTGAAACACTAGGAAAACTAAAAATATAGTTTTTATGAACTAAATATAAGTTTAAAAATACCTCGGGATCATTTTTGAAAGTAACGGTTAAATATACCAAATAAAAACTCACGCGATAAAAATTATTAAACATAATAATTACGCGTTGAAGGTGAAATGAAATGTCGTGAATGTGCTAATGAGATGCACATGATGTCCATGAAATGTAGACTAATAATAGTCCATATGAAATGTACGTGATGACATGATCATGAATTCGCCGCTAAACCTCCAAGGTTACGCGAATTTGAAACAAGTAAACCAAGTTTACTAAAAATGTTGAAATAATGAGACATGAAATGTGTCGAGACATGACCTGAAAGTACGGGTTGTCACATTCGCCCATCCAAAAAGGAATTCAGTCCCTGAATTCAGTCGTTGTTAGGTCTAACGGGTTTAGGGTTTGATGTAGCAAACTTTCCCATTCCCGAGCAAAACCCTCAAAAGACTTTTTGGTAACCGATTTTTACTTAATCTCACAACTCATCAAACAAGAACTGTCATGAGATTAGGCTAAATCGGTTTAGGTAACAACTTGTTTCTAGCTCGATCTTTGCAACTCATCAAACAAGAACTGTCACGCGGATCAAACTGGAAACAAGTGGTTTGAAGAAAATTCTTTTGAAAATTTGGCTCGATTACGGAATTGCTTACACATATAAGCCTACTACTCCCTTCATTGCATGATTCTTCCTGAATTAGACATAGGTGATCAGGCTATGTATAATTTAGGAGTAACTATGCAATGCTTGGACTAATCGACTCATATGTTTGTTTGGTGTTGGGTCAACTGTTGTTAAAATTGTGATGAACATCGAGGAGAAAAGACATGGAGAAGTGTCGTTAAAATGATAGTTAAGGTAAAAAGAATTAAAATCCTCGTAAATGATATCGAATCGAAAGGAAATAAAGTACGATAGATGGGAATATATTACAACAAGTGGTTTAGCAAAAGTAGTACATCTTAGGTTATAAAGTTTCGGATACGATGAAAGACATAAACTTAGTACAACGTAATACAATAGGAGAACTAAGGCTGCTAGTTTCCGAACTTCTTCAGTCTTCCGCGTCGTTGATACCTTGACGAGCTCCTTCTAACATATATACATTCCCATGAGCACCTTCGACTTGTTGACCTTGGTTTTGAGGACATTGATTCCGATAGTGTCCTTGTTCCCCACATCCGAAGCACGTAACTATGGTCTTGCCCTTACAGTCCTTAGCAAGGTGTCCTACTTTGTGACAGCTAAAACATATACCACATGGACCATTATGATGTAGCGTGCATTGGTGGCATCGTGGTAAGTTTCCTGCATAAGCTCTTCCCCTTGTTGGTGCAGCAACATAGACCCTGGCGACTTCTTGTCTTCTATTCTGTTGTTGATGATGGTTAGTGTTACGGTTTTGGTTGTCGTTATCATAACCTTCCTGGTCATTTTCCCATTTTCTTTTGTTGTTGTTGATTTGGTTATCGTCGTTGTTGTTGTTGTTTTGGTCATTGTTGTAGTTGGTGCGGTTGTTGGGGTTGTTGTTGTTTCGGTTGGTGTTGGTGTACTTACCTCGCTTCACCACTTGTGCCATCAACTTCTGAGTAACTCGAATAGCTTCCTCGATTGTTTGTGGATCAAAAGATGTCACATCTCCTTGAATGACCTCGGGAAGTCCTCCAATAAAAGCCTCTAGCAACTTTTCATTATCAGAAACCATCGACGGGCATAACGCGGCTAATTCCTGGAATCTCCGAATGTATGTGTCAATGTCGTACCCAATCGTGACCAATTCATAGAACTCCGTCTCCAACTTTTTGATTTCTGTTCGAGGACAAAACTTCTTAGTCACCAAGCTCTTAAATTCCTCCCACGTAAGCTTAGAAGCATTTTCCATACCAATCGGTTGGGCGTATGAATTCCACCATGACAACGCTCCATCGAGTAAAGTACTTGTAGCATATTTGACCTTACTATCATCCGGACAGTTACAAAGCAAAAACACTGACTCCAACTTTTCAAACCATCGCACCATGGCTGTAGCTCCCTCAGTACCTCGAAACTTAGTGGGTTCACCACTTTTGAAATCCTTGTAAGAACAGCTCTTAACTCCTGATCCTCCTGCATTTCCAGTAGCAGCAGCAAGTCTTGCGGCTACAGCAGCAGTCGCGGCCTCGGCAGCAGCAGCAGCCACCGTTTCCCGTTCAACTCTTAAAGCATTAGCAATGCTATCATTCACCAACTTCTGAATTGCTGCTTGGGTCATTTCAACTGTAGCTTTCTTCGGTGCCATATCTTCTTCAAAACAAAAGGAAATGTGAGACGTAGCAAAATCCGATGTTAATAATAAACGCTCCAAAGAAATGTGAAAGTTTGAAGTTATTTTTCAAAATGATCGACGGTTTTCGAAAAGATGGGTTATGAGGTGTTGTAAGTGTTTCAAATGTATGATGGTTTAGAGACTTAATGTGTGAATAAAGTGTAACTCGACATGTTAGTGGTGAAACAAAGGAGTGAGAGTGACTTTGCCCTAATTAAGGGTTTATCTCGGCATTCGTCGTTATCGATGATGAATCAGCTGGTATAAAAATTGTGATAGGGAATGACAAGGAATTCTCCACGTTAGAGTATGAGGAAAAGATAATGGGATGGGTATTTAAGGGCATCCATGTGACAATCATTGTGAAATGAAAGTAAATAACTCGAAAAGGTACGTAAAAACCGCATGTAAAGTGAACATTCACTTGTGATGAAATGATGAGATGCTATGATAATGTAGTTATAGTCTAGGGTCAATGATGCAACCTAGTTCTCTATAACTGAAGCTCTGATGCCAATCTGTCACACCCCCAAATTACCTGTTTTGCAGCGGAATGGAATTCCTGGGGATTGACTGTCATAACATCACAATCACAGTTATATTGAACGACCTAAAGTGTCGTTTGGAAAATACATCGTTTGATTTAATAAAATAATCAGAGTTTACAAAGTAGGTCCCAAATGAAAACCAATTTGTGCGGAAATAAGTTTGATACAATACAAACGATGTTTTAAAGTAAGTAAAACCCAAGTGAGACGCGTCGTCATCACGACTCCATGATGTGTCCCAATGCGTGCCATGAAGTGAATGCCTTAGATACCTGAGATTAAAACATGCTAAAAGTGTCAACACAAAGGTTGAGTGAGTTCATAGAATTTGTTTTGAAATGTAAAGCCTTCCAAAATCGTTTATGCCGCAAAGGCATTGTAAATCGTTGAAATGTAAAGACTTTCAAAATCGTTTATGTAGCAAAGGCATTGTAAATCCACTCAGTTCCAAGTCCCGCCCATACAAAACTTGCAACCTGTGTGTTCACAACCCACTGCCAGAATGTGTGTAGTTTATGTTCCAAACATATGATGTCAAATGAATTCACACTAGTACCTAACACGACATAGAACAATAGCACTTAATCAATAGGACCATAGCACATAATCAATAGCACCTAACTCAATGTATATCAGTAGTCAACTGATTTAGAACGTTATACGACGTAGTACCATAGCACGCAAACAAGAACAATTTATATAGTATAACCTTTGATTTAGAAACAATGGTACTCATGATAAATTTAAAGTACTTATGAACGCAAATGAAAACAGTTTGAGCATGTATCTCCCCCAAAACAGTTATGAAAACAAGTAAAAGTAGGGGCTACGAAACTCACTTGGTAAACTGACGAGATGACAAGAGTGAGTACACTGAGGTATAATGAGATGCGTTATCCGCGACCTATGACGAATGATATGATATGTCATGAGTTGCAATGTAATGCTATGCATGCACCTCGTATGTTATTTATACCATTTACGAGTTTTGAAATTATTACTCGTCTACGAAAAATACTCTTTTGACGTCTTGACCCTTCAAAAATGACTTTACATGTTTTTACGTCAAAATGTCATCCTACAATGGTTTTATAATGATTTTTGGTGAAATAAACACTTTTCGTCGCAAAACAGTGTCGTCGGAAAAACCATGAAATCAACAAAAATGACTTTGGAAAACTAGCCGTAAAACGGTGCACGTCGATCGTTAGAGGACGAACTCGACGGTTTTGGAAAGTTTGTATCGATATCTAAAAGTTTCAGTTCAGGAGTTTTCGTTCAAAAGGTCTCGATCATAAAGATATCAAAGGCTAAAGATGGTGGTTTTTGTTAATGTTGTGCAGAAAATAAGTTTCGGCCAATGTTTGAACATCCGTAAATAATTTATTATGACTCCGCTTGACAAACGGCTTTTTGTTTTGAAAAATATGGCCGATGAACTTGATTTTACTAGAAGACACTTCGTTATAAAAAGTTTTGCATCATAGTTAAAAACTGCCGCAAACATGGACGATATAGCTAATGAAATACTTGTAACGTAGAATTAATATAATTTTTCAGAAAATAATATTTACGGCAACTTTATGAAAACGGCCATATATTTGTCGTTTTAAATCCGTTTTCTACGTAAAATATGTCCTTAGCTTCGTATCGAAGTAAACTAATATATTTTTGACTAGTCGAAATAATTTGTGAAGCTTAAGGCTCGTTTTTGACCCGAAATATATAGAAACAGCAAGCTGTTTTTCAGAAAAAAAATACGTTTCGTCATCAAACTTTAAAAATTCACCACGGCTTCGTTATAACTCCGTTTTTATCCGTTCAAGCGGCCACGGATTCGTTTTAAAGTATATTTTCTAAATATCAAGGCCAAAATGTCGTACCATCAGTGGATTTTTCCAGAAATTCGTTTTAAGGACAGATCACAAAATATAGTTTACGAAAATAGTTTTTCTCGGACAAAACCTATTCTAATCCCTTCAAATCAACTCCAAAACTAATCTAATCCTACCATACACCTTCTTAGGGTGTCATGGGTTCCTAATCACCATCAAGACCAAAGGATAACTTGGGAATAATTATAGGATGACTATAAGTATATAAAAGTTCTAAAATCATGAAATAAATGGTATAAACTACATAACATGCATATAAGCTCCAAAAATGATAAGAAGCATATGAAAATGAAGAGGAAACTTAAAAATGATGAGAATATGCTTACTAGTGATAATGAAGAGGTGTAAGTAACAAGGATTAACTTAAATATCCTTGGTTTTTATTTCAAAACCATAAAAAGGATATATACTAGATTGTAAACACACTTGATTTGCAAAATTTTTGATCCCCTTGAGCTTGTTGAGTGTGACCGGTTGAAGAAGCAAGAAACAAGAAGAGAGAATTTTTTTTTTTGATAACTATGTGAATATTTGGAAGAATGAATGAACATGTTGAAAATAGGTAACTTTGAGTATAAGTATATACAATCACAAGAAAATTGCATCAACCCATTTAATGCCTTTCCCCCCCCACTAGGCCGGTTTTGGGGGGGGACTTTGTCTCTCAATTATTATTTTTTTTTTTTTTTCTAAAATGTATTACTTATATATATTTTGTATAAGTTGTAAAGAAAGTGTAAGAGATTTGTGTAGAAAATGTACAAGTGAATGTAAATAGAAATTTTTGGTGCAAGTAAGTTTTAATAGATCAAAATAGATTGTATTGAGGTGATAAAAATTGTAAAAATACTTTCCTTGTGAAAATTGAGTGCTAAAATAATTATCGTACAATTTTTAAGAAAACGACGTAATAATTAAACTTTAACGATTAAAATACCAAATAAATGTGAAACACTAGGAAAACTAAAAATATAGTTTTTATGAACTAAATATAAGTTTAAAAATACCTCGGGATCATTTTTGAAAGTAACGGTTAAATATACCAAATAAAAACTCACGCGATAAAAATTATTAAACATAATAATTACGCGTTGAAGGTGAAATGAAATGTCGTGAATGTGCTAATGAGATGCACATGATGTCCATGAAATGTAGACTAATAATAGTCCATATGAAATGTACGTGATGACATGATCATGAATTCGCCGCTAAACCTCCAAGGTTACGCGAATTTGAAACAAGTAAACCAAGTTTACTAAAAATGTTGAAATAATGAGACATGAAATGTGTCGAGACATGACCTGAAAGTACGGGTTGTCACAATGTGTTAGCTCAATATGTAAACACAAGTTGTTGTACATATATATATCTAAATCATAGAAACACTTATACTTGTTAAGCCAATATGTAAACACTAGTTGTTGTACATATATATATATATATATATATATATATATATATATATATATATATATATATATATATATATATATATATATATATATATATATATATATATATATATATATATATATATCTAGATCATAAAATCACTTATACTTGTTTTAGTGTTTTATGTGAATATGTTAGAAAACTATTAGTTCAAACCATTTACGTATTTTATTTGTTTCGTTAATATGATTTTACTTTTATTATCGACAAAACATTAGAAGATCGTAAAATATAAATAAACGTTTTTACGGTTTATTTGTATTAACAATTTACCCAATTCAATATTCGGTAATCCATCATAATGATTATCGGGTTTACTATAATCCTGTAACTCATATTTCTCAGCATATAAGTCAAATATCTGAGATATCCTTGCAGATCTATGAATGAAAATTCCATCATCTTGAGATCTATCATTTACATGTCTAACCTCATCATGATATTTACTAGTGTGTTTTAGAAGATTATGTATCTTGTAATTTTATCTTTCAAGATAAAAAAAAAAAAAACTCCCACTTGCCTTTTGTAATATATAGACTATCTATATATACTTAACAATTAGAGCAAAACTACATTGTTCTCTTTTTGGGATATTACAAATACACATTGATAATTCCTGACTTCAGTTTGTTAATAACCTATTCATAAGTAGTTTAACAAAATCAGAATCTTCAATTTTAAAACTTAATGTGATTCATCACATTCCATAATAAAATGGTGTTTTATCAATCTTCTAGGTTGGAGTCACATTGAGTATATTCAATCCATACTCAATTTTCTAACCTTGTTACTTTTTAAGAAAGAAGTTATGGTTATCTTGAATCAAACAAATCAAATAGAGTTTGATTCTCCTAACTGAACATACCATCAACTTGTGGTATTCATTAGAATTAATATTGTAAGACAATCTAACAATATATAAGATAAACATATTCCTTTTGGCTTACCTATTTACCAACTAAGTCAACTTAATGGTATAATATACTTTTCAAGCCAATTACATGCTTTATAACACAAGTACTTTTTAACCAAGTCACTTCATATCCATGTCTCATCTAGAAAACATAAGCAGTTATAATCCCATTATACGTTATAAATCATTGATCAACTCAATAACTTCTTGTGTATGTCTTAATTAAAAAACATAACAAGTTAACGTCTTACTTTATTATAAGTCTTAAAAGACTTTATGTTTATGTCTTTACAATGAATCATAAACATGTTTAACTAAAGTAATTATGAACACAACTCTTGGTTTCAATAGTAATTTCAAGTTAATTTATTTTACTTCACAATAATGTAGGACTACATTATTTTTCATTTATGTCATTCTAAAATACATAAATAAACAGATTGAAGTAGGATTAGATTACTTCATTTAATTTTATGTCATTCTAATAATACATATTTAATTTGAAGTAGTCTTATATATCATTTTGACACATGTTCTAAATATTTGTCTAATTTAGAAACTGCAAATATGTCCATGCAAGGTCTGACTTCACATAGAAATTTACTTTGTTGTTGCAATCTCGCCAAGTTCTCACATGACGTAAATTGCAACACCAAGTGTTTCTTAAATTAGATATGTACAAGTTATATTAGAATGTTATATTAGAATGTTAGTCTCTTACCTTGCAGTCAAGAGAATCCATTAAATCATATACATATATGTTGTACCTTGCACACAATATAGATTTCTCCCACTTGTGCATGGAACAACATCATGTAGCAGATAAACAACACGACATATGTTTGTTTATGTGACTAATATGATTGTGTCATTGATATTAGCATAACTAGTAGATGTAGAACCACTTCATTGTCTAATAAGGAAACGTACATGACTATCCTTGAAAACATAAGTGTCTACAAGTGGAAAGTAATTATCGTAAGAGATAATCTGAGTTACTACCAAGATGACAAAGCTTGTAACTCCCACTGAATAAGAGATCATTACATTAATTCCTTATTCAGTAATAAGAACACAACACTCCCACTGGATTTGCAACATTGAAAGTGTTTCATTAACCAGTAAAAGAAAATAGTGTTCTATTTACTTCCCTACACCTTTGAAAAAGTCCATACATAACAATTACTTATGTACTTAAAGAGTGTATTCTACTATGTAGATGATGAACTATCCATCAATGCTATTAACTTGAAAAATTGGGCATGCAATTTCTTTCTTAATAGTTCTACTATTCCAACAATTGTAAGTAGTACTTTTAAATGGTCAAAACTAAACAACTAGATAAAATATGCTAGTTTGTCTTTTACCAATTATACAGTAATTAGTCTAGCTTCTAATTTAATAACTCAGAAAATATGCAATTTTCTTAACTATTAAAATTTGCTTACGAGTTATGTATTTAGAATCTAGACAATTCTAATTTGTCCTATCATACCTTTCTCATTCATGTAAAGGAATATGATTGAATCTCACTCTTTCTTATATAAAGAGGACTAGGTTTATCCTTTTAGCAAAGTTGACTCTACCAAAAACCCTTACAGGTGTAGATCAATTTACCAATACAGGAATAACCTACGTTTACGATTTAATGTTGCATTAATACATTTAAAGAATTAGCAAAATTCAATTTTAGTATTTTCGATAATTAAATTTTTCAAGAAAATAAAATACCCAAGGTAATATTCATATAACCATAGAATTTTCTCGAAAACTAGGATCCAAATTATCATAGGTTCATTACATCAGTTGATCTGCTAGCAACGAACGCATATAATAAGGTAATATGTCGAACATTAATTGGCAAACAATTTCCAACTCCTAGATCATTATGGGATTTATATTTTCCAACGCTATTGCAAATATAAACATGTTTCATCCCATCTTATGCCATTGAGTCCAAGTCTCACTTCCTACTTAACTTAAGTGTCTAACTTAAAGAACTGCAAATATGTCCATGTAAGGTCTCACTTTACATAGAGATTTACCTCTCCATCAAGCCAAGTACTCTCATGACATAAATTGCAACTTCAAGTGTTCCTTTTAATTTAGATGGCATATAACTTAATTTAAAAGGGTACTAGTTTTGATTTTATGTGGTCAAATCAAATATGTACAAAGATGTCATGCATTCATCTTGTAGCATAAATTTAATAAAAAACTTTTTATTACCAACTCGTAAAGATCAAATTATCAAAGTTTTGATTGAGGTATTGTGTTCACCAATCAAGGAATTTAGTGTTAATTATCGTCCATTATACCGTACTTTTGCATAAGTGTAAACACTTAGTGTTTCGGGTAATTACCACCGAAGTGGCGCATGGAATTAAAACTAATTCGCCCTTAAGATGAGTTTGCACATTTTATGGCTTACTAAGTATCTCCATTCGAACTTACAGGGGGCAGAGGACCAGGTAAGCGCAAAGCATAACCTAAGACATCCTTTCAGTGTGACTGTGCGCACTTCTTTATTAACCCCTTTATAGTTCATTCTAATGGGTGAGCCGTTCAGTCATTTGTACCAAAATCACTAATCAATTAAACTATTGAAAACTTAACTCTTCCAAAACAAATCAAATTTCGCCATTGTTTAGTCAGTATTATTTTTCTATTCAAAATTACCCTTTGCTTAAAACTGTCGCACATAATAAACAAACAAGTAATACCAATAAAAAATAAAGGGCAAATCGCATAAAAAGGTACTCATCTTATGCCCAATTTCAATTAAAGGTACTATTCTTTTTTTTTCTCAATTTAAGGTACCCGACTTTTTTTTTAGCCGATTTAGGTTTTTTTCTAACTTCCGTTAACTATTTCGTTAGTAAATTACATGTTTGGTCCTTGAGTTTGTATAGGCATTTCATGTTTGGTCTATTTTCGTCCGTTTTCATACGCTTGCATACGTTTTCGTCAGTTTTTACACGTTTTCGTCCGTTTTTGCACGTTTTCGTCTGTCTTTGCACGTTTTCGTCCGTTTTTGCACGTTTCAGTCTGTTTTTGCACGTTTCTGTCTGTTCTTACACGTTATCGTCCGTTTTTACACGTTTTCGTCCGTTTTTGCACGTTTTCGTCCGTTTTTGCACGTTTCCGTCCGTTTTTATATGTTTTATTCTGTTTTTACACGTTTTTGACCGTTTTTGCACGTTTTCGTTTGTTTTTACAAGTTTTCTTCTGTTTTTGCACGTTTTTGTCAGGTTTTACACGTTTTTATCTGTTTTTACACGTTTTTGTCTGCTTTTATACGTTTCCGTCCATTTATGCACGTTTTCTTCCGTTTTTGCACGTTTGCGTCCGTTTTTGCACGTTTCGGTTCATTTTTGTCCGTTTTTACATGTTTTCGTCTATTTTACACGTTTTTCTTCTGTTTTTCACATACACGTGTAAAAACAGGAACAGAAACGTGTAAAAACGTGCAAAAATAGACGAAAACGTGTAAAAACAAACGAAAACGCGCAAAAACTGACGAAAACGTTTAAAAACAGATGAAACCATGTAAAAATGGACGAAAACGTGTAAAAAACAGATGAAAACGTGCAAAAATGAACCGAAACGTGCAAAAACAGACGAAAACGTGTAAACACGGAAGAAAACGTGCAAAAATGGGCGAAAACGTGTAAAACAGATGGAAACGTGTAAAAACGGACGAAAACGTGTAAAAACAGACAGAAGCGTGCAAAAACGGACGAAAACGTGTAAAAACGGACTAAAAAACAATGCGCACATAATAAACAATTTATACGTGTAAACAAGTAGCCACATGCAACTTATTCGATAAAACCCTATTAACAATCAATATCTAGGTTAAATTAATGTATATATTAATTAGGGCTTTCACTCTCTCAATTGAGAGTGAGCCACATACATCGAAGAATCGATTGCGTAAACCCATAATTAATAATATACCAAATTGCACATAATTGATTCATTAATATATATAATTGGAGTCTTCCCCAATTCAAGATTTATCGTAAATAAATATTCTTAACAATTAAACAATATCAAAGTAACTTATCCATGACTAACATGCATGTATAGTCATAGATATATCATAACAATTATACAAATAGTCACAAGATCGCATATAAAAAATTCCATGACACATAACAAATTATTCATGAATTAATCACGTAACTAATATATTAATTCTAGGTTTAAATAAGGTTAGCAAACAATTTTCAAAACCCTAAAAATTTTATGTATGTGTCGACCAAAAAAAAAATAGGGGTACGCCCCAATTAACTAAAAAAATCGACCAAACAAAAATTAAACATAAACCCTAGATTAACATATCAAACAACATACAATTATTTGTTTTATTACGCGTTTATATAATTAATTACTCATTAAAAACCAATGACCCGTGATGCGACTGTTGGAATTATATAACATGACATTCAAATAAATAACCACAAAACATCAAAGTAATCAAGCGGAAGCGTATACGATTTATTAACAAATAATTAATTAACATAAAAGAATATGCGTACCTTTTCTTGATTCTAGCCGAACAAAAATCAAATCCACAAACTAGCAATGGAAGAACCCTAATTTGATTTAATTAGGATTATATGATTACCCCTTACCGTTTTGTAATTCAATCCAAGAATAATAACAATAATGTGTTATTACCACGTTCTTGTACACACGTACTAAAACAAATTAAAGTAATGCTAGTTTTATTAAACCAAATAACTTGTTTTGGAAAAAGTTGAGGATCGACACCATAAAGGAGGTGGCCGATCGGTTTGAGCACAAAACACACACAAACGTTTTAGGGTTTTAGCTTATGAGTACAAGAGATGCAAAATACAAGACCCCTAGCCTTGTATATATACTAAACTAAACTTGGTGGACAAGTTAGAGTTTGATATGGGTTGGGTTTGGGTTCCCTATGGCCGATCGGTTCTAAGCCTCACCAAGGGGACCCGGAACCTTCCCAAACTTTGCATTCTAGTCCTTTTCCAAATACATTTAACGCCCGTTAATCCATTACATTAATTACTTAACGTCCGTTAGTTATTTCGTTTAATAAATAAATAAATACAACGTTTATATTTAATTATTTAACTTTAATTCTCATACGTAAAGTGTGCAATCCCGTGGTCTCGAGTTCGATCATAACACACATCTATTAATTTATTGTCCATAAAACCAACAGTAAGAACGTCGTATGGTTGGCCATCCTTTTTCATATCGCGAGTTAGCCAAAATTTGCATTATGCATATGAACTAATACATATTAGATCATATAGCTGTTGAGATTGTGTATCAACGAATGCGTGTAATGTATGGTTTGATGTCCTTTGATCAAATACTATCAAGTTTGTTTCTATTTTGCCACGTTTATTTTGGTACAAGAATAAGGAAGCTTGTATATAAGATCATAAGTGCATGTGTTAAAGTATCAATGAACAAATGCACGCATGATTAAGTGTTCTTTACATGATCGTCTGATTAAGATATCAAATAGCTGATACATCTTGTCACAAACAAGAAGCCTCTTGGTTCGAGTCTTGATGAAACCATATTCATCATTTTACAAGATTACATAGTCAAATTCATGTCAATATATTAAAATGGTTCGGCCAAATAAAAAAGAAGCTAGTCGTGTCTTCATTAAATAACATAAGACTATAGGAGATGCTGCAGAGCTATTACAACCCTCACGTCATAGAACAATGGATTAACCGATTAAGGGTTAGAATCCACTTACAAATGTTCTATTTAATGTGCTTGAAGATTAATCTAATGTTGTTGTTCTAGCATACACAGCAAGATAACTATAGCTAGTTTACAATGCCATTCTTGTATAGTTGACTACATAAAATATAATTGCAGGAGTAGTAACACATAAAGCACAACTAAAAGGGGGTCAAGTGTAATGTTTTAAGTACAATTAAACAATGTTGTCACAATCACATACATACAAACAAGTAGAGGTTTGAAGATTATTTTAGGCCAATCCAGAAAGGTAAGCAACTTTTGTTTATCTGTATTGCTTTGTTGAATATGAAATCACTTCCAATATGTTAATAACTCATGGGCTATAACATAATGCTATACTATTTGTTACAAATCAAACTGTTAAGTCACTGGTTTGAAAATGGTATTAGTGGACAAGAGCTATAAAAGCACAAGATACAATTGTCAAAGGAATAACTTTATAATATAATGACAAAACAACTATTTTATTTGATTATAAATTGTCAAACAGATCTGTTTTAGGTTTTAAATTGTCTCCCGATAAAATACAAGTAATACTGTTTATACAAAAGCTATCAAGACTTGAGTCGCTTTAGTTTGAAAATGGTGTTAATTAGTTGACAAAAGCAATGAAAACAAATGATACAGTTGTCATTTATCAATGAGCAAACATTTATTTTTGTTTTCTAATAAATTTTCAAAGAAATCATTCTAAGTTTATAAGGTAGTAGTTAAGTTTGACCAATGCTCATCAAGGTATAAAACTTTCTTGTTTCAAGCTTGGTGTTTTACTATCAGTATTCATACTTTCATAGCAATGTTCATCAAGGTATAGCGAGTCAGATTCAAGCATCCCCTAAGATAATTATTAGGAAAAATCATTTTGGTTCATGTGCGTTAACCAAAAAAACAAACCATCACCAAGGTAGCCTAATGGTTAGACCATTCTAACGTCTTTACAAAAGATTTCAGGTTAAAACTTGATAGGTAAGCATCTTGGGGTGACCATTGAATGAACGAAAATGGTCACGGGGATACACCGGTTCGGCTTGTACATTTAAGTCAATGACTCGCCTTCCCTAGCTAAGCTGAAAAAAGAAAATCTCGTCTATTTATACCACCACAAAGGTGACCAGCCACCCTGCTCATCTCACTAAATACACATCTTGGGAATCGCAAGAGAAAGAGTCGAAAACAGTCACGGGATACCCTAGTTAGTCCTCGTATATGAGTCAATAACTCGCTCAACCGGATAACTTAATATGGAAAAACCCTTCTCCGTTTTCTATAGACGGAAAAAGAACATTATAAATTAACGTGCACAAGATATAAACGATTGGTTGTTAACTCATTACCATACATCTATTTTAACTTTGAAAACATGATATTACTATGCTAATGCTAAAATACAATTTCTAACTAGTATATGATTGAGGAGTTAAGAAACATTATTTAATATTCCATGTCGATGAAAAGAAACGATATATTGGGTTTTTAGTTAATTTCTTTTAGGTATCGTTCTCTTTTTTTATTGTGCGTGTTTAGGATTGTTTATGATTTTCGAGATATTTATTTCTTAGCCGACTTTCATTATGAATTGCCGATTATCAAAATTTATACTTATATAACCAGCGTGCATCATTATCATATCATTGAGAGAGAGGTGTCAAAACGCGTGGGTCGGGCGGGCACGAGCAACGGGCTAAATGGGCTCGAGCTCAAACGGGTTCATGTTATACAAATCATTTTAGAAAAGACCCAAAAGAACGAAATAAATTTATTAAATGTAGCACTTATTTATATTTAAAAAATTAAGTATGTTACATCTATATGTTTTTCTTTAAAAACGATTGTAATATTCCATAATTGGGAGAAAATATGTACTCGTTAGTGCTCATTTAACTTTTTCAATAGGTCATATATGCTTATTTCAAAAAAAGGATATGGCAAAATGTGCTCAAATCTTTTACTAATTAGCCTAAATTAGCTTTTTTCTTTTCTTTTTTTTTTATTTTGGGCACAAATTATCATATCTAAGCGAAAGTTTGGAGCACGTAAATTATATTCCGCCCATTTCATTTCGTTCCAGTGATCTAGTCCATTTTTTAAGCCCTGTCAGTGACTTGAATGGGTAAGTCATAAGTAAACATGTTTGATTTCGTTCAACTTCAAATGTACAAAGGCATTAGAGCATTTACTATCGTGTTTTAAGAATAGGTTCCAAAAATTATGAAGAGATTTAAAAGTTTATGTGTCATAGCGAAGACCATTTCAATTTTGGATGGCATAAAAAGATTTAGCATTTTGAAAAGCTTTATGAATTAATGTATTACATGGGTTGACAATTTTATAAACTTAGGTGGTGTTTGTTTTTTGAAAACTACCTCTTAACAGCCTCTTAATCTGACTCGTTCAGACGCGGTCAGACATTTTGGCCATTCAGACCATTTGTTTTTTTTTCCCGTTCAGACGCAGTCAGAGGCAGTAAGATCTTAATGGTCTAGACCTGAGAGGTGTGTCTTAATGCCTCTTGTTGCCTCTTGTTGACACAAAAATAACCAAAAAAAAATTTAGTACGAGCAAGCAAATGTGCGGTTCAAACATGAGTTTTTTTCCCCGTTGAGATGTGGTCAGATTCAGACATTTACGCCTCAGATTCAGATTCAGATGTGCGGTTCAGATTCAGATTCAGAGCCTCTTAAAAAACAAACAACACCTTAGATAGTGTTTGATAATGACTTAAAGAGTCTTAATTGTAAAATAGCTAAGTTAATTAAGTCACTAATTGAGTGTTTGTTTGTTGCTTAATTTAAATGGATGACTTCCTAGAAAAAGCCATGAGAGTGAAGGTCTTTATATTAAGTCATCACTTTTATCATACTTTGCATATTTACCCTTCCACTTCTTAACATTTAATCAACACTTATTTCAAATAAAATGGTATAACAATAATTTTTTTAATTCAGACACTTTATTCAACACACAAAACAAACAACTATTTATTCATCTACAAACAGACAGCATATATCCAGACAGACACTTTAATTTAACTTGACTTAATATAAAAACTAAACAAACAGGCCCTTACTAAAAACTTTATCTATAGTGATAATAGGTTTATAGTATGAAAATGTTTGTAAATTAATGACATTTCATGAGATGACAATTTTATGTTCATTATTGTAGATGCCGTTAAAATGCGTAACATAATAAAAAATCACGACTCCATTTGTTGATGACAATTTTATGTTCATTCACGTTTTTTTTAGTTCACGTTTTTTCTTCGCTTTTATACGTTTTCGTCTGTTTTCATACGTTTTCGTCCGTTCTCATACATTTTCATCCGTTTCCATACGTTTTTGTCTGGTTTCATACGTTTTCGTCCGGTTTCTTACGTTTTCATCCATTATTCATACATTTTCGTCCGTTTTCATACGTTTTCATTCGTGTTTTTACGCTTTCATACGTTTTCGTCCGTTTTCATACATTTTTTTTTTCGTTTTTAACTGTTTTCAGACGTTTTCCTAGTTTTAGAATATCATAAGTGATATTCTGTGATATTCTATGATATTCAGATTATCACAAGTGATATTTTGTGATATTCAGATAATCACAAGTGATATTCTGTGATTTTCTTAATATCACAAGTGATTTTCAACTAATGTTTTATAACATGAAATCACAAGTGATATTCAGAATATCACAAACTGATATTCAGAAAATCACAAGTAATACTCATAATATCACAAAGTGATATTCAAAAAATCACAAGTGATATTCAGAATATAATGTAATATTCAGAAAATCACAAGTGATATTTAGAAAATTACAAAGTGATATTCTGAATATCACAAAGTGATATTCAAAAAATCACAAGTGATATTTAGAATATCACAGACTCACAGAGTGATATTCAGAATATCACAAGTGATATTCTGAATATCACAGAATATCACTTGTGATAGTCAGAAACGTATGAAAACGGACGAAAGCGTAAGAAAATAGACCAAAGCGTAATAAAATGGACCAAAACGTAAGAAAATGGATGAATACGTATAAAAATGTATGAAAGCGTAAAAACACGTCTGAAAACGGATAAAAACGTATGAAAACGAACGAAAACATATGAAAACGGACGAAAACGTATGAAAACGGACGAAAACGTATGAAAACAGAAGAAAGCGTATGAAAGCGAAGATAAATCACGAATTAAAAAAAACGTGAAAAAAAACGCGAATTAATAAAAACGCGAAGAAAAAGTAAATAAAATAAAAAACGTGAATTAAAAAAAAGACAAAAAAAATACGTGAATAAAAAAGAAAGACAAAAAGAAAATGAAAAAGAAAACATGGACTTAGATTAACTTTTAAATCTTAAGTTAATTCCCACTATTAGATCAAACTATATAAATGGTAAGGATATGTTTTTTGTTAAACATAGATTTATGGGTAAGCATCCAAAAGTGAATGTAAGCTAGGAAAATCATTAAGCAACAACAAGGGTAGTCGCACTGGGATTAGTCGGCTTGCAATGTCGAGTCAGAAACCCAGGTATACAAAAAAAAAAAAAAAAAAAAAAAAAAACTATCACGAATTATGATATGGTCCATATGTTTTGATAATTTAAATCAAGTCAACTTTATGACAGATCCTCAAATAGGGTTAGAATATTATCAGGCTGCCCCCAGTAGGGGGATTCAATCCCCTTCAATTTTCATGCCACGTCAGCTTTTTTTCTCCAGCGACCTTCAGGCGATTAGGTGCCCCAGTAAGGAAGACCAAGTTTTTTTTTTTTTTTTTTTTTTTTTTTTTTTTTTTTTTTAACAATTTTAACACAAAATAAAATTTCATTAATAATTAAAACGTTACATAAATAAAAACGATACGAAATACATAAACAATAATATATTAAATATAAAAACGATACGAAATACATAAATCATAAATCTAATCTGAATGCTCCCCGCATGCAGAGTCATACGAGGGAGTACGAGAACCGGCAAATCCCTCGAAGCGAGCCAAATCTTCCTCGTCTAGCAGAGGTTCCCCCAGTAGCTCGAAGTTGGTAGTCGAAGTTGATGCACCTACACCATCGTTTTTGTTCTCCCGATAGCTCCAATTGATTTTGGTGCTGACGTTGTCCGTTATCTTCTGAACACACCGCCACAACTTGTCAGCAACCTCGCGATCTTTGCGGGCTTGATCTTTCAAAAATTTGTCGATCACAGCTTTTCGTTCAGGCGTAATGTCGTTGCAACTCTTGTAGTTTTCTCTCATCTGTTCCTTCTCCGCCTTCGCCTGGTCAAACAATTCGATTACGCTTATAATAGCGTTTTTTCGAGCCTCATCGTCGTTATTGCATTGATTTTGAACGTACACTTGCATATCTTCAACGGAATGGGGGAGACGGCAAGCCATATTAAATCTTGTGTTGAGAAGTATTTTGAGTTTGAATTGTGTGAAATAGATTTGTGGATTGAAGTGTGTTTGTATTGTGTATTTATAAAGGTTGAATTTTTTTTTTTTTTTTTTTTTTTTTTTTTTTAGAACCGTTGTAATATAACGGTAATATTTTTGGATATATAAGCTTTAAACTCGATCGTGATCTCGACCATCTTGACTAATTGTTTGGGCGATCGACTGGCTGCACAGCAGCAAGATCGATTGGAAATCGATCTCCACTTGGACACGATCGACTGTCGATTACTCTTATTGGGGTTAGCCTCAAAGCTCACTTCAAACAAAATTTAAAAAGTAAACCGAAAGGTTTGTGTTCTAATGATGTCGTGTGTCAAACTTTTCAATTAAATGGTTGTTAGTTCAAATTTTGCTTAAAACACATGAGATAGATTAATATTGTGAGATAGTAAAAATCGTCGTTTAAAAAAAAATAATAATAAAAAATAAATAAACTGAAATCTTTCCACGACAAAAGGAATACAAAATCATTAAGAATAGGTGAAAAGACGACAAAAGGAATACAAAATCATTAAGAATAGGTGAAAAGAAATTTAAAACTGAAAGTTCTTTTATAATGAAAAAATACTTAAAGTTTTTGTCTATAAATCAGACATTCATTACTTTAATTTTCTATCGATCCAATGTTCATCTTATTTTCGTTCACAACTCCAATGCAATTTTTTTTGCTCACGCTAATTGTTGAAGGTAAGAGGAGCGTTGCTAACAGAATCATCTAAGCGATCACAAATCCTCTCAAGCTCAGAGCAGAAAACAAATGTAGTCGTTTTTCATTCTCCAATTTACCTTTGTTCTCTATTTTTGATAGAACGAGTGTGCTTAAGATCGTGCGTTGCGGCGACGTGTAAATATATAGTATTGTATTCTTGATAGATAAGCTAGTATCGAGATATAAGATTTAGAGTACTAGTGCAAACACAATAAGAAAAGAGTCAGGGAAAGTAAATCAAGGTATTATGGGTAGTTTGATTCAATGTTTTAAAAATCGAGTTTTTAATCAATCTAGTCGAGTCATCGAATTATCGGTTCAACCGTCATATCAACATGATTTTATATTTAAAAAACATTTTTTTTTCAACCGGGTCAACCTGGTTCAACCGGTTCGACCACCAGGTCAACCCGATTTTCTATTAAAAAAACTGAAAAAAACCAAACCCAACCATGTTTCGAGAAACAGGTTAAATCGAGTCACTTAAAACCCTACGGGTCTTACCAGTTAACCCGTTTTTAAAACCTGATTTTCTTTTACCCGTTTTTTTGCAAAATGTTCCAAAGATTGAATTAAGATACCTTGCCACTAAAGTAATGTTGTAAGTTGTCTATTTTTTGTCTTAAAATGTATATATACATTATATTGATGGGTTAGTGGGTAGGATTAAAATATTAACATGTCTTATGCACAGTAAAACGTTGTTCTTATATATGAGGCAAATTCTCAACGAAGTTTGTTGAACAAAACAATTGACAAACATTTTTTTAAGAGTAATTATTTAGAAGGTATTCCTTATCAGCCTCGAATCGACGTATTTGTGAGGTAGAACCATCACAGATCCTACCCAATAGGAAAACCCTCCATGAAAAGACTCGAATTTGAGACCTTTCGCATGTGGTAACACCTTCTGACCAACTCTGCTAGGCAGAAGTTGGCATTTTTAAACAACAATTTTTGTGTTAATAAAGAACAAATGCCACATTTTTCCGGTTACTTGAACCTTTTAAGAATTTGAATAAATTGATAATTTTTTGTTTGATCATTCTAGCCTCAAATAATATACCAAATTGTTATAAGTGTGACATATTGTCAAATTTAATAACCAAAAAGAAAATAAAATAAATAGCTTTTACATCTCTTTTCATCCTAAATTTATATCTTGGATATTCACAAAATTGTTAATTTTCCAAATTAACTTATATATACTAATTATAATGAAGGAAGACACTTCCCTCCTATTTATTATTTTAAAACTAACCTAAATAGAATTTTAAGCAAATACTACCTTATAAGCATTATTTACAAGTATCTAAAGCACACATAAAACTAAAAACACACTACTCATATAATACAATTAATACACTATTAAAAACACATTTTCATCCAAAAATACAAGTTTTTAACCACAAAGTACAATATAATTAAGCTTCCACACATGAATAAATTAAAAATAGATTTTTAAGCAAATACAAGTAAATAAGCATAATTTACAAGTATTTAAAACACAAATAAAACTAAAAAATCACTATTCAACACATACAATTAATACACTATTAAAAAACACCCATTCATCAAAATATACCGCTATTTAACCACAATGTACAATTTAATTGGGCTTACAAATCATAAATCTGAAATCCAGCAATCCAAAACAAAATACCATTTATTTTCTAAAAAGTTTAGTCAAAGGATACCCGCCGCCGCATCGCGCGAGTACCCTGCTAGTGTATTGATAAAGGGAATTAATTTACACATTTTCAGTTTTGATCAAGACATTTTTATTATTTATTAAACAATTGTATCATGTTTATATCTTCTTTTAAATATTTGTACAGTAATATGTGCAAATAAAAAAAAGGTGTGAAATCTCCGCCCGGTGATAAATTATTACTATTTTATTAAAAAAAAGTTACACATTATTTTAGCAAAATGATTATTATATTTGATATTTCAAATTCCAAAGAATATAACATAGATGACCAACCCTTTGGACTCACACATATATGCACAGATAAAATATTGTAAGACATAAAGATGTGCCTCGTGTGTATATATTTATTGTATATATTTATTGGATATGTATATAATGTTAATGTATAATGGAACAAAACAATACAAATGACATATGTACAAGAGATTAATGTGGCAAATGTATCATCAATAAAAAGTAACAAAATAAACTTTTTAATTAACAAACATGTTTGGTACCGGCTGCTAAAAAATTAGAGAAATGATATGCATGCCTAAAAACATGGCTAATGATATGCCTAAAACTATGTGGTAAGAGTTTATTGGTTTGTTAATAAGTAGGCCCGGCCACTACAACCAATAAACTCTTGCCACACACTTTTAGGCATGTTTTTTAGTCATGCCTATCATTTCTCAAAAAATTAATGGGATGAAAATCGTCAAAAATCCTTGAATTTTATATCATCTAGTGGCACATAAAAATAATTTCATAAGTTAACGTTATAGTGTTTTTTCTTCCTTTTGTAACTTTTTTATAAATTAATCCTCTTTTTCTAAGAACAGTTTAAATACAATGATTCTAGATATTGATAAGTTTTCTAGCTAAGGCTGGTCACAGTCGACAAACGAAAGTCGGTCGGTCAACACAAAAAACCAAAGATGACTGATGTTAGCTTCGGTCGGCACGACTGTGGGCATCGGTCATAACATCGGTCGAGGCAACGAATTTTTCAACATCGGTTGGATTTTAGACCGACTTTTTGTTTCTTTCTTTCTTGTTTTCTTTCTTTCTTTTTTTTTTTTTTGGTTACTGACTGTGATAACTTGGTCGTGTCTGGTAATCGGAGAGATAAAGCTGATGTGGCACCCGGTAACCTGAGTCACGACTGTGAGGATCATTTTTCATAGTAACTTTTTTTAACTTTTAATGCTGCCACTATGTCAGACCATGTGAAAAACCTCTTTGACCTCTTGGCATGAATAGTAAAACAGAAGCAATATAAATGTAACTCGTGGTTAGTTACTTAGAGCTCTAGGTGCCAAAACGAGGGGCAGGTTCATCGTCGTGCCACCTCAGCGCCACATCAACATCTCATTTTTTCACAACTAACCACAACAAACTCCCTCCTCACTCATAATAAACCTTAACCTCTTCATTTAGGACCCATCACTACCATTTTATTTTTTTTATCATTTCCAAATAAACTAAATAAATTCATTTCATTCAAATTAAAAATACAATACATAAAAAAAACAACACTTACTAATAAAAACGATACGAAAAAAAAACGACACGGGTAAAAAAAAAATACAACACACGGGTAAAAAAAAAACGACACGGGTAAAAAAAAATACAATACTACTCGTCGAGGATTTGATGATATTTCTTGACTAGACGTTCCTGCCTCTTGCGGATGATTTCTGCTTTTACCGGGTCAGGATTGGTACTCGGATCTATCATGAGAAAATCCATCTCGATCTTCTCTTGCCACGTTTTTTCCTTCTCCCGCCTCGCCTTGTAACAAGCCCTTTGAGCATCAGCTTTTTGAGCATATATTTCGGATATATGTCCCGAAAAACTACTCGTTTGACTTCCACCGGAGCTTGCAGCGCTTGACGTTGAAGTCGACTTCTGTTTCTTTGCGGCTCGTTTGCATCCATCTCTTTCAGGCCGAGGTCGTCTGTCGGGCCCGAATATATCCTCGAGACATGTAATGTCAATAGGATCTTCGGCATCCCACTTGGGATAATTTTTCAAAACAGCCCAACATTTTTCATACCAAACTCCTTCCCACCAAAACGCTGCGTAAAGTTAACTTTGGCATTCGCGAGATGATCATGCTCATTTTCACCACTTCGACGCTGAAGATGTTTGTAAACAGCGTTGAACTTCTGGCAATCACCGTTAATCCTTGTCCATTTACCAGTTATCATATTCTTGCCACACTGGTTATCAATGGTCTTAGAATTGAACATTTCGAGAATGTCGTTCCAAAAGAACTCCTCGGGACGGTCATTTCCCATATCTCTATCTTGGGAAATTTCTATCCAACACTGCGCAAGTAACATTTCTTCATTCTTGCTCCACTTCCTCCTGTCTGCTTGTGCTACGACTTGAACATCTTCGTCGTCGTTTGCGAATCTACAGCAACTTTTTTTGTCTTCGTCTTTTTGCCCCTGCCTTTCGCCGGTTCACGTGCTTTTGAAACTTTGAATTGTGAACCGGACGGTTGTGATTCCATTTGGGACAAATGTGGAGGCTGTGACTGGCTAAAAAACTGTGGAGGTTGTGACGGGTTAAAAAACTGAGGTGATGGAAATCGACCGGGGTAATTTGCGAAACCTTGTTGAAACTGATATTGTTGGTTAAGCATTATTTCTTGTGGAGACGGGTTGGAATTGGTCGAGGAGGGGGTATACGGGTTTGAAGAACCCCCGTATTGTGGTGGGTTTGAGTTAAGTAGGTTTGTGAAGTATCCTCCGTCATTTGGGTTTTGTGACATTGTGAGCTAAATTTTCTTTTGGTTAAATAAGAATGGAAGATTTTGGGTTTGAAGATGTGTAAAAATGGTGAAGATGAAGATGGTTTATATAGAGGTGGTGGGTTTTTAAAAAAAAAATATTTACTTTATATATATCCGTTTAATAACGGATATATATACGTTATATACTTTTGTGTCAGGTGCAAGCCTCGTCGTCTCCACGATTTGGAACGCAACGACGAACCTCGGCGAGGTTCCACGGTGTCACAACGAAGCTCGGCGAGGTGATGACTTGGACGACGAACGCAACAACGAGACCCACACCGGGTGCTCTTATACCGTTGAATAATCTATGACATTAAAAAAATGGGAAAATGTCAGCCAAATTTTACTATACTTTATAGGAATTTTCTAACATCTGACTCGGGGCACATGTTAAGCACACAAAAAGAACGGCGGGACCCATAAAAAATGACGTCCGGACCCACCTATTTTATTTTAAAAGTGTATTTTTTGTGGGTTCGGACATTCTTTTTCATGGATCCCACCATCCTTTTTGTGTGCTTAACATGTGCCCCGGGGCACATGTTAGAAAAACCCTACTTTCTAATATGATACCGAAATTTTAACACTCCCTGTGATCCAGGAAAACAGAATGTAAGCAAGTAATTACAGTAACTGATATTGACTTTTTTTTAAAAGATATGATTTTGACCGAATAAAAAAAGAAGCGCAATGAATTTGGTATCTTAGGTTTGTGTGCATAGTCTGTTAACACTTTATTCTAGTTTTTGATGTGAGAAACATAAAAACGACGAAAAGAAAAGGTAACAAACTTTTTAGATATGTCTATGGAGCTAGAAGAAAAGATAAAGCATTAACAATGCATCAACTATTAAAACTCTTTTTGTATAATACATTATATAATGTTCAATTTTTTTTAACATAAAGCCATACATTAAATACTCTAAAGAAGATATAGATAAATTTTCTGTATAAATTAAAACTTGCCAGAGGAACAGATGAAGGATGAAAAGGTTTTCTGCCGTTAAAATGATAAAAGCAAAAACAAAAAGTTAATAACTTTTTCAAATAATTAATAAAATACTTTGTGCAGGGATTAAGATAGAAGAAATTAATAAGTTTTGGGAGATATTTGATCACTCTCACAAATAATTGAGACACTTAAATTTTGAGTGCTTAAATATTTATACTGTTACAGGATAAACATAAATAAAAATAACTTGAGAGTAAATGTCAAAACACTCAAATTTTGAGTTTTCTAATCATTTATGGGAGTGTGCAAATAACCTCCTATAAGTTTTTGGCTAAAGTTATATGCATGAATAAAAAAATAGCCAATTTTTTTTTTCTTTTTTTTGAACAAAGAAAAATAGTATATTGATCATTTTTTTTTTTTTTAATCTTTCAAAATTATTGGAAAAGTTTTGTCCTATTTGTGGTATTTCCAACATGGGGTTGATGTTTTTCCTGCACCAGAATTAGTTTATTGTCTTCTTCAAAAGACTTGACTTTTATTTAGCCCCCTCTTGGTTTGTTTAGTTTATTATTCAGCTCCTTTAAGTTCAAAGAGAAAACATTTTAGTTACTACATTTTCAGCATTGTCATAAAACCTTCTTCTCTTCGTTTATTGCGGTTGAATATAATACAACATTCAAAATTTCGCATGATTTCTGATTTTCGGTAGAGCAAGTAACCAGTCTTCTTAAGTCATGTGACACAAACCAACTAATAAACATTTGTTAGCATTTAAAAAGAACTTGCCCAAGTACTTGTTTAATTATGATCATAATAGCATTTAAAAGCATTTAAAAAGAGGTTGCACAACTACTTGTTTAGTTAAGAGATGTGGTCTAAAGTAAACCAACTGTAAAAGCTATTAAACGAGCTACATTGTCTTGTTTAATTATGATTAAAATAACTCTCATGAATATGTATTCATAGTTACACATGCTGACTTATGTATGAAAGGACTTATGTTATTGAGAGGTGATTTGCACACTTTTTATTTTGATTGAGACACTTATTATACAAGTTTACAGAGCAACATAGACACATCTAAAAAGTGTTAATGCTTTATCTTTTTCTTTATTTCCATAGACTGTGTTGTACTGATAAAAAGCAGTGTTATACTGTAATCATTATGTTGATATAAGTACCGTAAACATTAGATTGATAAAAAGCCACGTTTTGTTGCATATTGTTTAGATATGGTACATAAAACGAGGATTGATATAAGTTTATGGTGTGAGATAAGGCTAGTCGTCTGTTTAAGTGGTAAGAACCCCAAGATAAAAGTGTTTATCTAAAGTCGGGGTACGCTTACATACAACTAGGGTTTATTGTATTTAAATGTGGAAAACATGAACTTGGATGCATTTAGGGTTGTGTGAGACTCGTGAATATGATCCAACGATTATTAACTCACTAGGTACTAATTTTATCAATTTCATATGTTTTGTTTAGTTATGATGATGTCAACCGTCCGCAATTACTCAACGCACAATGTAGTGGTGTACCTGAGTTAACATAGGCATGTGTAAAACTTTAAGGGCCATAATTGAACATAATGATAAAAGATGTATCAAATCAACTATTAATATAGAAAAACGTAATATTTTAACGACTTAGAGCACTAGGTGTCATGACAAGGGTAACTTACTCATCCGGGATCCACGGAGTGCCACATCACTATAACAAACTTCCACAAGTACTTGTTTAGTTAAGAGATGTGGTCTAAAGTAAACCAACTTGTTAATGCAAATATTACGATATTTAATCTATACATTCTCATTTGTTTTGTTGATGACAAACATGTAACTTGTAATACATAACGTAAAATGTATAAGTTACTTGTAATTATATTTTGTCTCAACATACTCTCAACACCTCTCGACGACTCAAGTCCTTGTATGCTACAACACAGGGTCGTACATGTTTGATATGTTGCGTTATGATCAAACCCCTAACAAACCATTAAACATGTTTAGTTAAATAGTTTATAAAACACTTAAGTAAACATAAGTAAATGTGTTGGGTAAAACCCATGACCCAAGACCCATACCCATTTGACTAGATGCATTGCATCTATTAGATACATTGTATACCCATGGACCAACCCATGACCCATGACCCAAAACCCATGGGCAAAAGGGAGCGTCCTACGGATCCCTCAAAGTGCCCACGGATCCCTTGAATTACAAGGGCCGGATCCCTCCAGAAGGGATCCTTGGGGCAGAAACATGGTTTGGTCTTTTTGCCTATAAATAGCAAGCCACTTCTTACCATTTCTTTACACCTTCACACATAGTTTCTCTCCACCATTTCTAGGATATTTATATCATTAGGAAACATGTAAACCACCCTCATCTCATATGATCATAATGCTTTTAACTCTCATTTGTTGTAAGCATACTCCCGAAGTGATCCTTCAAAGCAAGCTTAGAGATCTTGCTTCCTTACCTACTGAAGTGATCACCCATCACAAGATACAAGCACATGAAGATCTTCTACAACAAGCTTGGGAAACTTGTCATCTTCGTTCATAGAAGACTAATTACATCATGCTTTGTGTCCTTGATGTTTAGTTTAGGATTTCATATCCATTAGACACATTGTCTTGGATATTATCTAGTATCATATTCTTGTATCTATGACTAGACTAGATGGTTTATGTGTTTGTGCCATAAAACACAAGGTTTGTTATGTTGGGCCACAAAACATAACGGGTATCATAGATGTGTTATATATCTATGACTAGACTAGATGGTTTATGTGTTTGTGCCATAAAACACAAGGTTTGTTATGCTGGGCCACAAAACATAACGGGTGTCATAGATGTGTCATAGACATATGTGAAAGATGTCTAAAGGGTCAAGACGAAGACATTGGTGAAGGGTGTCGACCGTTCATATTGAAAGCACTAGTGAAGGGTGCTTGGAAGTCAAGGTCAAAGGCATTAGTGAAAGGTGCCTAAGATGTACATTCGATATGGTGTGATTCGATGTACAAGATAGATTAGTATTGAGTCATAAGGATATTGTCATCCTTGTTGATATTGTCATAAGGAGTAGATCTCCTTTGGGGGTAGTCGTTGGTGTAGTATTGGGTAGTAGTTCATCCTTTGTAATGGAACTCGGTATCTAGCCTAGTACCGGATAAAGGGTAGGCAACGTTGTGATAGGTTTGGTTCTACCTCGTGGAAGAACTCGGTATTTAGCTTAGTACCGGAAAAAGTGTAAGCGACGTTGTGTAAGGTTTTCTCCGCCGAGAATGGAGTTTGTTGATCTAGTAAAGCAACTCTCGAGTAGGTGACTCGGGGAGTGGAGTAGGGCAAGGAAGGTGTCCTTGTAGCCGAACCACTATAAATCCTCGTGTTGGTTTGTCTATCTTTTTACTTATCGCTTTACTTTTTGCATTACATCGTTTATTGTCTATGTAGTTGATGTCTATGTTTGTGATGCATACTTGGTCTTTCATATAGTCACAAACTATATTTAACACTTTACATATTATGACACGCTTGATCAAGAAAAAGCAACCGGACTAATAATGGTGAAACTTGATTTATAATGAACCATTAATCTTGCAAAATCTTATGTGATGTCAAAGGGTTGGCCTTACATGCCGTAATGCGTTAAATTCATCCTCGCGTCGAGATTAGCAAATGCAATGGTTTATACTATATTTGATACAAAAGTTTTAAGTTTGAAACGGAAACGTATTCACCCCCCCCCCCCCCTCTACGTTTTCACACAACTGTAAAAGCTATTAAACGAGCTACATTGTCTTGTTTAATTATGATTAAAATAACTCTCATGAATATGTATTCATAGTTACACATGATGACTTATGTATGAAAGAACTTATGTTATTGGGAGGTGATTTGCACACTTTTTATTTTGATTGAGACACTTATAGTACAAGTTTACAGAGCAACATAGACACATCTAAAAAGTATTAATGCTTTATCTTTTCCTTTATCTCCATAGACTGTGTTGTACTGATAAAAAGCAGTGTTATACTGTAAACATTATGTTGATATAAGTAATGTAAACATTAGATTGATAAAAAAACCACGTTTTGTTGCATATTGTTTTCATATGGTACATAAAACGAGGATTGATATAAGTTTATAATGTGAGATAAGGCTAGTCGTCTGTTTTATCTCCTTTAAGTGGTAAGAACCCCAAGATAAAAGTGTTTATCTAAAGTCGGGGTACGCTCACATACAACTAGGGTTTATTGTATTTAAATGTGGAAAACATGAAGTTAGATGCATTTAGGGTTGTGTGAGACTCGTGAATATGATCCAACGGTTATTAACTCATTAGGTACTAATTATATCAATTCCATATGTTTTGTTTAGTTATAATGATGTCAACTGTCCGCAATTACTCAACGCGCCATGTAGTGGTGTACCTGAGTTAACATAGGCATGTGTAAAAGTTTAAGGGCCATAATTGAACATAATGATAAAAGATGTATCAAATGAACTATTAATATAGAAAAACGTAATTTTAATGACTTAGAGCACTAGGTGTCATGACAAGGGTAACTTACTCATTCGGGATTGATGTAGGTTTTACTGACCAGGTTTTAATATTTATATAGTCTCGTTATACCTATGGTCTACCCTAATGCACTAACGGGCAGTGTACCCGGTCGTGTGTAGTGTAGTATTCGGTAAAACCGAGGTCGTCCCAAGATCTATGTGTGTTGATTTAAACTAAGTCTAGGTGTCATAAATTTTAATATGTTGAAATGATTAATTAAAACTAAAGACAAGAAAATAAAAGATAGAAAGTAAAAGCAAAGGTTGTGATCAATAGAGGAGAAGTGTGCTAACCTAGTTATTCATCCTATCAAGTTAAGTTTACGTTTAATTACTTCCAGTTACTTCAAGTGGGGGTAAAATTCGCTAGGACAACATTTGGCCAGTTCGTCCTAACCTATCAGCAAAGGTTTCCACTGGAGATGTCAGGTGACCCGTCGAAAGTCCAGTTGTTTTTAGTCCCCTAAGCCAAGTCATTAAGTACCGCTACATGCAAGATTCATAATAATGAGTGCCCGGGAAAAACACTCATCCCTTACTTCTTAAGTTCATCCAAACGGTAGGTGATCAGTTGGTCAAATCGCACAAGCGGAGAAGGGTCATCAGTTTGTCGTATCTTACCCTTCCCACTCAGTCTACCTACTTAGGGTCAGTTGGTCATATCTCCTAAGTAACTAGCCACTACCTCCATTCAAAACTACCAAAACAAGGGTAGCTACCAATAAACTATGCATGCATACACTAGAAACAATTATACGGAAGCAATATAAACATAAACAAAACAATTAAAGAATCATAACTAGGCTAGCACCAGAGGTGCTTAGCCGCTCATATTAACTAAAACAATCGATTCAATATTTAACATTACGAAATACATTAATTGAAAGTAAAGAAAAGATGTAATGCTAATGCTTATCGTAGGGGAGTGATTTCTCCCTTGGAGATAGCTCCGTATGCTCCTTAAGATCTGCCTTTTACTTCTACTCACGTTCACTAATGTTGTGTGTGAAATGGGATGATTAGAAATGATGGAATTTGAGCGGTATTTATAGGCCAGATCTTGTTAAGGTGTAACTTGAGTTAAGAGTTACGCCGTAACATCCATTTCTTCGTAATTTGCTCTGGAAAAGCTGGTTACGGCGTAACATCAGGAATGAGTTACGCTGTATCTTCAATAAATCATGGTTACGCCGTAATTGTGGAATAAGTTATGGCGTAGCTTGCAGCGGCGCGGATCCTCATTTGACCTAATTAGTTACAGCGTAATCTTGGGATGGAGTTACGCCATAATCTTCTGTTTAGTTGGTTTTCTGTGCCACACTTCTGTTACCGCGTAATGTGAGAGGGGAGTTACGCCGTAACTTCTTCAAAATGAGCATACTATCATATATCTTCAATAAACTCTCCAAATCCGCGTCTCTTTAGCTCCAATGCTCGTAATTTACCTGAAAGTGAAATATAGAGGAAAACAAGCGTAAATCCATATAAATGAAATAAAATACGAGCATTATCGGGGGAAATTGACACTAAATATTCAGGACTATTTGATGTTATCAAATATCCCCTCACTTGAACTCTACTTGCCCTTAAGTAGACCTTGTTAGATAGATTCCTAAAAAGATATCTCCCATTACCTGGAAAATATAAGTTTACAAATCCCTTATGCTAGAATAAAACAAAGTCGAACACCTCACGAAATAGGAACAAAACACTCAAATCTCTCAACTATTCTAAGTGTCAATTTCGGGGTGATCACTCATTGCACAGTCATAGCATGTATTCTATCATAAGCTTGGCGGTTAAACAAATCTCCACCACTAGAGTAAAGGACAAAACAATTTTCGAAGGCAATATGGGTAGACACGACAAATGTTAAGGGTGAGTTGTCATTACTAACATGTCACGGTGAAGTGGACAAAATCAATGATACATGACCAAATTCATGGCCAAGACACCAAAGATTGCTCGCTGCATCTCCTAGACATGCTTCATGACTAAAGGGTAGGATAAGACATGGGATAAATTTGGTGTAAAATAAAATCAAGAAAATAATCTAAATCTATAACTAAGTCATCACCACTTACCGTTCGCCCAAAGTTCAAGTTTCGAAGTTAAGAAACCGGATCATAATACCAGGTAAATGTGCCATTAGAGGACGTCATGATGGTCACATTACCAACTCCATTCTTCAAATGTGACCGGGGTGGCCTCCTCGATACTAAATATATAATCAGCTCATAACATAGCGCTTATAACCTTGCACTTTACAATCAGATGAATAACAATAACTATTTTTTATTTTATTATTTTTTTATTTTTTTTTCGAATCTCATTTTTTTTTCAACATACAAAACAACTAAACATAACATCCCCCCACTTGAGATGAACAATATGAGAATTTGGGGGGTCTTCAATGATCTTTAAGAATATGTCGTCGACGAAAGCGTGATTCCCGAACCTTTCCACTTGAACCTTGAACTTAGGCAAATAATGACTTCCCAATTACAAATAAAGACTACAGGGTAGGCTAAGGTGTAAGGGTGTTACAAAACAATATATTGGGTGAACAAAATGAAAGGAATGGCTCAGATGGGTGTATCTAGGGGTATCTTGCACTAAAGGTGAGTGCAATGATTCGCTCCCAGACGGTCAAGTTTTGTCACACAAGCTGACCACTTGTGAATGATCAACCGTAACAAACTTCAAACAGTCTGGAACCAAATGCAATGAAGTCCAGGAGAGTATAGTGTTTCCCCAGGTCGTTATGTCCCAACGAGCTGTGCGAGAATAATCAAACGAATAGTGATCGAGAGAATTTGAACGGGAAAGGGGGGATTGATTTATACCTAAAGAAAAAGTTTATAAATTACAGGGGCTTAAATGCAAATTAAAGAAAATTAAAAAGATAAATTATATTAAATAAACGCTATCACTATTTTTAAAATGATGTTTTTGATTTTTCTTTTATAAAATTAAATTAAAAACTACGTAACGTACAAAAGAAAATGTGAAACTGAAGCATTATTAATTCTAAAAATATAAAAATGACATTTTTACAAACCTAATGATAAGAGAAAATTTTTAGAAAAAGAAATTTATTTTTAAAACTATCTATCTAATTATTATTAATTAAAAACTATTTTTAACTATTTAATAATACCCTAAAATATAAGAAAATATGAAATAAAGCTAGAAAAATGAAATTATGACTTAGAAAAATCTAAAATAACTAAAGAGAATTTTCAAAACTAATTTTATATTTTTCTGATTATTTTTCTATTTTCTATGAATTAAAAACTATTAAAAACTACTTAAATTGCTAAAAATTACAAATTAAACTATGAAAAATCTGGAAAAATTATTTTTTTTGCTTTTTATATTTATCTTAACCTAGGAAAAATGAAAACTTATTTTTTTGAAGTTTTTCTGATTTAATTGTATTAAAAGCTAATTAAAAATGCCTAAAAACTGTTTTAAATGAAGAAAAATAGCAAACAGTGCTAGAAAAATATGAAAAATTCAAGAAAAGTCTAAATTAATATTCTAAATCTGTGAAAAATATAAAAACAATGGCTTATGTGTGAGAATATAGAACTGCAGTGCAAGTGCTTATAAATAAGCACTTGAAATAAGCCAAAGGAGCACAATAAGCTACCAAACTATCACAGAAGCTATAATATGATAAAAATGCTCAAAAGCAACTTATTACAACTAGCTTTAACCTCTGAAATCCAAACTACACAGATTTGATGATTTGAAATCAAGTGCTAAAACAGATTTTGGCTACCACTTTGTAGCTTAAAAATAAGCTACCCAATAAGCTGGAAATCAAAACCAGAAGTAGGAACCTGAAGTAGACCTGGCTAGGAACCTATGGACCAAACCTGAGCCTGAGATAACCTCAATTGAGCTTTTGACAAGCTCTGCAAGATCCTGTGCAGACTCAGTATTCACTGAGTCTGTGCACAGGGGAGATAAGCCCTGTTTGACAAGCTGTTTTGGGGCTTATACAAAATTTCTAAAAATCTATAAAAATCATATTAAGAGACTTGACCAACTGAAGTTTTTAAACCCAGAGTTTCACTTAAATTGAACCAGAAATGAATCTATTAAAAATCACCCAAGGTTGGGTGAAAACTGAATTTTCACTTTTGACTTTTGAAGCAGTTATGAAACTTTGACCAAGATGAAATTTGAAGCCAATTTATGGACTGATTATGATGAATTAAGATAAAGTGAAATTTAATCAAGCTACTCTAATGATTTCTGAACACAAATCAAGCCTTTGATTTTTAAAAATCCTAACAGTTAAGCAATTAAGACAGATCCTAGGTGATTTTGACTTTGAGCTTATGCAGTTAGTAAATATGAACTAGAATGAGTTTCAATTGACTAAACAAGTGTAAAACAACTAGTCTCAACTACTGAACAACCTTCTAACACATATTTGCCATAAAATCCAAACACCACTTTAAATCACTGATTTGCAATTTAAACTAAGGTAACCACTGAACTAGCTTGTATTATTAATTAAACTGAGTTTAGTTATCCTAATTACCACTAAATAAACAGGGCTAAACTATTAATGACTACAGATACAGATACAAGCACAATACGCAAACTGAATTAAAAATGAAAATGAGATAAACACTCACAAGTGTCCAGCTTATTTTGCAGCTTAAACCAGAACCAAATACCACTATTCTAAGCCATTTCCAACCCCAAATCAGCACTGCATCAACCCATATCCAATTCCATCACTGTTTAAACCAAAATCTCTGCACAGGTTGACTTTTGTTGACCACTTACCAATTTTGATTGAAACTGTGTTCCAAGCTTACCAAAAGCTATCAGTAGCTTATGTAAGCTTAGTTGAATGAGAAATAAGCCAATGTAAACTTGAATTTAAGAAAGTGTCAACTGAATTTATAACAGGAACATAAAAATCATGAAACTTGGGTCAAACTTTGAATTGAAACTTGAAAACATATTATAATGATAAAACAACTTTAGTTTGATACATAGAAACAAAAGATTACAGCTTAGAGCTTAATTAAAACATAAGCATAAAAAAACGACATACATAAATATTTAAAACTAAGTACTACTACACTCTCTTGCTTCTCTTCTTCTTTTTTATACCCAAAAAGCTTCTCTCACATCTCTGAGCAAATCCCACCTTTCATCTCAACCATTGGATGACTTGAGCCATTTTTGGCCGTTTGATCAAAATTTGGCGGGAAAGAGATATAGCAACAGTGGGGGTCTGATTTTGCAACTGGGGGGTGGTGGAGGGTAGATGTGATGATGAAGGGGTGAGGGTTGAAGGGATAAGGCCTGAGGGGAGAGGTGATGGGTGAGAGTTGCAGGCAAGTGGGAGGAAGGAGAAGAGATAAGGTGGGCGGGATTGGGATATGGTTTGACTGGGGTTGACCAGGGGTTCAAAATGTTTGGCAGGGGTCAAAAAAGAATTATGGCAGGGGGTCAATTGGTTAAAGGGTTTATTATTAAACAAGGACCATTTTGCAATTCTTCCAAACTTGAGGGACCATTGCTGCCAATTCTGATTTTCCAGGGGCCAATCATGTACATTCTGAAATCATAATCCAAGGGCCAAACTTGACAATCTCCAATATTCCAAGGACCAAACTTGTTATTTTTTGAAAGTTTAGGGACCTAAGTTGTAAATTTGCAATTTTAAATCTCAAGGACCAATTTTGACAACTCATGAATCCCTAGGGACTTGAAATGATATTTTTCTTTATTTTGATTTACCAGGGACTGTTTTTGACAACTTTTGAAACTTGGGGGACTAAAACTGCCAATTATGCAAACTTGATACGTTTTTCACCAGATTTTGATATTTTTGCATTTAAAACACATAAAACACTTATTTGTGATATTTTTATCATTTTGATGCATTTCTGAGTGTTTTCAGATGTTTTTGCAGTTTAAATGGTACAAAAATGATGAGTATTTAGACACTCATCAATCCCCACACTAAGATATTGCTAGTCCCTAGCAATGTTTTGAGAAAAACTTAATGGATTTCATCTCTTTACCAAAAGCCATTACTTCTGGAGTAGCCAAATGTTTCAGTTCAAGTAAGAACTATGGTACACCGATAACCATATGATTTTGAGCAAATCACCAGCTTTCAACGGATTTGATTTGTCTTTACCAGAAGCCGTTTGCTTCTGGACTAGCCAACTCTTAGATAAAATATCTTTGGTGAGTCGATTACCAATTATGGTTTTCCAACTGCCTTTACCACAAGCCATAAACTTGCGGGCTAGCCAACTCTTCACTAATTAAAGATATGGTGAGCTGAACACCATACAATTTTGGGCAAATTGCAAGCCGTCAACGGATTTGAGATATCTTTACCAAGAGCCGTTTGCTCCTGGATTAGCCAATCCTTTTGTTTATTAGACATGGCGGACTGATAACCATAAAAAAATTTTGGCCAAAAATAGGGGAATTGGGTGGTATAATTACATGATAAAATTCGTGAGAATTTCCCCCCACACTAGAGATGAATATTGCCCTCAATATTCAAAGTACCGGCGGTTATGCCGAAACATAGCACGTAAAAGGGAAATACTACGGCCATTATTTAAAAGATTTTTTTTTTTTTTTTTTTTTTTTCAAACTTTATATACAACAGCGGGGGGTAACTCCCCCACACTAGGGTGGTACACACGGGTGAAAACCCATGTAGCATGCTACTGTTTTTGATTCCCGAGTCGCTAGCTTAACTCGATCCCCGCATTCATTGGTTCATGGGGAAAGTTTGTAGATCCGGGACAACCACAGGAGGAATGTCCTCTCCAAAATAGTGCTTCAATCGATGACCATTCACTTTAAAGTTTGGACCATCGGGTTGAGATAACTCAATGGTTCCATAAGGAAATACTTTAGTGATGGTGAATGGTCCAGACCAGCGGGATTTTAGTTTTCCCGAGAAAATCTTCAATCTTGAATTGAAAAGAAGGACTCGATCACCGACGTTGAAAACGCGGTTTTTGATTTTGGAGTCATGAATCTTCTTTGTCTTTTCTTTGTAGATCAAAGAGTTCTCGTACGCTTGATCACGGAGTTCATTTAATTCATTCATTTGAACTTTCTGGTGATCACCAGCAGTCTGAATATCGAAGTTGGCATGTTTCAAGGCCCAGTATGCCTTGTGCTCAAGCTCAACCGGCAAATGACACGCCTTCCCGTACACTAGCTTGTATGGAGTACACCCGATGGGTGTTTTATAAGCTGTACTGAAGGCCCAGAGTGCGTCATCTAGCTTATCCGACCAAGAGGCACGGTTTTCGCCTACTGTCCTTTCAAGAATTCTTTTAATCCCCCGGTTGGAAACTTCCACTTGCCCACTTGTTTGGGGGTGGTACGCAGTAGAGAGACGGTGAGTTACACCATACTTTTGCATGACTCTATCAAACTGGTCATTGCAGAAATGCGTACCACGATCACTGATTATAGCTCGTGGAGTTCCAAACCTAGCAAAAAGGGATTTTAAGAATTTCACAACAACTCGGGCATCGTTGGTAGGCAAAGCCTTAGCTTCAACCCATTTTGACAAATAGTCAACGGCCACGAGTATGTATTTGTTTCCTCGAGATGATGGAAATGGCCCCATAAAGTCAATGCCCCAGATGTCAAAAATCTCACACACTTGAATGGCGTTTTGCGGCATTTCATTTCTTTGTGAGATATTCCCGTGACGTTGACAAGCGTCACAGGTTTTGACAAATTCGTGGGCATCTTTGTAAATCGTGGGCCAATAGAATCCGGAATCAAACACCTTCTTGGCAGTGTAGTTGGGGCTATGATGTCCCCCGGTAGGTCCAGAATGGCAAGCCTTGAGAATGTCAATAGCTTCCTGACCATACACACATCGCCTGATGACTTGATCCGCGCAAATTTTGAATAAGTAGGGGTCGTCCCAGAAGTAATGTTTTACATCTTTAAAGAATTTGTTTTTCTGTTGGGACGACATCCCTTTCACCACAAAGTTACCCGCATGGTAATTTGCAAAGTCAGCAAACCATGGAGTAGAAGAGTCTCCACGAAAAGAAACCACATTGAGTGTTTCGAGAGGAAATGTTTCGTTTATTTCCTTTTTCTCGAACACATCCTGGTGAGGGTTTTCTAGACGGGACAGATGATCAGCAGCCAGGTTCTCAGCTCCTTTTTTATCACGTATAATGATATCAAATTCTTGTAGGAGGAGAACCCAACGGAGCAATCTCGGCTTTGCATCTTGTTTTGCAAAGAGATATTTGAGAGCCGAGTGATCTGTATACACCACGCATTTGGTCAATATAAGGTATGGCCGAAACTTTTCAAACGCATACACCACAGCTAATAATTCTTTTTCTGTAGTGGTGTAATGGGTTTGAGCTTCAGTCATAGTCTTACTTGCGTAGTGGATAGGCTGAAAATGCTTGGTTTTTCGTTGCCCCAAGACTGCACCGATAGCAAAATCACTTGCATCGCACATGAGTTCAAAGGGTAAATCCCAATCGGGGGCAACTAGAATGGGTGCTTCCGTAAGCTTTTTCTTTAATGTTTCAAAAGCTTCGATGCACTCAGGAGAGAAGATAAAAGGAGCATCTTTTTCAAGAAGATGGGTCATAGGCCGAGCGATTTTTGAAAAATCTTGTATGAATCTACGATAAAACCCGGCATGACCTAGAAAACTCCTAATACCTTTGACGGTAGCAGGATGAGGTAATTTAGCAATAACATCAACTTTTGCTCTATCAACCTCAATCCCATTTCTGGAAATCTTATGGCCAAGGACTATGCCTTCTTTGACCATAAAGTGACTCTTCTCCCAATTTAGACAAAGATTGGTGTCTTCACACCTTTTGAGCATTTTATCTAAATGGGAGAGACATGTTTGAAATGAGTCCCCAATGACCGAGAAGTCATCCATAAACACCTCCATAGTTTCCCCGATCATGTCGTGGAAAATTGCCATCATACATCGTTGGAACGTGCCAGGAGCGTTACATAGGCCAAAAGGCATACGTCTGTAGGCAAAAGTTCCGTATGGGCAGGTGAATGTGGTCTTTTCTTGATCCAACGGATCAATGGGGATCTGAAAATATCCCGAGAAACCATCAAGGAAACAATAGTATTCGTTCCCTGCTAATCTCTCAAGCATTTGGTCCATGAAGGGTAGAGGAAAATGGTCTTTACGGGTGGCTTCGTTTAACTTGCGAGAGTCAATACACACACGCCATCCCGTAACCAATCGAGTTGGAATTAACTCGTTTTCTTCATTTGTGACAACAGTTATGCCACCCTTTTTTGGAACACAGTGAATTGGGCTAACCCAAGGACTATCAGAGATCGGGTAAATTAAACCGGCATCAAGAAGTTTGAGAACCTCTTGTTTGATAACCTCATGAATCTTAGGATTCACCCTTCTCTGATGTTGGACTGCTGGTTTGAAGTCATCCTCCATTAAGATTTTGTGAGTACAAAACTCAGGGTTGATACCCTTAATGTCGGAGAGTTTCCAAGCAATTGCTTGCTTGTGTGACTTCAAGACCTTTATGAGAGCAGTCTTCTCCTCCTTAGTTAAGTCTTTAGCAATTATGACGGGTAATTTATCATCACCCTCCAAGAATGCATACTCGAGATGAGGAGGTAGGTCCTTAAGTTCAACCTCGGGAAATTCTTCAGTAGATGTTTGTACTGATTTGATTTCCTCAATCGTGATCTCTTTCGGAGGGAGTGAAGGTAATGGATCTTCATTTAACAATTGCTCGAGATAAAGGATATCTCCCTCCGAATCATAAACACCATCAATTCCAGGCGGAATTGATTCATCAATAGCAAGAAACTCATCGATCTCTCCCAGAAAGAAGTCACCTCCCTCAAATGGAGTGAGAGAGGGGGAAGAGTCGGCAATGATTGGTTGAGAAGATGTGGTGGAATCCCCACTCACAGAATTATGAAAATAACCAAGAAACTCTTGAGAGTACTCCTCTGAAGCAATATCAACTACATCGAGTCGATTAACTGATTCAGCATCATAATTTGAGGAGTACCTCGAAGTTTGATCAAGGTTAAAGGTGACAGCTTCATTACCCACACGTAACGTGATTTCTTGCTCAAATACATCAATGAGAGCACGGCCCGTTCTCAGGAATCCTCGTCCAACAATGAGGGGAACCCGAGGATCGGCATCGAAATCAACAACCACAAAGTCAGCTGGAAAATGGAACTTTCCTACTTTCACGAATACATCCTCGGCGATGCCAAGAGGACGCGATATAGAACGATCTGCAAGCTCAAGAGTCATGCAGGTAGGAACAAGTTCTGGAAGAGAAAGCTTCTTCCATACTGAATAAGGCATCAGATTGATGCTTGCACCAAGATCGGCAAGGGCAAAGCATTCAATCATTCCTGGAAAAACACAAGGAAGAAGAAATTTTCCAGGATCTCCAAGCTTCTCGGGAAGCTTCTTTAACAGAACTGCTGAGCAGTTCTCGTTCAAAGGAGTCTTAGCCATTTCAAACAGTTTTTCCTTGTTGCTTAACATGTGTTTGAGAGTTGATGCAAACTTGGGCATCAGCATGATAGCATCCGCAAAGCTTATGTCAAAATGAAGTTCTTGGAAATTTTGAAATTTTTTTTCCATTTGATGACTGGCTTTTTCGCGGAGTTTTTGCTCATTTAAACGTGATGGGTAAGGAATAGAAGTTTTGGATTTGGGGTTGTCAACTGGAGGTTCAAAAACAACTCCAGGTTTGGTTCTGGGTTTCGGGACAACTTGAGGATGGACATTGCTGGTACCTCCGTTATTAGTAGGAAGTTCCTTGTCCTTTGTCGCCTCAGGTTCACTTTCCACTATCTTCGGGAGAGAAGAAGAAGAGGTAGTAGGAATAGCGGGTCCATCATACGAAGCACCACTTCTGGTTGTGATCGCCTTTGCATCGCCCCTCGGATTAGCGATCGTGTTGCTAGGTAAAGTACCTGAGCCCGAGGGTCGATCATTTAAAGACTTCTTAATGTCAGAAATCTGGCTAACCAACAACCTATTCATTTCCTCTTGGGATTTCATGAATTGCTTCAACAACTCATCAGATGATGGTCCAGTTGGAACAATGGCTTGATCTTGTGTAGGAAAATTCTGGCCCCTATTGTTTGGATTAGGGCCTTGATTTTGGAAATTTCCTTGATTATTGCCATGAAAATACCCTGGGTTGAAATTTCCCTGACCTTGGTTTCTATTAAAATTTACTTGGTGTTGGAAGTTTTGACTTTGATTTTGTAAACCGTTATTTTGACTAAAATTACCTTGGTTTTGAAAACCTTGGTTCGTTCTATTCTGATTTTGATTACGGTTTTGGTTTTGGTTGAAACCGGGTGGTCCAGGGTAGTGGTTAGGACGGTGGTTCGGGTCTATAGGAGCACGGTATTGGTTGCCTCCTGGATTAGAAATCCCGCCCACAGCGTTTGCTTCAAAAGGGTTACCATCGGTGGCCATACAATTGTAGTAGGCATGGGGGCCACCACAAGTAACACAGACTTCCACTTTCTTAACTTCAGCAGGAGGTGAAGTTTGTGGAAAAGAAACTTTCTTTTGGTTGGAGAGAACCAAAGCTTGAATTGCTTCCGTGAGTTTGTCAATCTTAGCATCGGTGCTAGATTGGCTCACGGGTGATGAAGAAGAAGGACCAACACTGACTTGGGAAACAACCGGTTTGCTTCGTGCGGTGCGGACTTTAGACTTGTTTTCAATTATCGTCAAAGCTTCTTTTACAGTTTTGCTCAAGAAATTTCCTCCAGCGGAGGAATTGAGAGAATCTTGATCAGATTGACTCGCTCCATTATAGAAAGTATCGAGTTGCATCAACTCGGAGAAACCGTGGTGAGGACATTTGCGGAGCAATTCCTTAAAACGATCCCACGATTCACTGAAGGGTTCATCAAACTTTTGTGTGAACTTGATGATTTCGTTTTTAAGACTCGTGGTTTTGGAAGGTGGATAGAACTCGTTAACAAATTTCTTCACCAGGTCTTCCCATGTTTCGATTGATTTAGGGGGTTGTTTTTCAAGCCAAATTCGGGCTTGCCCCTCAAGGGAAAATGGGAACAGAAGAAGCTTGACAGCATCTGTAGGGACATTCTTGTATTTGATGGTAGATGCAATCTTGTTAAACCATCGAATATGAGCATGAGGATCATCCCTCTCAAAACCATAGAATTTACTTGAGGTTACAAGATTCAGTAACCCGGTTTTGAGTTCAAAATTTTCAGCCACAATGGCTGGGATAACAATAGCATCTCCATACCCTTCGATGGGTGCCTGGAGAAGCTCACACATAGGACGTTCTTCCGCCATGATGACGGAAGTAGTGTGAGCAGTCCGGATCTCAGATCCGACTGATGGGGCAGAAAGTTTACGGGCACGCCTTCTTAGAATCCTGACAAGCTCACGAAATGGGCTTACAGATCTAGAAGAGCGAGTGCGCATACACTAGAGTTAACTCTAAGGAATCTCAGAGTTAAGGAAGGGAATTATGAAAATGGTGAAAATGGGGTAAGAAGAATCTTTTTGGGTTTTCTGGTTTTTAAAAGTAGATATAACAACAAATCCAATTAAAACAATATCGAGGCAAAACAACAGTGAACTTAAACCAATAATCACAAGATGAATGGCTTCTTTGAAAAAGGTACACCACTCACAAGGACACAAAGGCAAGTTTTAATCTTTGGTTCGGGAACTTATTATGGTCGTACCCCCAGTTAGGTAGTACACTGCCTTGGTTTGCGGTGGTAATTTTTTATGTTGTTATTATTAAACAAAGAAAATGACAAATCTTTTTGTATTTTTATCTTTGATATATATATAGAAACAAAAGGAAAATATTTTTGTGTTTTATACGTTTTTGGATGTTTTTGGGTTTTTGGATTTTTATAAGAAAATATATATAGATATAGATAGATGGTATGAACAAGGAGTGAATATTCAAATCACTAATCAGCTAAGCGTAAGATAATTAGCACAGCTCCCCGGCAGCGGCGCCAAAATTTGATTCGCTCCCAGACGGTCAAGTTTTGTCACACAAGCTGACCACTTGTGAATGGTCAACCGTAACAAACTTCAAACAGTCTGGAACCAAATGCAATGAAGTCCAGGAGAGTATAGTGTTTCCCCAGGTCGTTATGTCCCAACGAGCTGTGCGAGAATAATCAAACGAATAGTGATCGAGAGAATTTGAACGGGAAAGGGGGGATTGATTTATACCTAAAGAAAAAGTTTATAAATTACAGGGGCTTAAATGCAAATTAAAGAAAATTAAAAAGATAAATTATATTAAATAAACGCTATCACTATTTTTAAAATGATGTTTTTGATTTTTCTTTTATAAAATTAAATTAAAAACTACGTAACGTACAAAAGAAAATGTGAAACTGAAGCAATATTAATCCTAAAAATATAAAAATGACATTTTTACAAACCTAATGATAAGAGAAAATTTTTAGAAAAAGAAAATTATTTTTAAAACTATCTATCTAATTATTATTAATTAAAAACTATTTTTAACTATTTAATAATACCCTAAAATATAAGAAAATATGAAATAAAGCTAGAAAAATGAAATTATGACTTAGAAAAATCTAAAATAAATAAATAGAATTTTCAAAACTAATTTTATATTTTTCTGATTATTTTTCTATTTTCTATGAATTAAAAACTACTTAAATTGCTAAAAATTACAAATTAAACTATGAAAAATCTGGAAAAATTGTTTTTTTGCTTTTTATATTTATCTTAACCTAGGAAAAATAAAAAATTATTTTTTTGAAGTTTTTCTGATTTAATTGTATTAAAAGCTAATTAAAAATGCCTAAAAACTGTTTTAAATGAAGAAAAATAGCAAACAGTGCTAGAAAAATATGAAAAATTCAAGAAAAGTCTAAATTAATATTCTAAATCTGTGAAAAATATAAAAACAGTGGCTTATGTGTGAGAATATAGAACTGCAGTGCAAGTGCTTATAAATAAGCACTTGAAATAAGCCAAAGGAGCACAATAAGCTACCAAACCATCACAGAAGCTATAATATGTTAAAACTACTCAAAAGCAACTTATTACAACTAGCTTTAACCTCTGAAATCCAAACTACACAGATTTGATGATTTGAAATCAAGTGCTAAAACAGATTTTGGCTACCACTTTGTAGCTTAAAAATAAGCTACCCAATAAGCTGGAAATCAAAACCAGAAGTAGGAACCTGAAGTAGACCTGGCTAGGAACCTATGGACCAAACTTGAGCCTGAGATAAGCTCAATTGAGCTTTTGACAAGCTCTGCAAGATCCTGTGCAGACCCAGTATTCACTGAGTCTGTGCACAGGGGAGATAAGCCCTGTTTGACAAGCTGTTTTGGGGCTTATACAAAATTTCTAAAAATATATAAAAATCATATTAAGAGACTTGACCAACTGAAGTTTTTAAACCCAGAGTTTCACTTAAATTGAACCAGAAATGAATCTATTAAAAATCACCCAAGGTTGGGTGAAAACTGAATTTTCACTTTTGACTTTTGAAGCAGTTATGAAACTTTGACCAAGATGAAATTTGAAACCAATTTATGGACTGATTATGATGAATTAAGATAAAGTGAAACTTAATCAAGCTACTCTAATGATTTCTGAACACAAATCAAGCATTTGATTTTTAAAAATCCTAACAGTTAAGCAATTAAGACAGATCCTAGGTGATTTTGACTTTGAGCTTATGCAGTTAGTAAATATGAACTAGAATGAGTTTCAATTGACTAAACAAGTGTAAAACAACTAGTCTCAACTACTGAACAACCTTCTAACACATATTTGCCATAAAATCCAAACACCACTTTAAATCACTGATTTGCAATTTAAACTAAGGTAACCACTGAACTAGCTTGTATTATTAATTAAACTGAGTTTAGTTATCCTAATTACCACTAAATAAACAGGGCTAAACTATTAATGACTACAGATACAGATACAAGCACAATACGCAAACTGAATTAGAAATGAAAATGAGATAAACACTCACAAGTGTCCAGCTTATTTTGCAGCTTAAACCAGAACCAAATACCTCTATTCTAAGCCATTTCCAACCCCAAATCAGCACTGCATCAACCCATATCCAATTCCATCACTGTTTGAACCAAAATCTCTGCACAGGTTGACTTTTGTTGACCACTTACCAATTTTGATTGAAACTGTGTTCCAAGCTTACCAAAAGCTATCAGTAGCTTATGTAAGCTTAGTTGAATGAGAAATAAGCCAATGTAAACTTGAATTTAAGAAAGTGTCAACTGAATTTATAACAGGAACATAAAAATCATGAAACTTGGGTCAAACTTTGAATTGAAACTTGAAAACAGATTATAATGATAAAACAACTTTAGTTTGATACATAGAAACAAAAGATTACAGCTTAGAGCTTAATTAAAACATAAGCATAAAAAAACGACATACATAAATATTTAAAACTAAGTACTACTACACTCTCTTGCTTCTCTTCTTCTTCTTTATACCCAAAAAGCTTCTCTCACATCTCTGAGCAAATCCCACCTTTCATCTCAACCATTGGATGACTTGAGCCATTTTTGGCCGTTTGATCAAAATTTGGCGGGAAAGAGATATAGCAACAGTGGGGGTCTGATTTTGCAACTGGGGGGTGGTGGAGGGTAGATGTGATGATGAGGGGGGGTGAGGGTTGAAGGGATAAGGCCTGAGGGGAGAGGTGATGGGTGAGAGTTGCAGGCAAGTGGGAGGAAGGAGAAGAGATAAGGTGGGCGGGATTGGGATATGGTTTGATTGGGGTTGACCAGGGGTTCAAAATGTTTGGCAGGGGTCAAAAAAGAATTATGGCAGGGGGTCAATTGGTTAAAGGGTTTATTATTAAACAAGGACCATTTTGCAATTCTTCCAAACTTGAGGGACCATTGCTGCCAATTCTGATTTTCCAGGGGCCAATCATGTACATTCTGAAATCATAATCCAAGGGCCAAACTTGACAATCTCCAATATTCCAAGGACCAAACTTGTCATTTTTTGAAAGTTTAGGGACCTAAGTTGTAAATTTGCAATTTTAAATCTCAAGGACCAATTTTGACAACTCATGAATCCCTAGGGACTTAAAATGATATTTTTCTTTATTTTGATTTACCAGAGACTGTTTTTGACAACTTTTGAAACTTGGGGGACTAAAACTGCCAATTATGCAAACTTGATACGTTTTTCACCAGATTTTGATATTTTTGCATTTAAAACACATAAAACACTTATTTGTGATATTTTTATCATTTTGATGCATTTCTGAGTGTTTTCAGATGTTTTTACAGTTTAAATGGTACAAAAATGATGAGTATTTAGACACTCATCATGCAACAAAGGGTTTAACATAGGGGTCGAGAAGTCGAGGTGACTAATCGATAGACACACAATGATAGGCTATTTGGGTGATAATCCTATAATAATGCCTTCCTACCTGAAAAGTCCAGATACATCGAGCTAACTCAACATACCTCGTTTATGGTCTCGAAATGATGCAAATGCCAAGTTCTAAAGTTTACAAGCTACCGGCACACTCATAATTTGGTGGATTTGGGGTAAAAATTTGGAAACGGATAAGGCTAATCTCACCATATAATATCAAGGGTTATAATGTGCTCAGCTAAGGTCTAATCTAGTTAGGTTAAGAAAAACATGTCAAAATTTTAAAAATGGCATAATTTTTCAAAATAAACTAGAAAAACGATGGCAAAATAAAGTTCAAGAGACAATTCTACTCCCGTCCCCCCACTTGAGATGTACAAAGTCCCTTTTGTACTAAGCGTTAAATAAAGGTGAAGAGAAAAATAGAATTAGAGCGAGAACTTCCCTGAAATTTGCTCCAAAAAGAAAGAAGGCCCACGAAATGAATCGTGCCTTCGCATAAGCATCCACGAGCAAACTTCAATCCCTGAAATCACACTTCCGACAAGCATAATTCTAAAAAAGAAACAGAAAAATGAAAACGAAACCTAACTCACTTTCGTAGGAATCACGGTTGCATTTAGCGTGTGCAACAAGCCTTTTAAACCACTTGGTGTCCCAAGTGGACGAGTGTAATCTCGTGAGGGTTTACAGGGAACATACCCACAAAGTTCATTTAAAAACTAATACAAGGTTATTGTGTTTTAAAAAGAAAGAAGTGTTACAGAGGATAGTTACGTCGTAACTCCTTTAAGAAGTTACGCCGTAATTAGTGCAAAACCTGGCAAACGCTACAGGAGTGTAGCTACGGCGTAACCGTTGCATGGGATTATGCCGTAATTGGTAATCCTCTAAGATGTTACGGCGTAACCATAAGAATGAGTTACGCCGTAACTGTGGACAAATCAGGTCCCCGTTCAGCATGCTGCAGCAACTTTTCTCCGAAATCCTACAAATATGGTTAAAAACACAAAACCCAACAGAAATATAAATAAAACAAAAGAAAGGGATAATTCGGGTTGTCTCCCGAAAGAGCACTTTTCTTTATTTACGAGTCTTTAAGTTAGACTAAAAGCCTCGGGGCTAGAAGTGCTTGTTTGTCATTTCGTGGATATGGCAATCTCCACGTTGAATCCAACTGATCAGATTCTCATCCCGTTTATAGTCCGTCCCCAGTTCTAAACACCCTAAGTAAAAATTCTTGATCTTTTGGTAAGGGTGGTCAATACCTTTGGCCTTATCTTCGTCACTAATGTCGAGCAGTGGCTGAGCATGGCTTAACTGCCTCTTAGTCCACTTTTTAAAATTCTTAACAGTCCTTTGCATTTTAAAAACTGTTTTATCTTCGTCAATCTTTAACCATACAAGCCCTTCCTTCTCATCTTTATCTAGCCCAGATAGTTCTTGAAAGGGTTTCCCGAAAATCACTCCGGTTAGCCCATCTTCCACGAACTCGCTAACGTCATCCAAAACCACGAAATCGACCAAAAATGAGTGAGTCCCAACAAAGACACGGATAATTGTTGCAATCCCTAGGAAATTGTTTCCTTTATATTCAAGTTCCTTTTCCATAACCTGGTTGTAGCATTCCTTCGAAATGATGTTTACTGGGGAATTTGTGTTGATTATTGGATGAAAATCAATGAACCCAATCTTGCATGAGATTTTCAGATAATGGGGGTTCCTATGATGGATTCGAGCTCCCATCTCATAAAACTTGGGTTGGTCAGATTGTGAAAAAGTCTTTTCAGAGTTGCATTGCCAATAGACCATTTTGACGTCGCTAGAGAAATCATCGGCACTGATTCCAAAGTCGTCTTCTTCTTCAAAATGGACAAACACGTAGCGAGCATTGGTGTAAGATATAACTTTTCACATACACATCAAACCATAACACAAAGTAGCATATAGATGGAATTCTAGAGAGAGAAAGTTAGAGGTTTAGGGAACTTAGTGAGAGAAAGTGAAAGATATTATTATGAGCTCCAACTCTCTACCTTGGAAGGTAGAGAGTATTTATAGTCTTACATAACTCGCCACACTTTGGGCTGTGGATCAGGCATACAGTGGGTAAAGACCCGTCCGTCCTCCACGGTGTTACTTAACTAAATTACTACTTAACATAAAAGAACTACGACTACGAGCTTTCTAACGATTACATATACTTGAGGTGACCGACACTTTAATACTGGGAATTTCTAATTCCTAACAATCTCCCCCTAAGGGAGGTCACCTCAATCATGTACCAAAATTACATAGAATACAAATAGATAATACATTAACAATTGATCTTGCATTCTTGATGTAGTCCTTTGCTCCTAAGCTCGTAGTCATTGATTCTTCACATTGCATGTTTGGTTATTCCAAGTGGAGGTCTTTTACTGATCCACGTGATGATAAGTTTGAGCCATCTTTGGAGATCATCAGCTATCAACAATCTCTGACACATCCTTTGTGGTGTTGGTATTATGTGATGTTGTGACTTTGGGACCGACATGCTCACATTCTGGATCATGAAATCTGCTCATCAGAGTAGCGGAAGCTTTTGTTGAATCATGATATTGGCAGCAGCGTAGCAGAAGCTTGGTGTGAAATATCAGAGTCATTGATGCACTAGTCATGATTTCTTTGAGTTGAATGTGTTAAGTGAGCATGCGGCTAAGGATTGACCGCTCCATTATGATCAGCTGCAAACGTCGGGAGTACCTGCATACAACAGTTAGCAATAAATCGCACGAAAGTGTCTTTGATCACTTTCGTTGAATTGAGGTACACGGCCCACGGTTCCCCGTTGATCAGTATAAATACTGCCTGTGATCAGGTAGGATTCCTAAGAATCTCCTTGACAGGGTTTCGCAGCTGTTCTAGCTGTTCTCAAACCGGAACGTCTCAAAGAAGACAACACGGAGTGAGTGAACCAGCGAATTTTTAAGTCCACTGATTGATGAAAAAAGATTTGAAAAACAGTCGTGTATTGCTCAATAGAAATTGTTTTTGCAATACAACGAAGGTTTTATTGAAAATCAATTATCAATCATAAACATACCTTTTGGTTTGAAAAATGAGTACATGGTCGATGTGCTAAAGAAAAGAGTTTATAAGCACAAAGACCGGTTTTTCAAAGGTATCCGTCAATCCCTAACCTGAACCAGGATTGATTCAAGAAATTGAATCGCCCCATTGTTTCTGTTCAGTTGTCACATGGTTGATCCATATAATAGATCTCACATGCCACCTACCAGGAGCTTGTTTGATGTTGGCTCCAAAAGGCTTTCCATCTTCATTGTGAGTGTGTAAACACATCACTCAGATGTTCTGGCAATACCACAAGGATAATGCGTAGGACTCATGATATAATCTCTCTTTCCACATTGTGTGAAACATAGAGTCTTCATTGAAAGTGTCCTAATGAGATTTATTGATGATCTCGTGGCTCTAGACTCAATTTGTGCATATTTGGATCCTATAACGGAGACTAGGGAGAGGGTCTCCTTCTTCAATATCAACCATCTCTAAGAGAAAGTCGATAGATAATGTCGGTTCCCCGTGAGAATGAAACAAGTCCTTTTAAGAGGAACTTGAGTGGTTTGGAAAGTTGAAGTGCAGTGCGTCACTGGGTCCATGACGTCTTGTCTTCAATACCGATGTTACCATCAGTAGCATATGAAGTGAACCCGGTTTCTGCCCTAAGGTTGAATTAATGGAGGGCTATTTGTTTTCACCCTATTTTCATTCAATTCTTTTTAATTCTTCAACCCCTTCAGTGCTTACCGAGACTTCATAGCTATTACCTTGTTGGGTTTATTCCAGTACTAGCTCAGTCTTAGTCTGCACTCTTCCCATATCTCACTTTTCTCCTTTTATCATCATACCTAAGGACTTCTACACTAACTAGTGGATTGTCCCTGGGTAGATCCCTCCGGTTCTGGCGGATCATGGGAACCAATACCTAACCTTATCATCCTTATATCACCGTACATAAAGTAAAGTTGGTCGGTCAATTTGGTATTGTTCATCTGCCATTGGATCCAATTGAAAACCATTTGAAAATCAATTCAGATACTTGTGATATATTATCAAAGCATTTTGTACCTGAATTGTTTTTGATATTTTTAGAACGAGAACTCCCCCTCAACATGTGCATCAAATATTTGAAAGAATTTTTTGCACACGGAGGCAAGAGAAAGAATTAACTTCTTTGATTACCATTTTCTAAAAGATATCAACATCGCTTCCCTCAACAGATCAAGTAAATATGGCATTTCCGGGAAGGATGAGGTTTCCATAAATTCGCTCCCCCTCAATATGTGCCTCGAGGTTTGAAAAGAGTTTTGCACATACTAGAGGGAACCTGCACATTGGGATAAATGATCACGTTTCAAATCATAGGTTTAAGATAGGTGCTCCCCCTCAACATGTGCATTGAAAAATTGAAATCGTTTGTCACATATGGGAGGGACAGCATGTTCATTCATGTGAAACCATTTACCTTAATATCAGTTTAAATCTAATTTAAATCACACATTCTCCCCCGATCACAATTATCAAATCATTTGAGATTTGTGATCTCGTATAGATTTAAATTGATTTTGAAAGCTTTTAGGGAGAATTGTGACTTGATTGTGAAAGCGTTTGAACTGATAAGGATCGGATTTTAAGACTTTAAACTCCATTTATAAAACATGCATGTATATCTTTTGAAAACAATTTAATGCCAAATAACTTTTTAATTTAATTGAAATCATTCTCCCCCTTAATCAATGACGTAGGTTGTTGATTGAGAGATAGAGATTTTGACAAATAAGTCCTGATGATTATCAAAAATAGAGATTGAGTTATTTTTCAAAGCATTTAGTTTTCAGCAGATAGGAGTTTATAGAATCAGAGCATAGGATTTGAAAACATGGTAAAACATGGCTCTGTTCTTTCTTTAAAACCGGGTTATTGCCTGAAGATGACAATAAACCATTGTTTCTCTTTCTCCCAATTTTTTTTTTTTTTTTTTTTTTTTTTTTTTTTTTATATATATATATAAAAATTCGAACAACATCTAAAGTCCCGTGTCATTCTTTGAATGACAGCACAAAGACCGTAGATATTATCGAACCGGAAAGAAACATGACAAAATGACAATATTTTTTGAAGATTTTTCGAATTTTTCAGATTTTTATGGATTTTGAAAGTTTTATAATTTTGTATTTTGTTTTTCAAATAAATATTTACAAGAGATAGATGAAGAACGACCTTTACTCCTCGTCTTCCTCCTGAAGACGTTTGAGAGTTTCTGGTTGAAGGCTTTTCAAACCAAGACGTGGAAGAATAAACTCAAAACGTTCTCTTGGAAGAGCTTTGGTGAAGATGTCCGCTAACTGATATTCAGACCTCACAAAATATAGTTCCACCACACCTTTTTCCACTTGTTCCCTGATGAAATGATGTCGAATGTCGATATGCTTTGCTCTTGAGTGTTGAACGTTGTTGCATGAGAGAGCAATAGCACTTTTATTATCACAGTACAGAGGGATTTTGTTGAATTCAAAGCCATAGTCAGATAATTGAGATCTCATCCATAAGATTTGAGCACAACAAGATGACATGGCTATGTATTCAGCCTCTGTAGAGGAAATAGAAGTACTCATTTGCTTCTTTGAAGACCAGCTCACAAGCTTATCACCCAAAAACTGAGCACCTCCAGACGTACTTCGACGTGTATCTTGACAACCTGCATGATCAGCATCTGCATAGGCCGTTAGTGACATACCGGTGTCCTTCGGGTACCATAGTCCCATATTGATGGTTCCTTGGAGATACCGAAAGACCCGTTTAACTGCTTCAAGGTGCTTTTTTGTAGGCTTAGCCTGGTATCTAGCACACATGCACACAGAGAACAAGATGTCTGGTCTACTAGCAGTGAGATACATCAGGGATCCAATCATACTCCTATATTTCGTTTGGTCAATCATGATCCCTGAGAGGTCCTCATCTAGTTTGGTTCGGTCAATCATGGGGGTGTCAACAGGGTCACTTGAATCAAATCCAAATTTCTTTAAAATCTCTGTTGCATATTTAGATTGATTTATGAAAATGCCTCCGGGACTTTGAGAAATTTGTAATCCCAAGAAAAATGACATTTGTCCCATCATTGACATTTGAAACTTTGAACTCATTTCATTTGAAAAACGATCACATTCCATTGGGTCAGTCGAGGCAAAGATAATATCATCAACATAAATTTGAACATGAATCAAATGTTTGCCTGACTTCCTGGTGAACAATGTAGGATCAACTGCTCCTTTGATGAATCCGGTTGATAGAAGAAACTTTGACAGTGTATCATACCATGCCCTTGGAGCTTGCTTTAAACCGTAAAGAGCCTTCTTCAAACGATAAACGTGAGTAGGATGATCTTGGTTCACAAATCCTTCAGGTTGGCTGACGTAGACAACTTCCTTAAGATCTCCGTTCAGAAATGCCGTCTTTACATCCATCTGATATACCATCATGTTCTTACTAGCAGCATTAGCCAAAAAGATTCTGATTGCCTCGATTCGAGCAACTGGAGCAAAAGATTCTTCAAAGTCTATACCCTCCTCTTGACGATATCCTTTAGCAACTAATCGAGCCTTGTTCTTCAACACATCACCATGCTCATCAAGTTTTACTTTGAAGATCCATTTTAGAGCTATAATCATAGCACAGTCCGGAGCAGGTACTAACTCCCATACATCAAGACGATCAAACTCATGAATTTCATCTTGCATAGCATTGAACCAGCTATCTTCATTCATAGCAGTTTTAACATCTTTTGGTTCGATCTTAGATAGTACGGAGTTGAAGAAGCACCATAAGGCATCGGTTGCGAGTTGCTTCCGGGTTGATACAGGGCGAGAGGGATTTCCAATGATGTTGTCTAATGGATGATCGTGAGTCCATTTTCTGAGGTATTCATGTGGCATTTGTTGAGGAACTGAGGTAGCTGAGTCGATGTCTCCTGAAGAAGATGGTTCTGATGATGATTCAGGAGTAGCAAATATGTTTTCAAATGGAGCATCTTCAGGAGTCGCAAAGGGATTAACTTCATCATTGATGCCAGAAACATTTCCATGATGTACATTTGAAGAATGATGATTTGTTGATGAGACTGAAGGATCAGCAGCAGGTGCTTCTTGACTTACAGATGTTGAAACTGATGGATTGACTTCATTCACTGGAATATGAGCATCCTCTGTTGTAGGGATCAGCACCTCATTAGTAGTAGACTCATACAGTTCATCAAACATTGGATCAAACAATTTCTTTACATCATCTTCAGATGGAGGTACATATGGTGTTTCTTGAGAGAAGTTTGGAACAAGGGATGAACCAATAGGACTTTTTTGAAGTGCGGGTCCTGAGCTGGAGTGTCCAGGAGCCATTTGACCGGTCAGCTCATCAAACGTAACGTGAATTGTTTCCATGATATTTCGGGTTCTTTTGTTGTAGATTCGGTATCCCTTTTTGTTTGGTGCATATCCTACAAATACTCCAATGTCAGCTTTAGCTCTAAGTTTGCCCAAGTCTTGACCCTCATTAGTTGGATAGCACAAGGCACCAAACACACGAAGGAAAGATAGATTAGGTTTTCTGTTGTGGACAAGTTCATATGGAGTTTTTCCATGAATGGTGTGAATCAGGGAACGATTTTGTGTGTAGCATGCAGTGGCAATTGCTTCAGCCCAGAGAAACATTGGAACCTTTGAGTAGATCAGCATTGTTCTAGCAGCTTCAACAAGAGTACGATTTCGTCTTTCAACTACACCGTTCTGTTGAGGGGTTCGTGGAACACTTCTTTGATGGCTGATTCCAACGCTTTCATAGAATTCACTAAGTTGTTTGTTGACAAACTCAGTTCCATTGTCTGTTCTGATAATTCTGACAGTTTTGTTTAGTCTAACCTGTAGCTGTTTGATGAGTTTGATGATGATATCAGGAGTTTCATCCTTTGTCCTTAAGAACTTGACCCAGGTGAATCTAGAATAATCATCAACCACAACTAACACATATTTCTTCCCAAAGATATTCTGCACCCTCATTGGTCCACATAAATCCATATGAATCATATGAAGAACTTCTGTGACAGAGTTAGTAGGTTTGGGTTTATGGGCATACTTCTTGCTTTTTCCCAATTGACATGCTGAACAAAGATGATCCTTTTCATACTTTAGTCTAGGTAAACCTACAACTAAGTCCTTTCTGGAAAGATCGTTGATGGTGCCGAAGTTCAAGTGATTGAGACGACGATGCCATAACCATGACTTTGTCTTTAAAGCCTTTGATAACAAGCAGATTGGTGAAGCTCTCATCATGTCATCGATAGAGATAGTGTAAAGGTTTGAGCCACGAGTTCCTTTCAACAGTTCCTTACCATTAAGATCTCTAACGAAGCAGGTATGTTTTCTGAAGGCTACTTCTAGACCAGAATCACAGAATTGACCAACAGAGAACAGATTATGACCTAAACCTTCCACATAATACACTCTGGAGATGACACTATCACCAACAACATAATCTCCATAACCCATAATAGCACCGAAATGATCATTACCAAATCTAACAGTCCCGATGAATTTGCTCACGAAGTTCATGAGCCGTGACCGGTCTCCAGTCATATGCTTGGAACAGCCTGAGTCCAGGTACCACAGAACGATTTGAACGATCTGCAGTTGAACACAGACAAGAATGGATAACTGGATAATTGGGATCCCCATGCAAGAATGGGTTCCATTTGGTTAGTAGCAACAGTTGGACCACCCACATCAGAAATAGAAGCATTCATATCAGACAGTGAGGTAATGGAATCATTGTGAATAGATGCAATACTAGTGTCTGTATTAACCCTATTTACAGTGTGACCACTTCTTAAGGGAATAGTTCTACCAGTGGGCATCCATTTTCTAGTGGGCATTATCTGATTAGTCTTATGACCAACAGGTATCCAATAAAAGCCTATTCTGCTGAATGTTCTTCCTGTGGGTTTCCATTGTTTTCTAACTCTCTTTTGCTTTTGCCTTTTAGCCTTTTTAATATGAATTTTAGCATTAACAATATTAACTGGACAATTAACATCATTAGGCAAAGCATTGACATCACATCCATGATTAGAAACAGAATTCAAGCAAACATCAGTACAAGTTTTGCAAATAGTATCAGAATTCGAATTAATTACAGTACGCTTATGGCTAATACTAGAATCAACACGATTCGTTTTATTCGATTCAAGCTTAAGGTTCCTAGATTGTTCTTCTACTTTCTTCCAGTGCACATTCTTAGCTTGAGAGGTCCTATCATTCCTTGTATTGTCTTGAGACTTTGACCTGCTCCCTTTATTGTCACTGATTACTCCTGTAGAGGGAATGGGAACATTAGTCTGTTTTACTACTCTTTGCATCACCTGTTTAGATGTGCTGGGATCTGAACTACATGCAGGTGCACTAAGGTTCACATTCTTAACGCTAGAGGTACTGAGACAAGTACTTCTAGAAGGCACACTTGAGTTCACTTTCCTAGCATTGACAGATCTAGAATCTGAACTACTCAATGGTACACTACTTCTCACATTCAAGCCATTGGGAATCGAGTGCATGTCATGTTTGGCCTTAGGCATCGAGCATGGAATCAAAGGGTTAACTCTCTCACCTAATGTCTTTGGGCATATTGTGATCAAACATTCTAAGATTTCTTGAGATCGTTTGGCATATGAGCATGCATGTCCAATTGCATTATCATGAGGTTTCTCTAGCTTATCCTCTTCAACAATCTCACGCAGGCATTCTAAGCAATCCTTAAGGGATGAGAAATATGTTTGAATGGCAAGTTTGTTATTCCTTAGATGAGGGGGGACATATGTCACAGATAAAGCATATTTATTACTAGAGCGAACCTTAGATACAACATTCTCCTCATTGATCATTGGCATTTTCCCTTTTACCTGACTCTTCAGATTCTCGATTTCCTTTTGCAATGAAGTTATTTGTTCGTTGTTTTTGTTACGAGTGACTTTAATTGATTCAAACAACTCATTGAAATGACGTTTAACCTTTTCATTTTCTTCTAGAAAACTTTCGTTTTCCTTTTGTAAAGCATTTACTAGGTTTTGAAGATGAAACGTTTGAGAATTCTGAGAATCTAAAGAAGGAGGCATTTGGGAGCCTGTCATATTGTTCGTTTGGCCCTTTAATTGAGAGATTTGGGCTTTCAACTTTCTGATCGTGTTGCACTGAGCTTGAATCTGTTCATCACGTTTGTTAATTTGAAAAACTGCATCAAACTCTGGAGCATCTGAAGATGTCTTGATATTTGAAGTTTTGACATTTTCTTTGAGATGTTGATATTTTAGTTGTAAATTAAAATACTCAACTTCTAGTTTAGAAAAATGTTTAACCAACGTGTCGTGATCATCCAGTTCAATTTTCTCGTTTAGTTTAGAATTAGTTTTTTCAAGCTCAATGACACGATCATGGGAGACTTTCAGGGCCACAGATAATTCATGAAATTTGGAAGCATTAATAGAACAATTTGAAGCAGTGAAAAAGACATCTTGAGCAACACATTCAGTAATAAGATTCTCATTTAATGTATGCAGGTTCTTTCTCTCAATCTCATTATATTTTAGTGCACGCTCATAGTCACTAATTTCAACTATTATTGCATCAAATTCCTTTTCCATTCCCTTGATGTCTGTTTCTATCCCCTTTTTAAGACTCTCAAAGTGATCTTTTAGAAGTTTAAAGAAAGGCATGACCTCAGTTAAATAACATTCTTTCATTTGTTCAAAACCCCTTTCTCCTTCAGTTATGCCAGTGGGTGTGATCCTTTTCTTGCAAGTTTTCTCAAAATCAACAAATAGTTGAAAAATAACGTATTGGCTAATTAAGGTCTTGCTTTTAGTGGCAATTGTTCTAGGAACAAGATGCATTGGTGTGTTAGGAGGATACACAGTTGCTCTAGGCATTTTCCAAAGGGGAGGGTTTGTTACAGCAATATTTTCAGCTTTCAGCTTATCTAAATCCATTTTCCAGAAGACTTGTTCGGGAGTCAACAATGTCTGAGTCTTAAACTTGTTCAAGGAAATCCAGTTTTCCTTCTTGTAGTCATGGGGAGTGATAATTACTTTCTTCTCTTTGCACTTAGGGTCATTTAGTTTCTTATTCATCTTCTCCTTAGTGACTTCATCTATTTTCTTGTCATCCTCAGTGCACTCAATGCAACTAGGTTTTTGTCTAGGTTTAAGAATCTCATTACCATCATAGATAACACTTTGAGCTGCTTTTGCTATCTTTCCATACTCAGGGTTGGGTTTATCTATAATGGGAACACTATTCTTATCGCTTAGAACTCTATGCTTAGTGATCATGTGAGCAGTCTGAATGGTGTTTCCTTGCATGTACAACTTGTTTTCAAGTTTGTTTTTCAAAGTTTTCAGATTAGAAAAATCTCTCAAGAGCTTTGATTCTTTTGCATTAAATTCTTGCTTAAGCATTTTCACATTTTCTTGAAGTTCTTGTTTTTGCTTAGCTGTTTTAGAAAGTTTTTCTTGCAAAGAATTTAATTCTTGTTTCAATACTTCTTCTCTAAAATTACTTTTTCTAATTACTGTACGCACTTGGTCATCCATTTCCTGCTCACGAGTGGTCAACTCAAATTTAGCGCGTTGTTCATAAATAGCAACACGTTCTTTATAAGCATTTAGTTCAGAAATTATGGAATCATCAGGGGCACATGCAGTGTATTCATCAAAGACATAGTCATTGTTGACTGCAGAAGATGCATCACTTGGTACAACTTCACTTTCACTTTGTTTCACGTATTGATCGTATGGGACAATATTGATATTACCCATATTTTCAATATTTGATTCAATAGTTTCAGTTGGTTGTACTATGTCATGCATCTGTTGCACATCAGCATCATCGTATAGCTTTAATACCTCTGAGATGAGTTTGTCCTTGGATGGGCCAGCTTGTGGTGAAGAAGAGATCTTGGGAGAAACCATTGGAGAGATGCTAGCCATAAAGATTGTGTGTGCAGTAGGTCCATCATCTACATCAGAGTCGTATGCATCACAGTCAGCGACTTGAAAGGCGTTCTGATGATTGTGACCTATCTCCTGAATAGGCTGCTCATCCACATCTGCATCATAGGTCTTGGCATTACCCTCAGCAAGAAACAGCAGTTCCTCTTCATCCAACGCAACACCATTGTCCTGAGCTTGTGCCAGTAACATCTTATCTCTGAAGTAATCAGCATTCTGTGGACGCTTTGGAGATGTGCAGTTCCTTGCAATGTGTCCCTCACCACCACAGTTATAGCATTTGATCGGCTTAGCTTGACCTTGGTTACCATTCCTTCCTCGATTCTGATTGCCCACATATCCTCTACCAGCACCACCCCTTCCCTGATCATACTGTCTTTCCTGAACTGGTTGCACCACTATCCTTCCATCTTTAACAATGGCTTGATTATGTGGGTTAGATGCAGTTCTGAGGTTGTTGTTGGTTTGTGGGAGAGCATTCATGTTTTGACTAATGAGTAGAGCTAGTTGATTAATGATGTTACCCACGCGTGCATCAGCATCAGCTTGTTTGAACATAGGATCAGGAATGAGTTTGTGATTACCATTGCCCAAGGGTATGACTTGTGATGCTTTGGTTGTGATTCCAATGTTTGAGTAGAAAGCTGTTGAGTCATTAGACGAACTTGTCTCTCCCTGGTTGGTTTTGAACTGATTGAGAATCAATTTTTCAAACATGGCATGTCTCTCATTCTGAAGGAGGAAGGCATAGAGTTGCTCATAGTTTGTATTCTTCAATCCTTTAGTGAGCTTCACAGCTGTGACAAACTTGTGCCATTCGGGATTCATGTTGTTCACAAACTTTGAATTGAGCTGAATGTTAGGCATAGTCATTCTGATGTTCCTCATGTCATTCACTAACTTATGAAATCTCACATAGTACTCATAGACACTCTCATCTGGTTTCATCTTGAAGTGCTCAAATTCGTCATAGAGTTGGGATTCTCTGTCTTCCACAGTTAGTTCTGAACCTGAGAGAAGCATCTTAACATTATCCCAAACTGCCTTTGCTTCAGTGTTATGATTGATCAGCTTGTAGATGTCTTTAGGAAGACCTTGAAGAACAATGTTTGAAGCCCTGATATCTGCATCAAATCTCTTTTTCTCCTTATCATCAAGCTCATCATACATCTTAGGTCTGTCCATTCCGTAAATAGGAGTACCATCTTCATTAGTATCAAGTATGTCTCTAGTCGTTTCAACTCGATATGGTCCTTCATCAATGGATTTGAGAATATTGACACCATTTTCCTTTCCAAGGCAATACAATCTGATTCGTTGAGCCCAAGAATCGTAGTCAGTTCTGTCAAGCATGGGTGGACGAGTATCTGAGCCAGCTGCTTGAACATCCTCGGCAACAGTGGAGATGACAGTAGGGACGTTGGTAGACATGTTAACAGATTATACGGGATTTTATAACTCAATGATTAAACCGGGAAATAGATTCTTTCACGGGATTTTACTAAATCAAGAGAAAACCGTAAACAATCACTCAAGTCGCTAGATGATAAAGCTCTAAGTCGCTAGAAACAAATCCACTAAGTCGCTACCAATTAATTCGCTAGACAGCCAAGTCGCTAGACTCCCAAGTCGCTAACAGAAAAACAAGTCGCTAAGTAGTAACTCGCTAAGGACCAAGTCGCTAACCAAATTTTGGCAGCAATTCGCTACACAAGTCGCTAGAAACACAAGTCGCTAAAGAGCAACTCGCTACTGACTAAGTCGCTACCACAAGTCGCTACCCGTAGTGGAGATTCCACTACTTGTCCTTTAACTCGCTAGATCTAACTCGCTAGCTTTAACACTGTAAATCGCTACAAAACTGTGAAGCAAGTCGCTACCAAGAAACTATTCCGAGAGCTAAGTCGCTAGCTTGAAAAACCAAATAAACTTCACTTTTCAATCCAAAAACAACCCAACCAAGATGATTCAAGCTTACCAAATGAAAACCTAAACACTTTTGATGATTCTAAACATAAAAGTACCAACAAAATTCAAACTTTAACACAAGAGATCAACCAAATGATGCAAAAACCACTAAACTTTTTCAAACTCAAAAACCACCTAAAAACCACTATAAATCCAAAGATGTGCAAGATATGATCTAACCATGGCTCTTGATACCAATTGTAAGATATAACTTTTCACATACACATCAAACCATAACACAAAGTAGCATATAGATGGAATTCTAGAGAGAGAAAGTTAGAGGTTTAGGGAACTTAGTGAGAGAAAGTGAAAGATATTATTATGAGCTCCAACTCTCTACCTTGGAAGGTAGAGAGTATTTATAGTCTTACATAACTCGCCACACTTTGGGCTGTGGATCAGGCATACAGTGGGTAAAGACCCGTCCGTCCTCCACGGTGTTACTTAACTAAATTACTACTTAACATAAAAGAACTACGACTACGAGCTTTCTAACGATTACATATACTTGAGGTGACCGACACTTTAATACCGGGAATTTCTAATTCCTAACAATTGGTCTTCCTAAACTAATAGGTATCATGTTGTCTTCGGGAATATCAAGAATCACGAAATCAACCGGGAAGAGAAATTTTTTTATCTTTACCAATACATTTTCAACGATTCCCAAGGGTGACTGCATGGATCGATCGACCATTTCAATCTTCATTTTGGCTGGTTTTAGATCTCCGATATTCATACGTAGGAACATTGAACGAGGAATTATGCTTATGCTCGCTCCAAGATCATCAAGGGCGTTACACATATTGAGACTCCTGATCAATCAAGGGAGAGTGAAACATCTGGGATCTTTTTCCTTTTGCGGCAGTTCATTCCTTAAAACTACAGAACATCTCTCGTTAAGTTGAACCGTCTCATCGGAATCGTTACTTAATTCTTGCAAAATATTGTTAGGGTTAGTTTTAATTGAATTAACAAGAGGAACGTTTACCGGGAGAGCTCCAATATCAAGGAGTAAGAGTTTCTCCTTGCTGATTCTTCGTTTAACCTTCTCCGAGAAGGTAGTGGGCTCTTCAAAGATTGTTTCAACTATGTTGACAACTTCTTCTTCCCGTGCAACAAGGTAATCTGTGATGGCTTTCGAACATAAGTTCACATTTGTAGAAACCCAGATCTGGACTCAACTAGGGTATGAGTAACAATGATTGATTGGATGCACAGCGGAATAGAATAACATAATCAAAATTACTAATAAGGTTTTCTTTATTAATTAAAACAAAGAAACTAATAACTACTAATACTACTACTACGCTCTATGCGTTTGATCAGACTCTCATTGGGAGATGTCTGCTATGAAATCAAATGAAAGGATGAAAATAAACTAGATGCCTACCCTCTTTATATAGTAGAGGGAGGCTACAAAAACCCTTGACATAGCTTACTACCAAAGCTACTATTAATTTATCTATAAGGCCCTCATTGTTTCTTCTTTCTTCATTTTTGCTCGTTTTGTAATCTGCAATTCCCAACAACATTTTTCTCCAAACCCTTTATCCGGTCTTCATGAGTCTTAAGAGAAGAAAAATTGTGTTTTCCACGAATGTTTTCATCATTTTTTCAATTCTCTCATCACGTTCCCTTGATTCCTCGATATGGTCAAGGATCCTTTTTTCTAAGCTGTTTTCGGTCTTGGTCCCAAATACTCTATTTACTTTTTCTACCTTACAGGCTTCACTTTAATTGGCCCTTTCCAGCCTCCGCTTTTCGAAAATTTCACCATAATTATATTCTTGCTTCGTCAATGTTTTCATCACCTTATGATCGAAATTATCCTTTGGCCCATATCTGATCTCATATAGTAAACATAAGCCTAAAAATTCATATCCAATAAATATAAGCCTACATCCAAAACTTCAAAACACACTATTAAATCAACTTACAAACAAAAAAAATACCTTGAACCGATGCCATCTTCTTGCCGACTATCTATTCAAATTCACAAACCCCTTTGAACTTCTCATCTTTCCGAAAAGTCACATAAAGTAGCTCCAACAACCTCGGAAAATTGATAGCATAACCCAACCAAAACAAAAACTGAAACTAAATAATCGAAATCAAAACTTTCTCCTTTTAATCTTAATGTTGTTGTTGATACCGAACATCTTCAACAAAAAATACGTTTCGCAAGCCTGGATTTTAAGCTAAAGAAACGGGAAATTGATGGTCGAATTTGAGAGTTAACCTTCAACAATTTCACTCCCAATTCTTTCAGGTAAAGCGGTGAAATGGGAAAGTGTGTGGATGAATCTGGAATGACTGGATATAAAACCGTTATAGAGAAACCAAAAATTAAACTTACGCATTCCCAGACATAACGGGTCAGCAAAGCATGGGCCAAAAAAATTCACATAGTGAGGCCTACGTTCAAACTGCAGCCCAACAAATACTGTATTAGGCACCGACACAAATATTATATCCCCACCGATGTAGGGGATTATTACTTATATATAATAATAATAATAATAATAATAATAGTAAGAATTCATTGTAAGGCTGTTAAAACTTCCCATTTAAAAAATATGTAAATTTTGTTCATTTCTTGGTTTAAGTATATGTTATTACTAAAGAGTAGAATCAATCTTAATTATTTTGCTGATTTCATTTTTCTGAATTTCAATTCTTTCACTTATTTCATTTCTTTAAATTCCCTCTATCAAATGTGCCTTTAGACGAACACCTCCAAAAACGGTCACAAAGATACCTAATGAGTTTGCGTACATAACAGTTAAAAATGATCGACTTTCACATACAATCTGAACATGATATTTTGAAAAAGAAAACATGGTAACATCTTTAACAAAAACAGTAAAAGCCAAAAATGTCAAGTTACCAAATTAGTAATACTAATCTAACACTAATCAAAACAAACAAGGGTCTAAAGCGTAACATCCCCCCATTTTTATACTCCCATAGCATCTCACACACACAACTAGCACAATCACAACTCACACAAGCCCAAGCACTACACCTAAAACCTCAACAACCACAAACCACCACCATATGCACACACTTTCAAATCAACTCAAAACTAACACAAAATTTTTATAAAAAAAAATGAAGTGCAGAAAACATACCACTGATTTAACCAGCTTAACAGGCGTATGCGCTTCATGTCTCCGTGACCGTCTCCTTATAATCATCCAAGCTCAAGAACAAGCCAACCAAAACAACACCTCTTGTAGTACACCGTCCGATCAATCACAACCACCTCAAATCCAACGGCAATTAAACAAGCCACGTCTGCAACCACAACCTCACATCATCGCAACAACAAGCACCGGATGCATCGGACATGCCACGTCATCATCCTCCTCCAAAAAAAACTTAATCCGCTTCGCATCGTTCTCAAACTTATTCAGATCCAGCCATAACCACAACAACATAAAAAACTATCCGTCAGTGACGTCATCACCGTCGATTCAACGACGCCGTTTCGTACGGAACAGAGGCGTTTCACCGGTGAGATCATCCGATTGTGAAAACGATGACGAGTTTGACGACGAGTCGAGTGAGTACGAATCGGCTGAGTCAACGAGCTGTAAACAAACGCCTCAAAAGACGCCGTTACGGAGAGTTAACGGTGGTGGGACAGGTGGATGGATATTCTGTTTGAGTCCGTTAGTGAGAGGTCGGAGTCCGAATAGGCTGTGGAGTATGAAAGGGAAGGGGAGTGAGGTGGTGGTGCCGCATTTGTCGTATGCTAAGTCGTTTGTGGCTAATAGATCAAGGAAACTTGCTGATTTTGGAAGGTCTACTGATCCTAACCGTTAATTTTATATAAATTTGACTTGGTTATATACTTTTTGTTAATTTTCGTGTTGATTTTTGTTAAATTTTTGTAAGTATGTGATTTCTGAATATGAATATGGTATAGTGAGAATTACTCCCTTCTACTAAATTATCTTTTTTCACCTTTTTTTTTCCTAAAGCTATCTCAAACTAATTGATATTATTCATATTTGGAATTAGTATTACAAAATATTGAGAAAACGTTAATTAATTAGTTAAAAATAAAATTTTCATTTTATAAAATTAAGAAAAATAAATAGTACTAGTTATGTTTTTTTTTAAACCGTGTATTTTTCTTTCTGTTGTAGACAATTATTTTGAGATGAAAGTAATACAATTGCATGTCTCTGACTTGCGTTTTTAAGAGAAGGCCGCATATACATACCTAATTACCCACTAAAATTTGAATATTTACATATGTTTTTAAAATACAAGTTTTTAATGCATAACGTGCAGTTATGTTTAAGTATGTTTTAGATAAATATGCAATCATATAAGTTTTTTTATATACTACTACGTATTAGTCTATTACTCCGTATATCTTTGTTGCCAAACTTTTTTGTGAGACTGTCCAGCAATTAGTGCTAGTTTTGTCAAACATACATTTAGCCGTATTTTAAGTTACAATTTGAAGTAGATTGTCTTGTCTATTGATGGCAAAAGTGATAATCTGCATCTATTAGAACAAATGAAGTTTCGAAAGCATATTGATAACTGCTTATTAAGAATTCTGTTTTACAAATGTATAATCTATTTTGAAAATGCAATATGAAAGCTGAGAGAATTATCAAGAAACAAAAAGTGATGGTTCGATTCTAAAATTGTAAGAAAACTAGTGTTAGGTTTAACCACATTATTATGTTAAATAGTGGGGGTAATATGATTGTGTGTAGAATAAGTTTGTTTTTAATAGGTGCTGAAAACAACATGAAACTGACTTGTTTGGTCGGATTAGTTGAAATGCCTTTACAGCTTTGGCTCGATTAAAATATTCGGAAACCAAATAGCATTAGCAACGTTTCATTTGGAGTTATAGCCGAAATTGACTCGAATGGAATAGATATTATAAGTAAGTTTGATTTAATAGTTCTACAAGTATAAAATTAAATGAATTATTCTCATGGATATGCTTTGACCTAAGCTATTGAAATTTTGTATTAAGTCATATATAATTGAACACTAAATAGAGGCTTAAGTTATAAATCTTTGATCGTGAAGAAACATTAGTTCTTTGAAGCATCTCAAATAGTTGACTAAGTTGTAAGAGTAGCAATTTAGTGCAAAAATTATCTTTTACGAAATATGGTTGTAATAAACACCTTTGGTTCAATGTGTACTAAGGTTTAAGCAAATACTAAGGGTGCGCTTGGTTCAAAATGGGGAATGGGAAAGGGAAAGGCAATGGGAATGCAAAGGGAATGCAAAGGAATGGAATGGAGATTATCATTATCTTTGATAGTGCTTGGCATGAGAAAAATACATTAACCTCCAAAGTGGTGGTGGTGGTGGCTGATGGTGGTGGTGGTGGCTGATAGTGGTGTTGGTGGTGGTGGTTAGTGGTGATGGTGGTTAGTGGTGGTGGTGGTTGCTTTTGGTGGTGATGGTGGTGGCTGGTAGATGGTGGTGGTAGATGACTGGTGGTGGCGGTGGCTGCTGGTGATGGTGGTGGCTGCTAGTGGTGGTGGCTACTAATGGTGGTGGCTGGTGGTGGTGGTTGCTGGTGGTGGTGGTGATGGTGGCTGCTGTTGGTGGCGGTGGCTGCTAATGGTGGTGGTTGGTGGTGGTGGTGGTGACTGTTGGTGATGGTGATGGCTGGTGGTGGTGGTGGCTGTTGGTGGTGGTGGTGGATGCTGGTGGTGGTGGTGGCTGCTAATGGTGGTGGTGGTGGTTGTTGGTGGTGATGGTGGCGGGTGGTGGTGGTGGTGGAAGTGGCTGGTGGTGGTGGTGGTGGTGGCTGGTGGTGGTGGTGGTGGCTGGTGGTGGTAGTGGAGGCTGCTAATGGTGGTGGCTGGTGGTGGTAGTGGTGATGGCTAGTGGTGGTGGTGGTGGCTGGTGGTGGTGGCTACTGCTTGCTGTGGCTGCTTCTGGTGGTGGTGGGTAATCATTACCATACCTCCCAATTTACTGAGTAATGCCCCATTACCCAATACTAAACAATGATTGCATTCCCTAGTTCTAACCAAGCATGTTTAATCATTACCTTTGCCATTCCCCACCCCCCATTACCCCCAACCAAGCACCCCCTAAAATTCAACAATAAATATCATTTGCAAAATTGAATTTATGAACATATTCTAAATAGGAAAATACATATTAGTTAAGGCTCGAAAAGAATAAGAACTAACCGCGATTTTAGAAGCTCAACTTCTTGAATCCTCGATATATGTTCTAAGCATGTTTTTAACGCTCAAGCCCTCGGAGCCCGAATTTTAATGCTCAAACTTGGCATAAGTTCCGCTCAAGGTTATAAATAACGTGAGGCGTGGGGTAACGGCATGACCAACTTCACGTTTTGGTGGCAAAGACGAATCTTTTGCGTTTTTAAAGCGTGATATAAGGCAACACAAAATATAAAACTGTTTTATATATTTATATCATATTTCAAATATATCGAGTTCAAAAAAACGTTATACCTAATTAATAAAGTTAAGAAATTATTCTTACATGTAATATTTTTCATTTTTTTTAAAAGAAAAAACCGGAGTTGAATAAAAAAACTCACCACGCCTCACTCCTTCTCCCGCATTCTCACGCCTCGTCTCACGCCACGCCTAGATTCGACGCCTTGGTCTATTTCGTAACGTGGAGGCCACGCCTCACGCCTTAGCGACGGCTTGCCGCCACGATGGCGCGCCTTTTAGAACCATAGTTCTACTCATTTGGAGGGGCGAACCTACGAGGTTTCTGAGGTTTATGGGAAGATGTTTGTCGCTTGCTGTAAATTTTCGTTAAAAATTCTGATTTTTTCGAAGTGAACCCGGTTCCGAAACATTGTGTAAAAAATACATGTCTTTGATTTGTTCATGGGTTCGAGGGAAATATGCTTGTTTGGATCTGACCGGTGTTTCTCCTCTTGTGGGTTTAAGTTGTCGTGGTTTTACATTTGCACATGCTGCTTTGAAACCCGCCTTGTGTAAAGTGACAAAACACGAGAAAACATGCGTTGAAAATCAACACGTTTTTATTTCGCTCGTGTTTGATTCCCGGTGGTTTCCTTGCACCTGAGGCGGTGGAGTTACTCAATAGAGTCCAACGAGTTATGAACAGTAATGTAACGACACCTAAATCCACGTATATTGTTTTCAAAAGAGTTGGTTTTGCAATATAAAAAAAGCTAGCGGCACAACTTGTCACTCGTTTGCATTCTATGTAATACTATCTTAATATCATAATAAAAAATTGAGAAATATTGAAATCACAAATTTTATTTATTTATTTATTTTTTCTTTTACACTCAAAAAAAGATGCAAAGATTAAGATGCAAAGATTGTGCATCTTAAGTTATAAGAGTCTTGGTTCTGACACTCCTCATTTGCGTCCTTGCTCCTAACTACTATTAAATGATGAGACATAACCATGGTTTTAAAAGGCGTGCAAAAACCTCCCAAAAACATGAGACTTGGTCATGCCGTCACGTCACGCCTTATGCCGCATTATGTCACGTCTTTTTGTAAACTATATATATGAAATTTGATATAAATATATAAAAATTTCATATTTTGTTCTGCCTTATGCCACGTTTTTTAAACACAAAAGCTTCGTCTTTTCCGCTAATGCGTGAGTCTTGGTTGTTCCACCACGCCACACCTTATGCTATTTATAACCTTGGGCATAACATACATTAGTTACCTCTTCTAAACCTGTTTTTAACATGCTCACTTTAGCTAGTCCAACAGTATGTGTTTTCAAGATTACAAGTCTTCAATGGTAAAAAGTCGTAAGGACTAAATTGTATCGTAAAAAGCTTTGAACATGTCTAACCTTCGATGCAAAAATAACAATGACTAAGAGCATGCGGTGTAATAACGTGGAGAAAGGCGTTATGCTGAGTTGGCCAACTTTATTTCACCACACACGAGGCGTTATGGTTCGCGTTGATGGCAGCGTTGCCATGATAACCTAGCGTTGAGGAACGATCGAATAAAAAAAATTGCACAAACGCCCCTTAATGGCTAGTTGCAATTTGAATTAAAAAAAAAATCAAAACAAACCCCCTTGGGTTTTGGGTAAAAAAATATAATATATATATATATATATATATATATATATATATATATATATATATATATATATATATATATATATATATATATAGTTAAGATCAAATAAGAAGATTACTTAAAATAAGAGAAAATATAACCACAAATCCAAGATGCACCGACCTAAATTAGATGCATCCCTATAATCTTAGATGCATTATAACGTATCATTGTGTGTTTTCTAGCTTTTACTCAGATGCATATACGTATATTAGATGCATTTCATTATTTCTCTTGTTTTTTGTTCCTCTGCACGTGCCAAAATCATGAAAATCAATTTGCACCATCTATACATCAAATTAACTTTCGAAACTCAAGATGTTGCATCTATATGAATAGAAATGCATCTAATGCAAGTCGTTGCATCTCAAATGCTTGGTTTTGGTCACTTCTCACCACTTCTTATTTTAATTTACTTCTTACTGGATCCCTACTCTCTCTCTCTCTCTCTCTCTATATATATATATATATATATATATATATATATATATATATTAATTATATTATATATAACAGGAGGCATGACACGTAAATTATTTCACAATTGCCACCTCAATGCCATGTAATTCATTTTAATGCCATGTAATCATTAGTTGTCCACCTAAGCAATATTTTTGTCCACCTAAGTAATATTTTTTTTAATTTAATTAGCTATTATGTAAATTTCGGTTTTTTTATAGTTATTTTCGAAAATTATTTTAAAAAAAGGAGCCTTGCAAGGATTGAACCTTGGTTATTTGGATAAATAACAAATGTGTTTACCACTTAGGCAACAAGTTATTTTTATAATTATGTTGCATATTATAATCTATAAATGCCTATAATTATATTGAATCCTATACTAAATACAATTTTAGAAATCTATATTCTTATAGAATTGTGTTTGTGTTATTATACATATCTTTTCCTATCATATGAGATAAGTAGGACAATCCCTAACTCTAATCCAACATATACGAAAAAAAATCTGCGGTTCAATAATAATATACTTTATCTCAAAAACCCTAATATCCTTTTTCCTCACAATCTCCTATAATGATTGGTGTACGGATTTCTGTGTTTTCTTCATCACAGGTTTGCAAGAAAACATTGATGTTCAATGACTCTGAACCTTCCGAGCTTGGAAAAATCTTATACAGGGAGTGCCTGAATCAGAATTTTCTTACTTTTATGTAAGTCAAAGTTAAACTTCACCCTAGACAAGATTTCCATTCATCGTGACACTATAGGAGATTAGGAGTTGGTTATTGTTTGAACTTGCAATCCACATAGTAATTAGCTTATTTATATGTTATCAAGGATGTAAGATTCTAATGAATTTTTTTTACATGAATTATTAATGAAATTCTTTAAAAAGATCATATTGTAGGAGTAGCAGCTAATTTTGGTCTTCCCCTTTCTGATGTTGTTGCCGCCATGATGTTGTTATCATCATATTAGATTGTTAGGATTTAGTAAATCCAGTTATTAAAGAGTCGGTCACCTCAAGTATATGTAATCGTTAGAAAGCTCGTAGTCGTAGATTATTTAATGATTAGTAGTATTTAGTTAAGTAACACCGTGGAGGACGGACGGGTCTTTACCCACTGTATGCCTGATCCACAGCTCGTAGGTGGCGATTTATGTAAGAACTATAAATACTCTCTACCTCCCAAGGTAAAGAGTTGGAGCTCATAATAAGATTTTTCTTTCTCTCACTAAAGTTCCCAACCTCTAACTTTCTCTCTCTAAAACCATATTATACGCCTACTTGTGGTTATGATCTAGTGTGTTTGTGAAATCCAATATGTTACAAATGGTATCAAGAGCTATGGTTTGATCATCTCTCTTACATATACTTGGATTTCTAGTGGTTTTAGATGGTTTTTGAGTTTGAAAAAGTTTAGTGGTTTTTGCATCATTTGGATCATTTCTTGTGTTAAAGTTTGAATTTTGGGTGTACTTTTGTGTTAAGAATCATTGTAAGTGCTTGGGTTTTGATTTGGTAAGCTTGAATCACTGTGGTTGAGCTTGTTTTGGATTGAAAAGTGTGTTTTTGAAGTTTTTCTTGCTAGCGACTTGGTTCTCGTAGTATTTTTCATCATAGCGACTTGCTTCAGTAAAAGTTAGCGAGTTACAGTGTTAGTTGTTTGCGACTTGAGCCTAGCGACTTGTCTATTGAGACAAGCCGACAAATAGTACAAGTTACTGGATTCTCCACTACGGCTAGCGACTTGGTGAGGTTAGCGACTTGCTTCAGAAATTGTTAGCGAGTTGTAGTGTAAATTCTTAGCGACTTGGTGTTAGCGACTTGACTGTGTAGCGACTTGGTGCTTTAGCGACTTGTGTCCAGCAACTTGGGTCTTAGCGACTTGGTCTTAGCTACTTGGTTCACAGGAAATTGAGATCTTAGCGAGTTGCTACTTAGCGACTTGGTTCAAGAATTCTTAGCGAGTTGTTGACTTTTCCCGACAAAACTTCAAACGGCCATAACTTTTGAACCGTAACTCCGTTTTTAGCGTTCTACCCATCAAAACGACCGTGAGAACGAGGAGAATGGCACGCCGAATAAACTAATGGTCTACCCTCGAGGTCTAAATCCTCTCCGAACAGAAGTTATTGAGGTTTTTAAGTTTTTAGACCTAAAAGTCTCCGTAAAAACGTGCATCAACCAATCCAAATCTCAACCAAACAACATTTCAGCATTTCCTACGAACAACCTAAAGTCATCAGTCATCTTAACACACTCGACTGGTCATTGCTTAACGGTTTCTTCTTGATTTTGTAAAATCCCGCGAAAGATTCTATTTCTCGGTTTAAATCATAGATTTGTAAAATTCCGTGCACGTCAACAACATGCCTAAAGTTTCGGATTTAGTTGTATCTAAGATACTCAGTTTATACGACGTGACCAATGAACAGAAGATACCCAACAATGTACTACAGACTATCGTGTTTGAGTCGGATAATGCTAAAATGGAATCTTCGTGCTCAAATTCACAAGAGAAAAAGGTGCACCAGCCACAACCTGTGCAAGTTAATGCAAAGGAACGCTCCATGGAAGATTCAGATTTACCCAAGATAGAGGTACACCAGCCACAACCTGTGCACGTTAATGCAAAGGAAAGCTGCATGGAAGTTTCTGGTATACCTAACTGTGCATCTTCTACTCAAAATGATGATTATGAGTTGCATGAGTACTCTACATTTATCCCTGAGGACTCCCTTACCACTAAGCTTAACATATATAAGGATCAAGTTGCCATCTATGAACAACGTGCTAAATTTGAGCTGACCACACGTGAGCAGGAAATGGATTGCCAAATGCATACATTAATCAGAAAAAGTAACTTAAGGGAAGAAACATTAAAACAAGAGTTAAATTCCTTACAAGAGAAACTTAATAAAACTGCTAAGCAAAAACAAGAACTTCAAGAAAATGTAAAGTGCTTAAGCAGGAGTTCAAACAAAAGGAATCAAAACTTTTAAATGATTTTTCCAACCTTAAAACTTTAAAGAACAAACTTGAAAACAAGTTGTATGTACAAGGCAACACCATTCAGACTGCTCACATGATCACTAAACATAGAGTATTAAGCGATAAGCATAGTACTGGCCTTGTAGAAGAACCCAATCCTGAGTATGGTAAGAAAGCAAAAGCTGCTCAAAAAGTGATCTATGATGGTAATGAAATCCTGAAGCCTAGATAAATGCCTACTTGTTTAAAATGCACTGAAGAAGATAGAGAGTTAGAAGATGCCTCTAGAGAGAAAATGGAAAAGAAACTAAAAGATCCTTGGTGTATAGATCATAATATAATGTTCAAATCTCCAAATTACACTAAGGATAATTGGATTGCCTTAAACAAGTTTAGACCTCAAACTCAGTTAACTCCTGAACAAGTGTTCTGGAAATTAGATATGGAAAAGAAAAAGGCAGATGAACTTGTTGAAAATAATCCTCCCCTTAGGAAATTGCCTCCAGCCACTGTGTATCCTCCAAATACACCAATGCATTTAGTTCCTAGAACTATTGCCACTAATAGCAAAACCTTAATCAGCCTATATGTTGTTTATCAACTATTCGTTGATTTTGAGAAAACATGTAAGAAGAGAATCACACCTACAGGGATAACTGAAGGGGAAAGGGGTTTTGAGCAAACTAAAGAATGTTATTTAACTGAGGTCATGCCTTTCTTTAAACAATTAAAAGGTCATTTTGAAAGTCTTAAAAAGGGGATAAACTCGGATATTAAAGAAATGGAAAAGGAATTTGATGCAATGATTGTTGAAGTCAATGATTATGAACAGGAACTCAAATATAATGAAATTGAAAGGAAGAATCTGCAAATCTTAAATGAGAACTTAGTATTGAGTTGTGTGGCTCAAGATGTGTTTTATACTGTTACTAAGCTTTCTACTGCTGCTTCTCAATTTCATGAAATGTCTGTTGCATTGAAAGTATCCCAGGATCGTGTCATTGAGCTTGAGACAAAAAAATTCAAAATTGAATTATAAAATCGAAAATGACGATCATGATAACTTGGTCAAACATTATTCTAAATTAGAAGTTGAATATCTTGGTTTACAATTAAAATATCAACATCTGAAAGAAAATGTTAAAACTTCAAATATCAAGACATCTTCGAATGCTCCTGAGTTTGATGCTGTTTTTGAAATCAACAAACGTGATGAACAGATTCGAGCTCATTGCCACACGATCAAAAGATTGAAATTCCAGATTTCACAATTGAAAGATGAAAGGAATGAAGTGACTGGCTCTCGAATACTTCCATCTTTAGATTCTCAGAATTTCCAACTTCAAAACATTATTGATAAATTGCAAAAGGAAAATGAATGTTTTAAAGCTGAAATTTCAAAAGTTAATGATCAAAACAAAGAGTTATGTGATTCATTCAAAGTTAATCATGATAAACACATTGAAAAGGTAACTTCTTTGCTTAACGATATTGAGAATCTGAAGCGTGAGGTGAAAGGAAAATTGCCAATCCCTAATTGCAAATATTATGTTCCAAAGGTTCCTGCTTGTGATAAGTATCCTATTGATATGTTATATATTCCTCCCCCTCTTAGGAATAATGAACTGGCACATAAAACATATCTAACACAACTTAAGGATAGTTTAAAGGGCCTCCGTGAGATAGTAGAGGATGATAGATTAGATAAGCCTTTTGATAGTGCAATCACTTATGCCTGCATGGATGCCAAATGATCTCAGGAACTCTTAGAGTATGTAATTTTCACAAGTCCGAAAGCGAGTAATAGGCGAGATAGAATAGTTGCACCCAGTTCTATGCCTAAGGATAAGAATGTGACTCTTAATGTGCCTCTGAAAGCCTCAGAACCCAACACTTCTAGACCAGAAAATCAAATGGCAGTAAAACAAACTAAGGCTCCCGTCATCACTTCTATTGATGTTAATATTGACACTAAAGTTAGCGGGTCAAAACCTTGTAGCAATACAAAGAAGGACAGAATTTCGCTGACTAAAAGTGATCATGAGAAGAAAGTGAAAGAACACCATAGGGAAAATAAGTTTGACTTGAACAAAAAGAAGCGTGTTGGTTCTAGTATTAGCTCTAAGCTTACTGAAATTAATTCGAAGTCTTATGCTGTCTGCAAAACCTGTAAAGAATGTCTATCTTCTGGTAATCATGATAAATGTGTTGTGTTATTTCTGAGATCTAAGAATCATACCCCAGTTAAGAAAGTTTGGAAAGCGAAACAGATTAAGCAATCCTGGAAACCTACAGGGAAGGTTTTTACCAATGTAGGATTTCAGTGGAAGCCAACAGGTCGAATATTCACGAATGGCAAACCTTGCCCCTTAACTAGATCCACTATGCCTAGAGTAGTGCCTGTTAAGGTTTGGAAGCCAACTGGTAGAATAATCCCATTAAGTACAAAATGTCCCTCGACTAAGTCTGATGCTTCTACTAGTTCAGCTCCTAGTGACAATGGCATTGCACCTAGGGTTTCTGCTGATTCAAAGATTGTTTGTGCTAACCAAAAGGACCCCATGAGCACGTGGGGATCTAATGTTTCCAATTCTCTGTCTTCGTCTGTTGTCCAAAGCAGGTCGTACAAATCGTCCTTTGGTATTTGGATTTGGGCGGCTCTAAACATATAATTGGGCTCTAAACAATGACGTCTGTTTACATCAGTTCAGGCCTCGTACTTCAACATTATGGCGTTTGCAGATAACACTTCAGGCCTCGTTCCTCAAAGAAAAGAAAGGTGTACGCTTCAGTGCGCTTTATCTTCAAAAGAAGAGAAATCTTCATGTGTATGACCATTCTCATTGAAATTCTTCATCAACAAGCTCTCAGTTCATGTTTTTCCACGCTCTTTCAACTCTCAAGTGGATCTACGTTCATTGGTGTATATTCTTATTCACTTGTTCAAATCAAAAATGGCAACTTTGGATGCAATTTGTGACTCTCCTTCAACGCCTAATGCTTCACTTACTAAGGATAACTTGGGATTCATTGGTTCAAGATATGTTTGATGAGTACTTCCAATCTCCAATGAATGTTGATCTAGTTTCTGAAGCTCATGCTCCAGTTCCTACTGAATCAACTGGTTCTCCATCTAAGAAGTACTTCTCGGAATTCTCAAGAAACCTTATCTCTAGTTACTTCACAAGGCGTTGATAATGACTATCATTATAGTTGCACTCATGAATAATGATCCGCTCTTTGGTATTCGTTTGCCAAATCTTCAATGATTATTGTTCATGAATAATGATCCGCTCTTTGGTATCCCGTTGCCAAATCTTCACGGATTATTGTGCACTCTATAAATCAACCACATGAACATTAAGGAAAATGACTACCTCATCCACTCAAAGATACTATTGGTGAGTCTTCCAGATCAGTCTCTACATGAATACTTTTAGGAAGAAGGCATTGATGTTGAGGAATCATTTGTTTCGGTTCATTCAGTGGATCAATATACATCTGATTGTATGCTTATTCACGTGTTGGACATTTGACATAAGTAGATTACGTCAGAGTTAATCATTTATCACTTATTTGAGATTGAAGTTGACTTTCACTAAGGCGTGTTCTTATTTGATAAACTTGCTCGGGCTTAAGAATTTGAGTTGAAGACTTAGTTTATCTAGTTACCAGCAGTCGGGATGTATTGAAGACCTGGTTAACTATCACTTTAAGGAGTTACGTTGTTTTACTCAGTGTCACACGCAGATGTAGTTATGGATAATCGCAAGACGTGTTAATGTCTCATACTTTGGTTGAGTATCGAGCACTTAGAGATTTGCTTAGTGCATAAATTCTCAACACCGTTCTTCCATCATTAAGTGCAAGCTTAAGATACAAGTGTGGGGAATTCGACTTCAGTTTCAAGTTTGGTATATCGGGTTTTTTTTCTTCTTTAGTGGTCACTTCAAGTTGTCTACATATGGGTTGATAAAGATAGTCAGAGAGAGTTTCTGTAGCAATTGATTCTCACAGGATTCTGTTGAGCTAATTGTTTGTTCTTCTCTATTTCAAGAGTATTTGGCATGTATAATGTGTTGCTGATTCTGAGGTATCAAAACCAGCAAGGGGGAAGGAGATATACATCTAAACACACAACGAGTACACGTGATGAACTTTATACTTCTTCTCTATTGAAGTAATCTCGGGAAAGACAAATGTCATAACCGCAGAGAAACTCAGTGTTTAACTCGTAGCCTTTGGTGTGTTATTCCAACTATTTGGGGGAAGGATGTATTATTTCAACCATTTGGGGGAAGGATCTATTATTCCAACTGTTTGGGGGAAGGATGCATTATTCCAACCATTTGGGGGGAAGTGGTCTCTGGATACGTTTGTTATGTGTTAACTCAGCTTTCAGTAGGAAGAAATATGAGAAGAATATTTGGAGCGTGAGATGATATTGCTTATCGACATCTTCGATATAGGTTATGATAATGTGCTTCCGGTTAGTGCTTCATGTACTCAATGTAATGATGATTCCGATGAGATCGCAACCATCAGGGGAGAGATATGTGTACATCAAGGATGCACAACATGTTCACATGATCGAACTTAATCAGTTATTCCGGATTTGATATCCGCAGAGATGATCAGTAACTCAACATGTTACTTGGCTGTCATCGTCTCGTCTCTTTTTGGGTACATGTGTACATTATGGGCTGATTGGTTATATGTAAGATAACTGGAATGCATCCGGTGAAATGAAGGTGTTGATATATTGTTCTCCCGAATAGACAACTGCTCAAACTCGAAGAGTAATGTGTACATCGGGGACGCACAACAGGTTCACGTGATTGAGATTAATCATGTATTCTGGGTTTGATAACCGCAGAGATGATTCGTGTTAACTTGTTACTTCGTTGTTATCATGTTCTTTGGGTTGTTGAGCTTCATTCAATGAGACTGGTTTTTTTCACATTCTACTTCTTGGGGGAAATGGTCTTAATTCGAAGATTGTCGGTTTTGGGGGAAGCTACCAAAGATTCTCATTTAGAAGGCTCATGTTCAAACGACGAGTTTCTTAGAAGCCTCGAATGCTTTGGTGGTTAAAGTTTAAGAGATGTTGATTTCTTTCTTCTACAACGTGCTGAATGATATCCTTATCGCGGTACTCATTTCATCATCCTCTGAAACTAATTTATCTTCTTGTATATTTTTTTCGAAAAGCAAAATACAAAATTACAAAACCTTCAAAAAGCAAATAAAAAATATAAAACTTTCAAAAATCCATAAAAAATTTGAAAATCTTGAAAAATTTCAAAAAAATATTGTCTTTTTGTCATATTTTTCTCGATTCGATAATATCTACGGTCTTTGTGCTGTCATTCAAAGAATGACACGGGACTTTAGATGTTGTTCGAATGTTCTTTAAAAAAAAAAAAAAAAAAAATCAAATATCAAAAAATCAAAAATTATTTTTGGGAGAAAGTGAAACAATGGTTTATTGTCATTTCAGGCAATAACCCGCTTTTCAAAGAAAGAACAGAGCCATGCTTTATCCTATTTTACAAAACTCATGCTCTGATTCTATAAACAATTACTTACTATCTAATGAAAACTAATTGCTTTGAAAAATAACTCGGACTCTATTTTTGAAAATTATCTGGACTCAACGTTTGTCAAAAATATCTATCTCTCAATCAACAACTTATGTCATTGATTGAGGGGGAGAATGATTTCAATTAAATCAAAAGGTTATTTGTCATACAATTGTTTTTCAAAAGATAATCATGCATGTTTAATCAATGGAGTTTAAAGTCTCAAAATCCGATCCTTATCAGTTAAAACGTTTTCATAATCAAGTCACAATTCTCCTTAAAAGCTTTCAAAATTAATTTAAATCTACAGAGATCACAAATCTCAAATGATTTGATAATTGTGATCGGGAGAGAATTTGTGATTTAAATTGGATTTAAACTGATAATTCGGTAAATGGTTTTATAAGGATGTACAAGCTCTCCTTCCCACATGTGCCAAACGATTTCAAATTTTCCATGCACATGTTGAGGGGGAGCATCTATCTTAAACCACAAAGATTTGAAACGTGATCAATTTATTTCAATGTGCAGTCTTTTTCTAATATGTGCAAAACATCTTCAAATATCTATGCACATATTGAGGGGGAGCAACTATTTTGAAAACCACATTCTTTACATAACTACTCTTAGATGCAAGCCAACCCCTCAAGTATGAAAATTATTTCTATAACAAAATGATGCTTGATGCACATGTTGAGGGGGAGCTCTTGTTCTAAAAATATCAAAAACAATTCAGGTACAAAATGCTTTGATAATATATCACAAGTATCTGGATTGATTTTCAAATGGTTTTCAATTGGTTCCAATGGCAGATGAACAATACCAAATAGACCGACCAATTTTACTTTATGTATGGTGATATAAGGACGATAAGGTTAGGTATTTATTCCCATGATCCGCCAGAACCGGAGGGATCTACCCAGGGACAATCCACTAGATAGTGTAGAAGTCCTTAGGTATATTGAAAAAAGGAGAAAAATGAGATATGGGAAGAGTGCAGACTAAGACTGAGCTAGTACTGGAATAAACCCAACAAGGTTCTAGTTATGAAGTCTCGGTAAGCACTGAAGGGGTTGAAGAATGAAAAAGAATTGCAAGTGAAAAGGGTGAAAATAAATAGCCCTCCATTTATTCAACCTTAGGGCAGAAACCGGGTTCAATTCATATGCTACTGGTGGTTACCAAGGTAACATCGGTATTGAAGACAAGACGTCATGGACCCAGTGACGCACTGCACTTCAACTTCCCAAACCAATCAAGTTCCTCTTAAAAGGACTTGTTTCATTCTCACGGGGAACCGACATAATCTATCGACTTTCTCTTAGAGATTGTTGATATTGAAGAAGGAGACCCTCTCCCTAGTCTCCGAAATAGGATCCAAATATGCACAATTGAGTCTAGAGCCACGAGATCATCAATAAATCTCATTAGGACACTTTCAATGAAGACTCTCTATTTCACACAATGTGGAAAGAGAGATTATATCTTATGAGTCCTACGCATTATCCTTGTGGTATTGCCAGAACATCTGAGTGATATGCTAACATATTCACAATGAAGATGGAAAGCCTTCTGGAGCCAACATCAAACAAGCTCATAGTGGGTGGCATGTGAGATCTATTCAATAGATCAACCATGTGACAACTGAACAGAAACAATGGGGCAATTCAATCTTTTGAATCAATCCTGGTTCAAGTTATGGATTGACGGATACCTTTGAAAAACCGGTCGTTGTGCTTAAAAAACTCTTTTCTTTAGCACATCGACTATGTACAAATATTTCAAAATAAAAGGTGTTTATGATTGATAATTGATTTCAATTAAAACCTTCGTTGTATTGCAAAAACAATTTCTATTGAGCGATACACGATTGTTTTTCAAATCTCTTCTTATCAATCAGTGAATCTCAATTCGCTAGTTCACTCACTCCGTGTTGTCTTCTTTGAGACGTTCCGGTTTGAGAACAGCTAGAACAGCTGCGAAACCCTGTCAAGGAAATTCTTCGGAATTGTACCTGATCACAGGCAATACTTGTACTGATCAACGGGGAACCGTGGGCCGTGTACCTCAATTCAACGAAAGTGATCAAAGACACTCCGTGCACTTTATTGCTAACTGTTGTATGCAGGTACGCCTGACGTTTGCAGCTGATCAGAATGAAGCGGTCAATCCATAGCCGCATGCTCATACTACACATTCATCTCTAAAGAAATCATGATAAGTGCATCAATGAATCTGATATTTTCACTCCATGCTTCTACTACGCTGCTGCCAATATCATGAATCAACGAAAGCTTCCGCTATTCTGATGAGAATATATCATGATCCAGAATGTGAGCATGTCGGTCCATAAGTCACAACATCACATAATACCAACACCACAATGGATGAGTCAGAGATTTATGTTACCTGATGATCTCAAAAGCTGGCTCAAAATTATTATCACGTGGATCAGTTAAAGACCTCCACTTGGATTAACCAAACATGCATCATTGATGAATCAATGAGTACGAGCTTCAGAGCAAAGAACTACATCAAGAATGCAAGAACAATTTAAAATGTAATATCTGTTTGTATTCAATGTAATTTTGAGGTGACCTCCCTTAGGGGAAGATTGTTAGGATTTAGTAAATCCCGTTATTAAAGAGTCGGTCACCTCAAGTATATGTAATCGTTAGAAAGCTCGTAGTCGTAGATTATTTAATGATTAGTAGTATTTAGTTAAGTAACACCGTGGAGGACGGACGGGTCTTTACCCACTGTATGCCTCATCCACAGCCCGTAGGTGGCGATTTATGTAAGAACTATAAATACTCTCTACCTCCCAAGGTAGAGAGTTGGAGCTCATAATAAGATTTTTCTTTCTCTCACTAAAGTTCCCAACCTCTAACTTTCTCTCTCTAAAACCATATTATACGCCTACTTGTGGTTATGATCTAGTGTGTTTGTGAAATCCAATATGTTACATAGATGGCTTGGAATAAACATGATTTGAGGTATATGGCTACTATTTTGATAGATAGTAATAAGATTGTGATTTTAGATATTAACCATTTATGGTTTCCTTCTAATTTACTTCTCCGGTCATGAAATACCTAATACTAATTAACTGATCGTTGCTACCATCCTAGGTATGAGCAGCCAGTTGGGTACACAATTTTCCAACTCGCATGACAACAACAGACAAACACGTACAACTGACCAAGGTTGGTTAATTTCTTATTTGTAATATACTTTTGATGTCTAACCTCATTTACATCTATTTGTTAACCAGTGCTTCTCTCTTTTCTATCGGCTTAGTGAACGCGATTTAGAAGTTGGTTGAAGAAATAAACCATAGCTCATCTCCCATTGTGATTGATCAATCTAAGCTTAATTTTCTTGAAGCCATTAAAGGAGGTTCAAATGAAGATAAAGGAAAAAACAAGCCAACAATCAAGTAGAGATCAGTCTAGGGTTATGGCAAGAGAATCTCGCAGAGACCAGTCTAAGGTTATGGCAAGAGTGATAGCAAGAGAGAGGACAAGAGAAAAGATGAATACCAAAACAACTGATGAAGATGGTAAGGTTAGAAAGTTCTATTAACGGAATGAAAAGACACGTGAACTGGACAACCTATTAAGAGACATATATCATAAACTCTTGGGTATGTGATTATAAAAAAATGACCCTTCATTCTTGCATACTTTTGTGATCAAATTGTTATCTATGTGGATAAGTGAACATAGTCATTTTCACATACTTTTGCACGTAAGATATGCAACTCAGGGATTAAGTTGAATTTCACGTTTTGACACAAAGCTTTCTTTTTCGTATGTATGTACTTCTTTTCCAAGACATGGAAAGAGCTATCACAAGGTACTTAGTTTCACATATTCTTGAGTTCTCTATTCATCTTCATAATGGAGTCACAGCCAAACTCGACTGGTAAATACATTCTTAACTGCTCAAGTTTTCTGCTTGATTTCCCCAAGGTGGTTTTTGTAACAGGTTATTCAGTATGATTCAGACTGTATTTGCTCACCGTTGCATATCTTCTTGTCACTGGCACTGGTTGAACGTCAAAACAGTTATGTAAGGCCAATGTTAACTCCTGTAAATGTGATGTATAGTAGCAATGGAAGGCCAAATTTTATTTTATACTCATAATGTGTCTATTTCTTTTGTTGTTTATATTAATAACAAATAGATTGTCTGATTAACACATAGCCTAATCTATGACCAGACATGTTTTGCTAACATGCAGGAAATGGCAGTCGACACATTTATTCCTAATGATACAAAGATAATCGATAATGGTATATGGACTATTGTATTTATTTATTCTCGCTTGGGTTTCTTTGGCTTATGAGACTCCTTAGAACATCATTCATTTTACAGGGAACGTTCATATTATCATTGGACCTAACTATTTAGGCAAAAACATATACATAAAGCAGGTTGTTCCTAATAGTTGTTTTCATTTGTCACTTTTTCATCATACGCTTGCACATGGAGTCCAATCTTTGTTGAGTTTCCTGGTGAGTAAATCTCATCCTTGAATTAAAAAACACATGCAGCTCTGATAGTTTTCCTTGCCCACATTGGAAGTTTTGTACCAGCAGATGCTGCGAAAGTGGGTTTAACTGACACGTTTGATGCTTTTCATCCTTTTTCTCATCGATCCTAAGGATCTTGAAATGATTTTTACTCACTTGGTACGGAGTAATGTCCACATAAATGATATATTATAGATTTTTTTGTACTATGGGAGGCAAGCTTATGACAGCTGAACAATCCACATTTATGATTAATCTACATCAAGTTGGAATGATGCTAAGGTATCTCTTATGAAACAAATAGTATTTTACAAACTTTAACAATTATGTTGAATACTAAGATTGATGTTAAGAACTTTCAAAGGCATGCTACTTCTTGATCATTATGTTTGCTAGACGAATTTGGCAAGGGAACTCTTACTAAAGGTCAGTTGTTGAGATCTGAATTAGTGTGGCTAATGCTTGATGTCTAATTGTTTAGGTTGTGTACACTGACCAAGCCTCCATTTTGTCTTTTTAGATGGTATTGGTCTGCTTGGTGGAACTACAGAACATTTTATCTCCATGCTTGCCCCCTCTAAAGGTTTGTTTCTCTTTTTTTTACTTGCTGACATTACATGCACTTATTTGACTAGGTAAGAGAAGCAATGTTCTCTAACCATGGTGGAATCATCAGTTTGAAATTTATAATCAAGAAATGAGAATGCTCCAATATAAGAAGTTGCAATAGCAAGAAGTGAGAATGCTCCAACAATAGGCTGCACAATATCATTATAATTAAGAAATAACAGATGCAATTATCAGTTTGAAATTTCCAATCTTTTATTGCCATACATTCCACATAAGTGACCTATAAGTAAATTTAAGATTTGTCAGATACCAACCCCCACAACTCCATTAGTAACTAGCAATGCATGCAGTGGGTCTGCAATCTTATCTGTGCCTGTTTCAGGAGTACTGATCGTCCCAAGAATTACAGCATTCCATATAAGAAAGAGACCTAGGAGAATGGCAGTGCCTAGAACAATTGAATTCCTGCATGTAATTATTCATCTAGCTATAGTTAGCAACAAATACTAGAAATGACACATAGTTTGTAGCTCATTTCAGCTTATGGTTTCTTAAATCAAGTCATTTTTCTAGGCTTTATGCACTTAGCAAGACTATTGAGATGGGGTTAATAGCTTGGTAGATATCGCTTATGAGTATCATGCTAGCACCATACAAACAGATAACCATAATGTATTTTCACCTTATTTTTTTCAGGTCGCCTTCAAGATTTGTACAGAGAAAAGGCACTACATTCTGAAACGAACAACAATGCAAATAGATAAATGCGTGATGGAAAAAAAAATTGGTGTTTATAATAATGTACGAAAGCCAGAACTATTACCTGGTAAACAAAAGAAAGGGCTATTATAGGTATACATCCCAATGCAAATCCCCAGCAGCAACTGCCTAACATGGTATCAAGCTCGCTACCATCACGGTGAACAAAATAAATCTATATATATAAAAAAAAGCATAACACCAATTTCCATGGATTTAATAAAGTCTTATACTTTTTTCGATAACTTTTATGTACATCACTGAAGAGCATGGTTTGTATGTTTGTATTGTAAAGTCTGTAAATAAACGAGGTGGCTTCTATATAGTCTTTGATACATTTTTGCTTATAACTTGCAGCGGTTGCCAAAGAAGCAAAAAAAAAAAAGCTTTACAACAACATCAAAATTATGTGAAAATAGTGATTATTATGTGGTGGAATAAATCAATGGCGTTCATTTCATGAGGAATAAATCAATGGCGTGCATTGGTGATTCAATCTCACTTAATCAGGTGCAGTCATTGTTCTACATTCTTTCTAAGGTACAAATCTCTTGACCATATTCCTTGTGTGCTAATTTTGTTAAAAGCAGTTGTTCTTGACACTTAAGGGGTGTATGGATGTGCACTATAAGTTGATACTTTAACTAAAGCGACTTGGCGTAGTAATAGTTAGCTTTTTGAGTTTGGAGAAAGTGTTACTGGTTCTAATTGTATGATTATTTAGGCTAGATAGTTCGTTACCAAGGTCACAAAACTGTTTATTTTAAAGCAAGCATCATTTTTACCCATAGTATCATCGCCAAAAATAGTATCTATAAAATATAAATATGTTGAAATGATAGTTAGCAAACTGCACCCATCTTTAAATGATAGTTATCAAGGTACATATTAATGAGCAAATATAGGTACATATTAACAAATGCGGGTGACTTTGAGAATTAATTATTTCGTAAGTACTAAATGAGTAACCTGCACAATCTATTACAGGATGTCTATTTAACCTCACTATTATGAAGATAAAATGTTTAAGCGTTCCAGTGATACAAAAAAGTACGAATGATAGTAACCTTTGAGTTTTGTATAACTTTCACATAAAAATTGGTAATCTTCAGGTTATGCTAGAAGATGGGCAAGAAATTACAGTTAGACAAGTTTATATTTGGTTAGTATCATATAATTTTCTATTAAATCGACAATAGTAACTTACTACAGTAAGATACTTTGAACAACTAAACCTACATGATATGCAGATAAAAGGCAAAACACACTCCTTGATTGGACAAAGAGACTCAACATCATCAAAGTAATTGTAAAATGTGTCAACAATATTTATAAGCTTATGACCCTTTCTTTCAAAATGTATACTTTCCAACAATGTTTTACCACCCTTCTTTCGCTATATAAAAATATGCCAACGATATTATAAGTCATGCCCGCCCATCGGGCGGGCTTTGACCACTAGTATATATTAATATATATATATATATATATATATAGTGTAGAGTTATTTTCAGAACCACAAAAAGGTCGAGAACTGCGAGAACTACCAAGGATCAATCAGATTTTAGATAAATAATTATCATTTAATTTATTTCAACCAATATTCGGAGGGGCATTTTCAGTAGTTTGCACTATAATACATTAATTAAAAACATGTATTTACTCCTTTATTTATGGAATTGGTTATTTCCAACCACGATCCACCAGTTTTCACAATCACAATTAACATCTTTAATAACAAACCTTAAAACACTATCAAAACCAGTTAGTTATCATCATCATCATCAGTAGAAAAAATGAATTCCACTAGTCAAACAAATGTTGAAGATCAATCAAATGTTCAACTTGAAAAAAACATAGAACATACTCCATAGCATACGCAAGATGTTATTCATTCTGGAAACGTTGATGCCATCATTGACCCTGGCGAACATGATCATACAGGTATTTAACATCCTTCTATATTGTATATAAATTCGCATATGAGATAACACCTCATTTACATTCATTATGCATGTGTGTTAAATTATCAGATAACACATCATTATATTTTAGTTTAAGTCGTATATAATTTATATGAATTGTGCACGTATGTTAGTTTAATTTTTGTTTAAATTAAACGTGATATGATTTATGTTTTAGGGTTTTTTCAATTGAACATGACATTTAGATTACAAGGATTATTTGTTAAGGTTTCTAAACCAAACCTCTATTATTACATAAGTGTAAACATAAATTATAAACCTCTCATTTAGAATAGACAATTTTCGTTGTACAGATCAAATGTGCATGTGTGTTAGATATCCTATAATTTATAAAATAGATTACATGAGAATGTATGTGTATATGATTATTTGACGTATATAATGAAACTAATAAAAAATTTCAAACATTTTCCAGATCACTCTGCTTTTGACTGCAGTGAAGTTGAGGAATAAAAAGATGCGGAATATGTTGGCATATAGCTCCCAGAACAGGGTTAGATAATCAATTCAGCAGAAACAAATACCACTAGGTGGTTACCGGATATCACTTGAAATCGTGTGATCACTTTCCAAAGTAAACTATTCGACCCCAATGCCTGGGTTACACGAATATCTACTTGGGATAAGACCAAATGTAGTTATGGAATTAGGCACAATTCTATAACCCTTGCGCTAATAAGTTTTAATGGTTTTCTGTGTGTGTTTCATGCATAATTAGATATCCTATTTATAGGAGATTACTCTCAACCGTTCAAATGAAATTATGAGGATTAATCGGCCCATTAATCACCTCATAACTATCTCCATTATAGCCGTTAGTGGTTACATGACCAATTAAACGTGGTCATAAAGCAGTTGTAACTGCCATTTAGCAGTACTTTAACACTAGCAGTACTTTCATACCTCTAGCAGTACTTTCATAGCACTTCAGTGGAAACACTGCCTATCAGTGGAAACACTGCTTATCAGTGGAAACCACAGACAGTACTTTCCACAAGCAGTACTTTCCACAAGCAGTACTTTCTACTAGTACTACCAATACAAACCACTATAAGAGTCAGGGTGTTCATGGACCTTATGGGTGTACACTCCGTACCTCCTAACCCATTACAAGGTGTGAACTAATCCCACAAGTGCACTAAATTTTCCAACAATCCTCCCCAAATTTAGTTCACTTCCTTTGCATGAAAAATAAACATCAAGCAAAACATGTGCATAAACGAAAATGTCCTGAGGATTGAATTTCCATCTTAGTAAATTACACGTTCAAATATTCGAGAATCAGTGTGTTCTAAGAATTGAACGCTTCAACCCATTTAAATACCTGAAGATAAAATACACACAAGTTTTCAAACACTTAACAGCTCCTGACACTATACAAGCCATGTGTCCATATCCAAATTCATAAATGTTGTAAAAGCTAAAAGTCCAAAGCTTCCTGAAGCGGCAAAACTTCCACATTTACATAGGTGGTTTCTCTTTAGTCATGCTCCTGCCAAGCACTTTTTCAAAGAAAATTAACCATTAAGAAGTAAAGACTTCATCCTCCTTTCAGCAGGTTCTGACCACAACCTTGGGATGTAAATAAAACATGTGCTCCAGTCCACTGAATGTTCAGCTTTCCACATTGAACTCATCTCCCAAGTTTCCTTAGGAGGGAGTTGGGTGTCCTAGCATTCAGTGACTAAGTTGGACTTAAACCCATCCCTTTAGCAGACTTTATAACCAAGTCTCTAGCCAAACCCTTTGTCAAGTGATCAGCTAAGTTCTGTTGAGATCTCACAAACTCTATAGATACCACCCCATTCATGATAAGCTCACGAATCATGCTATGTCTGATACCTAAGTGTCTAGACTTACCATTGTACATCTGGCTATAAGCCTTAGCCAATGTAGCTGCACTATCACACCGGATAGAAATAGGTGCTATAGGTTTAGGCCACAATGGAATCTCAAGAAGCAAGTTTTTCAACCATTCAGCTTCTTTACCAGCAGCTGCTAGAGCCACAAATTCAGATTCCATTGTTGAACTGGTGATGCAAGTTTGTTTCTTGGATGCCCAAGAAATTGCACCTCCACCAAGTAGGAATACCCAGCCACTGGTAGACGAATTGTCTTCAGTGTTACTGATCCAACTTGCATCAGTGTAACCTTCCAACACTGAAGGATAACCAATATATGAGAGACTATAATCCATAGTTCTCTTCAAATACTTCAGTACCCTGTGAACAGCTTGCCAGTGATGAGCACTAGGATTACTAGTATACCTGCTCAATTTTCCCACTGCAAAACCAATATCAGGTCTTGTACAAGTCATGTCATACATCAAGCAGCCAATTACCCTAGAATACTCAAGTTGAGATACAACTTTGCCATTATTAGGCATCAGCTTCTCATAAGTATCCATAGGTGTACTCACAGGAGTACAATCAAAGTAATTGAATTTCCTCAACACCTTCTCAATATAATGAGACTGAGAGATAGAAATTCTATTACTTTCATGTTTAATCCTTATACCAAGGATAACATCAGCCTCCCCCATGTCTTTCATGGAGAACCTTGATGACAAAAATTCCTTTGTCAGGTCAACCTGATTTTGGTCAGTGCCAAAGATCAACATGTCATCAACATATAGACAAATGATTACTCCTTTACCAGATTCATCAAATTTGCTATATACACATTTGTCAGCTTGGTTAAGAACATAACAACTAGACAAAACTACTTCATCAAATTTTTGATGCCATTGCTTAGGTGCCTGCTTAAGTCCATAAAGAGACTTAATCAGTTTACACACCTTGTTTTCATTGCCAGGCATGATGAAGCCCTGAGGTTGGTTCATATAAACCTCCTCTTCCAATTCACCGTTCAAGAAAGCTGTTTTCACATCCATCTGATGAATAACCAGATTGTGAATAGATTCCATAGCAATCAGCAGTCTTATGGTACTGATACGAGCCACAGGGGCATAAGTATCAAAATAGTCTATTCCTGACTTTTGTTTAAAGCCCTGAATGACTAGTCTAGCCTTGAACTTTTCAATAGTTCCATCTACCTTCATTTTCCTTTTGAAAATCCATTTGCAACCCAAAGGTTTGCAACTTGGTGGTAGATCAACCAACACCCAAGTGTTGTTGCCCATGATGGAATCCATCTCATCATTAATTGCTTCTTTCCAGAAAGCAATATCCTGGGACTTCATTGCTTCTTCAAATGTCTTGGGATCATCCTCAACAATGAAGCAATAGGAGTATTGGTCTGAGACCTCATCCCTGGTGCCTTCAACTAAGTATAGTTGAAACTCAGGTCCAAATGACTTTGGAGTCCTGACCCTTTTGCTCTTCCTGAGCACAGGTTCAGGTTGCTGAACCACAACCTCATCAGGGACCACTGATGGTTCATCATCAGGGACCTTTGATACACCAGTGTCATGAGTTCCATTAGGAATCCTCTGACTTGGTCTTGGGACTGATGAGAATCTATTCTCATCAAAGTCTGCATCCCTAGATTCAATTATTGAGTTAACTGAAACATATTCATTATGTTCAATAACATAGAACCTAAAAGCCTTGGAATGCTCAGCATATCCAACAAAGATGCAGTCAATGCCTCTTTCACCCAAAGTCTTTAGCTTTGGATCAGGGAGTCTTACAACAGCCCTACAACCCCAGACCCTGAGATAGTTCAGGTTGGGTTTCCTTTTAGTCCAGAGTTCATAAGGGGTAACCTTGTTCCTTTTGTTGGGAACCCTATTTAACAAATAGAAAGCTGTTAACATAGCTTCACCCCAGAACCCTTGACTCAGTCCTGAATAGGACAACATGGAATTAACCATCTCCTTCAGCACCCTGTTTTTCCTTTCAGAAATACCATTTTGCTGAGGAGTATAAGGGGCAGTCGTTTCATGGATTATTCCAACAGACTAAAAGTACTGAGTATCCATGTACTCACCTCCCCTATCAGTCCTTAATCTTTTGATCAAAGACCCAAGTTGTAATTCAACTTTAGTTTTAAACACTTTGAATTTATCTAATGCTTCATCCTTGGTATGTAACAGATAGACATAACAAAATCTAGAAGCATCATAAATAAATGTCACAAAGTACTTCTTATTTCCCAAAGAAGAAGTGGCATGCAAATCACACAGGTCACTGTGTATCAGCTCCAAGAGCTTAGTCTCACGACTAACACCCTGAAAGGGTTTCTTGGTTATCTTGGTCAACATGCAAGTTTTACACTTTTCAGTGTCCATGTCAAAAGCAGGGATTAAACCATCCCTAGACATATCTTGCATTCTTTTATAGTGAACATGGCCAAGTCTAGCATGCCAAAGGGTAGAATCAGTCTGGTCATATGTGGTCACAAAAGCTGAAATAACACTATCAGTGGTAACATTAAGCCTGAACATTTGATTACATAAATAACCAAAACCAATAAAACACCATTCTTAGAGAGAACAAATTTATCAGATTCAATAACTTGTTTATATCCATGATTATTCAAAACACTACTTGAAACCAAGTTCTTCCTTATATCAGGAACATGAATAACATTAAACAAAGTTACAATCTTTCCAGAACTAAACCTAAGATCTACACAACCATGACCATGCACCAAGGCTGTTGACTCATTTCCCATGCGAAGAATAGAACCATCATTCAGTGACTCATAAGTCTTGAACCAGCTTCTATCTTTGCACACATGAATTGTTGCACCAGAGTCAACCCACCACGCAACATCATCATCCTGCACATAAAAAGATTCAGATACATATGTAACATAATAAATCTGAAAAGACTTATTAAACATATTCTGACCTTTCAGTGAGTTGGCTGAACCACCACTCCCTGAACCATTAGTGCCTGATCCATTGGCTTTACCACCAATTTTAACACCTTTGCAGTCCCTTTTAATGTGACCAGTCTTGCCACATTTCCAACAAGTAGGAGTTGCCTTCTTGTTAAGATCTGCCTTTGTGTTATCATGATATTTGCGTTTGCCTTTGTTATCATTGTACCTGGTGGAGTTGTTATGCTCCACCATATTGACAACAGATGAACCAGTAGCATTTCTACTCTTTGGCTTGTCATTATCCTGCACCTTGAGAGATTCCTCAATGTGCATATGACTGCCCAACTCGACAAGAGTTAACTCCTCCTTCATATGTTTCAAGGTATGCTTGAAATCTTTCCATAAAGGAGGGAGTTTGTCAATGACACAAGAGACTTTGATAGCCTCATCCATGTTCATATGGTGTTGTGTAAACCTTCCAAGTATTCCAAGAAGTTCATTGTATTGTTCCATAACTGGTCTTGAATCAGTCATTTTGTAATTTGTGAAATTACTAACAAGGAACTTCTTACTTGATGCATCCTCAGCCATATATTTGGCATCCAAGGAATCCCACAGTTCTTTGGAAGATTCAAAGTTCTGATAAATATCAAACAAAGAATCAGACATACCATTGAGAATAAGACCTCTGCATATGTAGTCATCATTCTCCCATTTGCTCCTCCTCCTGATCTGCTACACAGTAGCATCATCCCCATCATCAGGAATAGGTGTAGTAAGCACATACACCACACTCATGCTTGACAGCAAGAAGTGCATCTTCTTCTGCCACCTCCTAAAGTCCACCCCTTCAAACTTATCAAGCTTGGCAAAGTTTGAAGCCATATGTTTCATTGCAGCAGCAGCCATTGATTATCACAAAATAGTTTACTTTGATTGTTGGCGTATAGCTCCCAGAACAGGGTTAGATAATCAATTCAGCAGAAACAAATACCACTAGGTGGTTACCGGATATCACTTAGAATCGTGTGATCACTTTTTAAAGTAAACTATTCGACCCTAATGCCTGGGTTACACGAATATCTACTTGGGATAAGACCAAATGTAGTTATGATATTAGGCACAATTCTATAACCCTTGCGCTAATAAGTGTTAATGGTTTTCTGTGTGTGTTTCATGCATAATTAGATCTCCTATTTATAGGAGATTACTCTCAACCGTTCAAATGAAATTATGAGGATTAATCGGCCCATTAATCACCTCATAACTATCCCCATTATAGCCGTTAGTGGTTACATGACCAATTAAACGTGGTCATAAAGCAGTTGTAACTGCCATTTAGCAGTACTTTAACACTAGCAGTACTTTCATACCTCTAGCAGTACTTTCATAGCACTTCAGTGGAAACACTGCCTATCAGTGGAAACACTGCTTATCAGTGGAAACCACAAACAGTACTTTCTACAAGCAGTACTTTCCACAAGCAGTACTTTCTACTAGTACTACCAATACAAACCACTATAAGAGTCAGGGTGTTCATGGACCTTATGGGTGTACACTCCGTACCTCCTAACCCATTACAAGGTGTGAACTAATCCCACAAGTGCACTAAATTTTCCAACATAATAAATATTTGAAGTTAAATTATTCAAGCACAAGACATGAAATAAATATTATTTACATTTCATCCTTTTTAGTCACTTTTTAGTTTTATTAATAAGTCTTGTGTTTAGTTTGATTGGTTGATATGTTTATCAATCTTGTTAATGTATGAAAATTTTCCATAACATTTAAATTTTAATCCTTCAATTCGAACATTCGTAATTTGTTTCCATTTATGTTAATTAAAATCTTATTTATGTTTTCACAATGCATATGCACAACATGCACAATCTCGTTTTCCCAATCTTATTTCAATTCGAACACATATACATATGCATGACTAACAAAATCACATTACCTAACAATAGAATATATGTTATTGAATTCATTAAATACTAAGCCTACTTATAGACGTGCATGTGTAGTGTTGTGTAAAGATTGCACTTTCAAACTATAATACGTATGTCAATACATATGTACAACATGTATACAAGTGTTTTGTTTTTTAAATACATTTGCTCCTATTCATTGTCTAGTTAGTCATTGTTGTTTATGGGAAACACATGTATTTTTATATTCTTAAATTCATTTTGTGTTTGTTTTTAAAGTGTTTAACATTTATATCATAAAAATGTTGACGATAATATATTAATTGAATTGTACATTACAAATGCTTTTACATATATATAACATTCACAAATATACATTACTTATATTACAAAATTATGTCATCTTTTAATACATGTGCGCACACTAATTTATTAACTTAATATATATTACAAAATCAAAACAACTGAATATCTTATAATCATATCACAAATCATACCTACTAATCATATCACAAATCAAAACAACTGTATATCTTATAATCCATTTAATAGTCCAAACACAACTATAATTCTGACATATGTATTTTACTAATCCTAAAATTTAACAGAACACATGTGCACCCTATAATACAGACACTAATACAACATAAGTATTTATAAAAAAAATAATAATAATAAAAAATTTACCAAACAAACTATTGATTGTTCTAATAATCTATCAATACCAATGTATTAATCGACAGAAAAAAAAATTTAAATCACAAAGCAGGTTTACTAAATTAAATAATCTTCTATCATTGTTAAAAACAAATACATTTTAGTTAGCAACTACTCTATCTAATAACAGATTAAACATGTTTTTTGCATAAGTCAATAAAACAAAACAAACTTTTTTTTTATGAATTTTCCTATGATAACATTCAAATCATCAATGCACACAAAAACTTTTATCTATTACCTTCTTCTACATATTAAAATTCTTTTTATATATAAAAAAAATACAATGATTATCATACCTTGCATTGATCAAACGGAAAAAAAACGCCTCTTTGTTCTGGTTTGCCTCTGATTTTTTACGATTTTGATAGTTTTATAAATCATAGTAGATAAGATTTTAGCATGTTTTTTATTTGTGAATTTTTTTAGGTGAAGATGTGTTTTAATCTGTTGAAGATATGTTTCTCGAGATACGTGCTAGTTTAAATGTAATTGCATCAGTTACCAAAAGTGTTGAAATCACAAATGCCAAAAATGCCCTCCTAAATCAAATAATTGGACGAAAATATTGCCACTTATTTACAAAAATGCCATGCTCATTCTCAACCATTCATGATATAATCTAACGGCTAAGATCGGTTCTCGCTGTTCTCGACCTTTTTATGGTTCTGAAAAGAACCCTTCCCTATATATATATATATATATATATATATATATATATATATATATATATATATATATATATATATATATATATATATATATATATATATATATATATATATATATATATTTCAAAACCTTCTATAAATACCCACATTTACATATTATTTTTACACACTTTCCATACATTTAAACCGAACACTATTAATCATTATAACACAAAATTCTAGCTTGTTCTCTACCCCATTCTGTCGAAGAAATGAAAACTTATGTTCAGAAACAATGCGCTCAAGAGAATGCGGCTTGCCATGATGCTTGTAACAACTCGAAATTTTTACGTTAATATTTATTTAAAACATAAACATTTTATCCAAAAGTCGCGTACAATTTTGAACTTTAAATATAACCGTTAAGGTTATCCTGCACGTAACGAAAACCGACTCTGAACTTTTGTATCACATTAGATACATTTTTATGATCATTATATAGAATTTTAAACTTTTAAATTCAAATGTTACCAAATAGGCCATGTGATTTACGAGTCTAAACTTGTGTTTTAAACAATTTTACCTATATGCAAACTTAACTTATACATGCACCGAATTTTCTAAGAAATTTAAAAACTTTTACTTTTTTGGAAAAGTCAACATATTTTCCCCCTCCTTTAACCATAAAATGAAAACTTGATTATTAACATTAAATATGACAAAATATCTCCTAAACTTAACTAGCCATTTTTAGTCCTTATTGTCAAGATAAGTTCCTAGATATTTACAAGACTTAATACCTAAGTAACTAAGATACTTACTTAAACTTCTTAACTAAGTTTAACTAGATATTTAACAATTCCGGTTTTAGAATTAACGTACATTTAACACCAACCGACACTAGACTAGGCCCAGTCTACATATTATAAGCCATTTAAGTACATAATAATCATATTTGAAAAGTCACATTTTACTTTTTCTATTTTCACATAAACTTCGTACGTTTTACGTTTTACGCGTATTTAACCTACCTTTTTAGGTTTTAACAACGTTTACGCACTCCATTAAACATATCACTCATATTATAGATTAATATTTAGTGTATTAATAAGTTTAACTCATTTTTACAAGTTTCGTATTTTTACAATAACCGATTTTAGGTTTCGCGAGTTAAATACTTAGCAATAGTAATTACCGGACCAAACAACACTATGTAAATCAAGAGAATATCAAAATAAACCATAAAATTATCACAAGTGACACATGGGGCGTTTTTTTATGTGTCACCAAGTCTAAGTATGAAGCTTATGTTATTACAAATAAGCCGTAAAAACGTTTATTTATATTTTACGATCTTTTAATGTTTTGTCAATAACAAACATAAAATCATTAACGAAACAAAATAAAATACGTAAATAGTTTGAGCCAATAGTTTACTAACACACTTGCGTTTTCATATAAAACACTAAACAAGCAATAGTGTTTTTATGGTATAGTAATGCATATGTACAACAACTAGTGTTTACATAATGGGTAGATATATACATAGTTAGTATGTATTATAATGGGTAATAGAATTGGTAGAAGTCTAAGTATTTGACCCATTGATTAAATACATTGAATGTAGTTGGCTAAAACCCAAAGTCCATGACCCATACCCATGGAGCATGATCCATAACCCATGACCCATTGCATGACATCATGCATAAGTCATAATGGATATTATCCATGACCCATAGAGCTAACCCATGACCCATTGACTAGATGTATTGCATCTTCTAGATACATTGTATCTATTTGGATACCCATGGATCAAAGCCTACAACCCATGATCCATGACCCACAACCCATTTAGGGGGAGCGTCCTACGGATCCCTAGGAATACAGTAGACGGATCCCTCAAGCAAGGGATCCGTGGAACAGTAGCATATCTTATTCTCCGTTTCTGGTGTCTTGGCTTCAATGCAAAAACATGTATCAGCAATATAAATGGTATGCTTACCTAAACTATCCAATTTCTCCCATTCTTTTGTAAAATCATTCTGCTTGAACAAATCGACGGATTCTCCTAAGTTACCCACGATTACTAGCAAAAGATGTTGCTCGTGTTCCACTAGGAAAGAAGAACCACCACAACTTGGTGGTTTATCTACAACAGTCTCCAGAGCGTATTCTTCTTCATCTGTTTCTCTAATGACATCAAGTCTCCCATCATTACACAATGCATATATATCTTTGTTGTGAAATGTAGGAAAATTAAAAGAATATGGAACATCACCACCAAGTTCCAGATAAGTTCTACGCAATAATTGTTCCTAAAGTATCTGCGAAATCGATGCCATTGCAAGTTAAATCCAACCACCATACAATCCGAAGTTGGTGGTGCTGAGAAACAACAGCCATCTAAATTACCCTTCAAAGGAAGCTCTCGGATTTCACTTGTGAAGGGGTTAAAAAACATCATGCGTCTAAGTGCACATTCTTCAATCATCAACCAACCATACCTAGAATAGTGTATTCTAATATCATCCATCAACCGTTGAGGTGTTTTTATAAAGTATTTGTCACCCATCATCGGATCTGTGAAAGTTATAATGCCTTGATATTTGTCAAATACCATCAACCATGGTGAAGCAACTGAATATGTTTGCAATCTCTTTAACGTTGTTTTGTTGCTCCATTGTACTGACGGAGCTGCTAAATGACAAGATTTGCATGTAGCACGAAAGTTCATGTATTCCACACAAACACAATGCTCCATTATCATTTCTAAAATATGAAATGGCATATTGAGAAGGTGTGATTCATCTGTCCTTTTCCTCTTCTTGCTATCAAATACAGCTTTATCCTTTGTAGCTGATTTTACCATTTTATTTCCATTGTCCTTGTCCTCCTCTTGTTTAAATTAAAATGATCACCTTCTAACCTACACACAGTATGATTATACATAAGAAAACGTTTTGTACAGCAGGTATGGTAAATTCATTGAAAGCAATACAATACCTGCATTCAAGCATTCCCCAAGATGACATGTCACTTGTTGGTACTAAAGAAGACATAAAAGCTATCGAGATGGTTCTATTCTTTACATGGTACGAGTATAATTGTTTGCCCATTCTATCAAGAATGTGTATATAACCCGCTAACTCGGGGGTAATTACCGGGCTGTAATACACAGGGTATTGATTATCAACTTGTATAAAAAATATAGCATTTTTAAGGTCTTCCATGTTCTCCCATGCCATATTACTCATATCCAGTTTGTACAAATGCACAGCACCAACTGTTTCACTAGTTTCATCTTCAAAATCTATTTCAATATAGAACAATTCGGAACAATACCCCTTGAGATAACGATCAAAGCCATGTTCACCATTGGTTGGAAGAAACCTAGGGAATTCATAGCGAGGATGTTCCACAAATGGTAATAACCTTATCACGACTTTTTTTTCGTGAACTGATATGTCAATCTCTATGACTTTATCATTACCTTTGACGGAATTGAAAGCATATACTTTACCATTACAACAAGTTGGGCCATGAAGATAACCAGCCTTACCAATTATCCTCCTTAGCTGTTTAGCATATGAGAATTTGGCCCATTTTAATTCATTTTCTTCACAGTCTAGCTGACAAAAAGTATAAGCACGATAAACTGAACTTGGATCACCCGGAGTGGACGACAAACAGCATTGGTGAGGTTTCATATGAATCAATGGAGGAAGACGAATCAACTTTGCAGTAAGTGGGTTCCAAAGGAACCACAATGGATGACTGGATAGAACTACCCACCCATGAAAACATGCTCATATTTGACTCCCTTTAAGCTCCGGGATTCGACACCGATAAAGAAGTTGCGGGTTGTGTATGGTGTAGAAGATCTGGTCTTCCAGCGTCTGAGCAACAAACCATGGAAATTTTGACGATAGAGATGGTATTTGAGTAATCTGCTTCTCCTCCATCTGAAATCAAAATTATTAGAAACTAAACATATGCTGTCACATCGATTCACATTATATGATTTAGAGTAAAATGTATATATTTCAAAAGATCGCGTTAATTGATATGGAGTAAATAACCTCGTTGAACATATCCTAGCCTTTCTCTTGTCATTCACTTTTTAACCAGTTTCTAGAATCAACAACATATTTTGAATTTTCATATCTATACTACATTATAAAGCATTTGGGACTTTCTATAAAAGGAAGTCTTAAAATTTTAAGACAAAAAACATTACTATAAAAGGAAAAGTAAAAAATTAATGTGAAATCTGAAAATTTAAGACTCATTTAAAGCATATGTAACCGTCCTCCAATAATGATACATTTTAATGAAATTATTTATAAGAAAAGATCACTAATATAACCACAAATTTAATGCTAAAATTTGAAAAATAAAAGTGTTAACCATTATATTATTAATAATTTAGAAGTTCTACTTTTGAAAAACACATCTCTACTACTTTATACTATTTTAGACATGCTATATAAAGAAGTTTCAAAATAAAAAATATTTGCTCGTCACAAAAATAGTCACCGGGTACCCGCTGCCGCATTACGCGGGTACCCTTCTAGTGTACACTAACATCTAGAATAACATAGGGTACCTAGTGAAAACAATACCACTTACTCGCAATTGATTTGGTAAAAATACAAGAAGTCTATGTACTCACACAACAATTACTAAACCTAAGTCACTATGGCAATTCATCAAACCTCTAATATGCATGATAAAATTGTCGCATACAGATTTTATTTATAAAAAAATATATGTTGTACCTAAAAGCATATAATTGTAAATTAAAAAGATATGATATAGGGACGGAGCGAGGACTGTGAACGTATGGTCCGGACTGGGCCAGAAATGGGTCAGGCCCGGCATCAGCGGCCCACTTTACACCTAAACCCTAATCCATGCCTATATATACATGACATGTTATCTCTAACCCTAAGATATATTGGCTACATTACGCCGATACTAACTTGACCGTCGGAGGTGGACCCCGGGGCTACGGCTCCGGGTCCACTCCTAACGGGTTCTCTTTGTTGACAGGTCTACTAGGGCTCGAGAAGACGACTAACGGCCAAAGAGAGTCGTTGAATCTAGTCCGCGCCAGATTATGCTTCAACAAGTTGGCGCCATCCGTGGGACCACGAATAAACTATGTTTCGTGTTCTCATATTACCGAAAAGCATAAATCAATTTCTAAAGTCGGTAACTCTAAAACCTTTCACTTTATTAAATTGGACGATGCGTACAACTTTATCCACAAGGATTAGCGCCTCTACGCGTCGATCGCTGAATTTAATATCACTTTATTAAAACTTTATTAAATTGTACGATGCAATACAGCTTTGGTAGAAAACATTCTGACGATGCTATATATTGCTCTCTTTCTTTTTCAAATCTGACGCTGCTATATTAAATTGAACCATATGCTATATATTGCTACAATTTAGATGCGTACATCTTTGGTAGAAAAGTCCGCACAATAGGACCTAAGAAAAAGCCCGCACGATCGGAGCTATTTTATTTTTTAGTCGCGAATTAATTCGCGCAGATACTGTTTTTTACGGTTGGTACGCTTGTTCGCGCTCGAACAACGCAGTCACGATAAATCTACCCGCGTAAGACCGTGCGTTCAGACATCTTCGCAGAGAACGCGTACGCGCGAACACCACGATGCTAGTCAATCGCCATGATGCGCACTGGACAAAGGCCGTGGTATACACATCTGCGATCATCCACAAACGTTCGAGTCTATGCGGTTACGATAAATCCATCTGCGTCTATTGGTCGCGGTCACGGTACATCCATCCGAGTTTTTATTTTATACATTAAAAAAAAAAAAAAAAAAAACACAATTAATTATTTCGTCGGTACGCATCCCACGACGGGTGCGCACTGCCACTTTTCGTATGTGCAATATATTATTCATGCTATGTGCTGTCTATTGTTTTAATTCATTAGGTTTTATATGCTGCGATTCGCGGCATATATTTTTAATCTTTGCATTCAGTGTTTTTCGCAGATTAAATAAGTTTAATGCTTCTACACGAGTAGCACCATCAAACTTGGGGGGCTACCAGGGTATACGCTACCACTGTTTTCGTACGCAGGTGTATTTGGAAGCAGATCGAAGACGAATTTAAATATGCGCACCAACTTGCCGTAGGGGAGACGTCCTTTGTCGGTTGTGAAGACGCGCACTTTTGCTAACAGAAGTACGTCTTCTGTCGCACATCTTTAGCGCGCACCTATGCGCAGAAGCACGTCTTCTGTTGCACCTCTTTGTCGCGCACAGCGCACACTTATGCGCAGAAGCACGTCTTCTGTCGTACATCTTTGTCGCGCACAACACACACTTATGCGCAGAAGCACGTCTTCTGTCGCACCTCTTTGTCGCGCACAGCGCGCACTTCTGCTACAGAAGCACGTCTTCTGTCGCACCATGCTACGTCGCTACTGGTACAGAAGGTACGCCCTCACCCAGGATGCAGCATGCGGGTTCCACTTCACCTACGCGGCCATCAGAACTTAAGTCTAGCATAACATAGCCATGCGCTATCTCATACTAGACTTGGGGGGCTTGTGGACGTATGGTCCGGACTGGGCCAGGAATGGGTCAGGCCCGGCATCAGCGGCCCACTCTACACCTAAACCCTAATCCATGCCTATATATACATGACAGGTTATCTCTAACCCTAAGATATATTGGCTACATTACGCCGATACTAACTTGACCGTCGGAGGTGGACCCCGGGGCTACGGCTCCGGGTCCACTCCTAACGGGTTCTCTTTGTTGACAGGTCTACTAGGGCTCGAGAAGACGACTAACGGCCAAGGAGAGTCGTTGAATCTAGTCCGCGCCAGATTATGCTTCAACAAGGACCAAATATGACCGGGTGCACAAAATCTTTTGATTCATAATACTGGAAACACATTTCGAAGGACCAGGTACATTTTAAGATGCATTTAATAAAAATCAGTGTTTTATTCAAAAATTAACACTACATCGAAAACATACATAGGGTTCCGGGCACCTGCGAAACCCCCTAGCTCGGTCAACAACATCTAAACTTAAAAATATAAAAGTATTTTATAAAAAGTTAAATCACTTAGGCAAATTATCAAACACCTAATATGCAAGTTAAAATTGACACATAGAGGATTTACAAAATTATTAAAAAATAATAATAATAATAAATAAAAAGAAAAAAATGCAAGGGACAATATTACTGACGAGAATGTGATAATAACCTGAAAAGAGTGAAGGAGCCCGGTGACAGTAACGACTAATGATGGTCGGCTTTTGTATTTTCTACTACATGGGTTTTGTATGTAAGAAAAACTTACCTAGAACTCTGTTAATAAGTTAAAGAATTAAGGAAATTCTTTTACAATCAAACAACACTAAGGCGGGACACGTGTCACATCAGATTTCTCTCTACAACGACCACACGATCAAGTTGCCATAGTCGATGACCGATTTTTTTTTTTTTTTTTTTTTTTTTTTTTTTTACAAACATTTTTAAACAACAAATTTAAAATTCATTAAAAATAAAAACATTACAATACTAAATAAAAACATTAATATATTAAAAATAAAAACGATACAAAATCATAAATCTTAATCTGAATGCTCCCCGCATGCAGAATCATACGAAGGAGCCGATAACCAGCAAATTCCCCGATGCGAGCCAAATGTTCCTCGTCTAGTAGAGATTGCCCAACAAATCTAGCATACGAACTTGATGCACCTACACCCTCGATTTTGTTCTCCCGATAGCTCCAATTGATTTTGGTGATGATGTTGTTATGTATTTGTTAAACACACCCCACAACATATCAGCAATGTTGTCGTCTTTGCGGGCTTCATCCATCAAAAATTTGTCAATCGCAGCTTTTTGTTCATGCGTAATGTCGTTGCAAATCGTGTAGTCTTCTCTCATATGTTGTTTCTTTGCCCTTGCCTGCTCAAACAAATTGATAACGTCTATAATAGCGTTTTTTCGAGCCACATCTTCTTCTTTGCATTGTTTTTTAACGTACATTTGCATATCTTCAACGGAATGGGGGAGACGGCAAGCCATAATAATCTTGTGTTGAGAAGTAGTTTGAGGTTGAATTTTGTTTGAAATTGTGTGTTTAGATGTGTGTTTGAGGTTGGTATTTATAGGATGTAAAAAGTGGTAAAGTTTAGTGGGTTTTTTTTTTTTTTTTTTTTTTTTTTTTTTTCTTTTTTTTTTTTTTTTTTTTTTTTAATATAAAAAGTAGGAAAAGAAGAGTTTGAAAATCGGTTGGATTTTCAACCGATATCAAAAGTTTTGGCCCTCGACCGATTTTGTGACCCAACCTCCACACTCGATACAACCGATTTCCAAATCGGTCGTTGTTTGTCTTTTTGGATGCCCAATCGATTTTCCATACCCCACTGCGTCTAGCCTAACACTGTTCTTGGGTTATTTTAATAAAGTAATTGAAAGTAAACATTTTTCTAACACTTTACTTTAAAATTCATTTTTCTTTTTCTTTTTCATTCAACTTAAAAACACAACTTTTTATGTTTATTTTCATTTTTCTTTCATTTTCTTCCTTAGTGATACTCAAGAACACGGTGTAAAAGTTTCAACATGTGTTTGGAAAGAAAATAAACGAGTATATATATGTCTATTGAGTTTGTATATGGGTTAACTTGTTTAACTCGTCCAATAACCGAGGTGTTAGGGTGTCTAATGTGCAGTTTGGTTTGAGGGTGTAGGATGAGTTTTGGATTGATGTGACCTTAAATAATGAGGATTGATTTGCACATTCAAAATTTTGATTGAGAAAATCTATTTTATGCATAACATAGTTGTGCAGGTTTTACAGTATGCATTATACTTGTACATTGAGTGTCTCAATCAAAATAAGAAGTGTGCAAATCACCTCCCTTAAATAATTGTTTGGTTGTATATTAGAAGAGAGTTATTTTACATACAAAACTTTTTTTTACATATCAAGGGACTCATCTCCATCATACATCTAAAAAGAAATCAATAGATAAAATTAAAAGCATTTTATTATTTCACCTATTTTTTATAATTTAAATATCTCTTAAACCGTTAATCGTTAAGCAAAAATAATTACACCATCGCGACGAGCATTTAATTATCTTTCTATAGATGGGCACTTTGATATACTTTCGAAAAAAGAAAAAAAAAAAACTCGTTTTTTTCTATAGATGGGCACTTTGGTATACAGTTTTGGGACGATTGGGACTCATGGGTTAAAGTAATATTTTATGGAGTAACGGGAAAGAACGATAAATTCAAATTCCCTTTGTCTACGTAATTAAGTACTCTAAGTGTTTTGATCTTTTCAAATCGGGTCAATTAGTGTCAGTTAAATAAAAACTCAAGTGTATGGATGCTCCTATAAATCCATTTATTTTGATGTTATCGTAGAGGATGGTAGAGTAAAAAGGTATGAAAAAAAGAGAAAAACATATGGGCTACCATCCTACATCTATCTTTATGTTTATGTTTTTATGTTTATGTTTTTGTTTCGTTTTAAGTTATTTAGTGTTAGTGAGTCGAGTCTTGCTTAGAAACGCCACGTTTTACATGCTTGTAACATACAGTAATATTTTTGACTTGCCACCACTAAATATCCCTTATCCAACAAAACCTTTTACTTCCCTACCCTAAGCCTAAAGTTACAACCTTTTTAAAGACCTCTTAGATAGTTATTCCTAGGTGCTTACGCCAAAGCGGTGGAGGTTTGATCTATTCTCAAGCATATGGTAATCTATGTACTATGTCAGGTAATGAGTGTTTATCTTCTATTTCCTTACATATTATATTTCATATAAACCCGAGATATGAGAGAATCCAAACACCAATTGTGAGGTGCTAGTGTATAATTTCCCTGCTGGTTATGACTATTGTGGCGCTTGTATTTGGACAAGCAAATTCCAAGTGTAGGGATATTTGATAAGGATTTAAAACATACATTTTTAGGGGGTCATTTAAGCCCTAAATCAATACATTTTATATCTGTTGCTACTTAAAATCGTTCATTTTCACATTTTGGGTCTTTTGGAAGCAAAATGCTGGAATGAAGCATATTTGGACGAAAAGGAGCGAAACATTAAGAAAAAGGCAAAGTTAAGATCTAAGGCAATTCTGCAAGCCTGACGACGTCACAACCAAAGGGCGGCGCCGTCCCTAAGGAAGACTTATGATAAAATTACATGCGATGGCTCAGGTGAAAAAGAGGTTCTAAAGCATGACGATGTCACGCCTAAACTCTGGAAGGCGTCTCCCTTGTTTTCTACACCAGACGCCCAAGAACCATCTCAAGACGACGTCCTTCATAAAGAGAGACGGTGTCACGCTCATAAGCTGACGCAGTCCCAACGATGACTTGGCCCAAACGAAACCCTAAAGACGGCGACCTGACGACGTCACCATCAAAAGGCGACGCCGTCGCACTTGTAAATCTATCTATAGAATTCGATTATTCTGCATTTAGGGAGGTAGAATTTTGGAGAGCAAACCCTAACTCGTGTGTAGTCCGACTTGGATAGTATTTTAGGGTTCTAAACCCTTCTTTACATCATAAGATAAGTTTGTTAATCCATCATATCATTATGTCTACCATATGTTTAATTGTTTGTGTGTATGCTTGCTTGTTTATCATGAGTAGCTAAATTATCATTTTGTTTGCTTAGATCTATGAAACACAGTTTTTAATTTTTGTTAGGTTATCTTATGTCTTGATTGATAGACGCTAGAGTAAGGAAAACTGGCTTCTTCTTAAATTGTTGTGAGATTGAACGTCCTAAATAGCAAAAATCTTGAGAGTGCACTTGAGCCATCGTTGTGTTTATTGCGTGAGTTGTAGCTTTAGGATAATAGAGTATTCGGGGGAGATACTACGGTACTTGGCGATCCCGGGTAGTCTAGAGGAGAGTTACAATTCATAGAACTAGGGAATTAGGCACCCCCTATGACCAAACGGAATACAACATACCAATTAAGATGAGGATATGACAATTCAACCGACCAATAAGAGATAATTAAGAAGTAAGAACATCTAAGTAAACACACTTTTAATCATCATAAGAGCACACCTACATTAACATAGCATATCTTTTCTTTTCATTTGTTTAATTAGTAATTAGTTTAATTAAAAAGTAGTTAAAATTGGTAGAAGTACCACCCCCCACTCCTATACCCCAAGATATTTACCTTTCTTTCTAAAAAAACATAAAAGACTAAAAAGAATCTCCATCAACCTTGCCTTCTCGTCATACATCTCTTCCTAGCATCTCTATTCGCCTAAAGAACGATCAACCCCCTGGGCTTACCCATACTACACTGAAACGATTAGGTTTACTGCCTAGATGGTTGTAAAGCTTGCTCGTAGAAAAAGGAAGTCTTTCGACCCCGAACTCTCCCATCAATACGAGTTAGGGAAGTGTGGAGTGCATACTCGTTGAGTTAATATGTTTTTGACTATGACAAAAATGCAGGGGTCAAGGGGCAAAGCCCCTTGCTGGGTAAATTTAGTGCTCCAACAGGTATATTTAATGATGGGATCAAGGGGCAACGCCTCTACCCAAACGGTATATTTAGTGCTCCAACCGGTTTTCCCCTAATTTTCCTAACCATTGTGACTGTTGGAAAAACAGTTGTGAAAGTTGGTTTCAACAAACTTTAACTGCCTGACTGTCATAGAAACTGTTTTATATACAACTCTATTAGCCTCATTAAGATATACTAAAAACACATACAATTCCTCTCTTGTTCATGCTTTGTGATCTTGTGCTTAGACACAAAGTGTTTCTCTTCTAGAATTATCCCGATAGAGATTTCGTGCAACCTAGGCATAAATAGGGTCGAAATACTTTATACGGAAAGTGAACTCAAGACGATTCTAGTAAGATATCTAGGATCATCACACACCCTACACGAATTTTCTAACAGTATTTAGGTACAAAAATCATGTTTTTAGGTGATAACGACTTGAAACAAGTTCTAAAAACAAGATGTTTTATGTTTTTGTTGTTAATATTTAAAGAATCTCGGCAAAATCTGGGTAGTGTTTTTGATGTTTTTGAGTGAGGAAGAAGAGGGTAAATTAGTCATTTCATATGCTCTTTGACTTTGACTAACGAGATTTTGTAACGCTCTTTAGCTAAATTCGCGAATTTGCATGAAAAGTGCACCTTCAGGGGCATTCTTTGCAAAAAGTCCAACGTTAGGTACACAACTAGCATAATTTAAAAAAATGAACATTTTTCATAAAAATGACAAACGTTAAGACATAATTTGCAGTTTACTTTAAAATTAATATAGTGTTTATTTTTTAAAAGTTGTAAAGTTTAGAATTGATCAAGAAATGATATAATTTAAATTGCTAAATTTTTAAAAAGTTGCCAATTTTATTGAGTACTTAAAGGTAATTTAGTCAAACTATATTAATTTAAGATTCAAGTTTTAAATTAATAAAAAAGAAAAAAATATACACATTTTAAAATATAAAGATTTGCTCGTCGTAAGTCTTCTATCAAAAAAAGAAAAAAAAAATACATTATTTTTTATTATTGTTATTATTTTAAACAAATGGTTGAGAGTCGTGGAGCTCACTAAAAGTGATACCTCTATCACAAGAGTATCTACAATGTATCAAGTTTTTAAAGACTTGATGCATTTAATGCATAATTCATTTAATGACTTATAATTTTTACAATAGCTTAGAGTTTGCCAAGTTTTATTTTAAACTTCTTAAAAAGTTATTGTAAAACCTAATACCCCGATGCAAAAAAGTCTTACAAAGACTTAATAGAATAATTAAAAGCTTTTGATACTTTTGCTCCTTGTAAATGCTCTAAAATTGATACCAAATAAAAACAATATTCATACTCCTATACCACCCAATCAAAACCATTTCCATAGTGAATCCCAACAGCAAACCAAACGCACCCTTAAAGAGTGTTTGGCTAAAACGCATTAGAGATACTTATCAAATTATATAGAGTTAATTGCAGAAATCGTCCCTAAGGTTTGGCCAAATTGCAGGTTTCGTCCCAAATAGTTTGAAATTGCATAAACCGTCCCAAAATCAAACCTTTTTGCAAATTTTGGTCCCTGGCTTTAACTGCCGTTAAGTTTTTTTCGTTAGAATTAACACGTTAGCCCTTTTGGCCAAAAACTTTTGCAGAGTTCATCCTTTGGCCAAAAACTTTTGCAGAGTACATCTTTTTGGCCAAAAACTTTTGCAAAGTTCATCCTTTGGCCAAAAACTTTTGCAGAGTTCATCCTTTGGCCTAAAACTTTTGCAGAGTTCATCCTTTTGGCCAAAAACTTTTGCAAAGTTCATCCTTTGGCCAAAAAATTTTGCATAGTACATCCTTTTGGCAAAAAACTTTTGCAGAGTTCTTCCTTTTGGCCAAAAACTCTTGCAGAGTTCATCCTTTTGGCCAAAAATGTTTGCTGAGTTCATCCTTTTGGCAAAAAACTTTTGCAGAGTTCATCCTTTTGGCCAAAAACTCTTATAGCGTTCATCCGTTTATACATTTTCATATGTTTTTAATCGTCTTCATCCATTTTTATGCGTTTTTGTCCGGTTTTATACGTTTTTCTTCGTTTTAATACGCTTTCGTTTGTTTTTATACGTTTTCATTCGTTTTTATGCGTTTTTGTTCGTTTTTAACCGTTTTTGTACTATCTCAACATATTGAATTTTTTTTCAAAAAGAAAAAAATTTTGAAAAAAAAAAAAAAATCCAATATTTTTTTTGGCCAAATTTGGAAAAAAAAAATTCCAAAATTTTTTTTCAAAAAGAATTTCGAAAAAAACAATTTAGAAAAAAAATTCCAATTTCTTTTTTTTTTGAAAAACAAAAGTATTTACGAAAAAAAATTGGATTTTTTTTTCCAAATTTTTTTTCGGATTTTTTTTTTCAATTTTCTTTTTCCAACTATTTAGGACGGTTTGATTTTGGGACGGTTTATGCAATTTCAAACTATTTAGGACGAAACCTGCAATTTGGTCAAACCTTAGGGACGATTTCTGCAATTAACTCAATTATATATATATACTAAATATGGGGAGAACAAATGAATCAAAGTAGGAGCATTAATTGCTATCTTTGGCAAAATGACAAAAATAATCCTAAGGTTTAACTGTCGTTGCAAAGTAAGTCCTGTAGCATTAATTGCTATCTATAGCAATTTGGCAAAAATAGTCCCTAAGGTTTAAGTGTCCTTGCAAAGTAAGTCCTTTGTAAGCACGAAACTAAGGTTTGAATTGTCTTTGCAACGTAGGTCCTTCAAGGACTAACCAAATAAATAGACAAACAAATTTTCCGGTCATTCATCAGTTCCAAATTCACGTCTACAAAAGTAATCCCGCTGCATCGCGCGGGTTTCCCCACTCGTTATTGTACTACTATCAAATTAAACATAACCAAACACCCCCTTGCTACTATCAAAATTCTGATCAATCGGAATAAACTACCTCCAAAGAGGCTTTCTGCTTTCTGTTCATTTCACTGTACGAACATTAGGTGTTTGATTTCATCTTTTTTAAAATCTTATATTTCGATTAATGTGATATGCTATTGCTACTTACTGTTGCATTTTTTATATAAAAAAAAGGCTTATTTAAGTTTTGATCGAAAGAGGGAGTGAGATTCTAATCCGAGACCAAACATAATTGTATTTATTTATTGACCTTGTAGTGACAAATACTCTGCAAGCAATGTGAAATGTCTTAGACTTTACGTGTTCTTATAGTTCCTGCCCCAGTTTTTGTGTTGCATGTAGTGATGGCTAAATGGGCAGGTTGGTACTGGGTCAAAAGCGAATGGCTTAGGTTTACCAGAAACGTTTTTTGTCCTATATTTTAAAGATTTAATAAACTGTTAGTATAAATAATGACCACCAAAGTAATATAATATATAGGTAGAGTGTATGCGGAAGCCAAGTGTTCAAGTTATTTCAGTAAGACCACCGAAATATTGAGACTACCAACCCAAGTTTTTATCTCGTGGCCTCGACATACAATAATGCCTTATTCTTTTTTAACCATTTTTTTTTTCATTGAAAAATAGTGATTTATCTGGTTTTCTGCATCAAAAATTACTCATTGGGCGACTCTTGACCCATTAAAGATCCAAATCAACCTATTGATTAGTTAGTATAGCTGTATAGGGGTCAAAATTGCCTCTAGTTTCTTGGAATCACTTTTTATATATACGAGTGACAACCTTTGTATCTTGGAACAGGTCATACCAGATGTAATTGATGGAATGGGAAGTCTTGGGAAGCTTTATGTATCTTCTAATCCTTTGGAATCATTACCAGATTCCATTCGCTTATTGCTGAAGTGTAGATGTCTCTAGCAACAAGCTCACCCCCTCGCCTGAACAATATTTGTCACTGCAGGTACATTTGTTCAGATCAAAAAAACCTTTTCTTTCTCTCCTGTCTTGATAAATTAACGTATATGTTAAGGTGTATTCTGGATTTGTACTTTGAAGGGGTTGAAGCTGTGACGGTTTGCTTGTCTAGAAGGTGGTTAGATTTGTTAGTGGACGAGGAGGAGAAAAGTAGGTCCGTTGAAAATGAGACGCAAAGTGCTGTTGGCAGGTAATTGGGAGGTGGTGAAAGAACACAACAATTGTACCTCAGCAGCAACTATGATTAGGTTATTTGACTATTTCTAACCATTTCTTATCATTGGTATCCACACGGTCGTTTACGGCCGGATATTGTCGGTTTTCGTATTGTACGTATAGGTTTGTTATCGCTCAAAGACTCTCTAAAAATTTCCTGCTGGCTGATTAGCACTTATAACTGCAAAGGCTTATCAATTTTTGTATGGTGTCGATAGTGTGTTATATAAATCCAACACCGAATGCCCTAGTGGTAATATACCTAACCTCCTCACAAGAGGTCTAAGGTTCAAACCTCGGTTACACCACATACATCTGAGTCAAAGACTCGCCCTCCCCCTCCCCCTCCCGGGTAACCTGATGAGGGAAAACCTCATCCATTATCATTTAGTGTGTTATAAAAAACTGGTTGGAAATTGCTTTTGAAAGTGCATAAGGTTGTAACTACTCTTCAGAAGATAATAAATAAATGACTAATATGTATATTTTAGGGTCCGCTTGGTTCAATTAAGGGAATGGAAAAGGGAAATCAAAGGGTATACCAAGGAATGCAAAGGGTAATGAATACCTTAACTCCCAATTTGTAGTGCAATGGGTCATTACCTAGTTTAGGGTAATGCTCCATTCCTTTACCCTCCACCAAGCATAATTAATGATTGCTTTTCCTATTCCCCACCCCCTAATACCCTCCACCAAGCATGCCCTTAGTTTCAAATTAGGATAATTGGGTACCCAAATCAAATGATAATGTATGAAAGTCAAAATGATGTAGTGTGGATGAAGGGTATGTGTTTATAAATTTTTGGAAAAATGACTAATCTGTTCCATTCTAGTTTCAACGCAACCTATACCATCAGAAGGTAGTATGCACTATGTCATATTTGATTCTCGCAATTTACCCTTTTTTGGGATTAGGAAGCAAATGTATACACACAAACTGACTCACATAAATGAAGACAAACGGAAACACCTTTCAGAATATGTGATTTAATGGCACTTAGAGGCTTAGCAACCAATGTGAAATATAATAATATTAAGTTTTTGTGTTGTTAGTAAATGATAAGAGATTTATCATTGAAAATACACATTGGGCGAATTTTGACTCGTTTGACCCAAGATAAAGCATAATCCGAATCATCCTTCCGATTAGTTAGTATATGTGTCAAAAACTGCCTCTAGTTATTTGGAATATGCTTTTCATATTGACTTATTGCACTAGAAATGGTTATTCTGGTTGAATTGCTGGATGGAAAATCTTAGCAGCTTTATATATCTTCCAATCATTTGAAATTCTACCAGGTCTGTTGGCTTATTGATGAAATTGAAGATTTTGTACATCCTTAGCAACGAGCTCATCTTCTTGCCTGATCGTATTTGTCACTACAGGTACATTTGTTTAGGTCCAGATATCATGTTCTGTCTCACTATCTTAATATATTATCATATAACTATATAAGTTAAGGGGTGTTTGAATTTGAGCTTTGAAACTCTTAGCCTGTTGCTTGACTGTAACTTGTTGGTAGTATGTGAATGTTTATTCCTTAAGCGACTATAAGCTACCATGAACTTCTGGCTTAAACCTAGAGATTTAATCTTATTATTTATCTGTGGTGTTGTTTAGCTATATCGAAATGAAAAATGGTAGGAGCAAAACTGTGATAAACCTTTGCCTTCTGTATTAAGCAGGTAGAGTCTATATGTGGTCAACCTATAGTAGCTAATGAGTGACAAAGTCCGGTATGAATTTTATCCAGCTAGCTTAATCTTGTAAAGGAATAACTATGATGGATTAACTAGTGTATGCTTTATTTACAATACAAAATTTATATCTTTTATGATCATGTGGTATCTAGCATGCATCTTTTTCAGCTGAACTGTGTAGGCTTCTCTCTTGTCTTGAGTTAACTCAGTGCATAGCTCTATTAATGTTAAGTTAATATGCTCACGAGGTATCTGAAGTTCTATTGCATGTCAATAGACGGAAGCTCGTTTTTGCATAAATAAAATGATAGCTAAACAGAGTTATATTAATTCTAAGAACTAATTTCATTCTACTGTTTTAACTCTTTGTGCTCCTTGGATTCCCTTCAACTATAATCATGTCAAGAAATGCTAATGAGTTCAATAATACCTTAGGAATTTAAGCTTCAGTTTCTAAGCTGTGCCACAGTTTTTATATAATTATTCACGTTCTTAGAAAAGTTTATATCATAAATGTGCATTGTCAATGTGTTGAGAAACTGGTAGATCCTGTAAGCGTTGTAAGGCAAATTTTTCCAGATTCTATTTTTATGACAGGTATCGGCCATTTTTATTATAAGACCACCTCTCTTTCACTATATCTCAAGTGGCTGTGGGTTCAAGTCCCAACTGGGACAAATGTGTAGTGTATTTGTAGCGTATAAGTGTGGGTTTGTTACTTTGCCTTTCTAGAAAAAAATATCTGTCATGCCGTTTTTTGTGTACCATTTATGGCAGTTGTGCTAGTTATTTATGATTAATCCCATGTTTAGTTAATATTCTGTTGGAATTGACAGTGTACATAATTAGTGTTTTAACTTAATTGAATGTATTTGTGGTTGTATCTTTAAGGTAGCTTTCTGTAAGTGCAGCATTCATGGCGGATATTTTGTTTCCTTTTTATATTCTGAAGAACTATTTTTTTTAGTTACACTGGCATGTAGATTAGAAATTTGTCTCCAACATAATCTCAGCTCTCCTCTTTTATCTACCATTTATCGATTCTCAGCTTAAGGAGTTTGAGTACCATATAATAAGGTATAAGATATAATTGTATTTGCCAGGACTCTAATAGCTTGCTGCCTATCTTGAGTCGAGGCTATCGTTCCTATTGTTTTTTTACTGATGTAATAAATGCTTGGTGTGAGTAAGAACCCAATAGGGAATTTACCTCGGTGGTCATAACTTAGCGGCACATTACGGGTTACACCCATATTTGTCCAAGTTCATTGAACCACTAGTAAAAAGTATGGTCAATACGCAACTCCAAACTGAATAGGATCAGAGCTCCGTAGAACTTGTTTTCAACTCATTTTCCAAACGCATCGGTGCACACAATCCAACTCTTGAACACCCAATCTACATTTTGTACCATTCCCGTGTGAACAAAAAACTCCTTTGCATTAGGTGTGTATTTTCGGGATATTTTGAAAGTTTTTTCGGGCTAATCGAGGTCCATTATTCAATCGCACACCAAAATGGCAAAGAGATCAAGAAGGGTTAAAGATACGGATACGGAACTGATGAATGATGATGATCGAATCAGCCGTTTACCGGATGGCGTGATTCATCACATTTATTCCTTCAGAGATACTAGATCTTCTGTTCAAAGTAGTGTTCTGTCAAGGAGGTGGAGAAATACATGGAAATCTCATCCCCATCTCAACTTTGAAATCAATCGCTTTTCTTTTCAAACAAGTGGCTTTAGATATCCTAATTTTGCACACAAGTTTCTATCTGTACGTGTTCATGTTGCAGAACTTTCTGGAATTAACTTCCGTTCGAATTCTATTAGTCTTCTACTTCTCAAAGAGATTTTAGATTATGCAATGTCGCATAGGACTCGAAAGGTAAATATTGAATTCTTGGGTAGTAAACAAACAAGACGTGGTGGATTTGATCTATCTTTATTTCGATCTCATTTTCTTGAATATCTCTGTTTAAGTATTGATTTTGAGATTATTATTAGTCCACCTCTGACCTGGGATTTGCCCGCTCTAGTTCATTTGAATCTCGACCGTGTTAAAATTAGAATGGAACCTTCAAATGATGCTGCTAGTAAGTCCATTGATTTATTTTCCGGCTTCCCAAATCTTAAAACTCTTGTTTTAACTCGTTGTTTGCTTTCGAATATTGACACTTTCATTATTGCATCAAGTAAATTAGAGTGTCTGTCCTTGAAAGGTCTTTATTGTGGATGTAAGTTTGTGATCTCAGCACCGAAGCTTGCATCCTTTACGTTCTATGGCATGCCTCACTTTTCATTAATAGCAAATGATCTTCTTTTGTTAAAGACAGTTGAGTTTGGGACACTCTATCACAAATCTTTGGGCATGAAAGCACAGCTTGCAGATCTGATGATCAACACCTTTGTGCGACTCTCTAAGGCAGAGTCTCTTACTGTAAACTTAGATGTGATGTGGTTTCTTTTAGAGAACCCCGATTTACTTGAAAAACGATGCTGTCCTTTTATGAGGCTTCAAAGTTTGACACTGGTTGTATGCAAGCTACCTCGCTCTCTCGCTGTCTTTGTTGCCATTGTCAAATTTTTCCGTAAAGGCTCTCCATCTATTAAATTCTATCTTAAACTTGATTCAACACCACCAATAGTCCGCTACCGTATTTGGTGATTTGATCATTTGTCTGCAGCAAGAGGAAATCATTGTTCGGTAATGTCATTCTAATCTTTTATTTTTATATTTTTATTTTTTTTAAAGTATCTAATTGTTAATATGACAACTGCTACTAAAAGGATGTCCCAAGAAGTACCAAGTGTGTCCAGTCTACTAATGGTTATGGGTTAAACCTCGTTAGAGGGGTGTGCGCGCGCGCGCGCGTGTGTTTGTGTTTTGTTATACAAATAAATAATAATATAGAAATTGACAACTGTGTTTTGTAATCTTCGAAGTGTAAGACTGTAATATACTAAATGATCTTGGACCATTAACAAGATACAGGTCGGCAATCTCTCTTTTTTGGTCTTCCATATCTCTCCTCTAAATGTTTCAAAATGATGCAATTTTATCCATACGAGATTTTTTTTTGATAAACCAGGGCGCCTGAGGGTGGTGTAGAGCGGGGCCAGGCTTGATATTTGGGTATCTAGAAATCCCTATTGGTCATTATAGTATGTCTAAGGTTAGTTGTATGAGAAGTAGGGGCAGGAAGATGTGTGTTTTGGAGGACCCGTGCTAATGGGTCGGTGACACATGTGAAATATGATTAGGGGGTGTTAGGGATAGCTTGAACCATAATAAGGGACGTATAGGGGGTGTTTCTTTTCCTCTTAATGTGTGGGCCCAAATCATTATTTCTTATTCGGGAGACCCACAAAAACCTTCCTCTCGTCATTAAGATGATAAACTAGACATCTCTTTGGAGAGCACTTAATTTAAAAATAAAAGAAACAACCCCATAGTTTGAATTAGACTCAGTAACATCAGCTAAAGTAAAATTACAATATAGACAATGATTATAACACCTATAAGAGTATTCAAATATGCATCATAGGGACTTAGAATCAGTTTTAGTTCCACGACGATGTAAATACTAGACAGGTAAAAAGAGCCCTAGTTTTAGTTGGCTAATTGCGAGACAACCAATGCACAAAAATCATGGAAACAAAATTACCACCTCAGTGAGAAAACAGAAATTAAAAAATAACTAAGCAGGGACTAACACGACTAACAAAAGCATCGACATTGGTCAAATGTCTATAAGGGGGATTATTTTTATTGGGCTATTGAGAAAAGAGTTGCATTTGTTGTGACACGTCCGATACCAAATTGCTGTTTTGATTGTGGGACCAAAATTGCTTAACTGTTTGTCTTTTGGACACAAACTCATGCAGTGGAACAGAAACATGAATACATTGTTTCAAGGAACTGGATTTTGTTTTAGGAGTTCAATTTATTTTGAAATTTAGATTTAGTTATAAGGAAGGAGATAATGGTATGTTTTGGACTCACCTCTGTAGTTCACTAGTAGATTAAGAGCACATATTCAGTTTTTTGTCATGTGTTCAATAGCGTGCTTTTATACAAGAGAATCCTAGCATAAGTCTATTCAGTTGTGCTGAAGTTTAGTCTATAGAATAACTTATGATGCATTCCAAATGTCATTATCAACCAAAAAATTTGTATCAATTAGAACAGCTGTAATGGTTAAATTACCCAAATTTCAACTTCAAAATGTGACAAAAGCTATATTCTTGGGATGTAGCCCGTAGGGTGTATAAAGTAAATACAAAAGCATATATTAGTTATTATTTACTATGTTATGCTCTTTCTAATACGAACCAATTTACATTTACAGGTTCACTGGATCTTCTATTATCATGACTTGAAAGAGAATTATGCAGAAGAATACCATGCTATTATCCTGGATGCCTTCGCTTTAGAGTTTCTTGGCTGCTTTGTTTACATTGTTTCGTATTTTGTTACTATTTTACTTTCCCGGATTCCAGATTTCCCCGTTATCTTGTTGTAGTTGCATTTACTGCTTTATTTTCAGAATGCTACATGTGTTGTTTACAGATGGTTTTATGCTATTGTCTAAATTGGAACTATGGTTGTTTCATTTTTATTTATCTGTAAACTTTCTTAAAAGGGGTATCATAGAGTTACAATTACAAGCACATGCTGCCTCATGGGTTCCGAAGCACCATCATGAAATGCTGGTGAATCACAAGTTGTATATTAATAGATGAATGATAATATATAGTCCTTGCATATGAATTTTTGTTTCTATTGATTAAGGTGGCTGACGATGTCTCATGTCCGAGTGACGGATTCAGGTGGAATGCTTTGTTTGAGGCCGTCTCCAACATAAAAACATCACATTTGATGTTGTTGTATTAAAAACAATCTATGCAATCAATATATAATAGTGTGAATTTTGTTAGGAAACAATTCCTTGTAGAATGTTGCAACCAATTTAGTGTAATACTATGTCTTTAAGACAACTATTTTGCTAAAGCAAAATGATTGGGTGATGTGCCTAATTTGTGTCTAAAAAGATGATCGAGACGTGTAAGAGATCCATCTAGTTTTTTAAATGAATAAGAACGGTCTCTTAGAAACCCGTACTGTCTTAGTCTAGTCTTTCTCGTTTTTCTTTCGTCTTTATAGGACCGTCAGTTACCTGTACATTTATTATTCCTAGCTATATATGTGTCATTGTCCGATGGGCTAAGGCCCAAGCATAGGGTTTTAGGGTTTTGTATTGTATACATTGATGGATCGGCTAAATGAATAGCATACGAAAAGATTCCAAACACTTACATGGTATCATGAGCAAACCCTAAACACGCCTCTTTTTTTCACCGCCGCATATACATTTTTTCTGTTTCTTGGAGTCGATCGTATTTTATATGGTTTGTCGATCATTGGTTTATGGTATAACTAGTCAGACTCTTGTTTGATTTGTTTCCAGTGTTAATTTATTTTGGTCTATTAAACCCTACCTTCATTTATCTACTGTTCTCGTTTTCCCTCTCAAACTCACACCATGACTATTATTAATACTACCCCACAACCCGTCATTCTTCTCTCCGATAAAATCATGACCATCAATAACCTTAATAACCTAATCCCGGTAAAGTTGGATGTGGACGAGATGAATTATTCATCTTGGGTCTATTTTTTCCTCAATCTTTGTCGCGACAATTCACTCTTGGATCATCTCCAAACCAAGGATGACAAAGGTGTATCATCGAGCATTAACACTAACCCACCTCACGATGATGAATGGTTAAAAATCGATACAATCATCCTATCTTGGATCTTTGTTACCGTGTCTAAAACACTCCAACAACGACTTGTCGTTGACAACCCTCAATCGGCCAAACAAGCTTGGGACATACTAGCTGACATCTTTCATGATAATAAACGTACCCGATCGATTGCTCTAAAAGCGGAACTACGTTCCTTGAAGCTTGGCGATATGAGCATTGATGCGTATTTTTGCAAGATTGAAAACACAGCCACCATCTTGTCTAGTCGTGGGACGAATATGGACGATTATCACCTTTGCTCTTGAAGGCTTGCCCCCGAGGTATGATCACATAGCCACAATCATTGCTCATAGGGAGCCGTTTCCGGATTTAAAAACCGTTAGGTTTATGCTTACTACGGAAGAAATGCGCTTAAAGTCACATGTCCAAGATACTTTTGGTGGATAGCTGTTAGGAATTGGAAATTCCATAGTGAAGTGTCGGTCACCCCAACTATTGTCTAGCATATGTTAGCTCGTAGACATATCGTTATTTACTAGTTATTTAGTTAGTTAGCTAGTTAGTTATTAGTTTAGAGCAACACCGTGGAGGAAGGACGGGTCTTTACCTGCTGTATACCTGATCCACAGTTCGACATGAGGACGAGTAGTCTGTAACTATAAATACCCCTTCCATCCTTGGAAGTAGGGGTGTTATTCGGTTAACTCGGGTCAAGCCTTAAAAAAACATACCCTAACCCGACCTTGTTTAGAACTCGGGTCAACTCGGGTCGGGTCAATTCGGGTTCGGGTCAACTCGGGTCGGGTCAATTCGGGTTCGGGGTCAACCCGAGTATTTTACATTGTAAAAGTGTTATTGAGCCGGGTTAGTCGGGTTCGGGTCGGGTCAAGGCTAAAAAAATATACCCGAACCCGACCTTGTTTAGAAGTTGGGTCAATTCGGGTTGACCCGATTGACCCGAATATATTTTTGAACCCGATTGACCCGACCCGAATTGACTCGGGTCGGGTCGGGTTCGGGTCGGGTCAGCCCGAATGACACCCCTACTTGGAAGGGGTGGTGCTTCTAATCTAACCTTTCATTCTTTTGTTTTAACTCTCTCTCTAGAACACCCTCTCTACTCTCTTCATCTCTCTAAACATGGCATACTTATATTATCATCATCCTAGGCCACCCGAATCATCAAACAACATAAAATGTATGATCCAACAATTGGTATCAGAGCCAGGTTGTGTTATTTTTGATGATTCGTATGGTTTTAATACGTTTTTTTGATGCGGTTTGTAACTCGTACGGTTTGATGTGGTATTGGTGATGTTTGAATGATTTTTGATGCGGTTTTTGTTGAAGTTTGTTGTTGCTTGAATCCGGTTTTGAATGTGTTAATCCTTTAAAGTCATTCACTTGTTTTATGCTCGTGTTGGTCATAACAAATTCTTAACAAAGTTCTATTACAAGTCTTAATACCATTGGTGTGGTATAGCAATCTTCATGAGCAAACAGTTTTCTGTTATCGGAACAGTGGTCATAAAAAGTTCTATCATTTTGGTCAAAAGTCCATGTGGTTAACTGTTTTTATAGGTAATTGTTCTGCCATTTTTTTTTCTGGGTCTGAAAATATGGTAATCTTTGTTGCGGTTTGATGTCAAATTCTTCAATGAGGTTGTCCAGATACATTGACTCAGATGCGGTTTGAGTAATACAGTGTATGAGATTGATAAAAGGAATAAGCGGTTTAACATTCACGACTACGGTTTGAAGGATTACAAAAGGAAGCGATTTGTTTAATTCGATATGGTCTTTTTCCTGGTTGCGACTTGGCACACTTCTTGTATGCGGTTTTGGAAAAGTCAGATGCGTTTTTGAAGAAAATGATGCGGTTTGTTAATATCTTAGCGACTTGACCCAGAAAACATGTTACGGTTTGACTCTTTAGTCAACTGCGTTTTGACCATGCGTTTTGATACCAGTCATGTTGTGAAGCCGAAGCGGTTTGACGTGTGGCATTTGGGTCAAGATGCAGTTTGATATGTAAAGATGCGTTTGATAAAAACAGGATGCGGTTGGTGGTCGAAACAGGATGCGGTTTGATAAAGAATCAAGGAAAGCATTTTGAAGCAACCAGATGCGTTTTAATGTAAACTACAAGATGCGTTTTGATAACATCAATCAAACAAGATTATATCGTACAATATCTCAAAAACTCGACATCACATTCAGAATTCACCATCAATCCCTACTACTACTTCAACTTCAACTACATCTAATACAAATTCAAATGACATCATCAAATACGATATCTATCCAAATTCACACCTTTCTCATTCACATCTCAGATACGACATAAAAGGAAATCATATTAAGGAACTCAGATCCGGTTAAAGTTTTTCTATCTTTACAAGATATTTTTAACCTTATCATCTTTGATCCATCGTTGATCCATCATTGTGAAGCCCAGTTTTTTTTTCCGATCTCATCAAAGAAAAATACCATAACAAATATGTTATTATTTTTCTCTCTATCGGTTCAAACTCAAAAAGTAAAATAAAAATAAAAATAAAATAATAAATAAATAAATAAACGTTTATCTAATGGTTCTGATAATATCCGAATACTTAAAAGAAATAATCAAAACATATGTGTTTCAATCTAATTCTTGATTCGGTTTAATGAAAATGAAATGACTAATCAACTCCTACCCATGACCCTTCGTTAGTTCTTGAAGACAACAACATAGTTCGAGCCATCCCTGTGGCGAGCTCAAAGATTTAAGATGGGTTTTTCAGATTCTTTAAAGCATTCAGTTGCAAGGAAAATGGGGGAAGAATTCTTGAATAATTTTAAGGTTATGAAAATGATTAGTGAGATGGATTTGGATGGAGGCGACTGTATTTGTGATTAGGATTTGGGTATTACAGATTTTTAGGGAAAGAGTGTGAGTAACTGTGGCTTATATACTCCCATTATATTAGGGTATGTGATGGATTGATGGATCAGGTGTAGCGAATGAAATGGGATTTGAAGAGTCTGGAATGGGCCTAGCGTATCACCACAGCTGGATCGGGTCGCCTGCTTGACTCCATGGGCTGAATTTGTGTGGCCATTCTCAAAAACAAAACTTAATCTACTTGTTTGAAGTATTTTTTACATGTATTATTTGTTGAATGGGATGCACATTAATGTTGGACTGAAGAGTTTTGACTGACTGAATTGATATCCGATTATGTTTAGGTTTTCAAACTTTGCCAAATTTTTAATATCATTTGGTATAAGAGTGGTATTTGACTTTCACGGGGATATTTATTCACGGTTTGAATTATTAGCTAATCTTGAATGAGTTCGAGGCTCTTGTCCGGTATTATTGATTTGGTATCGAAGTGACAGTTTTAATCGGACTTGGACTCGTGATCCATTTTGGGCTTATGAACTATATGATATGGGATGCAAGTTGTTGATACGGTTTGATGATGAGATTTTTCGATGAGATTTGATGAGATGCTAAGATTCGTTATGTTATGAGATTTGATACTTTGGTTTATGCATTTTCACGAAGGATATTATGTCACGGCTTGAATTGATGGTTGAACAAAGTTGACTACGGGGTTGTTTGTACGGTATTTCTATTTGGAGTTGAAGTGAGGCTTTCAGAACGCGTTTACTTATTTCATCTTCTTTCTTTCTACCCTTCCGCGAAGATGACTTGTTTGGGCGTTTATTGAATGTGATAAAGACTTGGCTATTTAGTTACTTTTGTGATTCTTTCTCACTTAACCCACAACGTAGCTATCACTTCGGTGTCTCACGCAGTTGAGGATACGTCAAGAGGTTTTGTACATTGGGTACACCGTTTCTTTTTCACAAGGATTAGTACAAGCTTGAGTAGGAAATCTGGCGAATTCTATTTCATGTTCAAGTTTGGTATATCGGGTTTACTTTCCCAAGTGGTCAAAGCTAGTGCCGGAAGAATTCGTGAATGATGTGTTTACCCAAAGGGTTTAATGGTTGAGATGTGATCAGCAATTCTCATGGAATATTCTTCGCTACAAAATGTCAATGATACTTCACAGTCTGAGCAAAATCTTTCAAGGATCTTCGGTGTCACTCATGAGTTTTCAAGATGTTTGCTTATGACAAGAATTTCTCGTGCAAATGATCGTACACGTTATGATGCTTCCAAAAGTTCGAAACCATCATGGGGGAGAAACGTATACTTTGATGTTTTACGGTCATCCTTCAGGGGAAAGTAGTGTATACTACTCTACTTAGTAAGGTTTGTGAAGTATTCTACATATGGGAGAAGAATTGTTGATGAATTGTTGCATTAACCATTGATGAACCGCTGCATGTTCCTCTAAAACATATATTCACTGAACCAAATATGTCAGAACTCATTCAAGCTGACATTGTTTACGGTTTAGTCTTGATTTTGTAAAATCCTGCGAAAGAATCTATTTCTCGGTTTAAATCATAGATTTGTAAAATCCCGTGACAATGGAAACATCCTGGTAAAAGAAAAGTGCATTTCCGGATCTATCTCTCGGTTTTGTAAAATCCCGCGAAAGAAACTATTTCTCGGTTTAAACCATAGAATTTTAAAATCCCGTGATGATGGAACCATCCTGGAGAAAGGAAAGTGTATTTCTGGATCTTATCTGATGTTGGTGCTACGGTTTCTGCTTCGAAGAAGGGATAAAGGGTGTACTTCATGAATTGGGTGTTTGTTTGGATTCTCCTCATGGTAGTTTGGTTACTACAAGGTTTTACGGGGTGGTGTGCATTTGACCAAGGTCGGGGTGAAACCATTATCATTGTTCACTTAAAACGTCAAAGGAAGCTAGATTTGAGCTATTAACCAGAAGATGTGACAACGGCGTTAATTCATTATTATTTATTTGAGGTTGAAGTGAAATTTCACGGGCGAGTGTACTTAGTATCTGAAGGTATCGGGGATGGTTGGATGAAGATTCTTCGAGATCCTTGTTGGAGCTTTTAACATTATCAAAGACGAAGACTTGGAAATCTAGTTATTTTTGGGTGATTTTTTCTTTTTTCCACCACAAAATAACTATCACTTTAAGGAGTTACGTTGTAGTGCTCAGTGTCACATTGAATTGTGGATTTTCAAGAGGTGATGTACGTCTTATACTTGATGGTTGGTTGGATGAAGAGTATAGAGTACTTAGGGATTCAAAGGGGCATGAAATCTCGGCACCGCTCTTTGTTACATATGTGCAAGTTTAAGTCACGAGTTCGGGTTATTTTACTTCAGGGTCAAATTCATCATATTGGGTTTTCTCCATCAGCTGTCACGACAAAGAGCCTACATAATGATAATGGGGTTGATAACAAGTTTGTCAAGAGATGTAGAAAAGAGAGAGATTATGACGTTTGAACACAACAGTTCAAGCCTCGTTCCTAAAGAAAATAAAAGTGTACGTTTCCGTGCGCTTTATCTTCGGAAGAATAGAAATCTTCTTATTTATGACCGTTCTCATCAACATGCTTCATGCTTTTTCCATGCGTGCTAATTCATCAAGTGAACCGAACTACTGTTGCTTGTAATCTTATTCTACTTGCTCAATTAAAATGGCGATGGCGACATCATATGCAAATTTTGCGGAAGAGAAGTGTGAAGACTACATTCTGAAGATATTCACTTGTTTAATCAAGAATGGCAACTTCGTATGCAATTCTTGAGGGGGAGAAGAAGTGTGAATGTTCTGCATGTTGATTGATATATAAGAATAAATGGTCATACGGCTCCTAACTCATGCAAGAACCGAGCTTCTTCTTATCGGGTCATCTTTACATGGAATTTTCTCTAAGAGCCAACTGGTTGACATCTTCACAAGCGAATATGAGTTATGATAAAGTGCTTCCAGTTAATGCTTCACGTACACATCATCATGATGATTCTGATCTATCAGAATCATCAGGGGAGAGTGAATGTGTACACCAAGGTTTCTCAACATGTTCACCTGATCAGGTTTAATGTCTTATGAAGCGATTTGTGTCGAAGATTGGTTGATTCTGTATCTCTTCATGCCTTATTCTACGTTCTTCTACCTTATACACCCTCACCGATCTCGGGCAACAAATTGAAGATTATTAGTGTTCCAACTTGTGAGTTTGGTGTTACCATTTTATGTGTTCGTTGCGGGATGATTGCTGATCTCCTTGATGAACATCTTTCTGTTCTTGTTTGATTAGGAGGGATTTTAGTTAAGGGGATTTGCAAGATGTAAGTTAATGGGAATGCATTTGGTGAGAAGAAGATGTTAACTTTCCATTCCCCATTCGGACAATCTTGAAGAAGGTCGAGTCTACTGTTTGTTCTACATTTTCTGTTGCATGTTAGAAGACTAAAGACGAGTTGCATTTAATGATCTAAAGACTTCTTATTTCGGGCATTTATCAGAAAGATTGTTAGATTAGGGGAGAGCACTAATTGGGGGAGAGTGAAATGTAAGATTTAATCCCTAATTAAATTTTCTCACATCATACTTCAGCAAGTTGATTCTCACAAAGATTTCAAGTGATCTTTTCAAAAGATTTCAAGTACTTGGGCTTATAATGTGTTGCTGATTCTGAAGTTTCAAAACCAGCAAGGGGGAAGGAGACACGCATCTAAACGCAAGTAAACCTGAAGAACTTAATACTTCTAAGTGATTGAAGATATCCCGGGAAGACAAATGTTATTACCACAGAGAAACTCAAGGTTTGACTCATGGCGTTTAGTGTTCTTATTCCAACTATGTGGGGGAAGAGATGGAAGAGTTAGTTTCTGGTGATAAAAGAGGTACACAAGTGTGTGATGATTTCGATGATATCGCAATCATCAGGGGAGAGAGATTGTGTACATTGGGGACGCTCAGCTGTTTCACTTGAGAGCTTAATCAGTGATTTAGTAATAATCACTTATTCCGAAGTTGACATCCACAGAGATAATCAGTGATTCAGCCTGCTTCTACAATGTTATCGATTATTCCTTCTCTGAGCATTTGGGTACTTCAGGTTCGTGAGCTTCATACACTGTCATCAGGGGAAAGAAATGTGTACTTTAGGGATGCTCAGCAGATTCACGTGATCGGACTTTATGATGTATTCCGGATATGATATCCGCAGAGATGATCAGTGATTCTATCTGCTACTTCGATGCTATCGGCTATTCTTTGTTCGGGTATATGTGTACTTCGGGTTCTTGAGCTCTATTCTAAGAGACTGGCTGCATCAATTCAACTACTTGGGGGAATTGGTCTCTTGACAACTTTTGGTATTCTTCGATTCAGAATTCAGTGGAAAAGAAATTTGATTCATTTAAGCGTGGGATGATACGTTGCGGTTCTATCTTGATGATATAACCCCGAACGGAGAATCTCGATGATCATTCTCTAAAAGGAGCAGCAAGATCGATGATATGGTGTGCTTCCTTGTGCACCTGGCTAAGGTAAGCTTGTAAGAGAGCTTAGGATCTGCTCAAAATGATGATTTTCGGTTTGGGGGGGAAGCTGCCAAAGTCTCGCATTCTTAAAGGCTCAATTTCTTCTTTTCAAGAGCCTCGGAAGCTTTGGTGGTGAAAGTTTAAGAGATGATGATTTATATCTTCTACAACGGGGTTGCTCGATATCCTTATCTCGGTACTCGTATCATCATCCTTCTTAAACTATATCATCTACTCATCTGTAAATATTTATCAAAAACCAAATACAAAAATATAAAACCAGCAAAATGAAAATAGAAAAATATAAAATCAACAAAAATCCATAAAAAATCAGAAAATTTAAAAAAAATACCAAAAATATTATTTTTCTCAAGACATGTCTTCTGGTATCGATAACATCTACGGTTTTAGAAATGTCATTCAATAATGGCACGGGACCATAGATGAAGTTCGAGCAGGAGGTGTAAATATTTCTTTTCAAAACATGTCTAAAACTATGGCTTGCAGTTATTTCAGACTGTAACCCGTGCCTAAACCATGGTTTGCTATTTTTTCAGATAGCAACCCACTCTTCAAAAGAAGGAAAGTGCCGGGTTAAACCTATTTTCAAAAATATCGAGCACTTATCCAAAACCTTAATGAGGAAAGCATGTCGTCAAAAAGACTGTTGTTCCTACTCAAATGTTTTTCTTTCTAAAATTCTTCAGAAAAATATTTGTTTCATAAATGGTGGTAAATGAGTTGCTTGAAAATCAATCTGAATCAAGTTTTCATATATTTGCAAAACCCAATCAATGACTTCAGCTTGTTTAAAACTTTTCAGATAAAGAGTCATTGATTGAGGGGGATAATGTTTTCAAATCTATATCATCTATCGGGCTTATTTAATCATCCTACATACTTAACATAAAAAGATGTTTGCCTAAGTTGAAGGACTAGGAGCATAGGATATGATTATTAGGATTAGATGTCTATAGCTTGATAAACACATTGTTCCCATGCCTCTTATGATCTGATTGATATGTTGGATTGACTTTTATTAGTCGATTGCTGTTTGGGTGTTGTCGACCACCATATATCTATCTATTTGTGTTTACTAACATAAGCAGATATCATGATTTAATAAGAATGTTCCCGATCCAGATCCCACATTAAAAGATGATTGGATGCCAAAAGGAAAGGGCAACTATTTCTTGGGTCGACAAAAGAAGAAACGAAACTTAATTGGACCTCTATGGAGAGTTGGCATGACAAATGCAACGTCAGATGTCTCACTGCATCAGCAGGCGGTTTTCTTCCAGCCTTACAACAACAATAGAAGCAGCTTAACCACCTAACGTATCTTTGTGCAAGACAAGTAGTGGATGATACCATTTTTCAACAATTTTGAAAATATTGTTTTGAAAATGGAAAAATATTGTTTTGAAAATAATTGGACTCAAAATTTTGAAAATCAACCGGACTTTATTTTAAACATAAGTCACTCAATCAAAGACTAAATTAAATCAAGCCACGTCTTTCTCCAAAATTTTCTAAATGATTTAAATCAATTGGGATCACAAATCTCAAATGATTTGAAATTTTTGATCGGGGGAGAGATCGTGATTTAAATCTCAAATCGGTTTTAAAGGGTGATTATTTCAATAGCACTCGTTCCTTCATGTGCCAAACGATTTCAAATTCATGATGCACATGATTGAGGAGGAGCATTTAACCAAAAAACATAAGAGAATTTAAACCAGGCATATTTTCTCCCATGTTTTCTAAACCTATTTAAATCACTTGGGATCCAAAATCTCAAAGGATTTGATATTTTTGATCGGGGGAGAAAATGTGATTTAAATATGAAATCTGATAAAAAGGTGATCATTTGGCTCAAAGTGAAGGCTGCTCTCCCATATGTGCTAAACGCTTTCGAATCTCGAAGCACATATTCAGGGGGGCATTTCAAAAGAAAATAAACTTTCAAGGTACAAAGATTTATATGTTTCAACATAAGTACTTTGATTGATTTTCTAATGGTTTCTTTATGGCAGTGTGATTGTGGAAGTAGTTCAAATAACTCCTTCCTCTATGTGTTAAATGATTTTAAATAACCAACGCACATATTGAGGGGGAGAATTTACCAAGAAAATCAAAAGGCTTTTTCAAAGGAAATTGTGATCAAAGAAAAATGTAAGAACTCTTGCCTCCATGTGCTAAACAATTTCAAGAACATATGCACATGTTAAGGGGGAGCATTTCTAAATGATACAAAACAATTAAGGTACAAAATGTTTTGATTTTATATCACAAGTACCTTGATTGATTTTCCAAATGATTTTTCAAGTGGTTTCAAGAAGGAAAGAAATGTACCAAAAGACCGACCATTTTACTTTATGCATGGTGTTATAAGGATGGTAAGGTTAGGTATTAGTTCCCACGATCCCGCCAGAGCCGGAGGGATCTACCCAGGGACAATCCACTAGATAGTGTAGAAGTCCTTAGGTATGATGAAAAAAAGGAGAAAATGAGAATATGGGAAAAGTGCCGACTGAGACAGAGCTAGTACTGGAACAAACCCAACAAGGTTCTAGTAATGAAGTCTCGTTAAGTACTTAAGGGGTTGAAGAATGAAAAAGAAATGAATGTGAAAAGGGTGAAAAGAAATAGCCCTCCAATAATTCAACCTTAGGGCAGAAACCGGGTTCAATTCATATGCTACTGGTGGTTACTAAGGTAACACCGGTATTGAAGACAAGACGTCATGGACCCAGTGACACACTGCACTAAACTTCCTAAGCTACTCAAGCTCCTCTTAAAAGGACTTGTTTCATTCTCACGGGGAACCTACATTATCTATCGACTTTCTCTTAGAGATTGTTGATATTAAAGAAGGAGACCCTCTCCCTAGTCTCCGGCATAGGAAAAACCAAAATGCACAATTGAGTCTAGAGCCAAGAGATCATCCACAAAATCTTATTAGGACCCAAAATTAATGAAGACTTGCTGTTTCACACAATGTGGAAAGTAAGATTATATATTGAGAGTCCTACGCATTATTCTTGTGGTATTGCCAGAACATCCTAGTGATATGTAAAATATTCACGATGAAGATGGAAATCCTTCTAGAGCCAACATCAAACAAGCTCTTGGTGGGTGACATGTGAGATCTTTCAAAAAGATCAAGCTTGTGACAACTGGATAGAAACAATGGGACGATTCACTCTTGAATCAACCTTGGTCCAGGAAATGAATTGACGAATACTTTTGAAAAATCGTTCGATGTGCAGATCTTCTTTTCTCTAGAACATCAAATGTATATTCAGTTTCAAATATAAAAGTATTTCTGATTGAAAATTGATCTTTCTCATAAAACATTCATCGTATTGCAAAACTCTTTCTTCAAGCAATAGGCGATTTTTTTCAAATCAAATTTTCAACAATCAATGAATCTCAATTCGCTGGTTCACTCACTCCGTGTTGTCTACTTTGGGACGCTCCGGTTTGAGAACGGCTAGATCAAGCTGCGAAACCCTGTCAAGGAAATTCCTCGGAATTGTACCTGATCACAGGAAATATTTATATGGATCAACGGGGAACCGTGGTTCTTGCAACTATATTCAACGAAAGTGAACAAAGACACTTTCGTGTGTTTTAGTGATAACTGTTGTTTGCAGGAACATTGTACGGTTGCAGCTGATAGATATTGAGAAGTCAATTCACAACCGCATGCTTACAGCATTCACACTTAATTGAAGAAAATCATGACAATCAAAAACATACAATGATGCTTCCGCTACTCTGACGAAAAGATGTCATGATTCAAAAAGTGTGAGCATGTCCGTCCAAAAGTCACAACATCACATGAAGGTAACACAACAAAGGGTGATCCAGAGATTTACTGTGGCTAATGATCTCGATGAAAGCTCAAAGATCATCAAGATGTGGATCATTTCAAAGACCTCCACAAAAAGTACAAAATAATCGGACTATGAAGAGTCACTGCTAAGGCACAAAGATTGCGGAAGTGAAGAATTGAAGTCTATGAGCTCAGAACTGAAGACAAAATAGAATGCTAGGAGGGGTGACCTCCCTTAGGGGAGATTGTTAGGAATTGGAAATTCCATAGTGAAGTGTCGGTCACCCTCAACTATTGTCTAGCATATGTTAGCTCGTAGACATATCGTTATTTACTAGTTATTTAGTTAGTTAGCTACTTAGTTATTAGTTTAGAGCAACACCGTGGATGAAGGACGGGTCTTTACCTACTGTATACCTTATCCACATTCTGACAGGAGGACGAGTAGTCTGTAACTATAAATACCCTTCCATCCTTGGAAGGGGTGGTGCTTCTAATCTAACCTTTCATTCTTTGGTTTTAACTCTCTCTCTAGATTACCCTCTCTACTCTCTTCATCTCTCTAAACATGGCATACTTATATTATCATCATCCTAGGCCACCCGAATCATCAAACAACATAAAATGTATGATCCATCAATAGCACATCCTCATCTCCTTCGGTTTTATTGGCAAACACCGACTCCACTCGGCGTTCTTCTTCATACAAGGAAAAGTTTTTAAAACCATGTTTCCTCTTCATCCCTCTCACCCATGGACATGAAAACTTTACAAACACTATTGGCCAAGATGGGGTGCAATGGGAATATTAATCATGTTTAAACTCGTAGTTCAAATGTCACTGCCAGCCCCCTCCTTGCGTTGCATAATGGCACTCCATTTCCTAACCCAGGCTATGCGTTATTGATAAGGATTTAAAAGGTACAATTTTGAGGGGTCATTTAAGCCCTTAATCGACCACTTTTATATCCGTTACTGCTTAATTTCGTTCCTTTTCACTTTTTAGGTCTCTTGAAGGCAAATTGCTGGAATGACACTTATTCGGACGAAAAGGCATGAATATATGAAGAAAATGGCCAAGTCAAGATCAAGACACTCAAGCTGCTGGAATTGAAGGTGACAGCGTCACAGTTAGAGGGTGACACCGTCGCAACATGCTCCAAATTTGTGACGGCTCAATAGTGAAATTGCTATTTTGTACCCGACGGCGACAGGTATTAAAGAGTAGGGCGTCACAACTCAGACGACCTAGATTCAGATCCCGACGGCATCAGAAGATGAAGCCGACAGCGTCACAACCATAAGGTGACACCGTCACAAGGTTGACGTGGTCAAGACGAAACCCTAATGGCGGCGATCCGACGACGTCACATTTAAAGAGTGACGTTGTCGCATGTTGTAACTCTATATATAGAATTCGAATTTTTAGACTTTTGAAGAGGTAGTTTTGTGGAGTAAAACCTAATAACGATTTTTGGCTGTCTTGGGCAGTATCTTAGGGTTCTCATACCCTATTTTACAACAAGATAAGTAATTTACTTCATTGATTCAATTATTTCTTCAATTGTATGTGTGTATGCTTGCATGTTTTCCATGTCCGGCTAATTTACTTGTGTGTTTGCTTAGATCTATGAAACCTAGGTATTGAATATTGATTGGTTGTCTCTTATCTTAATTGTAATTGACCTAGGATTACGATAGGTCATTCATTGTGTTTTTAATGTTTGAGTAATCTTTGTGAAAATTAGTTTATAATCGCCTAGAGTTATTGTAGGCTAAAAATCCAAAGATAACCTTAGAGTTAGTTTATGAATCCTAGAGATTTTGTAGGCAATAACCTTAAGGTAGTCTCAAAGAGTTAGGGAAGAAAGCATACCCTACGACCATAGAAGACACAATGCGTTAAGAATAAGGACGTGATAATTCAACCATCAATAGGAGATAACTAGGGAGTAATAGCATCTAGGTAAACACATCTTTAATCATCATACGAGCACACATCAATTAGACATAGACTACCCCTTAGCTTAGTTGATTAGATAATTAGAATAGTAGAGTAATCAGTAGAAATACCAACCCCCCAAATCCAATACCCCGAGATTCGTACCTTTCAATTTCCTAAAAAATATAAAAAAGATAAAAAATAATCTTCCTCAACCCCTACCTTAGCGTAGTAACTTCTCACTAGCATTCCAATTCCCCTAGAGAATGATATCAATCTCGAGGCTTACCCTAATACTACACTACAACTATTAGGTTCACTGCCTAGGTGGTTGAAAAACTTGCTCGAAGAAAAGGAAATTTCCTTTGACCCCGAACGTGCATTGTACGCGTATCAAGTTTTTGGCGCCGCTGCCGGGGAATATAATAGCTAGTTAGATTTCCACCTTGTTTAGGTTCCCTTTCTTGATTCCTATCAAGTAAGATTTTTTCTCATTTTTAGCTTCCTCATAGTCTATCCCCCTTCTTCATGACCTTTGTTAGTAATCCTATCACTTTTCATCATGGAAGGTGATAATAAACCCCCACTCATCAACCCACCACCAAATGACCCACCAAGAGGCCGTACTCTTGGTGAATACTCAAGACCAAGCCACTTAGGCTATAGAAATACCATTGAGCTTCCCGACCAAGCCAAACTACGGCCCTTCGATCCGACACCATCCGGTTGGTGCAAAACGGATGTGCATTCCATGGACTTTGTTCCGAAGATCCTAATCAGCATCTTAAGGATTTCCTTAAAATCGTCGATTCCATCGACCTCGATGCTACTACTCGGGAGACCACGCGCTTGCGTCTCTTTTAATTTTCTCTACGGGACCAAGCTAGTAATTGGCTTGAGCGACTTCCCGCCGGCTCCATCTCAAGTTGGGATGATCTCACCTCTCATTTCCTTGCCCAATTTACCCACCGGGGAGAACTACTAAGCTTAGGAATGAAATCTTGTTGTTCCAACAATGTCAAGGTAAATCTCTCTACAAAGCATGGACTCGATTCAAGGACTTGCTCCATAAAGTCCCTCATCACGACATTGATCTTTGGCTTCAAGTCCAAATCTTTTATGATCACGTCAGTCCCTCCATCCGACAAACCATTGATTACGCCGCTGGTGGAAGGCTAAGTAACCTCAATGTTGAAGCATGTTGGGAAGTCATCAAAGACTTAGCACAATATGAAGAAGAAGGATGGGAAATTCCAGTAGTCCAGGAAAACGGGTTGGATTCCCGAGCAAAAATTTTTATGAGTATGGAGGCACAAATAAATGAGTTAATGGAAGTAACCACCCGTGATTATAAACATGTGAACACTGTCAAGGAATTTTCGCTCCTAAGAAAATCCCGGCAGGATGAATTCGAGGACATAATGTTGACATTTGTCAACAAGCAAGAAAATGAAATAAAACGCCTTGAAGCTCAAATGAGGAAAACTTACGGCACTTTCTTGGGGTTGGCTGACAACTTTATGCTGAAACTCCGTGAAGAAATCACAAAGAGCAATGTACCTAAAAAGATAGAAAAGGTATATGCGATACTGGAGCTCGTTAGAATGACTCCTGAACCCTCTCCAATTCCATTAAGCAAGGCAACCCCTCTCAAGGAATCACATCCTTGTTTGAATTATTGCCTCAACACTCCCTGTTTGTTTCCTAGGGACATATTTATTGGAAGGATGCACGTGTCACTTCCCGGCTTTCCTAATATAAGGAGACATTCTTTTGGGTTTAAACCAGGATAAAAGAATCCTCATCCCCAATATTTCGATATTTCTAGAATCCCAATTGAAAGACAATTTGACATATGTGTTGCTTACCTTCGTGGAGATTGCGAATGGATTAAAGAAATGAATCTTAAAATAAAAACCAAAATCTTGGTCAAAAATAGTAATTAGATTTTTGATCCGGGCGGATTAATAAAAATAGTCTCTTTTGCAAAAATTTGGGCGTGACGCCGTCACACATAAAGTGTGACGCAGTCACAATGCCAGATCAGATGAATAAAAACACCAACCATCCTTTTCATTCTCTACCCTACACATTCTATCCGCCCCACAACACACTACTACATTTTATCCACACCAAATTCACCATTTTGCTGCGTCAATCTCCACAAGGTAAGTAATATACATTGATCGTTTTCTAGTCAATTTCTCTATTCCATGCTCAATTTTGATTTCCCCTCTCAATCTGAAAATCCCCAATTGATTTAATTAGTGCTAAATGTCGCCCATGAATCTTGTTAATTAGGCTTAAGATTAGGCAAATTGTAGTGTTATCATGTGTGTTTGATTGTGCGAGAAGCCTAGACGGCTTAGGGACTAAAACCACCTAGCCAATGCACAATTGTTGCTGAAGCAGGGGTGTTTGGGTCAAGGGTTATGGTTAAAAACCTGGATTTTTTCCTCGAAAATGTCAGATTTGAAATTTTCTTGGAGTGACGGCGTCAGGCTTCAGTTGTGACGCTGTCAAAACCTTCTGATGTCATCCTTATCAGCGCGAATGTTACTCATTTGTTCCCAATCTTTTTGATTTCCTGTTTTAGATGAGCAAGAGGACAAGAAGAACAAGGGGACAATCTTCTGGTACCCAGGAGAACATTGCTGACACTATCGCTGGGTGGGGAGTGTTTGTTGAGGAAGAGTGCCAAACCCGTTACAATGATTTGCTTCATCAGACCATTGACTCTGGGGCTGTTGTGGATTGGGAATTTCTTGAGGAGCATGATCTGGCTAGGGAATTTTTGAACAGTTTTAGGAGGGATAAGTTCATTGATCCCTAGTGGGAGAGATTGTTTAGGATGCGTTAGCCCGTGTATGGCGAATTGGTGCATGAGTTTCACGCATCTTATTCAATGGATATTATTTCATGCCAGGATAACATTGAGTTTCAGGGGATTCGGTTTAGGCTGGGTGGAGAATGGAGGGCTATGTCGGTACTAGAGTATTGTTGGAGAGTGGGACTGTATGCAGCAAGGGATACTAAGAGCGATGTTTTTAGTGCTACCTTGGCAGCTGGGATTGCCCATAGGGAGGACATGTGGGGAATTCAGTTTTGAAACACAATAGCCAATGGGGAGTATGTTACTGGGGGTGCCCTCACCTCGCGGGTCCGGGATCCGCGAATAAGGCTCGCACCGCTGCATCACTTTCACCATAACAGGGCGCCAGGGCACGGGTGATCGTGTCACTCTACCAGATCTATTCTATCTGTACTACATGTTGGCCGAGGGTATGCACTGTAACATCCCATTCTGGTTGGCCGAGTACTTGAGAACTGCTAGTGGTGTGAGGTATGAGGATAGGGTGTATAGTGGTATGTTTGTCACCCGGTTGGCTCAGTCATTTGGCATCCTGGTCGGGGAAGTGCCCGCGTACCTCAATGTAGTGGCAGCACCGAAGGTCGTCAGAGCTAAGTCCCTAAAAGCTATGGAGGTCATCATGGATTATGGTAGGGGCTACGCATGGTTCCGTGCTCAGCCCGAAGTTCAGGAGGATGATGATGACGATGATGACGAGCAGCTGATGCCAGCATGCCAGCAAGGGGATGGAGCTGGAGGCTCCGCTGACGCCTACAGGCACATATCCAGTAGAGATTGGCAGGCCCACCGGGGAGCGTGGATGGGCCGTATGGACACGTGGATGGCACAAAAGGATCAGAGAGCAAGCTGGACATATGATCATACTGTCAGACAGATGCATCATCTGTCCATGCGCGATCAGCTTGACCCACACCTGCAGATTGATCCATTCCCCGGGCTGGAGGAGGACTACCCGCCTTATGGATACCTGGGCCACCTCCCTCCTGGTTATGACTACCGTTATGGACCCCCTCCCTAGTGACTCATGTGTTTTCTTGTGGATTGTTTATGGATTATGGTTGGTTGTTGAAACAATTTTATTTGGGCATGTAATAATCTAGACTATCTTGATTTTGTGACGATGTGGTGAACTTGGAACAATTTGATGTGTATGTATATATTGTATGTGGTGTGATTTATCCATGACTTGTTTGGTTGGATTGTCTATTTGTGTGTCGTATATCTTTTTTAGTGATTATTTATTCTCATGTTTGAATTTGTGAAAATGATTTATTTTGTCTTTAACCTCGTCTTAATTACATATAAAGGTAACAAAAGGGATAAGTGTAGGGAGGATTACACACGTTTTCAAAAAGAACGTGAACATGAGAATTACGACTATTAAAAAGATATACATGTGTGTTTGTTAGAGTCAAATGCTTGTATCGAGTCATGTTGGAATCACTCCTAAACTATAATTCAAGTGTTAGTTATTCTTATGTAATAGGTAGCTTATTATGGCCTTTATGTTTGTTATTAGCCTTAAGCTTATGTAGAAGGCCCATGAGCTTAGGCCCAAGCCCATAGGAGAAAGGATGGGAACTAGGAGTGTTGCCCTAGCTTCCCTCCTATAAATACTCTTGTAAACCTTCATTTGAAGGTTGGTTGTTCAAGTTATTCCTTTCATACATACTCTACGCGTAACTGTCTTACTACATCGTGTGTGTGTGTTTGGTTTATTGTTCAATCACCTTTATCTCTTTCTTGTAAGCTTGTGTTGTAAATTTAGTGACCTAACAGTGGTATCAGAGCCTAATAGTTGAGTGAACGTATTGTTTGAAGTGAGTTTTGGTCTCACGCTTAACTTGCGTCTCCATAACTTTGGCTTGATCAAAAACGTATTTTTTACACTTTTTAATCCAAGATTCTTGTCCTTTCAACGTTATAAGGTGTTAAACTTACTGTTTTTGGCAAAAAGTTTTGAACTTTGTGTGTAGATCATCGTTTTTCATCTAGTTTTTGTACGAAGGTTCTATCCTACGTGTAACTGTTTTAAGAGTTTTGGTTCATCAAGTTTCACACTTTTGTGTCTTTTGGTGTTATTGAAGCTATTTCATCACACAAAAACTGGTTTAGAAACAACTTTGAGCATAATCATATTTACGAGTATTCCTACGCGTAGCAAAACCATAAAACTACGCGTAAGGTTATCCTTGGCTTGATCTTCGTTTTCGTGGTTTACTCCGTGTTTTCTTGCTTGGATAAGCCTGAAAATACGTCGACTTTGGATATCTTTTGCACTGTGAAGTGTAAAAGATCACTTGGGATAAAACCCTAAACTTACGCATAAGCATAAAGCTTACGCGTAGAAATCCTACGCTTAAGATTCATCTTACGCCTAAGCCACGTCTTACGCATAAGGTAATCCTACGCATAAGTTTCTATGCCTAACTTTGTGTCTACGCATAACTTTAGCGTCTTTTCCATACTTACGCGTAAGCTAAATCCTACGCGTAACTAGTGATTGTTACACGTAACTTTGGTGTTTTTACGCATAAGTACTACCTGGATTATTGTGATTTCTACGCTTAAGGACACTTCATCAACAAAGGTTCATTCGAATACAAAGATCCATTTTTACCAACACAAGTTTTCAACATGTCACAACCACCATACTCTAACTATTTCCCTTACACTTATCCTCAACGACAACAACAACTAAGTCCACAACATAAACAATGGAATCAACAACAAGCTATTTATCAACAACAATTTAATCAACAACATACTCCACAACTTGGAGCAATTCCTCCACCACAAATGGTTTAAACACCGCCAAGTCTTCAAGTTCAACCCTACACAAATGACTTCAATCAACATCCATCAAGGAGCACTATGAAGGAACCCACTTGGTTTGCAAAGATGTGTGAAGCTTTAAGCAGCCAACAATCAATTCATGAGGCTGGATCACTTGATAGACCTCCAATGCTCACTCCAGGAAACTACGATCAATGGGTGATAAGGTTCTTTAGGTTTTGTGATCTGAAGAAGCCACATGGAAAGTTCTTAAAGAAGGTTATCTTGGAAGGTCCATTTGAGATGCCTACTGTCATTGTACCTGGAGATCCTAATGCTATTCCACCAAGAGATGAACAAACAAACATTGCTACTGTTGCAGATTTAAATCAAACAGAAATTCTACACTATGAAGCTGATGAGCTTGCAATGCAATATATCCTTTTAGGATTACCTAACCCAATTCTTCGAAGTGTTGATGCTCAAAAGACTGCAAAGGAAATGTGGGACCATATTCATCTTCTTATGGAAGGATCTGTACTCAATCAGGAGGATTTAGAATCCAAAATTTACTTGGCTTATGAACACTTCATGATTGAACCTGGAGAGACACTAGAGTCTTATCATCATCGATTTTCAGACATCATCAATGATTTGGATAAACACAACATCATCATGCCAAGAATTGCAGTGAATACTAAGTTCTGAGTAGTCTTGGTCCTGAATGGGAGAAGTATGTCATTTTTCTCCGTCAAGCGAAGAATATGCATCATTCTACATATGGATTGTTGTACGATTACTTGAAGCCTCATGAAAAGGAAGTTGATCGGGAAAGGATTCTCCGTGCTCAAATTGCTCCACCTACACATCTGGAAAATCAACAACTTGCCTTATATGCTCAACAAAGTTATCCTCCTCAACAAGCAACTCAACCAACTGCCTCAGTCACACCAAACGATCAATCACAGCAACCTCAACAAAATCAATTGGTTCCTTACAACAACAACAATGATCAAGCAATTCATAGTCAAACTAGTGAGGAATCCGATCCGTTCGAAGCATTGCAACAGGGATTTGTTATGATTGCTAATGCTTTTAGCCGTTATACCAACAAATCCAATAATCGTATTCGTTCCTCATCCAATACACGAAATCAGGCTGTTGTGAACAATGGACGAGTTGAAGCTCAGAATCGTGGTTATGGTCGTCAAATGGGAGGTGGTCAAGGGTTTAATGCTATGGGTAGGAATATCAACAGAGCTCAAGTGGTGGAACAGGGAAATGCTCAGAATGGGTTGAATGGTCTTCGATGCTACAACTGCAATGAGAAGGGACACCTGGCTAATGCATGCCCAAAGCCAAGGACTAGGGGCAGTGCTTATTTCAAAGAGGCTCTTCTTTTGGCTCTTAAGGATGAAGCTGGTGGATCTCTCACAAACAAAGAACAGAGCTTTATGGCAGATGCAGACTCAGATGATGATATGGAGGACTTGCAGGCCAATGCAGCTGTTATGTTGATGGCTAATATGCATGAGCTACACATGAGTGAAACAGGCCCAGTGTATGACACTGATGGCTTGTCTCAGGTACCCGAACAAAACATCATCATATCTGAACTAATATCTCCGCCAATATCTGAATCTGGCACGTCTCAGACTGTTCAAAATGAGTCATCTACATCTCATTCTGACGATTTTCAAATAAACCCTGTAGTTACATTTGACGATCAAGATGACCTTATGGTTTCCTTTGATAATCAAATTGACTCCGTGGTTGTACTTGAGGATCTAAATAATGATCATGTTATGACTCACGTTGAACAAGCCGAACTGTTGCCTCATCCAGATTTTGCTCGTTTAATTCAAGACCATCAAATCAAAATGGAGGAATGTTATGCATTAAATAAGGAATTAAAAAGCAAAAATGCACTTTTAACCAAGGATTTTGAATGCTTACAAATGGAACTCAACTTTTTCAAAACTCAAGAAAACCGTGAAAAAGGTTTTAAAGCCGCTTTTGCTAAATCTCATCAAAACGAAAAATATTTAGAGAGACATATGCATGATCTAGCCGCTTCGAAGAATGCTTTGTTGTCTGAAATAGAACAACTGAAACATGAACATAAAAAGCAAATTAACGCTCTCACCTTGGAAAATCAAAAAGCTAAAGCTAAGTTGTTAACTTGTCAAAAACAGTTCTCCGCATACAAAAAGCATTCAACGAATCGGGTAGATGACCTTCTTGAAGAAATTATCGGCTTGCAAAACAAAATTAAAGAGTTTAAAACTGTTGTTTACAAACATGGTGAATCAGTAACAGCTATTGAAAAGTTTACTTTAAAACCCAATCCAAAAGGATATGGACCAAATCTAGCTGATTACAAACCAAAGCTTTCACTAAAAACATTCAAACCAAATCCTGAAGTTTCCAGTGCAGAATATAAAATTAATGATACTGTTATGAGTGTTGTTGAATATCATCGTCAAGAGGAATTAGATGCAGAAGACGAGAGTCGATCAAAATTAAAAACTGTTGTTTACAACAAACCTTTTAATTATTCTAAACCGGTCACTTTTGTCACACCAACGGATTCTTCTAACACACCAAGGGTTATCATCAAAACACCTGAGTCTTCTAATGTTAATCCCCAACCAGATTATGCACAAATTTATGGTCCTTTACCTTCCATCAGTGAAGTAAACTCAAAACCTGAAAATCGCAAAATTCTTAGATATTTTGATATTTTCATGGCTGACCTCAAAAATTTAGAACATGAGATAGAATATCATTCTGAAATCAAAGTTCAACACTTTCAATCGCCTCTGGCGCGAGAACAAAGAAACATTTTTAAGAAAAATCTTTTACCAAATGTTAAAAATTTGAAAAGTTGTGCATTGTCTTGGGAACGGGACTTTCATAAGGAACTTGGAGTCATGAAGGTCGTTTTCGAGAAAACCGAAACATCTATTTCTAATACTAAACGTAAAAAGAAACTGTTGAGAAAAGATGTTGATCGACTCTTGAAAGATGTTATCTGTGCTGATATCCATAATGTTGTGTTATTCCATTCTTTGCCACATGCATCTGATTATATCTCTGCTGATAATGTTGACTCTGTGGTAACTGTTGAGAATACTGATAAGATGCTTCAAACCGAGTCTTTAAAAGCTGAAAATGAAAGATTACTTAACGAACTTTACAATGCAAAACGTCGTCTTAATTGGTGTGAAAAAGATATTCACAATCAACAACTTGGTTTTCAAAAGAAAACCGCTCAGTTGCAAACAAAATCTTTTGATCCTAAAATTGAGCAACTGGATGATCAAAACGTGTCTTTGAAAAGTCAAATCTCAAAATATGAACAAGAACTTGTAACAGTTAAACAGGAATATGGTGTCATATTTGATTTACTCAATAAGACTCGTCATGAAGCATCCAACGAACTTGATCACTATCTTTCTCACACTAGAGAAGTCATGAATTTTGCTGGTCATATTCGTTCTGAAAATCAAGATTTGATTCACACTATCTCTAAGTTAAGAGAAATGTTAGGAAAGTATGAACAACTTCCGCCAACCATCATTAAGAGATTAGCACCTGTAACACTTAGTAATCGTGCACTTAGAATCCCTACTGCCAAATCACAAGTTGCTAACGTGCTTCCTTCTACTGAAACAGGAATAGTTGCGTCTTTTCCCAACGTCCGCACTTAACAGCCTAGGAGCACTCAATCGAAGAATAGGAAGTTGCGACCTAAGAAAAGATCAATAAGGAATGCTAAAGTAGAAGAACACCCTAGGACTATGAATAAGACTCACGTTGCTTCCACTATAGATATTGCGTCTGGCAAATGTAATAGAAATAGTGATGTAACGAATGCTAAACCGTTAAGTACTTTTGATATTCAATCTGATGCACCTTGTGTTATTTGTCGTAAAAGTATGAATTCTAATTGTCATGACAAATGTGTTGCTAAAGCTATAATCTCTCGTTTACGGAATCCTAAGAATCGGAATACCTCTAGGCGCACTAATCATTCTAAGTCTGTGCTTGGTAGACCGCCTTCTTTAGATTCTACGTCATGCGTTGTTGTCCCTGTAGCTCCAGTTTTACCTCCTAAGAATGTAGTACCACCTAGTACATTCACAAAGACTAAAGCAAACAGTAGTTATAGATGGCAGAAATGGATATATAACACATTAGGATTTAAATGGATGCCTAAAGTTATTAATATGTGTATGTCTACTATCACTGATTCGGAACCCTCTAACATTTCGGGTTCCACATCTACTTCTATTCCATCTGTGTCGTCTGTGTGTAATGCAGGTGATACAGATCATTCTCTGGATTGTTGATAGCGGATGTTCCCGACACATGACAGGCAACCTTAAACTGTTATCAAAATTTATTGCAAAGTTCATTGGCACTGTCAGGTTCAGGAATGATCACTTCGCAGCTATCATGGGCTACGGAGATTATGTCAATGGGAACATCGAAATCAGCAGGGTTTACTATGTGGAAGGCCTCGGTCACAATCTGTTTTCAGTAGGTCAGTTTTGTGATGGAGATTTGGAGGTTGCTTTCCGGGAGAAAACTTGTTTCATTCGTGATCTACAAGGAAATGACCTTATGTCTGGCTCGCGTAATTCTAGTCTCTACACTATCTCTATGCAAGACATGGTTGCTTCATCTCCCATCTGCTTACTTTCAAAGGCAACATCAACAAAATCCTGGCTATGGCACCGTCGTCTCTCACATCTAAACTTTTAAACCATCACCAACCTTGCTCGACACAAACTAGTTGAAGGTCTCCCACGATTCTGGTATTCAAAAGATCACCTTTGCTCAGCTTGTGAACAAGGAAAAAGCACTCGTGCTCATTTTCCTTCAAAGGTGGAACACAGCTCTCAGCATGTGCTTCATCTTCTTCACATGGATTTGTGTGGCCCAATGCGCGTGCAAACGATCAATGACAAACGCTACATCTTAGTAATTGTTGATGACTATTCACGATGGACTTGGGTCTACTTTCTTCGAAGCAAAGACCAAGCTCCACAAATGATCATCACCTTTCTCACGAAAATTCAAGTTCAGCTCCGGAACACCGTCCGCCAAATAAGAACAGACAAAGGAACTGAATTTGTTAACCAAACCCTTCGTGAATTTTATGAGAAAGTGGGAATGCAACATCAAACATCTATTGCACGTACACCAGAACAAAACAGAGTTGTTGAAAGACGAAACCGAACGTTAGTGGAAGCTGCAAGAACAATGTTAATCAATGCTAAAATTCCATATTACTTGTGGGCAGAAGCTGTATCTACTGCATGCTATACTCAAAACCGTTTTATGATCACAAAATGCCACAACAAAACACCTTTCGAGCTTGTCCACAACCATAAACCGAATCTCAAACACTTTCATGTATTTGGATCCTTTTGCTATCCGAATAATGATCATGATGATTTTGGAAAGCTCAAAGCGAAAGCCGACATTGGATTCTTTATTGGATATTGTGAGAATTCTAAAGGTTACCGGATCTGGAATCGTCGTACAAAACAGGTGATGGAAACGATTCATGCTCATTTTGATGAACTCACGGAAATGGCTTCTGAGTATAACAGCTTAGAACCCGGTCACAACCATTTAAACTTCCCTAAACCCCCATCATCAGCTGAACAAAGCCCCCAGCTTACTCGTCAACAAATGGAAAGGTTATTTGCTCCGCTGTTCAGTGACGATATTGATGAACGTGCTCCAGGTGTATCCGCTATTTCCGCTGCTCAACCTGTTAATACTCTTATACCTGATACACCTGCTACAACAACTACTGTTGAAGATGCACCTACACCAGTTGAATCCAACACAACAGTTGAACAAACCGCTTCCAACAATGATGAACCGACTGATGATATTCTGGATGAAGTACCCCCACCTGCAGATTTTGATCCAAATGCGTTCTTTAACCCGTTTGCTAATGACACTGCTACACCTGATGTCGCGGAATCATCAACAAACCATTTGAATCCTCAGAATCTGCACAATGTATACCAACATCAACCCTCTACACATCGATGGACAAAACACCATCCTCTCGCAAACATTATTGGCAACCCGAATCAACCAGTCGTTACAAGACAACGTCTTCGCAGAGATGGTGAACATTGCATTTATGCACTCACTGTCTGCCAATCTGAGCCTAAAAACATTAAAGACGCAATGACAAAAGACAATTGGATTGAATCCATGCAAGAAGAACTCAACCAATTCAAACGTCTTGAAGTATGGGAACTGGTTGAAAGACCAACAGGGGTCTACGTCATTGGTCTCAAATGGATTTGGAAAAACAAATTGGATGCTGAAGGGAACGTAATCCGAAACAAGTCACGTCTAGTTGCTAAGGGTTATCGTCAGGAAGAGGGAATAGACTTTGAAGAATCTTTTGCTCCGGTTGCTCGTCTTGAGGCTGTTCGGATATTTCTCGCATTCGCGGCTCATATGAATATGACGGTCTTTCAAATGGATGTCAAAACTGCGTTTCTCAACGGACAACTGAAAGAAACGGTTTATGTCAGCCAACCCGAAGGATTCGTTGATCCAGAGTGCCCGAACCATGTCTACAAACTGAACAAAGCTCTTTATGGTCTCAAACAAGCCCCTCGGGCATGGTACGATAAGCTATCATCTTTCCTCATTGCTAATAATTTCACCAAAGGTTCGGTTGACACAACTCTTTTTATACAATATCACGGGGCACATATCTTAATTGTTCAAATTTACGTGGATGACATCATTTTTTGGGTCTACACATAAAAAGTTTTCAATCGCTTTTGCAAAACTAATGAAGAAAAATTTTGAAATGTCCATGATGGGTGAACTTACATTCTTTCTAGGATTACAAGTTCATCAATCACCCCATGGTATTTTCTTGAGTCAGTCCAAATATGCCCTTGAATTGTTAAACAAATTTGGAATGAAAACCTGTGATACTTATGCCACACCAATGACTCATACCAAGAAGCTAGACGCTGATTTACATGGGAAATTAGTGGACCCTACCAAATACCGAAGTATTATTGGGTCTCTCATGTATCTAACAGCTAGCAGGTCTGATATTGTCTTTGCAGTTTATCTATGCTCCCGTTATCAGTCGCGACCAACTGAAACCCACCTATCTGAGGCTAAAAGAATCCTCCGATACATCAAGGGAACCATTAACTTGGGGATCTAGTATCCGAAGGATTCTGGTTTTGAACTAATCGCTTTTTCAGACGCTGACCACGCAGGATGCTTAGACTCAAGGAAAAGTACTTCAGGAGCTCTACAATTTCTTGGTGATAAACTGGTGTCTTGGCAATCAAAGAAGCAGGATTGTACATCGCTGTCATCAACCGAAGAAGAATATGTAGCCATGTCCGCGTGTTGTGCTCAAGTCATCTGGATGAGAACACAACTCAAAGACTATGGTTACGTATTTGACAGAATCCCGATGTACTGCGACAATCGGAGTGCCATTGCGATCTCGTGCAACTCAGTTCAGCATTCAAAATCAAAGCACATCGATCTTCGCTATCATTTCATCAAGGGCCACGTGGAACAGGGTACTGTTGAATTATACTTCGTGGGTACTGAATACCAATTGGCAGATCTGCTCACCAAAGCCTTGCCTCCCGCTAGGTTTAATGAGTTGGTCCACCGGATTGGTATGAGGTGTTTGACTCAAGAGAAATTGGATGACCTCCTAAAACAGTCTTAAAAACCTGTCAAACACCAAAATCTCTTTTGTAAATAATTTTTCAAAAACAAAATACAAAAATATAAAACCTGATAAAAACAACAAAAATATTCTTCTAATCTAATTTTCTTTCAACATGGCAAGTACATTTCTTCCATCAACACTTTAATCTTTCAAAATTCAGTATTTTTCCGATCAAGTGTTGAGGGGGAGAATATTATCACTTAACTGTTTCAAAACATCTGTGTACTTGCATGTTATATTATCCCGGTTGTTTATTTTATCAATGGTGGTAAATTTTTCTGGTTAAATGACACTCCTCGGACTAAAATTTATAACCTTTCATTATTTATCTAAGTCGAGGGGGAGTGTCGTCAAGTTTCTTTCTTAACAATTTTTGTTTGGTAACCAAAATGGAAGTTAAATGGCTTTGTGTGACAAAGGAAAAGGTGGAGGGACCAAAACTGTCAAAAGATGAAAGTCATTTTAATAAAAGTCCTCCACCTAACTTATCACTTCACATTTATTACTCTAACCAAAACAAATCCTACGCCTAAGAATCACTCTTCCAATCCGTGTTTTTGATCATCAAAATGTAAGTGGATTAATGTTTCTAACATGATTTTAAACATTGGTTTTGATTTTCAAATAAATCCAACGGTTAAATTTACTTATATGGTTGATTTTGTGTTCTTCGCATATGCGTAAGAACACATGATCATGTGTTATGCGTTTGTGGTTAAAAAGACAATGTCAAAGTGTTTTAATAACATCAATGATATTTTTTCTATCCTCAAAACAAACCCAGAAACTCGAATTGAGTGATTTTGAAAATTAGGGTTTATGCGTGAATTTGGGTATTTTAAAATGTGAACGGTTTTGGTCAAAAAGGTTATTGTGTGATGTTCATATTGTGTTGTATTAAAGATTTCCAGGCCCTATAACCACCCAGAAACACTAATTAAGTCAGAATTAGGAATTAGGGTTTAATGTTCTTGTGTTTGGGTATTTTTGATTCACCACGAATTGCGTGTTAAAACTTGGTTATTAGACTCTCACAACTCTTAAGACCTACCAGAAAATGTTTGGTGCAAATCCTATGGTTAGTAATCATACGCGTAATTCTTAAACTCTAGGGTTTTGACCTACGCATATGACTTTCTACGCATAACTGCTTAACTTGCTTTCATGCCATGATTTGTGTTTAATATGACTATACATGTTAAGATTGATGATATGATGGTTTTATTTTAGGCTTGCTACTCGTAAAATTCAGAATCAAGGCGATTGTTACTCTACGCATAAGGATCACCTTACGCGTAGGCAGTTATGCGTAAGAGTAATCCTACGCGTAACTACTACGCATAAGGTTCTACAATGGGACTATGCGTATCCTGTGAAGGATATGCGTAAACAGTGACCTCTACGCATAAGGTCTACTCTTACGAGTAAGCCTTACGCGTAAGGTCTTTATACGCCTACGCATAAGCCCTACGCATAAGGTCCCCTTTTCCTACGCGTAACATTTCTTACGCGTAAGTCAGGATCCTACGCATAAGCTTTCGTCTATACGTATATCACTTCTGTTTACGCGTAACTTTGCCAAATCTACGCCTAAGCCTTGATAGACCTTCATTATGAATTGTTACGTGCACAAACTTGTTAATAAACAAATCATATTGTCACGAAACCAATAATGTCACTAATAAACTTAATCGTTTAATATGTTGTGTTAAATATGTGATAACATAAACTTTAAAACTTAAAGTTAACTAACTCACAAAACTTATCACGACGACATTGGACTATTGAACAAACAAGTGACTTTGGACTCGTAACAATCTTTAACACTGTACATTCAATAATTAGACAATAAAACCTTCTGTTGACTAACATTATGTCTTTCGATATGTTGGTTCTTTTGGCTAATGTTATTTCAGATCACGACATGGCTGCTCAAATGACTGTGGATGCACCAGAAGTTCTCACAATTGCTGACATCTTCCCCAATGGCTATCCTAGAAAGATTGGAAAGAACAACCTTAGGGTTGACTTTGAAACCCTCACCTGCTCAGAATCTTCTTGTCTCATTGCTGTGGATATTCTAAGGAATCATCCCTACCAGAACATGCTCTCACACTCTGCTACTGTACCGGAAATCTACATTCAGCAATTCTGGAATTCTATGCAGAGGATTACAGGTCAAAGTGCAGTGACAGTGACACTTAATCACAAACAAGTCACCATCACTCATGCAGACTTACGGGCTGTTCTTCTCATTCCTGAAATCGAGCCAACTGACTTCTTTGCCACACCTACTGAGGAGACAGTTCTACAATTCTTGCTTGATATTGGCTATGATGAAGCCTCAGGAGTTATCTCTAAGCATTCTCATATAGAGCTTAAGAACATTCCTCAACCGTGGAGAACCCTCTACATCATCATCACCAAATCGGTCTCTGGTCGTGATAGTGGATATGAGCATCCCAAGCTCATGGAACTACAAATTTTCTGGTCATTAATCAACAAAAAGGACATCGAAATTGAAGCACTGTTTTGGGAAGACATGATGTCATTTGACAAGAAACTTGGCTCAAAGATTCCCTATGTCAGATACACAAAATTGTTGATCCAGAGAGCACTTGGACTTCATCCCGATATTCCACAAAGGCTCAATGACCCAGACAATCACGATATGTTGACTGAGCGTACCCTATCAGTCAGAATCAAGGAATCGTCTACAAAGAAACAGGGTGCTGTATTACCTGATCACCTTCTGTCTAAAGAAATCAAAAAGCTCGAGACATACAAAAGGTATCTAGTTGCAGTAAAAGAAGGCAAATTTGGTCATCTCGATGACAAATCTTCTGGAACACCTATAAGGAGAACCAGAAGAGGCAGTGCAGGAAGTGCTGCAAGTACTGAAAGTCATAGGAAGTTTCCCAAGAGGAATCCTCCTCGTAAAAGGACTGTTCCTTCTAAAGAAGTTGTTCCCATTCCCTTACCTAAACCTAAACCGCAGAGAAAGCTAATTGACGAGGACTCAGAAGGTACTGAATTAGAAGAAGAGATTATGTACTCTGAAACTGATAAAGATGAAACCACAACGGTATCTAAACCTCCCAGTCCTCTAGCTGACCTAGGAAAAGGAAAGACACCTGTACTTGTGCCATATGAAGAAATCTCAGAAAGTGATGAAGAGCAACTGGATAAATCCTACATGAAGAAGTTTAAATTCGTTAGACACCTTCAAAAGGCTAAAGAATTTGTAAAAGACCAAATGGGTGGCCCCGGAGGATCAAGTCGTGCTGCCCACTCTTCACCAGATCCTGATGCGGTTAATCGACCCGATAAGAGATCTGGTGCCACCACTCTTGTACAACAACAAACGCTTGTGGAGGAGTCTACTGATTTTAACATTGAGAAACCAGAAAAGGATAAGACTGAGAAAGAGAAAACTGATGAAGAAGCTAAGGCTCAGACGGAAGAAAAGGCTAAATCTGGACAAGATGAAGAAGAGAATTATGATGATTATCTTCTCAACAGTCCAACTCGTTCCAAGGAGGATATTTCTGCACCTCCTAAGGACCCCGAGCCTCCTCATGTCTCCTCCTCATCAGATTCATCATCTCATTCCTCACCACCACCATCTAAAAGATCAACCAAATCATCATCCAAATCAGTGAAGAAGCCTACTCGATCTTGGATATCTCATGCTCATAAACGAATTGGGAATGCTGTCAAACAAATCAGAAAGAAAGACATCCTCCAAAGGAAGATGAATTTCTATGCTGATCAGATACAGTATATTCATGATGATCTCGACAAGATGCAAGATGAAAGGGAGTATGTCCAGAAGCTTATGAAAGATGATCTTCAAGGAAAAATGGATGAAATGATCAAAGGATACACTCAACAGTTCCTTATGGAGGTCGTTCCGAATCTGACAAAGCAGATGTATACCAGAAAATTGTATCCAAATCTGTTGCATCTAGCCATGAAATCAACTCCGATGAATTTAAGCATCAATCCAGTTGAATCTACAATCTTCTCAGATGATGAATTGGTGAACCGGCTAGTAGCACAAATGTCGACACGCTCTGCAACGTTTGCCTCACACGAAGCTAAACTGTTTGAAGCTCTACTGGAATACCAACTCAGGTCCTCATTCCGAGAAGAAGCTGTTAGGCCCAAACGTTCAAGAGATGATGAAGACAAAGATCAGGATAAGGATAAAGAGCCCAAACGCTCAAAGAAGTCTGATGTATCATCCTCTATTCAGTACTCGATGCAACCTCCACCACAACGGACTCCTACTCAACAAAGATCTTCTCCTCCATCTTCTACTGATAAACCTCAGGATTCATCTGAGTTACCGCCCGAGACTCAAAAAATCGGTGATCACTTTGAGTATACAGGTGGTGACGATGAGGAAGTCCGTGAGCCCCTACAACAACCCACCTCTCCCAAACAAGTTAAGAAACCAGAATCCTCATCTAGGCCAAAACAAAAGAAGAAGAAGGCGCCAATGACTGACGTCGTATCATGGCTAGATGAAGATACAACACAGGAGTTTGAATGGTTTTCTACACTTGTCAATTCCACTCCCTACCCTGAAGAAGGTCAAGATCTGGTAGACGGTAATACTTTGGAGCATGCTAAGATTATGCAAGAAAAGTTCCATGTGAAGAAGATGACGAAATCCGAGTTGAGGCGTGATATGTGTCTAAATACACATATATTTTATATTATTTAAACCCACAAAAATGACCAAAAACACACAAATGACCATATAAATGTTACAAATATCATTGAAATGTGTTTTTATGTGACTCAGGTACAAAAAGATTGAAAAAAAATAAAAAATGATCAAAGTTCACACAATTGACATTTTCAGTCCCTGAAGTTTCAAAAAATGACAAAATCAGTCCCTGAGCATTTGTTTTGGAATAAAAGTCAACCCAAGTCCTTTCAAAATCAAAATTTATCAAAAATGATCCTTGGGTAAAAAGTTTGGAGAATTTGCAAGTTTGGTCTCTCAAGTTTCTGAATTGGCAAAGTCATCTCTTGATTTATTGGAGAATGACAAGATTGGCCCTTGGAAGACATTTTCAGAATCACATGTTTAGTCCCTGAAAAATCAGATTTTACATGTTTGGTCCCTAAAATTCACCATGGCTCCATAGTTAATCCTAAATCCAAATCCTATGTTAACAACACCTAAGCCCAAATAAAAACTCAAGGCCCTTTATCCAATACCCGGTCAACTCCCCCAACCCGGTCAAATCTTTAAACCCCTTTTCCCCTTTCTCTTATCTCAAACACAGGATTAAAGAAAAAAACCAACAGATAAATCCTAGAAACATGAAAATGGCGCCTAATTTCCCTCCTCTTCCTGTCACTCTCTCCCCAAATCCCCATCCCACTCACTCCTTTCCCCAAGAATGAGTCACGAGAACATCATGCCACTTTGGCAATCCAAAGTGCAAAAGTGGATTGAAGGGCTGAGATGAGACCAAGTGTTGATCCAAGGAGTAATCAAAGGTGGGGATGGACTGAAGAAAGCACAAAGGATGGTTTTGCTTGTTTTGTCTCACAAAACAAACACAGAAGAGAAAAGCCAAGACGAGTAGTTTTTTTATTCACTTGTATAAATAGGCTTCTAGAGTTTTTGTAAAATTTGTCTAGAATCTATTGTTCTAGTCCCATTTAATTTTCATTGTCATTTACATTTCTGTATTATTTAACTTAAATGCAATTTAATTTCAAGTTCATTTAAATTCCCAGTTTTGCAATTTATGTATTGAATCTGCTATTTTTTTTATTCACAAAAGTTGTTAAAAGTTCGTTTTTTTAGCTCATGAGGGCTTATGTTTGAGCTCACAAGTTTGTCTTTAACATTTTCACATCGTCATAGTGTCAAAAACTCACTCCTTTGCCCTTGAGGCAGTGTTTGGATAAGCACGTATATTGGGTCAAAACTCCAAATTTTACCCATTTTGGTTCTCCAAGTAGTTGTAGTTAGATGTTCGTTCAATTTCTTTTAGCATTCCGAGTAATGTTTTATTGCAAAGATTCCTTTTAGAGTAGTATGCAGATTTTTTTTTATTTACTTTTAAATCAGTCCCCACTAGCTTTTTTTTAGCTTAATTTAGGTAGTTTATAGTTAGAATTAGGATGTGATTTCGTATTTGTAAGTAGTTAGCAGTATGGATTTAGTATTTTTGGAATTAGTTTGCACTTTTGAGCTCATGTGTTAGCTTTTCATAAGCCGCAAAACACCCCCTTGAGCCTTTTTCTTTTCTGCCCCAACAGCCCCAAGTATCCCCTTTTTACCTTAGATTTAGGTGGGTTAATGTTAGAAGTAGGATTTGATCTTGATGTTATGAGAAGCTAGTAGTACTAGGATTATCTGTTTTAGCTCATATTTAGACTTAGTGCTTAGTTGGTGGCGTAACTTTGCCACTCATAACTGCCATTAAGCTCCACATGTGGGCTGTTTTTCTGCACTGTTACAGCAGCTGCAATGGAGCCTTTCAAAGGCTTAATAGCTTTTTCTTTACTTCCGTTTTGTTTCTTACCTAGATCACCTTAGTGCATTTAAGATAAATTAGATTAGGACTCATTAGTTGTAGCTTATGATAGCTTGTCCCTTTTGTAGCTGTCCAAACCAAACAGCCCTTTAGCCTTTTTTTTTTTAACAAGAGCTGCTGCAATAAGCTCATTAACTGGCTTATTGTTAAGTTTTAAAAAGTTTGTTTTTCTAAAAAGTCTTATCTTTAAGTATTTTTCAACTTGCAAAAGAAAAAAAAATCGAAAAACAAAAATAAAAGTTTCAAAAAAAGCGTGGCTGCCCAGGTTCGAACCTGGGACAGTCCACTCAAAACAGACGCAGCACAGCCTACACTCGCTCACCATCTGATCTAGTGCTTGTCTCGTGTCAAGGTTTACTTTATTAAATGCTTAATAGTCATTTTCCCTTTAACTATTAGCTTATTTTCTTTTTTAATTGCTGAATCCAATAAGCAGTATGCCTTTTTTATTTTTTTCTTTAATTCATTTTAGTCTAAAGTAATTTTTGTAATTTTTGCAGAATTTTCTAAAAATGTTTAGTATTTTTAGTAATTAATTTAGTTTAAAATAGTTTTTAATTCGTAGAAAATAAAATAAAAGTCAAAAAAATATTCCGCTTATTTCTAAAATTATTTCTAGTCATGTAGAATGTAGGAAAATTAGTTTTGCACTCGTAGGACTTAAAGTGCATCTTTTTCACTTTCGGGGCTTGGGATTAGCTCGGGTTTCGCGTTTTTGCATTTTAGCACCCTAGGATGTAGTTTAGCTTCGTTTTATCATTCCTTAGGCTTAGTAATAGTTAATTTGTAGTTTTTTAGGGTTCCCTTGCCTTAATTACCTTCCCGTTAATTAATTTGTAGAAAACGTAATTCAAACCAAACAAATTATTAAAACCAATTCAAGTCCTAATCACGAAACTCAACGACACCGTCAATTTCCCACCTCGTTGGGACACGACCCGGGGAAATCACTTTCCCGGTATCACTTTTATCACACCCGTGAGGTTTGGCACGTTAACCCTTTTCCTAAAAGGTTGATTTGTCGAATTTCACGATTAATTTGATATATATTGATATTTGTGTTTATTTTCACGAATCAAATTTTGGCGCCGCTGCCGGGGAGGTGTGTTGCGACAATATCGTGAAGTTTTTGCGATTAGTGACTTGAAGAACCTTCCTCGTGAAGTTATTGTTTTTATAAAAATATAAAAAATACAAAAATATTTTTCTTTTCTTTGTATATATATGTAAAAGATAAAAATACAAAAAAGATTTTTGCTTATTGTTTTAAATAAAATAGAACACACAATCAATATAACACTTCTCAACTTGAGTGTTATCATAATAAGTTCCCGAACCAAAGATTCAAAACTTGCCTTTGTGTCACTTGCGTGAATATGCTTGTGATTATTGGTTTAAGTTCACTGTGTTTTGCCTCGGTCTTGTTTTAATTGAAAGTGTTGTTTTTGAAAGTGCATGTGCACTCATTTTCAAAAAATCCAAAAATATTCTTCTCATTCCTCTTATTCGTTGATTCTATTTCTCTTACCCTCTTGTGCCGTTTAATTCTATCCTTCGTATCCTCTCGATCACTTAATTCTATTTCTTTAACCCTCTACATGTTTAATTCTCATGGCGGCGATCGATTATCGTCGTTGTTTTCACTGCAAATGCCGTATGGAAGAGGATCAACTTTATTGTCAGAATCACGATTGTTTATGTAAACGGTGTGGAAGGGTTGGTGCAAGCAAATATTTCAATTGGTGCGAATTATCCGATAAAAACTCTCTCGATGATTCTCCAAAATTTTCCGACCACCCACCACAACCCGAGATTTGCCCTATTGTTTCTGAGCCCAAACCGTCTAGAATTGATCAAAATCTTTCGCGATTTACGATTAAGGCTAAGAGAAAAGAGCAAGAAGTGGAGACCAAAACGGAAGTGGTGGAAATTGCTAGCTCTGAGAGCACACCATTTGTCCCACCTCCGGAATCTTCAAAACCTTTTTCGGACGGTTTCATGAACATTGTTCAAAATTGCTTAAATGAATTTCGTCAAATTTCAACTTCGGGAAATACCGTTTTACCTAACATTTGTGATGTTGTTGAAGCCTCGATTCTTACTCCCGTACATGATATATCTTCGTTCGATCAAGAGTATTGCTACGGTTGTGGAGACTTGTTACCACAAGGTTTTCGTTGTTACAAATGTATGTGCGAGTGGTGTGGAAACTATCTTGTCAATGGATGTTGTTCGATTTGTGCCGAGAATTCATTCACTTATGATTCTAACCCGAACTCTTTCAATTATCCTCAAAACGATTTCAACTACCCTCCACAAAATTCATTTGAGCCACAACCGTACTATCAAGATTTCAATGATTCATCATTTCAAAGTTTCTCTCCCCAATACCCTCATTGTGCTAAGTGTGGGGGTCCTCATGATGATTATCAATGTCAATCGTGGAATCAAAATTACTATGGACCTGATCCTTGTTATAACACTTCCGGATTTGACCACATCCAACCCCCACAACTTCCCGTCATTGATCAATTTCCTCGTATAATTCTTGAGGAACTTTCCGAGGAACAAGCTGCTCGCAACGAAAGATTTCTAGCCGATGAGCGAGCAGCTCAAAAGCGTCTCCTATTTAACGAAGCTGCTCAACAGCGTCTCCTATTTAACGAAGCTTGCCGTCTCGATGACGAGGATGAGGAAGATTGGGAGACGAAAAAGGACAAGGTGCATATCTCAAGCCCACAAAGTACCGCACATGTCCACTCTCCATTCTCATATTGCCTACCTACCATAGAACCTTCGGATAACCTTTTAATGGGGGACGAGCATCTTAGCACTATTCCGTCTTGTGCTGAGAACCTTGTCCCAACCCCAACTGAGTCCGAGGTTATGTATGATGAGCCTCTTAATGATGATTCTTCTCCCACCCAAAAAGTTTCTATTTCCGAGTCTGAAAATGATTATACGTCGTTTGATGATTCCTTATCGTGTGGAGACATCGAGTATGTGGAGGAAATACCTTCTGAGCTTGTCAGCTTGGAAGAAGTGAGAGATGTTGATCCCGATGATCTTGATATGGACACTGATTTTGAGACGGATGATGAAGATATTCTTGTTGTGTCCGAGAAGCCTTTTGCTACGACATTCACTAATCCTCTGTTTGACTTTGATTCTGAATTCACTCTAGTTTCGGATAATCCCATCTTTGACATTCAGAATGAGGATAGTGACTTGTACCTCGTTTCATCTCCTTCTTTACCCGAAGATAAGAATAGTGGCAATCCCACTTTGACGTTAGACCTTCTCGAGGAGTTCGCCGATGAACTCGCTCTTATTGATCATTCCCCACCGGGAGATGGTGATGTGCACTTCGACTTTGAAGCCGACCTTACCGAATTGGAAAATCTTCTTTACAATTGGTCTTCTGATAATTCGTCAAGTGATACTCGTATTGAGGAGGTCGACTTTCTTTCTCTGGATGACTTGATACCTTCGGGTTTTCAGAGTGACGATTATGGCTTAGGTCCATCATCCACTCGTCCGCCTGCTAAACCGCCGGATGATGGAACCTCTTCTAAGCCCGATACAGATGTCTTCATTGCTACAGTGCTGGATAGGATTTCTGAACATTCGCTCCATGTTCCTCAATCTAATCTTTTGCCCACCCAACCCACCCGTTGTCATGTCGTTAACACTTTGCCTTCTCCTCCCATTTCTTCTCCATGTCTTAACTCCTACGGGAGTGAAGATACCATCTTTGACCCCGGCATTTCTCATTCTTTTGAGCCGGCTATATCTCATCGGAGTGGAACTTTTAGCACATTCAATGTTTATCTAAACCATTTGAATGAAAGTCCGATGGCGATTTTCTATTCCACTTGCTCCCCCATGGACCAATGAATTCGGGGTCGAGTCAAGCTAGCGACTCGGTAATCAAAAACAGTAGTTAAACATGGGTTTTCACCCGTGTGTACCACCCTAGTGTGGGGGAGTTGCCCCCCGCTGTTGTATATAAGTTTTCTAAAAAATAAAAAATAAAAAATAAAAAATTCAAATAATGGCCGTAGTATTTCCCTTTTACGTTCTATGTTTTGGCATAACCGCCGGTACTTTGAATATTGAGGGCAATATTCATTTCTAGTGTGGGGGGGAATTCTCACGAATTTTATCATGTAATTATACCACCCAATTCCCCCATTTTTGGCCAAATTTTTTTTAAAAAGTGTTTTGCACTTACTCAGCTTACGGTTATCAGTCCGCCATGTCTAATAAACAAAAGGATTGGCTAATCTAGGAGCAAACGGCTCTTGGTAAAGATATCTCAAATCCGTTGACGGCTTGCAATTTGCCCAAAATTGTATGGTGTTCAACTCACCATATCTTTAATTAGTGAAGAGTTGGCTAGCCCGCAAGTTTATGGCTTGTGGTAAAGGCAGTTGGAAAACCATAATTGGTAATCGACTCACCAAAGATATTTTATCTAAGAGTTGGCTAGTCCAGAAGCAAACGGCTTCTGGTAAAGACAAATCAAATCCGTTGGAAGCTGGTGATTTGCTCAAAATCATATGGTTATCAGTGTACCATAGTTCTTACTTGAACTGAAACATTTGGCTACTCCAGAAGTAATGGCTTTTGGTAAAGAGATCAAATCCATTAAGTTTTCTCAAAAGATTTCTAGGGACTAGCAATAGTTTAGTGTGGGGGATTTTGATATGTGTCTAAATACACATATATTTTATATTATTTAAACCCGCAAAAACGACGAAAAACACACAAATGACCATATAAATGTTACAAATATCATTGAAATATGTTTTTATGTGACTCAGGTACAAAAAGATTGAAAACAAATAAAAAATGATCAAAGTTCACATAATTGACATTTTTAGTCCCTGAAGTTTCACAAAATGACAAAATCAGTCCCTGAGCATTTGTTTTGGAATAAAAGTCAACCTAAGTCCTTTCAAAATCAAAATTTATCAAAAATGATCCTTGGGTAAAAAGTTTGGAGAATTTGCAAGTTTGGTCTCTCAAGTTTCTGAATTGGCAAAGTCAGCTCTTGATTTATTGGAGAATGACAAGATTGGCCCTTGGAAGACATTTTCAGAATCACATGTTTAGTCCCTGAAAAATCAGATTTTACATGTTTGGTCCCTAAAATTCACCATGGCTCCATAGTTAATCCTAAATCCAAATCCTATGTTAACAACACCTAAGCCCAAATAAAAACCCAAGGCCCTTTATCCAATACCCGGTCAACTCCCCCAACCCGGTCAAATCTTTAAACCCCTTTTCCCCTTTCTCTTATCTCAAACACAGGAATAAAGAAAAAAACCAACAGATAAATCCTAGAAACATGAAAATGGTGCCTAATTTCCCTCCTCTTCCTGTCACTCTCTCCCCAAATCCCCATCCCACTCACTCCTTTCCCCAAGAATGAGTCACGAGAACACCATGCCACTTTGGCAATCCAAAGTGCAAAAGTGGATTGAAGGGCTGAGATGAGACCAAGTGTTGATCCAAGGAGTAATCAAAGGTGGGGATGGACTGAAGAAAGCACAAAGGATGGTTTTGCTTGTTTTGTCTCACAAAACAAACATAGAAGAGAAAAGCCAAGACGAGTAGTTTTTTTATTCACTTGTATAAATAGGCTTCTAGAGTTTTTGTAAAATTTGTCTAGAATCTATTGTTCTAGTCCCATTTAATTTTCATTGTCATTTACATTTCTGTATTATTTAACTTAAATGCAATTTAATTTCAAGTTCATTTAAATTCCCAGTTTTGCAATTTATGTATTGAATCTGCTAATTTTTTTTATTCACCAAAGTTGTTAAAAGTTCATTTTTTTAGCTCATGAGGGCTTATGTGGCTCACAAGTTTGTCTTTAACATTTTCACATCGTCATAGTGTCAAAAACTCACTCCTTTGCCCTTGAGGCAGTGTTTGGATAAGCACGTATATTGGGTCAAAACTCCAAATTTTACCCATTTTGGTTCTCCAAGTAGTTGTAGTTAGATGTTTGTTCAATTTCTTTTAGCATTCCGAGTAGTGTTTTATTGCAAAGATTCCTTTTAGAGTAGTATGCAGATTTTTTTTTATTTACTTTTAAATCAGTCCCCACTAGCTTCTTTTTTAGCTTAATTTAGGTAGTTTATAGTTAGAATTAGGATGTGATTTCGTATTTGTAAGTAGTTAGCAGTATGGATTTAGTATTTTTGGAATTAGTTTGCACTTTTGAGCTCATGTGTTAGCTTTTCATAAGCCGCAAAACACCCCCTTGAGCCTTTTTCTTTTCTGCCCCAACAGCCCCAAGTATCCCCTTTTTACCTTAGATTTAGGTGGGTTAATGTTAGAAGTAGGATTTGATCTTGATGTTATGAGAAGCTAGTAGTACTAGGATTATCTGTTTTAGCTCATATTTAGACTTAGTGCTTAGTTGGTGGCGTAACTTTGCCACTCATAACTGCCATTAAGCTCCACATGTGGGTCGTTTTTCTGCACTGTTACAGCAACTGCAATGGAGCCTTTCAAAGGCTTAATAGCTTTTTCTTTACTTCCGTTTTGTTGCTTATCTAGATCACCTTAGTGCATTTAAGATAAATTAGATTAGGACTCATTAGTTGTAGCTTATGATAGCTTGTCCCTTTTGTAGCTGTCCAAACCAAACAGCCCTTTAGCCTCTTTTTTTTAACAAGAGCTGCTGCAATAAGCTCATTAACTGGCTTATTGTTAAGTTTTAAAAAGTTTGTTTTTCTAAAAAGTCTTATCTTTAAGTATTTTTCAACTTGCAAAAGAAAAAAAAATCAAAAAACAAAAAAAAAAGTTTCAAAAAAAGCGTGGCTGCCCAGGTTCGAACCTGGGACAGTCCACTCAAAACAGACGCAGCACAGCCTACACCCACTCACCATCTGATCTAGTGCTTGTCTCGTGTCAAGGTTTACTTTATTAAATGCTTAATAGTCATTTTCCCTTTAACTATTAGCTTATTTTCTTTTTTAATTGCTGAATCCAATAAGCAGTATGCCTTTTTTTATTTTTTTCTTTAATTCATTTTAGTCTAAAGTAATTTTTGTAATTTTTGCAGAATTTTCTAAAAATGTTTAGTATTTTTAGTAATTAATTTAGTTTAAAATAGTTTTTAATTCGTAGAAAATAAAATAAAAGTCAAAAAAATATTCCGCTCATTTCTAAAATTATTTCTAGTCATGTAGAATGTAGGAAAATTAGTTTTGCACTCGTAGGACTTAAAGTGCATCTTTTTCACTTTCGGGGCTCGGGATTAGCTCGGGTTTCGCGTTTTTGCATTTTTGCACCCTAGGATGTAGTTTAGCTTCGTTTTATCATTCCTTAGGCTTAGTAATAGTTAATTTGTAGTTTTTTAGGGTTCCCTTGCCTTAATTACCTTCCCGTTAATTAATTTGTAGAAACGTAATTCAAACCAAACAAATCATTAAAACCAATTCAAGTCCTAATCACGAAACTCAACGACACGGTCAATTTCACACCTCGTTGGGACACGACCCGGGGAAATCACTTTCCCGGTATCACTTTTATCACACCCGCGAGGTTTGGCACGTTAACCCTTTTCCTAAAAGGTTGATTTGTCGAATTTCACGATTAATTTGATATATATTGATATTTGTGTTTATTTTCACGAATCAAGGCGCATCAAGAATGAAGCTTTTCAACTATGGAAAGATAGCTCAGAAAGTGCCATCGAGGTCGAATATCAGCTTGAAAACATTGCTCGAGCTATGTCTAACAACATGGATTGGCTCAACGCAGAAGCAAACATCGACTTCACCAAACGGGACAACCCTCCATATTACACCGACTGGTCTAAACCACTACCAACGATCGGCCAACCAGATGAACCTAGGATTCCATTCAGATATTTCTTCAACAAAGACTTGGAATTTCTTCTACACGGTGGCGATGGATCAAGGAAATACGCTACATCTTTGACACTTCCATTCCCAGCAGCCATATACTTAAACTGCATAGCTCTCGAGGAAAGAGCTAATCACTTGTTCTCCAACAAAGTGGAAGCATACGACCGAGATGCAATGTACGGGATTCATCATTGGCCGGAACACCGAAGAATCTACTACCGAAGCTGCCAGGTTCAGAAGTCTCAACATGCAGTGTTCAGTACTAAGGATATCGTTGCCATCAAACACGTTGATCTGTCGACCAAATGGGACTACACTTTTCTCAAGAAGATTGTGGTCAAAAGGCAAGATGAACGGGATTATGCATTCTCTGAAGCTGACTTTGAGAATTTGTCTCTCAACGACATTGAAGACATGTACCTTGACAAAGAACGTGTAGAACGTGAATTCATCAAGTCACTGCTCATCTTCATCAGAAGCATAGTCATCAAAGAACGTGTAGAAGATCTCCAACTGGCTGTTGAATCATATCAAACCCGTGTTAACTTCACTCCACCTCAGCTTGATCTTCCCGACATCAACCAGCTCTCACAATATACACTCATCAGCAAACCATTCGGCGTTGTTTACCGCAGTGAACTTCGACGAAATTGCTTAATGGCGTGTCGCGATCTTCACAAATTTAGGGATCACACTTTGAAGATGGTTAGGGACGGATTGGCTTATAGGTTGAAGGATATACGTCAAATGATTGGGTCTCCTAAGCGATGGAATTCTCAGGATCGAAAGGATGTGAGGAGAATCATCAAGATGATTGATGAAAGGTTGTATAGAAGGGATCAGTTCAGAAGATTGGAAAGCTATGTTGGTGGTCGACCCAGGATTAATATCACCGGCTTTCAACGCCCGATTCACACTCCTGGAGACATCTCTGGACTTCCTGGTACCCCTTGAATTGCTTCCTTCATTATAAATTTGGATGTGTGATTATATATGTCTATGGCTTGTGCACACATAACAGTGTACAACCCGTTCTTGTCAAGAAAGGACCATGTGGTACGTTTCAGTGCCACAATCCTTATAAAAGGAGCGAAAGCTTCTTACTTTTGAGTAAAACCTATCAAACCTTTCATTTTTCAAGGTTTTGCTCAAAAGGACAAGTACTTCCCCGTATGATTTTCAAAACCTCAACCGTCTATATCACTAGTTGAGGGGGAGTATTTGAATTAAAACTTTGTTCACAAATTGTTCATAGTGGTCATCTTCCCGCAACACTCGAAATGGTCATATTTATTCTCAACTTTTCAAAAATAACATTTTATATGCCATTTTTGAGGGGGAGAAAATTATGTAATAAGAAATATGTTGTGTAAATGAAAATGAATCTTTGTGTAATAGACTTAACCAACGAATTGACGGTACTAAACTGTTAGTAACTCGAAAAGACTTGTCCGGGACGGGTAATAATTTCAAGCTAGTTCGCTAGTAATGTAAACGTGTCTCGCAAAGGACTTGTCTGAGTAGAATGTACCTTTCGAGAAACTCTTGGTAGACATGAACTCTGACGGGTTTAACAACCTTTCGAGGTTTGTTTACACCTTCAAGGTAGTTATTAGAGCTAGTTGTCACCTAAAAGCTGACAATGTAACTCTTTAACTATGCAATGTAACCGTGTCTCGCGGGCGATTGTCTATCTTGAGCTGATCAATTCAAAAGTGCGCGCTCTTCCCACACAATGCAGATTTCCGTTAAAATTCTAAAGCACATGTGGAGGGGGAGTATTTCTGCTAAAAGATAAAACTCTCACAGTGGTTCAAACATGCTTTTCATTTACAAACCCTTTGAGAGATTTTCTTGAAAATTGGTTTTATGGCAACATAGGTTAGTCATGGAGTGATAAGGTGACTAAGGATAGGAATAACCATCCTATGATCCGCCAGAGCCGGAGGGATCTACCCAAGGACATCACAAATAGTTAGTACTTAGAAGTCCTTAGGTATGAATATAAAAAAGGAGAAAATGAGAATCGGAGAAAGAAGGAGTTGAAGAATTAAAAAGAAATGCAAAGAAAAGGGTGAAAAGAAATAGCCCTCCAAATTATTCAACTTAGGGCAGACACCGGGTTCAATTCATATGCTACTGGTTGTCACTTAGTGATGCCGGTATTGAAGATTAAAAGTCGTCATGGACCCAGTGACGCATGCACTAAACCTTCTTAGCCACTCAAGTTTCTCTCTACAGAAGCTTGTTTCATTCTCACAGGGAACCCTACGTAAACTATTGGCTTTCTCTTAGAGATCGCTGGTATTGAAGAAAGAGACCCTCTCCCTAGTCTCCGCTCAGGAAAACCAAAACGTACTATTGAGTCTAGAGCCACGAGATTCATCAAAAGATCTCTTAGTAACACTTGACATTTCATCACTTGTTGATCACCAAATAAGATCATCAGTGGTTCATATCGAGTCCTTCACAGATCTTAGCAATCTGTCGAGAACATTTATGAGAGGTTCACAACGGTGATCCTCAGTGATTGAATAGAAACTCCTGCCAGGGTCTACATCAAACAGCCCTGACAGCAGGTCACTTCGGTAACTCCCCGTGGATTACGCTTAGTGTGTCTCAAACGGTCTACAGTCGTGAGGTGACACTTCGGTGTACCTCAACGACTCATCTGAACTGTAGATGTACTTCGGTACATCGCGTTATCTCACTTGTGGGACTCCAGTTCAGGAACGGCCTTTGTAAGAATTAGAGTTGTGTTTTCACACTATGCTGTTAACACTCTCGAAGTTCAAACTTGTAAGTGCCGGAATCCGCTTATTACTAACCGTTTGAAATGTTTTCTTCTTATGGAAGCTTCGGAGCAGGATGATCGTGCTGATTCTTCTCATGCTCACGCCAACATCATCACTAATGGAAGTTCTATCCAAAAGCAACACAACAGTCAGAATGATTCTTCGTCAAATCAAAGAATCTACAAAGTTAAAAGACTTAAAGAACTTCATCAGTACTGAATTCCAACGTCAAAGAGCGTGTGGGCATGTTGAAGAAGGACGTGGAGACACTGTAGCAGCGAAGCAGACCTGAGGCAGACTTGATGCAGACAACAACATACTATCACTTTCATCACAAAGAACAATGATCAAAGAACAAAGTTAAAGATGACGTCAAAGCATAACCGTTCTAAGAAGACAATTTCTCTACACTGGGGAGATTGTTCGAATCAAGGCAATTCTTCTCACAAGAAAGAAGAATGTCAGAAGTCGTCAGAGCTACTATTACATCAACGCCTTCACCGTTCATCACCAACACTTGAGGGGGAGATTGTTGGAATCACTCCGAAACTATAATTCAAGTGTTAGTTATTCTTATGTAATAGGTAGCTTATTATGGCCTTTATGTTTGTTATTAGCCTTAAGCTTATGTAGAAGGCCCATGAGCTTAGTCCCAAGCCCATAGGAGAAAGGATGGGAACTAGGAGTGTTGCCCTAGCTTCCCTCCTATAAATACTCTTGTAAACCTTCATTTGAAGGTTGGTTGTTCAAGTTATTCCTTTCATACATACTCTACGCGTAACTGTCTTACTACATCGTGTGTGTGTGTTTGGTTTATTGTTCAATCGCCTTTATCTCTTTCTTGTAAGCTTGTGTTGTAAATTTAGTGACCTAACAAGTCATAATGGATGTTTTGCAGAAATTTTTCCAGATTCTAAAGATATAAATTTTCCAGAATTTTTTCCAGAAAATAGCAGACCAGTTTCTGTCAGGATAACCTGACGGCGTCAGGATCGCAACCTGACGGCGTCAGGAGGAGCAGAAACAACTTATAACTTTTTCTCGTTTTCTGTGCTACTTAGAAATTTTTGGAATTTCTCAGGTCTTAATTTTTCAAAAAATCTGTAAACAAGCATTATACCCTAGTTTAGTAGAGTCATATATAGTGTTACCGCCGATTTTACGCGAAGGTTTCATTTGTTTTCTTCAAGTGTGTAGGTTTTATTTATCAAGAGGAAGATACATAAGATTGGATGGAGCTTTTCACGCATACATTCTTCTTGAAGAAGAATTTAACCACTAATTCACACGGATCCTACCGAGCTAATCAGGGGAGTATTAGTTTCGTTCGTTTTTAATTACCTTCCATTATCATAACTTTGATACTTTCGGGGAACATTGGGGACAATGTTCAGTTTAAGTGTAGGGAGGGAAAATAAAATGGGAACTTTGAAACTATGCTTATCCTTGACTATTTGCCTTGTCCAATATCATTTGTGTAATAAACCATGAGAAATATCGGTTAGGGTAATTTTGGCACCAAATTTAAAATTTTTCAAGACATTTAGGAGTGGGCCATTAGTCTTAATAAAGTGTCTCACGGATAGGAAGTTATATGACTAGCACAAAACCCTTTACCACTCAAATTCCACCCCAAAATGTGAGGACCGCCCTTAGATTTGTAGGAATTAAAGCATTCATCTTTAATGTATCGAGAGTGTACCGGTAGTATAATAGATTCTAGAACTTGTTTTGTGATGCATTCCGAGATCGCTAGTGAGACTACATTTGTGTAGTTAGGAATAACCAAATGATAAGAGGCATTAGTATAACCCTTGTTTGATACCCGTATTATAATTACTTCTTCCACATCGGTTGAGTAATTCCCCCACACCCTTGCGTTGTACTCATCTTTAGTACACATCAGAGGCTATCCTTTTCGCGGTTCTCATGATGTTTCGGTTTTCCGGAATATCAATGAAGAGCATTGTTTATAATCCACCCCCAAATGTACACCCAAATCGCCTTAGCCTACCTTGTATGCACTCACTTTTAGTGCATTATTGTTATCATACTAAACCGTTAGTTCAATTATCTAGTTGCTTGCATAAGTTGCTAAGTCGAGTCATATCCTTTGTACACAGTTTTGGGACGATTGGGACTCATGGGAAAAGTTAAATTTTATGAAGTGACGGGAAGGAACGTTAAATTCAAATTCCCTTTATTTACGTAATAATGTACTCCAAGTGTTTTAATCTTTTCAATTCGGGTCAAATTAGTGTTAGGTAATAAAAACTCAAGTGTAGGGATGTGCCTATAAATCCCTATTATTTTGATGTTATCGTAGAGGATGGTAAAGTAAAAGTGTATGAAGAAAAAATGAAAAAAAGAAAAACATATGGGCTACCATCCTACATCTATCATTATATTTATGTTTGTTTGTTTCAAAGTTATCTAGAGTTTAGAGTGTCGAGTCTTGGCTTAGCAACGCCATGCTTCTCATGCTTGTAACATAAAGATTTTTGACTTGCCACCACTAAATTGCCTATCCAACCAAACCCTTTGTTTCCCTACCGTAAGCCTAACATTACAACCCTTTAAAAGACCTCTTAGATAGTTTTTCCTAGGTGCTTACACCAAAGCAATGGAGGTTTGATCTAGTCTCAAGCCTTTGGTAATCTATGTACTAGGACCGGTTAATGAGCGTTTATCTTCCATTTTTAATTCGATATATTTCATATACACCCGAGAGATGAGAGTATCCAAACACCACTTGTGCGGGGCTTATACTTGTTGTGAATTGTTTTAAACTAATGCTTCATGACCCCTAACTTATAAATTAATTGGCCAAAAGCACATTTGCGTGAGGACAAGCAAATACCAAGTGTAGGGATATTTGATAAGGATTTAAACGGTACACTTTTGAGGGGTCATTTAAGCCCTTAATCGACCACTTTTATATATGTTACTGCTTAATTTCGTTCCTTTTCACTTTTTAGGTATCTTGAAGGCAAATTGCTGGAATGACACTTATTCGGACGAAAAGGCGTGAATATATGAAGAAAATGGCCAAGTCAAGATCAAGACACTCAAGCTGCTGGAATTGAAGGTGACGACGTCACAGTTAGAGGGCGACGTCGTCGCAACATGCTCCAAATTTGTGACGGCTCAGTAGCGAAATTGCTATTTTGTACCCGACGGCGTCAGGTTTTAAAGAGTAGGGCGTCGCAACTCAGACGACCTAGATTCAGACCCCGACGGCATCAGAAGATGAAGCCGACGGCATCACAACCATAAGGTGAGGCCGTCACAAGGCTGACGTGATCAAGACGAAACCCTAATGGCGGCGATCCGACAGCGTCACATTTAAAGCGTGATGCCTTCGCATGTTGTAACTCTATATATAGAATTCGAATTTTCAGACTTTTGAAGAGGTAGTTTTGTGGAGTAAAACCTAATAACGATTTTTGGCTGTCTTGGGCAGTATCTTAGGGTTCTCATACCCTATTTTACAACAAGATAAGTAATTTACTTCATTGATTCAATTATGTCTTCAATTGTATGTATGTATGCTTGCATGTTTTCCATGTCCGGCTAATTTACTTGTGTGTTTGCTTAGATCTATGAAACCTAGGTATTGAATATTGATTGGTTGTCTCTTATCTTAATTGTAATTGACCTAGGATTGCGATAGGTCATTCGTTGTGTTTTTAATGCTTGAGTAATCTTTGCGAACATTAGTTTATAATCGCCTAGAGTTATTGTAGGCTAAAAATCCAAAGATAACCTTAGAGTTAGTTTATGAATCCTAGAGATTTTGTAGGCAATAACCTTAAGGTAGTCTCAAAGAGTTAGGGAAGAAAGCATACCCTACGACCTTAGAAGACACAACGCGTTAAGAATAAGGACGTGACAATTCAACCATCAATAGGAGATAACTAGGGAGTAATAACATCTAGGTAAACACATCTTTAATCATCATACGAGCACACATCAATTAGACATAGACTACCCCTTAGCTTAGTTAATTAGATAATTAGAATAGTAGAGTAATCGGTAGAAATACCAACCCCTCAAATCCAATACCCCGAGATTCGTACTTTTCAATTTCCTAAAAAATATAAAAAAGATAAAAAATAATCTTCCTCAACCCCAACCTTAGCGTAGTAACTTCTCACTAGCATTCCTATTCCCCTAGAGAACGATATCAATCCCGAGACTTACCCTAATACTACACTACAACGATTAGGTTCACTGCCTAGGTGGTTGAAAAACTTGCTCGAAGAAAAGGAAGTTTCCTTTGATACCGAACACGCGTTGTACGCGTATCAGTTATATCATAGTCCAACTGATTTTTCTGGCCCACACATCATGCCTGGCCCAACTTCAACAGTCAATAATCGGGCTCCTACACCTGGTTCACATCCCGCTCAAATGGGACAACTTTCAACGCCAGGCCAGTTTCCAACACCTGGTTCACACCCGGTTCAATTTGGACTGCCATGTCAGATTTCGGGGACAGGTTACATTGGACCACCGATTCAATATGGTATTGAACGTTCACATATGAACCCGATTCAATATGGTAGATGGGTTCAAATGGTACGACGGGTCAATATGGATCACATGTGAACCCGGTTCACTCCAGTTTGCCAGGTCAGATTCCACCACCGGTTCAACAGAGTGGCGCAGGTTCATCAGGGGTTTCTACAGGTCAAGAAACCATTTTACCACATGCTTTTGCCGCTGCGACCCTTCAGGACCTGATCTCGATAATTGGAATATGGATACAAGTGCGTCTTCTCACCTAAATGATTTAGTGCATAATCTTAGTGGTGTATTTAATTCGTGTATTTATTCATCTGTTGCAGCTGGTGACGGGCATACTATTCCCGTTACCGATTCTGGCCTTAGCATTTTGCCTACACCTTTTCGACCTCTTCACCCAAATAACATTCTCATCACACCAAATATTGTCAAAAATTTGTCGCCATGTCATAACCTTTTGGCTACCGTTGTCTAGACCTCAACACTAACAAAATCATAATTTCTCGCCATGTCACTTTTGATGAAACAGTTTTTCCTTTTGGGTCCATGACACCTACCATAAGTCCCTCATATGATTTTTTGGATGACCCATCTAATGTCATTTCAAATATTACCAAGCTCACACCTTCACCTAATATACCTATGCCAGTTACCACATTACAAACACCCACACCTAATCCACCAAAGTCCTTTTAGCCCATCTTCTCCGGTCCTACCAGAACCTCCACTTTTCCCTACTCATACATCACCACCAATGACTTAGTCTCCCATTACCACTCCACCTCCCACACTTCATAATTCCACTCACCAATTTGTTATTCCCCCAATGGCCCAACAAAACACCCCTGTTTCTGTTTCCCAAGTTCCCCCACCTAATGATAACCCAAAACCTGTGTCCGTTCACCCCATGGTTACATGATTTCGTGTAGGGACTAACCGTCCTACTCAACGTTTCTTTTATCATGTGTCTACTGTTTCTCGCATACCAAAATCTTATAATAATGCGTTTAAATACCCTAACTAGCATAATGCTATGCTTGATGAATACAATTCTCTTATTAAAAATAACACTTGGATTCTTGTACCGCGTCCCATAGATAGAAATATTATCCGATGTATGTGGCTGTTTCATCACAAGTATTTGGCGGATGACACTCTTAGTCGTTACCAGGCTCGCCTTGTGGCGAATGGAAGCACCCGGATAAAGGGTATTGATGTTTATGAGACCTTTAGCCTGTTTGGTTAACGTGGTACCATTCGAACGGTTCTTAGTTTGGCTACTTCTAGACATTGGCCGGTTCGCTTGATGTCAAGAACGCCTTTTTGCATGGTGATTTAGTTGAGACTGTTTACATGCACCAGCCTCCTGGTTTTCGGGATCCTGCTCATCCTGATTATGTTTTTCTGCTACACAGATCACTTTATGGGCTGAAGCAGGCCCTAGGGCTTGTTTCAGTGCTTTGCTACATACGTTTTGCAGATTGGCTTCACACATAGTCTATGTGACTCGTCATCAGGGATCCGACACTACTTATTTATTGTTATATGTTGATGATATCGTACTGACAGCCTCTTCTGACAGTTTGTTACAGAGTGTTATTACCGCTTTACATAAGGAGTTCTCTATGATTGATTTGGGTTCTCTCAATTATTTTTTGGGTATTTATGTAACATATGACTTTTCAGGGATGTTCTTATCTCAGCGCAAGTATGCTACATAGATATTTGAAAGGGCTCATATGGATGGTTGTAAAGCCCAGTCGGACTCCCGTTGATTCTGAGTCTAAACAAGGGGATGATGGTGACCCAATTTCTGATCCAACATTATATAGGAGTATTACGGGTTCTCTTTAGTATCTTACCTTCACCCGCCCTGATATTGCTTATGTTGTTCAGCAGGTATGTCTCCATATGCATGATCTTCGAGAGCATCATTTTTTGGCCCTTAAGCAAATTTTTCGGTATGTTCAGGGGTACTTTGGACTACGGATTATAGTTGTACGCCTCATCTACTACTTCCTTGGTTGCCTATTCGGATGCAGATTGGGCTGGTTGCCCTACTACTAGGAGATCTACGTCTGGATATTGTGTTTTTCTTGGAAACAACTTGCTCTCCTGGTCCTCAAAGCATCAACCGATGCTCTCTCATTCCAGTGCTGAGGCCGAATATTGAGGAATTGCTAATGCAGTTGCCGAGACATGTTGGTTACGTAATTTACTACGTGAGTTGCATACTCCTTTGTCTACTGCTACACTTGTTTACTGCGACAATGTCAATGTTGTTTATTTGTCATCCAATCCGGTTCAGCATCAACATACAAAGCATATCGAGATTGATATACACTTTGTTCGAGATTTGGTTGCTACATGTCATGTTAGAGTTTTTCATGTACCCTCCCGCTATCAGTATGCAGATATCTTCACCGAAGGTAATCCTTACGCATTGTTTGAAGAATTTCGATCCAGTTTGAGTGTCAGGAGTCCTCCCGCTCAAACTTCAGGGAAGTGTTAGCTGTACATTTATTATTCCTAGCTGTATATGTGTCATTCTCCAATGGGCTAAGGCCCAAGCATAGTATGGTAGGGTTTTGTATTGTATATATTGATGGATCGACTAAATGAATGGCATACGAAAACATTCCAAACACTTACACTTCAGTCAAGTTCGAGACATTTTTGGACCTGTTTCCATTCAGTCGGTTTATTCTCTCGCATAATTATTTTTTGTTTCATATTTTCTATATTATTTCAATTATTTATAAATAAATATTCTAATATAATTCGATAAGTTACAGCTTTTTTAGAGCTCAATTTTTATAAACAAAGCATATGCACATTGTAATTAGAGTAAAATACACTGTTGGTCCCTAAACTTGGAAAATAACATCACGTTGAGACAAACCTAGGCCTTTTGGTCATCTCAGGTCCTTTTTTCAAGTTTTTAGTATCAATGAGGTTTCTTGACCCGTTATTTTTTGGTCAAACCCGTTCCTATCCGTTTGATTTTGTTTTTAGTTAAGGGCATTATAGCCATTTTGCATTTTGCTACAGAGTAAAGAAGTACATGCGGCGTTTTGACAGTGATGTAGTAATATTTTTGCTATAAAAAAGGTAAATTTTTTATCACCACTAGTACAAAAACGGGATTTGGTCACACATGGTCGAAATGGAACGGCCACACATTCGCATATTTGTGTGGCTGAAGGTACAAAAATTGACAACATTTACTAATTAGTCACACATGAAAATTTTGATTGTGTGACCATTAGAACTGTATTGCTACACAATTGAACATTGTGTGGCTAAAGATATCTGGTGATTTTGTTTCAAATCATTTAGCCATATATGAATTTGGAACGCGTGACAAATACAAGTAACCTTGATGCGTTAGTCACATGAAGTAATTTTTTGTGTGTCTAAATCATAGAGTCAAGTTTTGTCACACATTATTTAAGGGTGACTGATATGTTTTGCCAACTCTTTAGCCACATCTGAAATTGGAACGAGTGACAAATGAAAAGTAAGGTTGAAGCATTAGTCACGATATACATATAAACAGTGACAAATATATGTCACACACTTGAACACTGTGACCAAAATCCATATATGGTCACACTAAATGTTTTGTCACACATTCGTTAAGTGTAGCCAAAATCCAGTACATATGTTCACGTAAGTTAATATGTGTGTTTAAAGTTTAGTTTGTGTTAGCTTGCCAAAAGCTAATCTATAAAGTCACATTTACTACCAACACTGTGACGAAATGCCATATATGGTCACACTAAACGTTTTGTCACACATATTATTTAAGTGTAGCCAAAATCCAGTACATATGGTCACGTAACTTAATATGTGGCCATTGGATGATCAATAGTCACACAAAATACACGTTTCTTCACTTTAAACACCATATGGTCACACTTATTAACACATTTAGCCACTTTATGGTTAATTGTATGTGAGTAAATACCCAAAACAAACATGCTTTGTGTGACTAAATGTTAGAAAAGGCCACACAAACATAAAATTCATGTGGCCATTGGATGATCAATAGTCACACAAAATACACATTTCTTCACTTGAAACACCATATGGTCACACTTATTAACACTTTTACCCACTTTATGATTAATTGTTTGTGACTAAATACCCAAAACAAACATTCTTTGTGTGACTAAATGTTAGAAAAGGCCACACAAACATAAATTTAATGTAGCCATTGGATGATCAATAGTCACACAAAATACACATTTCTTCATTTGAAACACCATATGGTCACACTTATTAACACTTTTGGCCACTTTATGATTAATTGTATGTGACTAAATACAAAAAACAAACATGCTTTGTGTGACTAAATGTTACAAAAGGCCACACAAACATAAAATTCAAGTGGCCATTGGATGATCAATAGTCACACAAAATACACGTTTCTTCACTTTAAACACCATATGGTCTGTAAGATATAACTTTTCACACACACATCAAACCATAACACAAGGTGGCGTATAAGATGGAATTCTAGAGAGAGAAAGTTAGAGGTTTAGGGAACTTAGTGAGAGAAAGTGAAAGATATTATTATGAGCTCCAACTCTCTACCTTGGAAGGTAGAGAGTATTTATAGTCTTACATAACTCGCCACACTTTGGGCTATGGATCAGGCATACAGTGGGTAAAGACCCGTCCGTCCTCCACGGTGTTACTTAACTAAATAACTACTTAACTTAAAAGAACTACGACTACGAGCTTTCTAACGATTACATATACTTGAGGTGACCGACTCTTTAATACCGGGAATTTCTAATTCCTAACAATCTCCCCCTAAGGGAGGTCACCTCAATAATGTACCAAAATTACATAGAATACAAATAGATATAACATTTAACAATTGATCTTGCATTCTTGATGTAGTCCTTTGCTCCTAAGCTCGTAGTCATTGATTCTTCACAATGCATGTTTGGTTATTCCAAGTGGAGGTCTTTTACTGATCCACGTGATGATAAGTTTGAGCCATCTTTGGAGATCATCAGCTATCAAAAATCTCTGAGACATCCATTGTGGTGTTGTGACTTTGGGACCGACATGCTCACATTCTGGATCATGATATCTTCTCATCAGAGTAGCGGAAGCATTTGTTGAATCATGATATAGGCAGCAGCGTAGCAGAAGCTTGGTGTGAAAATATCAGAGTCATTGATGCACTAATCATGATTTCTTATGAGATGAATGTGTTAAGTGAGCATGCGGCTATGGATTGACCGCTTCATTCTGATCAGCTGCAAACGTCGGGTGTACCTGCATACAACAGTTAGCAATAAATCGCACGAAAGTGTCTTTGATCACTTTCGATGAATTGAGGTACACGGCCCACGGTTCCCCGTTGATCAGTACAAGTACTGCCTGTGATCAGGTAGGATTCCTAAGAATCTCCTTGACAGGGTTTCGCAGCTGTTCTAGCTGTTCTCAAACCGGAACGTCTCAAAGAAGACAACACGGAGTGAGTGAACCAGCGAATTTTAAGTCCACTGATTGATGAAAAGAGATTTGAAAAACAATCGTGTATTGCTCAATAGAAATTGTTTTTGTAATACAACGAAGGTTTTATTGAAAATCAATTATCAATCATAAAAATACCTTTTGGTTTGAAAAATTAGTACACAGTCGATGTGCTAAAGAAAAGAGTTTATTAAACACATCGACCGGTTTTTCAAAGGCATCCGTCAATCCATAACCTGAACCAGGATTGATTCAAGAGATTGAATCGCCCCATTGTTTCTGTTCAGTTGTCACATGGTTGATCTATATAATAGATCTCACATGCCACCTACCAGGAGCTTGTTTGATGTTGGCTCCAGAAGGCTTTCCATCTTCATTGTGAATATGTAAACACATCACTCAGATGTTCTGGCACTACCACAAGGATAATGCGTAGGACTCAAGATATAATCTCTCTTTCCACATTGTGTGAAACAGAGAGTCTTCATTGAAAGTGTCCTAAAGAGATTTATTGATGATCTCGTGGCTCTAGACTCAATTTGTGCATATTTGGATCCTATAACGGAGACTAGGGAGAGGGTCTCCTTCTTCAATATCAACCATCTCTAAGAGAAAGTCGATAGTTAATGTCGGTTCCCCGTGAGAATGAAACAAGTCCTTTTAAGAGGAACTTGAGTGGTTTGGAAAGTTGAGGTGCAGTGCGTCACTGGGTCCATGACGTCTTGTCTTCAATACCGATGTTACCATCAGTAGCATATGAAGTGAACCCGGTTCCTGCCCTAATGTTGAATTAATGGAGGGCTATTTGTTTACACCCTTTTCACATTCAATTCTTTTTAATTCTTCAACCCCTTCAGTGCTTACCGAGACTTCATAGCTATTACCTTGTTGGGTTTATTCCAGTACTAGCTCAGTCTTAGTCTGCACTCTTCCCATATCTCACTTTTCTCCTTTTATCATCATACCTAGGACTTCTACACTAACTAGTGGATTGTCCCTGGGTAGATCCCTCCGGTTCTGGCGGATCATGGGAACCAATACCTAACCTTATCATCCTTATATCACCGTACATAAAGTAAAGTTGGTCGGTCAATTTGGTATTGTTCATCTGCCATTGGATCCAATTGAAAACCATTTGAAAATCAATTCAGATACATGTGATATATTATCAGAGCATTTTGTACCTGAATTGTTTTTGATATTTTTAGAACGAGAACTCCCCCTCAACATGTGCATCAAGTATTTGAAAATGTTTTGCACATGGAGGCAAGAGAAAGAATTAACTTCTTTGATTACCATTTTCTAAAAGATATCAGCATCACTTCCCTCAACAGATCAAGTAGAAATAGCATTTCCGGGAAGGATGAGGTTTCCATAAATTCGCTCCCCCTCAATATGTGCCTCGAGGTTATAAAAGAGTTTTGCACATACTAGAGGGAACCTGCACATTAGGATGAATGATCACGTTTCAAATCAAAGGTTTAAGATAGATGCTCCCCCTCAACATGTGCATTGAAAAATTGAAATCGTTTGTCACATGTGAGAAGGACAGCATGTACATTCTTTTATAACCATTTACCTGATTATCAGTTTAAATCCAATTTAAATCACACATTCTCCCCCGATCACAATTATCAATTCATTTGAGATTTGTGATCTCGTATAGATTTAGATTGATTTTGAAAGCTTTTAAGGAGAATTGTGACTTGATTGTGAAAGTGTTTTAACTGATACGGATCGGATTTTGAGACTTTAAACTCCATTTATAAAACATGCATGTATATCTTTTGAAAACAATTTAATGCCAAATAACTTTTTAATTTAATTGAAATCATTCTCCCCCTCAATCAATGACGTAGGTTGTTGATTGAGAGATAGAGATTTTGACAAATAAGTCCTGATGATTATCAAAAATAGAGATTGAGTTATTTTTCAAAGCATTTAGTTTTCAGCAGATAAAGGTTTATAGAATCAGAGCATGGAATTTTGAAAACATGATAAAACATGGCTCTGTTCTTTCTTTAAAACCGGGTTATTGCCTGAAATGACAACAAACCATTTTCTCTTTCTCCCAAAAAATAATTTTTTTGATTTTTTGAATTTTTTTTTTTTTTTTTTTAAATTCGAACAACATCTAAAATCCCGTGTCATTCTTTGAATGACAGCTCAAAGACCGTAGATATAATCGAACCGGAAAGAAACATGACAAAAATGACAATATTTTTTGAAGATTTTTCGACTTTTTCAGATTTTTTATGGATTTTGAAAGTTTTATAATTTTGTATTTTGATTTTCGAATAGATATATACAAGAGATAGATGAAGATAGACCTTTACTCCTCGTCTTCCTCCTGAAGACGTTTGAGAGTTTCTGGTTGAAGGCTTTTCAAACCAAGACGTGGAAGAATAAACTCAAAACGTTCTCTTGGAAGAGCTTTGGTGAAGATGTCCGCTAACTGATATTCAGACCTTACAAAATATAGTTCCACTACACCTTTTTCCACTTGTTCCCTGATGAAATGATGTCGAATGTCGATATGCTTTGCTCTTGAGTGTTGAACGTTGTTGCATGAGAGAGCAATAGCACTTTTATTATCACAGTACAGAGGGATTTTGTTGAATTCAAAGCCATAGTCAGATAATTGAGATCTCATCCATAAGATTTGAGCACAACAAGATGACATGGCTATGTATTCAGCCTCTGTAGAGGAAATAGAAGTACTCATTTGCTTCTTTGAAGACCAGCTCACAAGCTTATCACCCAAAAACTGAGCACCTCCTGACGTACTTCGACGTGTATCTTGACAACCTGCATGATCAGCATCTGCATAGGCCGTTAGTGACATACCGGTGTCTTTCGGGTACCAAAGTCCCATATTGATGGTTCCTTGGAGATACCGAAAGACCCGTTTAACTGCTTCAAGGTGCTTTTTGGTAGGCTTAGCCTGGTATCTAGCACACATGCACACTGAGAACAAAATGTCTGGTCTACTAGCAGTGAGATACATCAGGGATCCAATCATACTTCGATATTTAGTTTGGTCAATCATGATCCCTGAGAGGTCCTCATCTAGTTTGGTTCGGTCAATCATGGGGGTGTCAACAGGGTCACTTGAATCAAATCCAAATTTCTTTAAAATCTCTGTTGCATATTTAGATTGATTTATGAAAATGCCTCCGGGACTTTGAGAAATTTGTAATCCCAAGAAAAATGACATTTGTCCCATCATTGACATTTGAAACTTTGAACTCATTTCATTTGAAAAACGATCACATTTCATTGGGTCAGTCAAGGCAAAAATAATATCATCAACATAAATTTGAACATGAATCAAATGTTTGCCTGACTTCCTGGTGAACAATGTAGGATCAACTGCTCCTTTGATGAATCCAGTTGATAGAAGAAACTTTTATAGTGTATCATACCATGCCCTTGGAGCTTGCTTTAAACCGTAAAGAGCCTTCTTCAGACGATAAACGTGAGTAGGATGCTCTTGGTTCACGAATCCTTCGGGTTGGCTTACGTAGACAACTTCCTTAAGATCTCCGTTCAGAAATGCCGTCTTTACATCCATCTGATATACCACCATGTTCTTACTAGCAGCATTAGCCAAAAAGATTCTGATTTCCTCGATTCGAGCAACTGGAGCAAAAGATTCTTCAAAGTCTATACCCTCCTCTTGACGATATCCTTTAGCAACTAATCGAGCCTTGTTCTTCAACACATCACCATGCTCATCAAGTTTTACTTTGAAGATCCATTTTAGAGCTATAATCATAGCACAGTCCGGAGCAGGTACTAACTCCCATACATCAAGACGATCAAACTCATGAATTTCATCTTGCATAGCATTGAACCAGCTATCTTCGTTCATAGCAGTTTTAACATCTTTTGGTTCGATCTTAGATAGTACGGAGTTGAAGAAGCACCATAAGGCATCGGTTGCGAGTTGCTTCCGGGTTGACACAGGGCGAGAGGGATTACCAATGATGTTGTCTAATGGATGATCGTGAGTCCATTTTCTGAGGTGTTCATGTGGCATTGGTTGAGGAACTGAAGTAGCTGAGTCGATGTCTTCTGAAGAAGATGGTTCTGATGATGATTCAGGAGTAGCAAATATGTTTTCAAATGGAGCATCTTCAGGAGTCGCAAAGGGATTAACTTCATTATTGATGTCAGAAACATTTCCATGATGTACATTTGAAGAATGATGATTTGTTGATGAGACTGAAGGATCAGCAGCAGGTGCTTCTTGGCTTAAAGATATTGAGACTGAAGGATTGACTTCATTCACTGGAATATGAGCATCCTCTGTTGTAGGGATCAGCACCTCATTAGTAGTAGACTCATACAGTTCATCAAACATTGGATCAAACAATTTCTTTACATCATCTTCAGATGGAGGTACATATGGCGTTTCTTGAGAGGAGTTTGGAACAAGGGATGAACCAATAGGACTGTTTTGAAGTGCGGGTCCTGAGCTGGAGTGTCCAGGAGCCATTTGACCGGTCAGCTCATCAAACGTAACGTGAATTGTTTCCATGATATTTCGGGTTCTTTTGTTGTAGATCCGGTATCCCTTTTTGTTTGGTGCATATCCTACAAATACTCCAATGTCAGCTTTAGCTCTAAGTTTGCCCAAGTCTTGACCCTCATTAGTTGGATAGCACAAGGCACCAAACACACGAAGGAAAGATAGATTAGGTTTTCTGTTGTGGACAAGTTCATATGGAGTTTTTCCATGAATGGTGTGAATCAGGGAACGATTTTGTGTGTAGCATGCAGTGGCAATTGCTTCAGCCCAGAGAAACATTGGAACCTTTGAGTAGATCAGCATTGTTCTAGCAGCTTCAACAAGAGTACGATTTCGTCTTTCAACTACACCGTTCTGTTGAGGGGTTCGTGGAACACTTCTTTGATGGCTGATTCCAGCGCTTTCATAGAATTCACTAAGTTGTTTGTTGACAAACTCAGTTCCATTGTCTGTTCTGATAATTCTGACAGTTTTGTTTAGTCTAACCTGCAGTTGTTTGATGAGTTTGATGATGATATCAGGAGTTTCATCCTTTGTCCTTAAGAACTTGACCCAGGTGAATCTAGAATAATCATCAACCACAACTAACACATATTTCTTCCCAAAGATATTCTGCACCCTCATTGGTCCACATAAATCCATATGAATCATATGAAGAGCTTCTGTGACAGAGTTAGTAGGTTTGGGTTTATGGGCATACTTCTTGCTTTTTCCCAATTGACATGCTGAACAAAGATGATCCTTTTCATACTTTAGTCTAGGTAAACCTACAACTAAGTCCTTTCTGGAAAGATCGTTGATGGTGCCGAAGTTCAAGTGATTGAGACGACGATGCCATAACCAAGACTTTGTTTTTGAAGCCTTTGATAACAAGCAGATTGGTGAAGCTCTCATCATGTCATCGATAGAGATAGTGTAAAGGTTTGATCCACGAGTTCCTTTCAACAGTTCCTTACCATTAAGATCTCTAACAAAGCATGTATGTTTTCTGAAGGCTACTTCTAGATCAGAGTCACAGAATTGACCAACAGAGAACAGATTATGTCCTAAACCTTCCACATAATACACTCTGGAGATGACACTATCACCAACAACATAATCTCCATAACCCATAATAGCACCGAAATGATCATTACCAAATCTAACAGTCCCGATGAATTTGCTCACGAAGTTCATGAGCCGTGACCGGTCTCCAGTCATATGCTTGGAACAGCCTGAGTCCAGGTACCACAGAACGATTTGAACGATCTGCAGTTGAACACAGACAAGAATGGATAACTGGATAATTGGGATCCCCATGCAAGAATGGGTTCCATTTGGTTAGTAGCAACAGTTGGAACACCCACATCAGAAATAGAAGCATTCATATCAGACAATGAGGTAATGGAATCATTATGAGTAGATGCAATACTAGTGTCTGTATTAGTCCTGTTTACAGTGTGACCACTTCTTAAGGGAATAGTTCTACCAGTAGGCATCCATTTTCTAGTGGGCATTATCTGATTGGTCTTATGACCAACAGGTATCCAATAAGAACCTATTCTACTGAATGTTCTTCCTGTGGGTTTCCATTGTTTTCTAACTTTCTTTCGCTTTTGCCTTTTAGCCTTTTTAGCATGAATTTTAGCATTAACAATATTAACTGGACAATTAACATCATTAGGCAAAGCATTGACATCACATCCATGATTAGAAACAGAATTCAAGCAATCATCAGTACAAGGTTTGCAAATAGTATCAGAATTCGAATTAATTACAGTACGCTTATGGCTAATACTAGAATCAACACGATTCGTTTTATTCGATTCAAACTTAAGGTTCCTAGATTGTTCTTCTACTTTCTTCCAGTGCACATTCTTAGCTTGAGAGGTCCTATCATTCCTTGTATTGTCTTGAGACTTTGACCTGCTCCCTTTAATGTCACTGATTACTCCTGTAGAGGGAATGGGAACATTAGTTTGTTTTACTACTCTTTGCACCACCTGTTTAGATGTGCTGGGATCTGAACTACATGCATGTGCACTACGGTTCACTTTCATAAAGCTAGATGTACTGAGATTGGTACTCCTAGAAGGCACATTAGAGTTCACTTTCCTAGCATTGACAGATCTAGAATCTGAACTACTCAAGGGTACACTACTACTCTCATTCAAAACATTGGGAATCGAGTGCATCTCATATTTGGCCTTAGGCATTGAGCATGGAATCAAAGGGTTAACTCTCTCACCTAATGTCTTTGGGCATATGGTGATCAAGCATTCTAAGATTTCTTGAGATCGTTTGGCATATAAGCATGCATGTCCAATTGCATTATCATGAGGTTTCTCTAGCTTATCCTTTTCAACAATCTCACGCAGGCATTCTAAGCAATCCTTGAGGGATGAGAAATATGTTTGAATGGCAAGTTTGTTGTTCCTTAGGTGAGGGGGGACATATGTCACAGATAAAGCAGATTTATTGCCAGAGTGAACCTTAGAAACAACATTCTCCTCATTGATCATTGGCATTTTCCCTTTTACCTGACTCTTCAGATTCTCAATTTCCTTTTGCAATGAAGTTATTTGTTCGTTGTTTTTGTTACGAGTGACTTTAATTGATTCAAACAACTCATTGAAATGACGTTTAACCTTTTCATTCTCTTCTAGAAAACTTTCGTTTTCCTTTTGTAAAGCATTTACTAGGTTTTGAAGATGAAACGTTTGAGAATTCTGAGAATCTAAAGAAGGAGGCATTTGGGAGCCTGTCATATTGTTCGTTTGACCCTTTAATTGAGAGATTTGGGCTTTCAACTTTCTGATCGTGTTGCACTGAGCTTGAATCTGTTCATCTCGTTTGTTAATTTGAAAAACTGCATCAAACTCTGGAACATCTGAAGATGTCTTGATATTTGAAGTTTTGACATTTTCTTTGAGATGTTGATATTTTAGTTGTAGATTAAAATACTCAACTTCTAGTTTAGAAAAATGTTTAACCAAATTGTCATGATCATCCAGTTCAATTTTCTCATTTAGTTTAGAATTAGTTTTTTCAAGCTCAATGACACGATCATGGGAGACTTTCAGGGCCACAGATAATTCATGAAATTTGGAAGCATTAATAGAGCAATTTGAAGCAGTGAAAAACACATCTTGAGCAACACATTCAGTAATAAGATTCTCATTTAATGTATGCAAGTTCTTTCTCTCAATCTCATTATATTTTAGTGCACGCTCATAATCACTAACTTCAGCAACCATTGCATCAAATTCCTTTTCCATACCTTTAATATCAGCTTCTACCCCTTTTTTAAGACTCTCAAAGTGATCTTTTAGAAGTTTAAAGAAGGGCATGACCTCAGTTAAATAACATTCTTTCATTTGTTCAAAACCTCTTTCACCTTCAGTTATACCAGTGGGAGTGATCCTTTTCTTGCAAGTTTTCTCAAAATCAACAAATAGTTGGAATATAACGTATTGGCTAATTAATGTCTTGCTTTTAGTGGCAATTGTTCTAGGTACAAGATGCATAGGTGTATTAGGAGGATACACAGTTGCTCTAGGCATTTTCCGAAGGGGAGGGTTTGTTTCTACAATATTTTCAGCTTTCTGCTTATCTAAATCCATTTTCCAGAAGACTTGTTCGGGAGTCAACAAAGTCTGAGGCTTAAACTTGTTCAAGGCAATCCAGTTTTCCTTCTTGTAATCATGAGGAGAGAAGATTATGTTTTTCTCTTTGCATTTGGGATCATCTTGCTTCTTATTCATCTTTTCCCTAGTGATTTCATTTAAAATCTTATCTTCCTCAGTGCACTCAACGCAACTAGGTTTCTGCCTAGGCTTAAGGACTTCATTACCATCATAAATTACCTTATGAGCATTTCTAGCCTTTTTAATTACCTCTGGATTTGGTTCCTCTACAAGGGGAATGCTATGCTTATCGCTTAGAACTCTATGCTTAGTGATCATGTGAGCAGTCTGAATGGTGTTTCCTTGTAAGTACAACTTGTTTTCAAGTTTGTTTTTCAAAGTTTTCAGATTAGAAAAATCTCTCAAGAGTTTTGATTCCTTTGCATTAAATTCTTGCTTAAGCATTTTCACATTTTCTTGAAGTTCTTGTTTTTGCTTAGCTGTTTTAGAAAATTTTTCTTGCAGGGAATTTAATTCTTGTTTCAATACTTCTTCTCTAAACTTACTTTTTCTAATAATTGTACTCACTTGGACATCCATTTCCTGCTCACGAGTGGTCAACTCAAATTTTGCCCTTTGTTCATAAATAGCAACACGTTCCTTATAGGCATTTAGTTCAGAAATTATGGAATCATTAGGAGCACATGCAGTGTATTCATCAAAGACATAGTCATTGTTGACTGCAGAAGATGCATCACTTGGTACAACTTCACTTTCACTTTGTTTCACGTATTGATCGTATGGGACAATATTGATATTACCCATATTTTCAACATTTGATTCAATAGTTTCAGTCGGTTGTACTTTGTCATGCATCTGTTGCACATCAGCATCATCGTATAGCTTTAATACCTCAGAGATGAGTTTGTCCTTGGATGGGCCAGCTAGTGGTGAAGAAGAGATCTTGGGAGAAACCATTGGAGAGATGCTAGCCATAAAGATTGTGTGTGCAGTAGGTCCATCATCTACATCAGAGTCGTATGCATCACAGTCAGCAACTTGAAAGGCGTTCTGATGATTATGACCTATCTCCTGAATAGGCTGCTCATCCACATCTGCATCATAGGTCTTGGCATTACCCTCAGCAAGAAACAACAATTCCTCTTCATCCAACTCAGCACCATTGTCCTGAGCTTGTGCCAGTAACATCTTATCTCTGAAGTAATCAGCATTCTGAGGACGCTTTGGAGATGTGCAGTTCCTTGCAATGTGACCTTCACCACCACAGTTGTAGCATTTGATTGGCTTAGGTTGACCTTGGTTACCATTTCTTCCTCGATTCTGGTTTCCAACATAACCTCTCCCAGCTCCACCTCTCCCCTGATCATATTGTCTTTCCTGAACTGGTTGCACCACGATCCTTCCATCTTTAACAGTGGCTTGATTATGTGGGTTAGATGCAGTTCGTAGGTTGTTGTTGGTTTGTGGGAGAGAATTCATGTTTTGACTAATGAGTAGAGCTAGTTGATTAACGATGTTATCCACGCGTGCATCAGCATCAGCTTGTTTGAACATAGGATCAGGAATGAGTTTGTGATTACCGTTACCCAAGGGAATGACTTGTGATGCTTTGGTTGTGATTCCAATGTTTGAGTAGAAAGCTGTTGAGTCATTAGACGAACTTGTCTCTCCCTGGTTGGTTTTGAACTGATTGAGAATCAATTTTTCAAACATGGCATGTCTCTCATTCTGAAGGAGGAAGGCATAGAGTTGCTCATAGTTTGTGTTCTTCAATCCTTTAGTAAGCTTCACAGCGGTAACAAACTTGTGCCATTCGGGATTCATGTTGTTCACAAATTTTGAATTCAACTGAATGTTAGGCATAGTCATTCTGATGTTCCTCATGTCATTCACTAACTTATGAAATCTCACATAGTACTCATAGACACTCTCATCGGGTTTCATCTTGAAGTGCTCAAATTCGTCATAGAGTTGGGATTCTCTGTCTTCCATAGTTAGTTCTGAACCTGAGAGAAGCATCTTGACATTATCCCAAACTGCCTTTGCTTCAGTGTTATGATTGATCAGCTTGTAGATATCTTTAGGAAGACCTTGTAGAACAATGTTTGAAGCCCTGATATCTGCATCAAATCTCTTTTTCTCCTTATCATCAAGCTCATCATACATCTTAGGTCTGTCCATTCCGTAAATAGGAGTACCATCTTCATTAGTATCAAGTATGTCTCTAGTCGTTTCAACTCGATATGGTCCTTCATCAATGGATTTGAGAATATTGACACCATTTTCCTTTCCAAGGCAATACAATCTGATTCGTTGAGCCCAAGAATCGTAGTCAGTTCTGTCAAGCATGGGTGGACGAGTATCTGATCCAGCTGCTTGAACATCTTCGGCAACAGTGGAGATGACAGTAGGGACGTTGGTGGACATGTTATCAGATTATACGGGATTTTATAACTCAATGATTAAACCGGGAAATAGATTCTTTCACGGGATTTTACTAAATCAAGAGAAAACCGTAAACAATCACTCAAGTCGCTAGATGATAAAGCTCTAAGTCGCTAGAAACAAATTCACTAAGTCGCTACCAATTAATTCGCTAGACACCCAAGTCGCTAGAATCCCAAGTCGCTAACAGAAAAACAAGTCGCTAAGTAGTAACTCGCTACAGACCAAGTCGCTAACCAAATTTTGGCAGCAATTCGCTACACAAGTCGCTAGAGACACAAGTCGCTAAAGAGCAACTCGCTACTGACTAAGTCGCTACCACAAGTCGCTACCCGTAGTGGAGAGTCCACTACTTGTCCTTTAACTCGCTAGCTCTAACTCGCTAGCTTTTAACACTGTAAGTCGCTACAAAATAAAGAAGCAAGTCGCTATGAAGAAATGTTATCCGTGAACTAACTCGCTACCATGAAAAACCAAATAAACATCACTTTTCAATCCAAAAACAACCCAACCAAGATGATTCAAGCTTACCAAATGAAAACCTAAACACTTATGATGATTCAAAATACAAAAGTACCAACAAAATTCAAACTTTAACACTAGAGATCAACCAAATGATGCAAAAACCACTAAACTTTTTCAAACTCAAAAACCACCTAAAAACCACTATAAATCCAAAGATGTGCAAGATATGATCTAACCATGGCTCTTGATACCAATTGTAAGATATAACTTTTCACACACACATCAAACCATAACACAAGGTGGCGTATAAGATGGAATTCTAGAGAGAGAAAGTTAGAGGTTTAGGGAACTTAGTGAGAGAAAGTGAAAGATATTATTATGAGCTCCAACTCTCTACCTTGGAAGGTAGAGAGTATTTATAGTCTTACATAACTCGCCACACTTTGGGCTGTGGATCAGGCATACAGTGGGTAAAGACCCGTCCGTCCTCCACGGTGTTACTTAACTAAATAACTACTTAACTTAAAAGAACTACGACTACGAGCTTTCTAACGATTACATATACTTGAGGTGACCGACTCTTTAATACCGGGAATTTCTAATTCCTAACATGGTCACACTTATTAACACTTTTAGCCACTTTATGGTTAATTGTATGTGACTAAATACCCAAAACAAACATGCTTTGTGTGACTAAATGTTAGAAAAGGCCACACAAACATAAAATTCATGTGGCCATTGGATTATCAATAGTCACACAAAAAACTATTCTGGTTTTCATAAACAGAACTAACTACAAATACTAAACAGACTTAACTTAGGTCTGCCAGACTTAACTTTGTACTGGCAGCCTTAACCACTAAAACTAACCTACCAAACTTAACTTTGTACTGGCAGCTTTAACCACTAAAGTTTTCTGTTTATAAGCAGATCACAACACAAAATATATATATTTTTTGTGCAAAGATGAACTTGTATTAATTAAGGAAACTTTGTACAATGAAAAAAGCAACACACACTGCTATGGACAAGTCCCATATCAAGTTGCATACAAGGCAACTCTATTCAATATCTGATATAATTGTTCTTATAAGTCTGATAACAAAAACAAACTGCCCATATCATACAACCATGGACAGATGAAAACCAGCACAAAACCATCACAAAGAAGACCTTTTAATGCACCACTAGGAACCATACACTTCCATATAGGGGCTATACCAAGTAGTTTACATTCCATCTCATGAATGGCTTCAACTACTTGGGAACTGATAACATCAAATAGTCCTGGATATTAAGTGTCAATTTCCCCCAATAATGCTCGTTATTTATATCATTTATATGGATTTACGCTTGTTTTCCATTGTTTTCCACTTTCAGGTAAATTACGAGCATTGGAGCTAAAGAGACGCGGAAATGGAAACATTACTAAAGATTTATCACAGTATGCCTATTTTGAAGAAGTTATGGCGTAACTCCTCCCTCATATTATGTCGTAACTATTGCGTGACCCAGAATACCATCTTATCAAGAGGTTACGGCGTAACTCTTCCCAAAGGTTACGACGTAACTCCATTAGGTCAAAAGAGGTTCCATGCCACCTGTTGGAATCACTCCTAAACAGTATTTCAAGTATTTATATTTCATATGTAATAGGTAGCTTTATTATGGCCTTTATATTTGTTTAAGGTCAAGCTTATGTAGAAGGCCCATAAGCTTGATCCAAGCCCAATAAGGAATAGGGAAGGAGAGGGAGTGTTGCCCTAGCTCCTTGCCTATATAAACACTTGTAAACCCTCATTTGAGGGTTGGTTGTTCAAGTTTTCTTTTCACACATTCACCTACGCCTAACCGTGCCTCTCTTATTGTGTATGTGTGCTTGTTTACTTGTTCAATCGCCTTATCTCTTCTCTTATAAGCTTGTGTTGTAAAACTAGTGACCTAACAGTGGTATCAATCGCCAAATAGTTGGGTGTACTCGTTTGTTTTTGAAGTTTTGGTTTTGGATCTTACGCGTAGAGATAACGCATTCTTTGGTTATCTTAAAAACTCGTTTTTTACACTTTTTAATCCAAGATTCTTGTACTTTCAATGTTTTGAGGTGTTAAAATACTTGTTATTGTCAAAAAGTTTCAAACTTTACGCGTGGATTTACGTTTTTAAGCTAGTTTTTGTTCGTGGGTATCGTACTACGTGTAACCTGTTTAGCAGTTTTGGTACATCAAAATTCACACTTTTGTGCTCTTTTGGTACTATTGAAGCTATTCCATAACAAAAAACTGGTTTAGAAACACATTTGGGCAGAATCAAAGTTACGAGTAATCCTACGCGTATCAAAACCCTAAAATTACGCGTAAGATTGTTCCTTGGTTTGATCTTCAATTTTCTGGTTTAATCCGTGTTTTCTTACTTTGATAAGTCTGAAAATACGTCGACTTTGGATATCTTTTGCACTGTGAAGTGTAAAAGATCATTTGGGCAAAAACCCTAAAATTACGCATAAGCATAAGCTTACGCGTAGAATTCCTACGCATAAGATTCACTTTACGCGTAAACTACGGTCTACGCATAAGGTAATCCTACGCCTACGTTTCTACGCCTAACTTTTGTCTACGCTTAACTTTAGTGTTTTCCCTACTTACGCGTAAGCTAAAACCTACGCGTAACTCCTCATTGTTACGCGTAACTTTTGGTGTTTTTACGCATAAGTGCTACTTGGTTCTTGTCTTTTCTACGCCTAAGGATACTTCATCAACAAAGGTTCATTCGACTACAAAGATCCATCTTTACCACACAAGTTTATCATCATGTCTCAACCACCATACTCTAACTATTTCCCTCACACTTATAATCATCAACAACAACAACAATTAACTCCACAACATCAACAATGGAATCAACAACAAGCCATTTATCAACAACAATTTAATCAGCAACATACTCCACAACTTGGTGCAATTCCACAACCACACATGGTTCAACTACAACCAAACCTTCAAGTTCAACCCTACACAACCGATTTCAATCAACATCCATCACGAACCACTATGAAGGAACCCACTTGGTTTGCTAAGATGTGTGAAGCTTTAAGCAGCCAACAATCAATTCATGAAGCTGGATCACTTGATAGACCTCCAATGCTCACTCCAGGAAACTACGATCAATGGGTGATAAGGTTCTTTAGGTTCTGTGATCTGAAGAAGCCACATGGAAAGTTCTTAAAGAAGGTTATCTTGGAAGGTCCATTTGAGATGCCTACTGTCATTGTACCCGGAGATCCAACTGCTGTTCCACCAAGAGATGAACAAACCAACATTGCTACTGTTGCAGATTTAAATCCTACAGAACTTCTACACTATGAAGCTGATGAACTTGCAATGGAATACATCCTCTTAGGATTACCAAACCCAATTCTTCATAGTGTTGATGCTCAAAAGACTGCACAAAAAATGTGGGATCATATTTGTCTTCTTATGGAAGGATCTGTACTCAATCAGGAGGATTTGGAATCCAAAATTTACTTGGCTTATGAACACTTCATGATTGAACCTGGAGAGACACTAGAGTCCTATCATCATCGATTTTCAGATATCATCAATGATTTGGATAAACACAACATCATCATGCCAAGAATTGCAGTGAATACTAAGTTCCTGAGTAGTCTTGGTTCAGAATGGGAGAAGTATGTCATTTTTCTCCGTCAAGCGAAGAATATGCATCATTCTACTTATGGATTGTTGTACGATTACTTGAAGCCTCATGAAAAGGAAGTTGATCGGGAAAGGATTCTCCGTGCTCAAATTGCTAAACAGTCACAACCGGACAATCAACAACTTGCCTTGTATGCTCAACAGAATTATCCCTCTCAACCATCACCTCAACCAACTGCATCAAACACACCTTCACAATCATAACCTCAACAAAATCAATTGGTTCCATACAGCAACAATGCTCAAGCATATGTCAGTGAAGCGACTGAGGAAACAGATCCGTTCGAAGCATTGCAACAAGGATTTGTGATGATTGCTAATGCTTTTGGCCGTTACACCAACAAATCCAACAATCGTATTCGTTCCTCATCTAACACACGGACTCAAGCTGTTGTGAACAATGGACGTGTTGAAGTTCAGAATCGTGATTATGGTCGTCAGATGGGCGATGGTCAAGGGTTTAATGCTGTAGGTAGGAATAACAACAGAGCTCAAATGGTGGAACAGGGAAATGCTCAGAATCGGTTAAATGGTCTTAGATGCTACAACTGCAATGAGAAGGGACACCTGGCTAATGCATGCCCAAAGCCAAGGACTAGGTGCAGTGCTTATTTCAAAGAGGCCTTACTTTTGGCTCTTAAGGATGAAGCTGGTGGATCTCTCACAGACAAAGAACAGAGCTTTATGGCAGATGCAGACTCAGATGATGATATGGAGGACTTGCAGGCTAATGCAGCTGTTATGTTGATGGCTAATATGCATGAGCTGCACATGAGTGATACAGGCCCAGTGTATGACACTGATGGCTTGTCTCAGGTACCCGAACAAACCATCATCATATCTGAACTAATATCTCCGCCAATATCTGAATCCGGCACGGATCAGACTGTTCAAAATGAGTCTTCTACATCTTCTTCTGATGATTTTCAAGTTAACCCTGTAGTTACATTTGACGATCAAGATGACCTCATGGTTTCCTTTGATAATCAAATTGACTCCGTGGTCGTACTTGAGGATCTAAAGAATGATCATGTTGAGACTCACGTTGAACAAGATGATCTGTTGCCTCATCCGGATTTTGCTCGGTTAATTCAAGACCATAAAATCAAAATGGAGGAATGTTATGCATTAAATCAATCCTTAAAAAGTAAAAATGCACTGTTAACCAAGGATTTTGAATGTTTACAAATGCAACTCAACTTTTTCAAAACTCAAGAAAACCGTGAAAAAGGTTTTGAAGCCGCTTTTGCAAAATCTCATCAAAACGAAAAATATTTAGAGAGACAGATGCGTGATCTAGCCGCCTCGAAGAATGCTTTGTTTTCCGAATTAGAACAACTGAAACATAAACATAAAAAGCAAATTAACGCTCTCACCTTGGAAAATCAAAAAGCTAAGGCTGAGTTGTTAAATTGTCAAAAACAGTTCTCCGCATACAAAAAGCATTCAACGAATCGGGTAGATGACCTTCTTGCAGAAATTCTCGGTTTGCAAAACAATATTAAAGAGTTTAAAACTGTTGTTTACAAACATGGTGAATCAATAACAGCTATTGAAAAGTTTACCTTAAAACCCAATCCAAATGGATATGGAAAAAATCTAGCTGATTACAAACCAAAGCTTTCACTAAAAACATTCAAACCAACTCCTGAAGTTTCCAGTGCAGAATACAAAATTGATAATACTGTCATGAGTGTTGTTGAATATCATCGTCAAGAGGAATTAGATGCAGAAGACGAGAGTCGATCTAAATTAAAAACCGTTGTTTACAACAAACCTTTTAATTATAAAAACGCGGTCACTTTCGTCACACCAACGGATTCTTCAAACACACCCAGGGTTATCATCAAAACACCCGAGTCTTCTATTGTTAATCCCAAAACAGTCTTTGCACAAACTTATGGTCCTTTACCTTCCATTAGCGAAGTAAACTCACAACCTGAAAATCAAAAAATTCTTCGATATTTTGACATTTTCATGGCTGACCTCAAAATTTTACAACATGAGATAGAATATCGATCTGAAATCAAAGTTGAACATTTTCAATCGCCTCTGGCGCGAGAACAACGAGACATTTTTCAGAAAAATCTTTTACCTAATGTTAAAAACTTGAAAAGTTGTGCAATTGCCTGGGAAAAGGATTTTCATAAGGAACTTGGGGTAAAGAAAAACGTTTTCGAGAAAACAGAAACATCTATTACTAACACAAAACGCAAAAAGAAACTGTTGAGAAAAGATGTTGATCGACTCTTGGAAGATGTTATCTGTGCTGATATCCATAATGTTGTGCTATTCTATTCGTTGCCATATGCATCTGATCATATCTCTGCTGATATTGTTGAAACTGTTGTAACTGTTGAGAACACCGATAATGTGCTTCAGATCGAGTCTTTAAAAGCTGAAAATAAACGATTACACACAGAAATTTACAATGCAAAACGTCGTCTTCAATGGTGTGAAAAAGATATTCACAACCATCAACTTAGTTTTCAAAAGAAAATCGCTCAGCTGAGAGAAAAATCTTCTGATCCTAAAATTGAGCAACTGGATGATCAAAACGTGTCTTTGAAAAGTCAAATCTCAAAATATGAACAAGAACTTTTAAACGTTAAACAGGAATATGGTGTCATATTTGATTTACTCAAAAATACTCGACTTGAAGCATCAAACGAACTTGATTACTATCTTGCTCACACTAGAGAAGTCATGAATTTTGCGGGTAATATTCGTTCTGAAAATCAAGATCTGATTCACACCATCTCTAAGTTACGGGAAATGTTAGGAAAGTATGAACTACTCCAGCCTACTGCGATTAAGAGATTAGCACCAGTCACACTTAGTAATCGTGAACCAAGAATTCCCACTGCCAAATCACAAGTTGCTAATGTGTTTCCCTCTACTGAAACAGGAATAGTTGCATCTTTTCCAAACGTCCGCACTTCACAGCCTAGGAGCACTCAAACGAAGAATAGGAAGTTGCGACCTAAGAAAAGATCAATAAGGAATTCTAAAGTAGAAGAACACCCTAGGACTCTGAATAAAACTCATGTTACTTCCACTATAGATGTTGCGTCTGGCAAATGTAATAGGAATAGTGATGTAACGAATGCTAAACCGTTAAGTACCTTTGATATTCAGTCTGATGCACCTTGTGATATTTGTCGAAAGAGTATGAATTCTGATTGTCATGACAAATGTGTTGCTAAAGCTATAATCTCTAGATTACGGAATCCTAAGAATCGGAATACCTCTAGGCCCACTAATCATTCTAAGTCAGTGCTTGGTAAACCACCTTCTTTAGATTCTAAGGCAACAATTGCCATCACAGTAGCTACCGCTTCACCTCCTAAGAATGTAGTACCACCTAGTGCTTTCACTAAGACTAAAGCAAAGAGTAGTTACATATGGCAGAAATGGATATATAACACACTAGGATTTAAGTGGATGCCTAAAATTCTCAATGTGTGTATGTCTAATATATCTGCTTCGGAACCCTCTAACATTTCGGGTTCCACATCTACTTCTATTCCATCTGTGTCGTCTGTGTGTAATGCAGGTGATACAGATCATTCTCAGGATTGTTGATAGCGGATGTTCCCGACACATGACAGGCAACCTTAAACTGTTATCAAACTTTATTGCAAAGTTCATTGGCACTGTCAGATTCGGGAACGATCACTTCGCAGCCATCATGGGCTACGGAGATTATGTTAATGGGAACATCGAAATCAGCAGGGTTTACTACGTGGAAGGCCTCGGTCACAATCTGTTTTTAGTAGGTCAATTTTGTGATGGAGATTTGGAGGTTGCTTTCAGGGAGAAAACTTGTTTCATTCGTGATCTACAAGGAAACGATCTTATGTCTGGCTCGCGTAATTCTAGTCTCTACACTATCTCTTTGCAAGACATGGTTGCTTCCTCTCCCATTTGCTTACTTTCAAAGGCAACATCTACAAAATCCTGGCTATGGCACCGTCGTCTCTCACATCTAAACTTTCAAACCATCACCAACCTTGCTCGACACAAACTAGTTGAAGGACTCCCACGATTCCGGTACTCAAAATATCACCTTTGCTCAGCCTGTGAACAAGGAAAAAGCACTCGTGCTCATTTTCCTTCAAAGGTGGAACACAGCTCTCAGCATGTGCTTCATCTTCTTCACATGGATTTGTGTGGCCCGATGCGTGTGCAAACGATCAACGGCAAACGCTACATCTTAGTAATTGTTGATGACTACTCACGATGGACTTGGGTCTACTTCCTTCGTAGCAAAGACCAAGCTCCACAAATGATTATCACCTTTCTCACAAAAATACAGGTTCAGCTCCGCAACACCGTCCGAATAATCAGAACAGACAAAGGAACTGAATTTGTTAACAAAACCCTTCGTGAATTTTATGAGAAAGTGGGAATTCAGCATCAAACATCTATTGCACGTACACCTGAACAAAACGGAGTTGTTGAAAGACGAAACCGAACGTTAGTGGAAGCTGCAAGAACAATGTTAATCAATGCTAAACTTCCAGATTACTTATGGGCAGAAGCTGTATCTACTGCATGCTATACTCAAAACCGTTCTATGATCACTAAACGCCACAACAAAACACCTTTCGAGCTTGTCCACAACTATAAACCGAACCTCAAACACTTTCATGTATTTGGATCCCTTTGCTATCCGAATAATGATCGTGATGATTTTGGAAAGCTCAAAGCCAAAGCTGATATTGGAGTCTTTATTGGATACTGTGACAATTCTAAAGGTTTCCGAATCTGGAATCGTCGAACTAAGGAGGTAATGGAAACGATTCATGCTCATTTCGATGAACTCACGGAAATGGCTTCTGAGTATAACAGCTTAGAACCCGGACACAACCGTTTAAACTTCCCTCAACCCCCATCATCAGCTGAAGAAAGCCCTCAGCTAACTCGTCAACAAATGGAAAGGTTATTTGCTCCTCTGTTCTGTGACGATATTGATGAACGTGCTCCTGGTGTATCCGCTGTTTCCGCTGCACAACCTGATAATATTCCTATACCTGATACACCTGCTACAACAACTACTGTTGAAGATGCACCTACACCAATTGACTCCAACACAACAGTTGAACACACCGCTTCCAAAAATGATGAACCAGCTGATGATATTCTGAATGAAGTACCCCCACCTGCAGATTTTGATCCAAATGCGTTCTTCAACCCGTTTGCCAATGAGACTGCTGCACCAGATGTTGCGGAATCTTCAACAAACCATTTGAATCCTCAGAATCTGCACAATGTATACCAACATCAACCCTCTACACATAGATGGACAAAAGACCATCCTCTGGCTAACATTATTGGCAACCCGAATCAACCAGTCGTTACGAGACAACGTCTTCACTCAGATGGTGAACACTGCATTTATGCACTCACTGTCTGCCAATCTGAACCTAAAAACATTAAAGACGCAATGACAAAAGACAATTGGATTGAATCCATGCAAGAAGAACTCAACCAATTCAAACGTCTTGAAGTATGGGAACTGGTTGAAAGACCAACAGGAGTCTACGTCATTGGTCTAAAATGGATTTGGAAAAACAAATTGGATGCTGAAGGGAACGTCATCCGAAACAAGTCACGTCTAGTTGCTAAGGGTTATCGTCAGGAAGAAGGAATAGACTTTGAAGAATCTTTTGCTCCTGTTGCTCGTCTTGAGGCTGTTCGGATATTTCTCGCGTTCGCGGCTCATATGAACATGACGGTCTATCAGATGGATGTCAAAACGGCGTTTCTCAATGGGAAACTTAAAGAAACGGTCTATGTCAGCCAACCAGATGGATTCGTTGATCCTGAGTTCCCGAACCATGTCTACAAACTGAACAAAGCTCTTTATGGTCTCAAACAAGCCCCTCGGGCATGGTACGATAAGCTATCATCCTTCCTCATTGCCAACAATTTCACCAAAGGCTCGGTTGACCCAACTCTTTTTATACAATATCACGGGGCACACATCTTAATTGTTCAAATTTACGTGGATGACATCATTTTTGGGTCAACACATAAAAAGTTTTCAATCGCTTTTGCAAAACTAATGAAGAAAAATTTTGAAATGTCCATGATGGGTGAACTTACATTCTTTCTAGGACTGCAAGTTCATCAATCACCCCGTGGTATTTTTCTGAGTCAGTCCAAATATGCCCTTGAATTGTTAAACAAATTTGGAATGAAAACCTGTGATACTTATGCCACACCAATGACTCATACCAAGAAGTTAGACGCTGATTTACATGGGAAATTAGTGGACCCTACAAAATACCAAAGTATTATTGGGTCCCTCATGTATCTAACAGCTAGCAGACCTGATATTGTCTTTGCCGTTTATCTATGCTCCCGTTATCAGTCGCGACCAACTAAAACCCACCTCTCTGAGGCTAAAAGAATCCTCCGATACATCAAGGGAACCATTAACTTGGGGATCTGGTATCCGAAGGATTCTGGTTTTGAACTAATCGCTTTTTCAGACGCTGACCACGCAGGATGCTTAGACTCAAGGAAAAGTACTTCAGGAGCTCTACAATTTCTCGGTGATAAACTGGTGTCTTGGCAATCAAAGAAGCAGGATTGTACATCGCTGTCATCAACTAAAGCAGAATATGTAGCCATGTCCGCGTGTTGTGCTCAAGTCATTTGGATGAGAACACAACTCAAAGACTATGGTTACGTATTTGACAGAATCCCGATGTACTGCGACAATCGGAGTGCCATTGCAATCTCGTGCAACTCAGTTCAGCACTCGAAATCAAATCACATCGATCTACGCTATCATTTCATCAAGGACCACGTGGAACAGGGTACCGTTGAATTATACTTTGTGGGTACTGAATACCAATTGGCAGATCTGCTCACCAAAGCCTTGCCTCCCGCTAGGTTTAATGAGTTGGTCCACCGAATTGGTATGAGGTGTTTGACTCAAGAGGAATTGGATGACCTCTTAAAACAGTCTTAAAAACCTGTCAAACACCAAAACATATTTTGTACATAAATTTTTCAAAAACAAAATACAAAAATATAAAATCCGATAAAACAACAAAAATATTCTCCCAATCTATCTTTCTTTCAACATGGCAAGTACATTTCTTCCGTCAACACTTTAATCTTTCAAAATTCAGTATTTTTCCGATCAAGTGTTGAGGGGGAGAAAATAATCCATTAACTGTTTCAAAACATCTGTGTACTTGCATGTTATCACATCTCGGTTGATTCTTTTACAAATGGTGGTACACTTTCTGATTCAAGGACACTCCTTGGACTTTAATTAACAACCTTTCATTATTTTCTCAAGTCGAGGGGGAGTGTCATCAAGTTTCTTTCCTAAAATCTTCATTTGGTAACCAAAAATGGAAGTTAAAAGACTTTGTGTGAAAAAGGAAAAGGTGGAGGGACCAAAACTGTCAAAAACTTAAAGTTATTTTAAATAAAACTCCTCCACCTAACTATCACTTCTCATTTATTACAAAATACCTAAAACCATCCTACGCCTAATAATCACTCAAGAATCCTGTGTTTTTGATCATCACTTTGTAAGTTGTTTCTTGTGTAAAACATGTTTCTAAGCAAAGGTTTTTAATTTCATTCAAATCCTACGGCTAAAACGTCTTTTACGCATGATTATGTGTTCTACGCATAAGCGTATGAACACACAATCATTGTGTGTATGTTTGGGGTAAAATGGATTGTCTCAAAACGTTTCTTACACATCAAGGATAACATTTTAACCATCAAAATCCACCCAGAAACTAAAATTGATGAATTTTGAAAACTAGGGTTTATGAGTCGAATTGGGTGTTTTCAAATGTGAAGTGTTTTGGTCAAAAAGATTGTTGGGTTATGCTTATATGATGTTGAATTGATTATATCCTTGCTCTATAACTACCCAGAAACACTGATTTATTCAGAAGATGTAATTAGGGTTTAAGGTTCATAAGTTTGGGTATTTTTGATTCACCATGAGTTTGATGTTATAACTTGGTCTATATGCTCATACAACACCTTAGAACTACCAGAATCTGTTTGATGCAAATCCCATGGTTAGAAAAGTTACGCGTAAGTCATAACCCTTAGGGTTTTGACCTACGCGTATGACTTTCTACGCGTAACTGTTTTATGAATGATTCATGCCATGTATTGTTGTTGAAATGAATATGTGTGCTAATATTGATGATTTGATAAATTTATTTCAGGATTGCTACACTTATAATTCAGAATCAAGGTCATTTGATTATCTACGCATAAGGATCACCTTACGCGTAGATTGTTATGCGTAAGACTTGTCTTACGCGTAGCTTCTACGCTTAAGGTTCTACAATGGACTACGCGTATCCTGTGAAGGATATGCGTAAACAGTGACCTCTACGCATAAGGTCAACTCTTACGAGTAGCCTTACGCGTAAGGTTAATATATGCCTACGCATAAGCTCTACGCATAAGGTCTCTTTTTCCTACGCGTAACATCTCTTACGCGTAAGTTAGAGTTCTACGCTTAAGCTTACGCCTAAGCATATATCATTCCTGTCTACGCATAACTTTGCCAAAACTACGCTTAACCCTGGATTGACCTTCAGGATGAATTGTTACTTGTACAAACTTGTAAATAAACTAATCATATCATCACGAATCCAAAAATGTCACTAATAAACTTAAATCGTCTATGTTGTGAACAATAAGTGATAAAATAAACTTTAAAACTTAAAGTTAACTAACTCACGAAATATTTCACGACATCATTGAACTATTGAACATACAAGTGACTTAGGACTCGTAACAATCATTATCACTGTACATTCAATAACTAGACAATAAGACCTTCTGTTGACTAACATTATGTCTTTCGATATGTTGGTTCTTTTGGCTAATGTTATTTCAGATCACGACATGGCTGAACAAATGAATGTGGATGCACCTGATGTTCTCTCCATTGCTGATATCTATCCTCATGGCTATCCAATGAAGATAGGAAAGAATAACCTCCGTGTTGACTTTGACACCCTCACTTGCTCGGAATCTTCGTGTCTTATTGCTATTGATATTCTGAGGACTCATCCGTATCAGAACATGCTTACACACTCTGCAACTGTTCCTGAGATCTACATCCAACAGTTCTGGAACACTATGGAAAGGGTCAAAGGACAAACTGCTGTGACGGTGACTCTGAATCACAAACAAGTCATCATTACACCTGCAGACTTAAGGGCTGTTCTCCTAATTCCTGAAGTCGATCCAACCAAACTATATGCCTCACCTGCTGAAGAGCTCACTCTCCAATTCTTAATCGATGTCGGTTATGACGAGGCTACAGGAGTAATCAACAAGCACTCTCACGTAGAGCTTAAGAGTATTCCCCAACCATGGAGAACACTTTACATGATCATCACCAAGTCTGTTTCTGGTCGTGACAGCGGCTATGAGCACCCTAAGCTCATGGAACTTCAAAATATTCTGGGCATTGGTCAACAAGAAACACATCGCTATCGAAGCTCTGATTTGGGATGACATGATGTCATTTCTCAATAAACTTGGCTCAAAGATTCCCTACATCAGATATACCAAATTGTTGATCCAGAGAGCACTTGGACTTCATTCTGACATTCCCAAGAGGCTCAATGACCCCGACAATCACGACATGTTGACGGAACCTATTCTCTCTGTCAGAATCAAGGAAACGTCTACAAAGAAACAAGGTGATGTGCTCCCAGATTTCCTTCTAACTGAAGATGTCAGAAAGCTCGAATCGTACCAAAGGTATCTGGAAGCAGTCAGACAAGGCAAAGTTGGTCATCTCGACGAAAAATCTTCTGGTACACCTGTAAGGAGAACCAGAAAAGGAAGTGCTGGAAGTGTAACAAGTACAGAGAGTCAAAGGAATGTTCCAAAGAAGAAACCTATTCCAAAGAGGAAACCTACCCCTAAGAAGAAAGTTCCGTCTCTGGAAGCCACTCCTATCATTTCACCTGAACCGCAAAGACAGCTCAGGGACGAGGACTCTGAGGCTACTGACTTAGATGAAGAGTTTACATACTCTGAAACTGCAAAGGATGAAAATCCCTCAGTACCAAAACCTCCAAGTCCCCAAACTATTAAAGGAAAGACTCCTGCACTTGTTCCTCAGGATGAAAGCTCTGAAGATGAAGAAGAGCAATTGGATCAAGCATACAGGAAGAAGTTTCACAAAGTCAGACACCTTCAAAAGGCCGAAGAATTTGCTAAAGATCAAATGGGTGGACCCGGAGGTTCAAGTGGTGCTGCCCACTCTAAACCATCTCCTGATGCGGTTAATCAACCCGATAAGGGAGCTGGTGCCACCACTCTTCTGCAACTACAACAGCCTGTGGAGGACACTATTGTGTATGATTTTGAGAAACAGGTAACTGAGAAAGAAAAGTCTAGAGATGACGAGGATGATTATACAAAGTTTCTTCTAGACAGTCGAACACACTCAAAGGAGAAAACCTCTGAAACTCCTAAGGACATGAAGTCTCCTCATGTCTCCTCATCATCAGACTCTTCATCTCATTCATCACCACCACCATCACCAAAGTCAACCAGATCATCATCCAAATCCGTGAAGAAACCACCTAAATCCTGGATTTCTCAAACACATGCAAGAATTGTGAAAGCTGTCAAACAAGTTAGAAAGAAGGACATGCTCCACAGAAAACTTAATTGGTATGATGAACAAATGCAGTACTTACATGATGAGAATGACAAGATGCGGAAAGATAGGAAAGCTATTCAGGAATTCATGAAAAGTCATCGTCAGGAGGAACTGAATGAAATGATTGAAGGTTACACTCAAAAGTACCTTCAGGATATCGTTCCTAAAGTCCAAAAGGAACTGGAGAAGTCAGCAAGAGATCAAACCCACAAGTTTCTTCTCGACACTGTCCCCGTGTGACTAGAGAAGTATTTTCCAGACAACTCACCCCTAACATCGTCGCACTGGTTAAACATACAATGGCCAAAGAAGCTGATCTCTCTGAATCTGAGTTAATCGCTAAACTGGTGATGCAAATGTCAAAGCGATCTGGAACGTTTACTTCGGATGAAGCTAAATTTTTCGAAGGTCTACTTGCTTTTCAACTCAGTTCATCATGCAAGGAGTCAGCCGATCAACCCAAACGGCCAAGAGATGACGATGATAAGGTTAAGGACTCTGCACCTAAACGTCAAAAGCAGTCTGGTCAATCTACATCTATGCCACCTCCTTCACCACGGACTTCTTCTCAACAAAAGTCTCCTCCACCTCGGTCTTCTACTGATAAACCTTGGGACGATTCCGAGTTACCACCCCTGACTCATAAAACTGGTGATCACTTTGAGTATACGGGTGGTGACGATGAAGAGGTCCTTGAGCCCCGACAACAACCCACCTCACCCAAACAAGTGCAGAAACCAGTTTCATCATCAAAGCCTTCCAAAAAGAAGAAACAGACGACTCAGCCCGAAGTCGTATCATGGCTAGATGACGATAAAACCGAAGAGTTTGAATGGTTCTCCACACTTGTCAATCAAACTCCCTACCCTGATGAAGGCCAAGAAATGGTAGACGGTTCAACATTGGAGCATGCAAAACTGTTGCAAGAAAAGTTCCATGTGAAGAAAATGACGAAATCTGAATTGAAGCGAATCAAAAATGAAGCCTTTCAACTATGGAAAGACAGCTCTGAAAGTGCTCTCGAGGTCGAATATCATCTTGAGAACATCGCTCGAGCAATGTCTAACAACATGGATTGGCTCAATCCGGAAGCAAACATTGACTTCACACAAAGGGACAACCCTCCATACTACACCGACTGGACCAAACCTCTACCGACCATTGGCCAAGCAGACGAACCAAGGATTCCCTTCCGATATTTCTTCAACAAAGACCTGGAATTTCTTCTCCATGGCGGCGATGGTTTGAGAAAATACACTACATCATTGACTCTTCCATTCCCAGCGGCCATTTACTCTAACTGCATAGCTATCGAGGAACGTGCAACTCACTTGTTTTCTGACAATGTGCAAGCATACGACCAAGATGCATTGTATGGGATTCATCATTGGCCTGAACGCCGAAGAATCTACTACCGAAGCTGCCTGGTTCAAAAGTCTCAACATGCAGTGTATAGCTCGAAGGACATCGTGGCCATCAAACACATTGATCTCAAGTCTAAGTGGGACTACACATTCTTAAAGAATATCATAGTCAAACGACAAGATGAACAGGACTATGGATTCTCCGAAGCTGACTTTGAGAACTTGTCCCTCAACGACATCGAAGACATGTATCTTGCCAAAGTACAGGGTCGTATGAGACAATTCTCGACTGAAGTTCAACGTGAATTTATCAAGTCAGTTCTCATCTTCATTAGACGCATCGTGATCAAAGAACGTGTCGAAGATATCCAGATGGCTGTTGAATCATATCAGAAACGTGTAAACTTCACTCCACCACAGCTTAATCTTCCCGACATCAACCAGCTTAAACAACTCACGCTCATCAGCAAACCTTTCGGCGTTGTTTACCGCAGTGAACTTCGAAGAAACTGCTTAATGGCGTGTAGTGAACTCCACAAATTTGGGGATCATACCTTAAAGCTGGTTAGGGATGGATTGGCATACAGATTGAAGGATATACGCATGAAAGTTGGGAATCCTAAGCGCTGGAATTCTCAGGAAAGGAGGGATGTGAGACGTATCATCACCTTGATTGATGAACGGTTGTTCAGAAGGGATCAGTTCCGACGATTGGAAAGCTATGTTGGTGGTCGACTCAGGAGGAACATCATCGGCTTTCAACGCCCGGTGCGCACTCCTGGGAATATCACTGCACTTCCTGGTACCCCTTAAATGGTTTCCTTCTTATAATTTTGGATGTGTGATTACATATGTGAATGGCTTGTGCACACATAACAGTGTACAACCCGTAATTGTCAAGAAAGGACCCTGTGGTACGCCTCAGTGCCACAATCCTTATAAAAGGAGCGAAAGCTTCTTATTTTTGAGTAAAACCTATCAAACCTTTCATTTTTCAAGGTTTTGCTAAAAAAGACAAGTACTTCCCCATATGATTTTTCAAAACCTCAACCGTTTATATCACTAATTGAGGGGGAGTATTTGAATTAAAACTTTGTTCACAAATTGTTCACAGTGGTCACTCTTCCCGCAACACTCAAAATGGTCATATTTATTCTCAACCGTTCAAAAATAACATTTTTTATATGCCATTTTTGAGGGGGAGAAAATTGGTGTGATAAGAAATATGTTGTGCAGAATGCAAATGAATCTGTGTACCTCAGACTTAACCAACGAATTGACGGTACTAAACTGTTTGTAACTCGAAAAGACTTGTCCTGGACGGGTAATAATTTCAAGCTAGTTCGCTAGTGATGTAAACGTGTCTCGCAAAGGACTTGTCTGAGTAGAAGGTACCATTCGAGAAGCTCTTGATAGACATGAACTCTGACGGGTTTGACAACCTTCCAAGGTTTGTCTACACCTTCAAGGTAGTTATTAGAGCTAGTTGTCACCTAAAAGCTGACAATGTAACTCTTTAACTATTCAACGTAACCGTGTCTCGCGGGAGATTGTCTATCTTTAGTGGATCAATTCAAAAAGTGCGCGCTCTTTCCTCACTGTGCATTTAACCATTAAAACTATTAAGCACATGTGGAGGGGGAGTATTTATGCAAAAACTTATCTCTCACAGTGGTTCAAACATGTTTTTCATTTACAAACCCTTTGAGAGATATTTTTCACATACAGTGGTTTAAATGGCAAACATAGGTTAGTCATGGAGTTATAAGGTGACTAAGGTTAGGAATAACCGTCCTATGATCCGCCAGAGCCGGAGGGATCTACCCAAGGACACTACCATTAGTTAGTGTTAGAAGTCCTTAGGAATGATTGTAAAAAAGGAGAAAATGAGAATCGGAGAAAGAAGGAGTTGAAGAATCAAAAAGAAATGTAAAGTAAAGGGTGAAAAGAAATAGCCCTCCAGATTATTCAACTTAGGGCAGACACCAGGTTCAATTCATATGCTACTGGTTGTCACTTAGTGACACCGGTATTGAAGATTAAAAGTCGTCATGGACCCAGTGACGCATACACTAAACCTTCTTAGCCACTCAAGTTTCTCTCAACAGAAACTTGTTTCACTCTCACAGGGAACCCTACATAATCTATTGGCTTTCTCTTAGAGATCGCTGGTATTGAAGAAGGAGACCCTCTCCCTAGTCTCCGCTCAGGAAAACCAAAACGCACTATTGAGTCTAGAGCCACGAGATTCATCAAAAGATCTCTTAGGTACACTTGACATTTTAATCACTTGATGATCAACAAATAAGATCATCAGTGGTTCAAATCGAGTCCTTCACAGATCTTAGCAATCCGTCGAGAACATTTATGAGAGGTTCACATCTGTGATCCTCAGTGATTGAATGGAAACTCCTGCCAGGGTCAACATCAAACAGCCCTGACAGCAGGTCACTTCGGTAACTCCCCGTGGATTACGCGGAGTGTGTCTCAAACGGTCTACAGTCATGAGGTGATGCTTCGGTGTACCTCAGCGACTCATCTGAACTGTAGATGTACTTCGGTACATCGCGTTATCTCACTTGTGGGACTCCAGTTCAGGAACGGCCTTTGTAAGAATTAGAGTTGTGTTTTCACACTATGCTGTTAACACTCTCGAAGTTCAAACTTGTAAGTGCCGGAAACCGCTTATTACTAACCGTTTGAAATGTTTTCTTCTTATGGAAGCTCCGGAGCGGGATGATCGTGCTGATTCTTCTCATGCTCACGTCAACATCATCACTAATGGAAGTTCTATTCTAAAGCAACACAACCGTCAGAATGATTCTTCATCAAATCAAAGAATCTACAAAGTAAAAGACTTAAAGAACTTCATCAGTATTGATTTCCACCGTCAAAGAGCGTGTGAGCATGTTGAAGAATGACGTGGAGACACTGGAGCAGCGAAGCAGACCTGAAGCAGACTGATGCAGTCAACAACATACTATCACTTTCACCACAAAGAACAATGATCAAAGAACAAAGTTAATGATGACGTCGAAGCATAACTGTTCAAAGATAACTATCTCTCTACACTGGGGAGATTGTTCGAATCAAGGCAATTCCTCTCACAAGAAAGAAGAATGTCAGAAGACGTCACAGCTACTATTACATCAACGCCTTCACCGTTTGCATTCATATATACTTGAGGGGGAGATTGTTGGAAGCACTCCTAAACAGTATTTCAAGTATTTATATTTCATATGTAATAGGTAGCTTTATTATGGCCTTTATGTTTGTTTAAGGTCAAGCTTATGTAGAAGGACCATAAGCTTGATCCAAGCCCAATAAGGAATAGGGAAGGAGAGGGAGTGTTTCCCTAGCTCCTTGCCTATATAAACACTTGTAAACCCTCATTTGAGGGTTGGTTGTTCAAGTTTTCTTTTCACACATTCACCTACGCCTAACCGTGCCTCTCTTATTGTGTATGTGTGCTTGTTTACTTGTTCAATCACCTTATCTCTTCTCTTATAAGCTTGTGTTGTAAAACTAGTGACCTAACACCACCGTTATTTACGCCGTAACTACTGCATCACTTACGACGTCACCGAGTTTATTGAAGACTACAGCGTAACCTCTTATAAGGTTACGCCGTAACTAGCAGATCTAGTGCATTTACAAAGAAATAGAAGGTTACGGCGTAACTCCTCTATAGGTTACGCCGTAACCCAGACCTAGCCTATAAATACCCCACGAATTCTAGCATTTCAAAGCATCCCATTCCACACACAACACTCTGAAAACGTGGGAAAAAGCTCAAGGCAGGTCTAAGGGAGCATACGGAGCCGTTTCGAAGGGAGAAGTCACTCAATTACGATAAGCTTTAGCGTTTTATATTTCTTTTACTTTCAATTCATGTATTTCGTACCTTTGAATACTGAATTGATTTGCATGATTAATATGAGCGGCTAAGCACCCTTTGGTGCTAGCCTAGTTATGATTCCTTAATTGTTTTGTTTGCGTTTACCTTTACTTCCATACAATTATTTCTAAGTGTATGCATGCATAGTTCTTTGGTAGTCACCCTTGGTTTGGTAGTTTTGAATGGCGGTAGAGGCCAATTGCCTAGGAGATATGACCAACTGACCCAAGGTGAGCGGACTGAGACGGGAAGGGTAAGATATGACCAACTGACGACCCTTCCTACTTGTGCTATTTGACCAACTGATCACCTATCGTTTGGATGAACTTAAGAATTGGGGAGGGGGTGTAGTGTCTAAGTTCCTAACGGCCGGGCACTCACTATTTAGAATCTAGCATGTAGCGGTACTTCATGACTTGGCTTAGGGGACCAGGAACAACAGGACTTATGACGGTGCGCCTGATTTCTCCTGTGGTGGCATATTTGCTGATAGGTTAGGGCGAATTGACCAAATGCTGTCCTCTCGAATTTGACCCCACCTGAAGTAATTGGAAGTAGGTAGACGTAGACATAACTAGCTAGGAGGATTGACTAGGTTAGCACCACTATTCCTCTATTGATTTCCATATACCATTTATCTGCTTTTATTTCATTCTGCATTAGTAGTTTAATTAATTAAATCTCTATCAAAACCATTATAATTCTGTGACAATTAGACTTAGTAATAATCCAACACACATAGCTCTTGGGACGACCTCGGCTTTACCATTTACTACACTACACGCGACCGGGTACACTGCCCGTTAGTGCATTAGGGTAGACCATAGGTATAGTGAGACACTATAAATATTAAGACCTGGTCAGTAAAACATGCATCAAGTTTTTGGCGCCGCTGCCAGGGAGCTATTTTAGGATTTCATATTAAGTCTGTTTTTAATTTTCTTTCTGATAATGTCAGGATACAAGAATCGCAGCTCAAGGCCTTTTCTGGCTACCCCATTTGCTGACCTTGAGAAGCAATTTCAAAAAAGGAAAATCTATTCTCCGGTTCCTATTCACAACATCTTCTCATTTTATGAGTCAGACCAGTCGGACGCAGAACCGGAAGTCATCAATGAATATAATATCAATGACCTAACTATGGAGCAGTATTTAGAGCGACCGAATGAGAACTGCCAGCAAAGCTTTACTCAAGATTCTCACACTGAAAAATACTCTATCCCAGATCATATTATTCGTGAGTTACATGAACTTGAGTTTTCTAGAAACGAAGATGAGGACGCTCAGAACCACGTAGAAGAAGTTCTCCACTTGTCCTCTCTTTTCAACATAAGAGGTACTCCTAGCTATTCAGTCACTGCAAGGATTTTTCCTATGACCCTTTCTGGGACCGCGAAAAGATGGTATAACAAACTCCCTCACGATCGTAAAGGAGCCTGGGATAAACTTAGAAAAGAATTCGTCTTGCAATTTTGCCCTCCTTCAAAGATGGCCAAGCTTCTTGGGAAAATCTATCAATTCGTTCAGGTTGGAGAAGAAATGCTTTACCAAGCATGGGAAAGATTTAGTGAGCTTCTCTATCGATGCCCTACTCATGATTTAAACAAACATCAGATCGTATACGTCTTCTATCGTGGGATTAATGCGAGAACACGAGAACTTCTCGATTCACCAAGACCTATTCCTAGCATGACTCCTGATCAGGCCTTGGAATGTATTCAGTGGATTTCTGAACGTTGCTACAAGTGGCACATGAATACAGGGTACGGACCAAGAGATAATTTCGATCATAAGGTAATGAAGACGATAACGAAGCAAGAATACAATTACGGGGAAATTTTTGAAAGACGAAGGTTGGAAAGAGAAGCTGAAGCATGTAGGGTTGAGAAGGTTAAAAGTGTATTTGAAACCAATACCGGGAACAATCTTGAGAAAAAGATTCTTGACCACATCAAAGAATCAAGAGAGCGCGATGATAGGATAGAGAAGATGATGAAAGCATTGGTGGATAATACAGTCTCTTCTATTAAAATTCACGATGATAGGATAAAGAGATTAGAGAGAAGTGTTAGTTCATGTTCAGAAGCCATCTCCGATTACCTAGCAGCTCGGGAGGAAGAAGTTGTCTACATTGTAGAAACTATCCTCGAAGAACCTTTGACCTTTTCAAAAAAGGTTAAGCGACGAATCAGCATAGGGAGACAATCACTTTTGGACCAAACTTTTCTGGTAAACCCTCCTACTAATGATTTTGATAATACTAATCGTCATGATATTGCGCGGGAATAAAGTTATGATGAGACTATTCGCCTCAACGAAAGATGCTCAGCGGTTTTGAGGAACGAGCTACCACAAAAGGAAAAAGACCCAGGATGCTTTAATCTCCCTTGCTATATCGGGAGCCTAAACATGTGTAACGCCTTGGCAGATCTTGGAGCTAGTATTAGCATAATGCCTCGTTCGATGTTTTTTGCGTATGGGAATTGGCAACTTGAAACTGGCCAAGATGAAAATTGAAATGGCTGATCAATCCATGCAATCGCCATTAGGAATTGTTGAAAATGTGTTGGTGAAGATTAAGAGATTCCTTTTCCCAGTAGATTTTGTGATTCTTGACATTCTGGAAGACAACAGGATACCTGTCATTTTAGGAAGACCTATGCTTGCCACTACTCACACTAAGGTGGATGTCTTTGCCGGAAAATTGACTCTTGAAGCTAATGGAGAAATCGCCACATTTGGACCTAATGAACATTTGTCTACCCCGGAGAAGGTGTGTGCAATTGACCCAGTAGGGAATTTTGGTGAAGCTTTAGAAAAATTTCTTAGCGACCCCCCGGATCCTGGAGAGGTTGACTCGGGGAAGGATTTTGGTGTTTTCGTGAATTTTGAGGAAGAGGATAACTTAGGATTAAGTACTGAAGACCTCTCAAGTGATGTCGAGATGACCCATTGGCAAGATAACTCTGAAAAAACATTCTTGCAATTGGACCAACCACAGTTTTATGAGATCGGGGCACGTATCCATCATAGGAATCCCTATTATCTAAAAATCTCATGCAAAATCGGGTTCATTGATTTTCACCCATTTATCGACACAAATTCCCCAGTTAACATTATCTCTAAGGAATGCTACAACCAGGTTATGGAAAAGGAGCTTGATTACAAAGGAAACAACTTCCTCGGGATTGCAACAAACATACGTGTTTTTGTAGGAACGCACTCGTTTCTAGTCGACTTTGTGGTTTTGGATGATGTTAGCGAGTTCGTGTCAGATGGGCTGACTGGGGTGATTTTCGAAAAACCCTTTAAAGAAATATCTGGGCTTGATAAAAACGAGAAGGAAGGACTGGTTTGGTTAAAGATTGGCGATGATAAAACTGTTTTCAAAATGCCAAGGTCTGTCAAGAATTTTAAAAATTGGACTAAAAAACAGTTAAGTTATGCTCGGTCGCTGCTTGGTATTAGTGAAGAAGATAAGGCCAAAGGTTTTGATCACCCCTACCAAAAGATCAAATTTTTTTACTTAGGGTGTTTAGAACTTGGTGAAGGATACAAACGGGATGAGAATTTGATCAGCTGGCTTCAACATGGAGATTGCCCAGTCCACGAGATGACGAACAAGCACTGGTAGCCCGCGGCTTTGAGTCTAAATTAAAGACTCGTTAATAAAGAAAAGTGCTCTTTCAGGAGACAACCCGAATTATCCCTTTCTTTTGTTTTTATTTCCTTTCTGTTGGGTTTTGTGTTTTCTAACCATTTTTGCAGGAAACGAGGAACTAATTGCTGCTGCAGTTGCTGATCTGAACAGAGTTACGGCATATCTCATCTTGGTGATTACCTCGTAACCAACATTTTAGCAGCAGAATTCTTGACGCATTACCAATTACGGCGTAATACCATCTCAGTGGTTACGCCGTAACTACTCGCTTTACAGCTCATACCAGGTTTTGCCAGTTACGGCGTAACTCCCTCATAGGAGTTACGACGTAACTCTCCTCTGCTCTAATTCTTTCATTTTAAAACACAGTAACCTTGTATTAGTTTTTAAATGAACTTTGTGGGTGTGTTCTCTGTAAACCCTCACGAGACTTCACTCGTCCACTTGGGACACCAAGTGGTTTAAAAGGCTTGTTGCATTCGCTAAATGCAACCGTGATTCCTACGAAAGTGAGTTAGGTTTGTTTTTCATTTTATTTTTTTCTTTTTAGTATTATGCTTATCGGTATTGTGATTTCAGGGATTGAAGTTTGTTCATGACGCTTAAACGAAGGCACGGTTCTTTCTCGTGGGCCTTCTTCTTTTTGGAGCAAATTTCAGGGAAGTTCTCGCTCTAATTCTACCTTTCTCTTCACCTTTATTTTAATGCCTAGTACAAAAGGGACTTTGTACAATTCAAGTGGGGGGACGGGAGTAGAATTATCTTTTGAACTTTATTTCGCCCTCATTTTTCTAGTTTATTTTGAAAAATTATGCCATTTTTAAAATTTTGACATGTTTTTCCGAACCTAACTAGATTAGACCTTAGCCGAGCACATACAACCCGTGACATTACATGGTAAGATTAGCCTTATCCGTTTCCAATATTTTACCCCAAATCCACCAAATTATGAGTGTGCCGGTAGCTTGTAAACTTTAGAACTTGGCCTTTGCATCATTTCGAGACCATAGACGAGGTATGTTGAGTCAGCTCGATGTATTTGGACTTTTCAGTTTTAGAAGGCAATATTATAGGATTATCACCCAAACAGCCTACCATTGTGAGTTTATCGATTAGTGATGCGCGCAAAACCGTCAAGTTTTCTCACGCAAGCAAGAAACTTAAAACAGCTTAAGCACGAAATCAATGAAGATCTGGGGAGTATAGTGTTTCCCCGGGTCGTTATGTCCCAGCGAGCTATGCAATGGATTATCAAACGTTTAGTGATCGAGAAGATTTGAATGGATACAGAGATTTGATTTATGATTATTATAACTACAGGAAAAAGCCAACAGATAAAAACGGCTTAAATGCAAATTAAAGGAAATCTAAAAAAATAAAATCTATTAAATAAACGCTATCACTATATTTAAAATGATGAACGTTTAAAACCTAAAACTTACGTTTTAAAACAAAATTACGTAAACGTACAAATAAAAACGTGAAAATTACACAAGATAAATCCTAAAAATATGAAAAATACATTTTTACAAACCTAATGATATAAGAAAATTTATAGAAAAAGAAATTTATTTTTATAACTATTTAATTAATTATTATTAATTAAAAACTATTTTTAACTATTTAATAATTACCTAAAATACAAGAAATTAGGAAATAAAGCTAGAAAAATAAAATTATGAAATGGAAAAGTCTAAAATAACAAACTAGAATTTTCAAAACTATTTTTGTATTTTTCTGATTATTTTTCTATTTTTTATGAATTTTAAACTATTTAAAACTAATTAAATTACTAAAAATTACCAAATAAACTATGAAAAATCTGGAAAATTACTTTTTTCACTTTTTATATTTATCTAAACTTAACAAAATTGAAAAATTATTTTTTTGAACCTTTTTCTAATTTTTTGTATTAAAAGCTATTTAAAAATGATTAAAAACTACTTTAAATTAAGAAAAATAGCTAAACAACTTAGAAAAATCTGAAAATTTCAGGAAATGCTTTAAATAATAATAAGAAGCTAAGAAAAATGGAAAATCATGGTGTTATGAGGCAGAATATGAAACTGATGATCAAAGTGCTTATCAAATAAGCACTTTGATAAGCAAATGGAACCCAAAAGGCACCAAACTGATAGGGAAGCTATAATAAGCTAAAAGGACTAGAATGGGACAAAAATAAACAAGCTATAACCTCTGATAAGCTAGATGCAAAGATTATGAGCTAACTGATGTGACAGCAAAACATGAAACAGGCTTCCACTTTGAGCTTATGCACTGGCTCCAAAATAAGCTGAAACTTAAAACTACCAATTGGAAACTACAGAAGACCTGGTTGGGAACATGTATACCAAAAACTAGACCTGGGTGAGCTTAAATGGAACCTGTGCAGGCTCTGCAATTTCTGCATAACCCCTGTGCAGTTAACAGGCCCTGCACAGGGGATTTAGCACCAACTTGAGAAGCTATTTTGAGCTTTTAGAAAAAATTGCAAAAATCCACTAAATTAGACATAAGTAAATAGACCAGGAGAGGTTTAAAAAGCTACAAGATTCATTTGATTTGCCCAAGAAATGAATCCATGAAAAATACCCCTATAATGGCAAAAACTGAGATTTTTGGAATTTTTGACTTTTATGCAAAACTGAAAAGTTGACTTTTGCCAACTTTGAGCTTGATTTTTGGATTGATTATGATGTTAATGTATGAAATAAAGCTACTACAAGCTTGACCTATGAATTTATCACACAAAATGAGCTTATGATCTTGTAAAAATCTCAACAGTAGCTGGTAAGAACCAATGAGATGGATTTTTGACTTTACTACAATTGACCACTGGTTTTTAATGCTTAAATGGGTTATTGAGAACTGATGTAACATGCAATAAACAATAACCTAGGTCTAAACAACTTCTAGAGCAGTTTAATGAACAAAACCAAACACCCCTATAAGAAGCTGTTTTAAAGAGTTTTACACTAAGACAAGTATTTAAACCAAAACAACTGTTAATTAACTTATAACAACTACAATTAGACAGAGTAAAACTAAGATTATTAATATTTAAACACTTATACTATAAATTGCAAACTTATGAGAGATTTCTTACAAAATGAATCCAAGCACCAACTGAGAATTGACTACTGAGATCAAATCCTATAGCTTTCCACAAAGCTCTAGACCAATGAGCAATCCAAATCCAACTCTACTTCAGCTTCTGCTCATCATTCCATTGATTTTTGAATTTTAAGCTATTTTGAGAGTATTTTTGTGATTTTCTGAATTGTGCATCTAAACTCAATTTGAAAGGTTTTTAGCAACTTATAAGCTTTGTCCAAAGCTTAGATGAGCTTAAGAAACAGTATCAACAACTATTTAACAATTTTTGTAAATTATGAGATTTTTAACTATGAAATTTACATAAACTAAATTCGTTCATGAAGACTGAAATTGAAACTGCAATTTTGTTTTTATTACACTAACAATAAGATTACAAACACTTTAAGACTTTAAAACACACTGAAACTTGAAATTGAATTAATTCGACATAAGGAAAAATAAAAACTACACTAACTACTTCCAAACTGCTTCATTCTTCCTCTTTTTATACCCCAAGTGCTTCTCTCTCACCTTCTGAGTGGATCCCACCTTGTTTCAGAGCAATTGGATGATTTTTGTGGATTTTAGCCACTTTTCAATTTTGGCGGGAATGAGGTGTTGACAGCTATGTGAGATTGAGTGTGGGTAAGGTGAAAGATTATTGTTATTTGGATTGTAGGAGATGTGGGGGGGAACAGGGAAGAAGATAAGGGATGGTTTGGTGGAGTGTAGCAGGGAGTTGCAGGGCCTAGTGGAGAAGAAAAAGTGTTGGCGCGTTTTGTGTGTTTGACTGGCTTGTTGACCGGGTTTGGGTGGGTAAAAGGACCGGGTCAAGGGTTTTGGGCCAACTGGATTTGGGCTTGGGTTGTAATATTTAAAAAGAAATCCGTATGGGTAAGCTTATTAACCACAAGGACCATTCATGCCATTTTATGAAGATGAAGGACTGAATATGTAACTTTCCCAAAGTTATAATAAGGACCAAACTTGACACACTTGAATAGTACAAGGACCAATTGCATAAAATTCCATTTTTTTATAAATCCAAGGACTATATTTGTCATTATTAAAACTTGAGGGACCAAAGTTGTAAATTTCTCAAACTTTTGACATTTTTCACCAAAGGACTAAATTTGACAAGTTATGATTTTAAAAGGACCTTTGGTGACTTTACTTTTGAAATTATGTGCTCAGGGACTGTTTTTGACAACTTTTGAAACTTGGGGGACTAAAACTGCAATTTTTGCAAATTTGATATGTTTTTCATCTGATTTTGATATTTTTGCATTTAAAACACATAAAACACTGATTTGTGATATTTTGATCATTTTGATGTGTTTCTGAGTGTTTTCAGATGATTTTGCAGTTTATTTTGTACAAAAATGATGAGTATTTAGACACTCATCAATTAGTCACCTCGACTTTTTGACCCCCATGTGAAACCCTTTTGTTGCACTCCCCTTTAGTGCAAGATACCCCTAGATACACCCTTCTGAGCCATTCCTTTCATTTTGTCAACCCAATATATTGTTTCGTTACACCTATACACCTTAGCCTACCCTGTAGTCTTTATTTGTGATTGGGAAGTCATCATTTACCTAAGTTCAAGGTTCGAGTGGAAATGTTTGGAAATCACTCTTTCATCGACGACATTTATGAAGATCATTGAAGACCCCCCGAATTCCTATTGTTCATCTCAAGTGGGGGGATGTTATGTTGAAAAAAAAAGTTGATTGAGTTATGATATTGTAAATTGCGATGTTATAAGGACTTTAGTATGAGCTTTATTGATTAGTATCGAGGAGGCCACCTCGGTCACATTTGAAGATTGGAGTTGGTAGTTTTGCCAACAGAAGAAGAAAAGGTAGTATGCCCATCACGACGTCCTCTAATGACGCATCTACCTTGCATTTCATGATCCGGTCTCTAGACTTCTAAGCTTGAACTTTGGGCGGACGGTAAGTGGTGATGACTTGGTTATAGATTTAGACTACCTGCTTGTTTTTCATTTTACACCAATTATATATCCCATGTCTTATCCTACCCTTTTAGTCATGAAACGTGTCTAGGTGATGCAGCGAGCAATCTTTGGTGTCTTGGCCATGGATTTGGTCATGTATCATTGATTTTTTCTACTTCGCCGTGACATGTTAGTAATGACGAGTCACCCCTTAACCTTTGTCGTGTCTACCCATATTGCCTTCGAGAATTGTTTAGCCCTTAACTCTAGTGCTGGAGATTTGTGTAACTGCCAAGCTTATGATAGAATACATGCTATGACTGTGCGATTGAGTGATCACCCCGAAATTGACACTTAGAATAGTTGAGAGATTTGAGTGTTTGTTCCCCTTTCGTGAGGTGTTCGGCTTTGTTTTATTCTAGCATAAGGGATTTGTAAACTCATATTTTCCAGGTTTTAGGAGATATCTTTTTAGGAATCTATCTAATAAGGTCTACTTGAGGGCAAGTAGAGTTTAACTGGGGGAAATTTGATAACATCAAATAGTCCTGAATATTAAGTGTCAATTTCCCCCAACAATGCTCGTTATTTATATCATTTATATGGATTTACGCTTGTTTTCTATTGTTTTCCACTTTCAGGTAAATTACGAGCATTGGAGCTAAAGAGACGCGGAAATGGAAACATTACTAAAGATTTATCATAGTATGCCTATTTTGAAGAAGTTACGTCGTAACTCCTCTCTCACATTACGCCGTAACTATTGCGTGACCCAGAATACCATCTTATCAAGAGGTTACGGCATAACTCTTCCCAAAGGTTACGACGTAACTCCATTAGGTCAAAAGAGGTTCCACGCCGCTGTTATTTACGCCGTAACTACTGCATCAATTACGATGTAACCGAGTTTATTGAATACTATGGCGTAACCTCTTATAAGGTTACGCCGTAACTAGCAGATCTAGTGCATTTACGAAGAAATAGAAGGTTACGGCGTAACTCCTCTATGGGTTACGCCGTAACCCAGACCTGGCCTATAAATACCCCACGAATTCCAGCATTTCAAAGCATCCCATTCCACACACAAAACTCTGAGAACGTGGGAAAAGCTCAAGGAAGGTCTAAGGGAGCATACGGAGCTGTTTCCAAGGGAGAAGTCACTCCATTACGATAAGCTTTAGCGTTTTATATTTCTTTTACTTTCAATTCATGTATTTCGTACCTTTGAATATTGAATTGATTTGCATGATTAATATGAGCGGCTAAGCACCCTTTGGTGCTAGCCTAGTTATGATTCCTTAATTGTTTTGTTTGTGTTTACCTTTACTTCCGTACAATTATTTCTAAGTGTATGCATGCATAGTTCTTTGGTAGTCACCCTTGGTTCGGTAGTTTTGAATGGCGGTAGAGGCCAATTGCCTAGGAGATATGACCAACTGACCCTAGGTGAGCGGACTGAGACGGGAGAGGTAAGATATGACCAACTGACGACCCTTCCTACTTGTGCGATTTGACCAACTGATCACCTATCGTTTGGATGAACTTAAGAATTGGGGGGGGGGGGGTGTAGTGTCTAAGTTCCTAACGGCCGGGCACTCACTATTTAGAATCTAGCATGTAGCGGTACTTAATGACTTGGCTTAAGGGACTAGGAACAGCAGGACTTATGACGGTGCGCCTGATTTCTCCTGTGGTGGCATCTTTGCTGATAGGTTAGGGCGAATTGACCAAATGTTGTCCTCTCGAATTTGACTCCACCTGAAGTAATTGGAAGTAGGTAGACGTAGACATAACTAGCTAGGAGGATTGACTAGGTTAGCACCACTATTCCTCTATTGATTTCCCTTTACCATTTATCTGCTTTTATTTCATTCTGCATTAGTAGTTTAATTAATTAAATCCCTATCGAAACCATTATAATTCTGTGACAATTAGACTTAGTAATAATCCAACACACATAGCTCTTGGGACGACCTCGGCTTTACCATTTACTACACTACACGCGACCGGGTACACTGCCCGTTAGTGCATTAGGGTAGACCATAGGTATAGCGAGACACTATAAATATTAAGACCTGGTCAGTAAAACCTGCATCAGGAACACACACCCTAAATGAAGCCAACCAAATCCTATACAATCCAAGAATCTGTTTATAAACATGTCTACCAATAACAACTGATAACGCCTGGAATTACGTTTTAACACATGCTAAATACTGGAATTATAACTGGAGTACGGGAAGACACCGAAGCTTGGTCGTCGCTGACAAAGTCAACAAGATTGAATCTGACCATTTTGTTTCGTTCCCACTGACACTCCTCAACAATCTCTCTCCATCTGGCGTTTATGGTAACGTGGTTCTTGCTTCTAGGCCTATCGCTGTGGTGTTCCAGATTCACATTCACATAAAACTCCATTTCTTCCCGGTATCTCAGCAGTGCGTTATGGTACTTCCACATGTGATTTCGCTTCGTATACTTATGTGGTATGTTCTACATTAAAAAGAACAATGTAGTATGCTCAACAAAAGTATGTCCATGTGTTGAAGCATATATTAGTTTTTGCGAAAGCAGATAATGACTGAAATGGTCCGATTTGTATCATTACTTACCAAACGACTCCTATCCGTGACATATGCAAGGATGGGCGCGTAAAAACAATCCCTTTCACTTTCATGCTCTGTACATGCGTTCCATGCACATATGTGTTTCATACGCTCATCTGCAATTGGAATTTAATAAAAATGGTAAATAATTTAAAAGCTATTATATGGAAAGGTTTATTTTTAAAATAAAATCATAGATTATGTCTACACTTTGATTAACATACCTTCATCTACGGGGTTTCTCATGAACGGACTTGTACGATTCAGCTCCATACGTTGCACAAGTTCAGAACGCATCATCAATCCATTTTCAGCAAATGGCATCAGGGAAAGAGTATTGTTAAGGAGATTTGTGAAAACAACTCTTGTGCCAGCAAACAGGTTTTCATCGTGAACCAATACATTCCATTCGTGCCCACCAAACTCATGCACGTGTCTGTTTTCCTCCAGTATTTCAATTTGACGGTGAGTGATAGCTGCTACGGGCACGCCAGCAACAAGAACGTCAAATTGCTTATTGTCAGTATTGTCCCGGAAATTGCAAGGAATGACCTACGTAACAGTTTAGTTTAAAGAAAACATTAGCGGGTCAAACAATTAGAATAATCCCCATTTTCAACAAACTTATACAATGTATTGATTAACATTTTTTTCTTAGCAAAGGTTGTGCAGGATATTCATCCAACGTAACCAGGCATCTACGTTGTCTGTAACCTAGAAGAGCCAGATCGTATCCAGGGCATTCGTAGCCTGCATCGTTGTACCCTGTTACATAATAACAGTCTTCTTCCTGACGAATTAAATGGAATGTGGCCACATTGATGTATTGGCTGTGATCAATAAAAGCTCGCCACTCGGACCCATGCAAAGTAATGCGACCACGAACCAATTTCCAGTAAACCTTATGTTTGGTTCCCCTATTGTGGATTAGGTATATCCAGTGCTTGTTGGGGTACAGTGTTTCAGTAAACAAAGCAGGAAGCATCTTAAATTTAAAAAGTAAGCACGTATATCAATTTGATGGTTACATTGATAAATTTATAACCTTAAGTAAGTATTTTAAGTACAACTTACCTGCAATGTCCTAATGTTTGTGCGGTTTGCCTCCACCAACAATTGGATGCTCATTCTATTTTAAAAACACAATCGTCTTAATGGTCAATAAGGTTATCACATATGCATAACATTTCCACCAACTAATACAAGTCTTAGATGATCAATACATCTTTATCATTAAGGTGTCAAACAAAAAATGATTGAAGATGTATTACTACATATTAAACTATGTTTCAAAAATCAATAATCATATAGTCCTTTTAGGTAAAAAATCTGTATTTTTTTACGTTTAATCATCTTACCCCACACATTTACGTTTGTTAAAATCTAGTAACAAATCCATAATCTACCCAACATACCATACGCCATTGCTTCATCCAATGTTTAAACCTAAGCTCAGATAATTAATTACATAAGGTGTAGTGCTTAGCCAAATCATATAAAAGCTATACTAACCTAGATTAAACATATTTTACAAGATGTCTAATTAGCTATTTAACAAATAGCTACTACGTATTCCACAATCCACATATATCTATGATTCTTTTTATTCAAATCATCCTATATTTACATGTCACACAATATTCTAAAGAATCAAATCGCATATATTTCTAATAAAACGGCTGTTACATTATGATCAAAGGATACTATATTCTTTAAGATATGTTAAACATTGCAAAACAAATACCAAACATGCATTTGTAACAATCAACATATCAGAAACATGCATATCAATCACTTTACATTTGCAGTTCATGGTTAAAAAAACAAAAAAAAAAAAAAAAAAAAAAAAAAAAAAAATAATAATAATAATGTGTAACATTACCTGATGATGCGGTTGTTGTGTTGAAGAAGATAGACTTGAATATTTTGCTTTGACTATGTGGTTAAGTGTAGCCGTAATATATCACGGTTCTCAAAACTGCAATGATTACTATTAATTAAGAGAAGGATTTTTTGTTTTATTTTTTTAGCTTGTATTATGGGAGCATTGCATATATACCCACTAAAACTCAAAAAGTTGCATATTTCTCCATAATACAAGTTTTTAATGTATGATGTACAATGCAACTTAAGCATGTTTTGGGTATATATGCAAATATGTATATTTAGTGGAACAATTACGTACCAAAACGGTACATTTGAAAAAGTACGCAGCTATTTTATGACCTAAACCCTTGATTATACATACAAATATATTTGGTAGAATCACCTTAAAAATTAAGTACCTTAACATACAAATAAATAATATTACATTAACATACGCGATGTCGTAACTTGTATCAATGTGTAACCTAAATCACAACCATACGCGATGTCGTAACTGGTAATTGGAATAACAACGTAATATTGACATAACAATGTATCTCCTTTAAACAATCCCGAACATACATATAAATTTTAAGACACGTATAAATATACAAGTTACCCATTTAATAAATCAAAGTGTAATCAACACTTTAAAGACAAAGACCTAATACATTATTGTGTAAACCGTAACTAGTATTCTCGCAAATAAATACATATGTCGAATACAATATTGGTTAATCAAATATACAATGTAGCTATTGAATTACTGCCAGTGCATCAACGTTTGCAATGTTTTTATACGATGTTTCCCGTCCTTGAATGTCACGTTCACTGTGATGATAAAAAACCTGTGGAATCCAAGTAACAAAAAAAGTTAAACGTTGCAATAAAGTATATAATTGTAGGTACTTTTTAAATAAGAACCATACTTTTTAATAACATCATATGTTTTTTTTGGGGAGTACACTTGAAAAAAAAGGCCAAGTATGTGAGGTTGGATAACTAATGATTCTTCATGGGGAAGGCAACTCTAGGGTGGCAATCAAATCAAATGGCTTATAAGTCATATACAATTAGTGTTTATCAAATCATAACCAACAAATAATTTTCACTTTAAACACATACACATACCAGATATTAGGTGTTCTAAAAACCAAACACACAAAAAAAAAAGATGACTACACCAATGCCTTTTTGCAATGAGTTAGCAGCTGCTGCTGGTTCTAGTTTGGTTAGGGATATGATGGTTGTCCGATTTCAGAGGGAGGTTACTTTCACCAGGTTGGATGAAGCAGAATTAATGAAAAAATACGAAGGTATAAGGGCTCATGTTGCTGAGAGGGATTGTGTGATTGGAGAGTTGGAGCTTTTGTTTACTTTTGATTCTTGTGTGCAAAGCATTTCACAGTTGAATAATTTGCAAAATGAAGACTTGATAGAAGCTGCAACGATTTTGGTGAATTTCATGAAGAAACAGAAGCGAGCAGGGGAGCTTCTGTCATTCATTGAGAAGTTGAAGTCTATGGTGTACTGATCTGGCTTATTTTGGTGTTTTTGAAATATAGTTTTGGGTTTAAGGTATGTTGTAAATGGGTGGGGTTGTGGGAATATGTTGGCTAAGACTTAGTAAAGGTTATGTGTATGGATCTTTTAATATATGCTCTTTTCTATTTATGTTTTAGCAGTAAATGAGTTTTAGATTGATGATGTCTAATTAATCTTGTTGGAACATACATGTGTTTTCATATATGTTGTAGTATGCCAGGTTGGTATGATGGTGTTGTTGTTCCATAAGTGGTTGACTTTAGTGCTAGGTTAATGCGATACCTGTTACAATAAGGTAAATGTTAGTGTATAAGAACCAAAAAAACTCTTAAAGGTTTTATCGATATGATAATTGAAATTTTCAAATGGTCATTCAACTTAGCACTACCAGTATTAACTTAGCACTACCAGTATTAACTTAGCACTACTAGTATTAACTTAGCACTACACTACAAGTATTAACTTAACACTACCAGTATTAACTTAGCACTACCAGTACTAACTTCTGAATCTCTCCACTAAGATTCGGGATGTTCAGGGACCTTATGGGTGTACACTCCGTACCTCCTGATCCATTACCAGGTGTGAACTAATCCTACAAGTGCACTAAAATTTCCAACAATCCTCCCAAAATTTAGTTAACTTCTTTTGCATGAAAATCAAACATCAAATAAAACAGGTGCATAAACGAAAATATCCTGAGGATTTAATTTCCATCTTAGTACATTACACGTTCAACCAACAAAGTATAAAAAGCCCATAACGACACATGTATGACTGTTTGAGTTACTGCAACAGTAGTAAGAAACCAAAAATGAATATATGTAAAGATACATGGAAACAGAGTGCAGTGTTTGGAGTGAACTAAAAGGACGTATGCAAATAGTAATAAATTTGGCTTTTACTTGCATGCTATTTGTGTTAGATACCTTCCAAGCGAATCAATATGAAATCTGCAGAAACAGTAGTGATTCTGTGTATTTTGTTTTCATGCAAATGGTATTCAATGTGTAATTATATGTTATACATGTGCCTATCACTATGCAAAACATATAGCCTTACTTTTCCTATTTAAGAGGGTCTATCACTATGCAAAACATATAGCCTTACTTTTCATAACTTGTAATAAAGAAGGAAGAAAACATAATGTCTAGACGCCCTAAGTGTGATCAGCTTAGAGCAGAAGCTAATTCGAATAACTGGTCTGAGATGCTAGTGTTGTACTGTCGCCAAGCTGCAGGTTAGGACATTCAAATGTCACAACAAATGAATGTTCTATGCGCTAGCTTGGTGAGTGTTACTCGTGAGAGGCTTACTTTTATTCAAGAGTTAGAAACAGTTGGGAACATTTATGCCCAGAAAACTGCAGAATATCTAAGAGAAATTCAGGCAAGAGATGAAGAAAAGCTCATGCAAATGCGCATTTTGGCAGCTGGATTGGAGCTAAATTTTCGCAATCATGATGTGTTCATTCAGAAACTTAAGGGCTTAATGGATTGGTAAGTGTGTTTGCATAGCTGGGGGAATCTATTGTTGGTCATGATGTCTTGTTTATGCTGGTCTTTGCATTTGCAGTTATGTACTTGTCTTGAATTTTATTTTGAATGTTGTTGTAATATTTGGTTTTAGCCTTTGGCAGGTGGTTGTAAGATATTTTATCAAATAAAAGCCAGTGTTTGTGTTAACTAATTTTACGATGCTTATCTTTTACCGTGTTTTCATTCCATGATCCAGTCTGAAACAACATCCTCATCACTGGTTCAGGATTAATCTGTTGAAATGCCTCCGTTTATGGAGTTTGTTTACCTGTTGCTGCAATTAAAGCGGATGAGTAAAATTTCCATATACAAATCTAAATTTTCAAAGTAACAAACACTACTTGTTCATCTGTCTAGCAAAATGTGTGCTGCAGACCATTGCACTTACAATGCCTGTTTAGGTGCAATATCTGATTGGACCAAGCATAGAATAATTGCAACTTTGTGGCACTTTCAATCAAAGTATTATTATTCGATGTCAAATTCCAGCCCATTCTACTACGACTATATACACAGATGCTTAACATCTTCGAGCCAATCATGATTCATTGGGACGGGTGTATGCTAGGGACCAATGATTATATATAGCTTCTAACAGAAACTATATATACACGTGATGCCAACGGACGCCAGCCACAATGAAACATGATTGACCTGAAGAAATTTACCAACTTCATTAAAGTACAAGGTTGTGATAATATTATGCATATAAAAAAACGGTCACAAACATGCGACATAATCGTCTATACATTGCTATAAACCAGGTCAAGATATGGGCAATCTCAAGTTTAAAACTACCGTCATAATTGATCAAAGCGTTGATGGTCATGGTAAGCTTAACATACATATAATCCATTAGTCACAAAATACAGGCTCAGATAGGGTAGCAGTTTGAAAAAATTGGATTGCCCACCATGGCTGCAACCTTAACATGCTGCCAAGCCAATATATGGGCATTATCATTTTGTAAAATACCAGTCAGAATTCATCATAGCCTTGATTTTGTTGGTAAGCTTACACCGCGCTTAAAGCAAAAAGGAAATAATCAATTTTAACATTAAAACTGAACCAAAGTCAAGATGTGCAAACTAACTGTCCATCTAATCACATAACCTTCATCAAATCACGATAAAATCATCATATATCACATTTCCTAACTGGGTCATTCATTCATCATAATCAAGAACCCAATTCCCAAATTGCAACAAGCTTATATTTTGACAAGTAGGTCGTCATTAAAACATCAAATATTGCTCAAACAATTATCAATTTATCAAAATGAAACATAAAAATCAGATATATACCTTTATAATTCTTTGATGAACATGTATTCATCGCTTTCAACCCCAATACAACCATACGATGATCAACTGTATATGATCATTTCATCAAAATTGAATCATCAATTTAATACACAAACACAAGATGTCTTAAATATATGTTTTAATTTGATAAATATGTTGTATATTAGAAACCTCTAATTTCACCTGGAAACCATATTTTGTTTTTGCAAGTTTTCAGGACTGTGTGAGAGAAAACTGAATATCATGATATAGTTTAAACTATAAAAGGAAAAATTGCATAAATAAAAGCATATTAACATATGCTAAACTATTATCATTATATAATTATAAGCATCATTGTACCATTGTCATTGTTAATAGCTACATTAATCTAACATCCCGATCTTAAACCATATGCACCGTCTATCCCCAAAAGACAACCATACACAGATCACCAATATGACAAAACACAAAACACATACATAAACATATGACCTAATCATAAAAATCCATGATGTCCATATGCTCCTCCTTCTCATGCAAACCTGCACGGACTTCAACCAACAAGCCCCTCAAAACCTCCAGCCTCCTGCGCATCCTGATCATCTGCAACCTCAAGAACTCATAGACATCCCCACCAGCTTCTTCATCATCATGATTAAAAGACCACACCTCAGCCATCCTTTCAGTCTGCACTAGTATCTTCCTCTGCAACTCATTGCATCGCTCCCCAAGAAACCTCAAAAATGCTTCATCTTCTGTGTGATCTTGAATGAAAAAGAACTTGAAACTTTGATGTAGTTTTTCTGATCCGGACATGTCTTTCAACTCATTGATGAATGGAGTGTTCGCCATTGTAATTATTGGTGGTGGGTGAAACTTTGACGGTTGATATTAATTGGATTTAAGAGATAAGAATGAAGTATATACTGTAAATAAATGTAATTAAACCACACTCTAACTAAACTGCTAAGGAACCTAGAAGGTTTCATCATTGCAAATGTTAATTAGACTATTAATTCACATTTTTTGGTTTCCCAAGAAAAAATAACAAATACTTCTTGGAGAATAGAAGCTTTGTAGTAACACATAAAAGACTTCCAGTATTACAATTTACAAAATGTATACATGAATTTGGCAATATAACATAACCAACCCTGGACATTTGACAATTATGAAAAATGGTATTAAAAATGAAAACGTCATTCCCTCCAACTTCTCGAAAAAAAAATTAAGCAAAAAGAATACATGTATATACTAGACAAGTACCCGTGCATAGCAACGGGATTTTATATTGAGAATTTGTTTAGAGATAAAAAAGGGTTTATGGGTTATAAACAAAAAATAATAGAAGTTTGAAGATTTGGGGATGAAACATAATGTTTTGAAACCCGGTTCGACCCGGGTGGTTCAACCTGTTGAACCGTTCCGGTAAAAAAACGGATTGATTTAAACTGCGTCAACCCGATGGGTTGGATCGCAAAGCGGGTCAAATTAAACCGTGTCACTTTTTACTTTTTAGGTTGAATCTGTTGGTCCGGTCCGGTTTTTAAAACTATATATACTATCAACTTGTTAGCTTGTATCAAGCTTTGTGTGTTTTATCAATTTGTATAATGTGTAAATAAACATGTACTTTTCATTTTAGGGTGTTTTAAAATAATAATAATTAGTGTGTTTAATTATTTTATATTTTGGATTATGATGTCTTTATATGTAGTATAGATGTGAAGAAGTGGGTCCTCCTGCTGTCCCCAATAGGATGCTGACACATATGTTTAGCCATACTATATGAGATAGGGGTTGTTTACCTTTTTCAAGACTTTTTTCGCCCGTTTTCATACGTTTTCTGAAACTTTTACACACATTCATACGTTTATACACGTTTTCGTCTGTTTTAATACGTTTTCGTCCATTTTCGTACGTCTTTGTCCCTTTTAAACTGTTTTTATACGTTTCCGTTTTTGTTTACAGGTTTTCGTCCGTGTTTACACGTTTTCGCTTATTTTTTCATGTTTTCGTCCGTTTGAATACGTTTTCATCTGTTTTACATATTAACGTACATTTTCAAACGTTTCATACATTTTCATATGTTTTACATATTTTTTTCGTCCGTTTGAATACGATTTACTCCATTTTCATCTGTTTTTACCCATTTTCATATGTTTATAAGAATTTTTTGCCCGTTTTCATAGGTTTCCTTACACTTTTACACACATTCGTAAGTTTATACACGTTTTCTTTTGTTTTAAAACGTTTTGGTCCGTTTTCATACGTCTTTGTCCCCTTTAATCTGTTTTTATACGTTTCCGTTTTTGTTTACAGGTTTTCGTCCGTGTTTGCACGTTTTCGCTGGTTTTTTCATCTTTTACTCCGTTTGTATAAGTTTTTGTACGTTTTCGTCCGTTTCCAGCTGTTTTGCACGTTTTCCTCCGATTTACTCCGTTTTCATCCGTTTTTACCCATTTTCTTATGTTTTTAACAATTTTTCTACCGTTTTCATGGGTTTTCTTACACTTTTACACACATTCGTACGTTTATACACGTTTTCGTCTGTTTTAATACGTTTTGGTCCGTTTTCATACGTCTTTGTCCCCTTTAATCTGTTTTTATACGTTTCCGTTTTTGTTTACAGGTTTTCGTCCGTATTTGCACGTTTTTGCTGGTTTTTTCATCTTTTACTCCGTCTTTAAAAGTTTTTGTACGTTTTCGTCCGTTTCCAGCTGTTTTGCACGTTTTCCTCCGATTTAATCTGTTTTTACCCATATTCTTATGTTTTTAACAATTTTTCAACCGTTTTCATAGGTTTTCTTACACTTTTACACACATTCGTACGTTTAAACACATTTTCGTCTGTTTTAATACGTTTTGGTCCGTTTTCATACGTCTTTGTCCCCTTTAATCTGTTTTTATACGTTTCCGTTTTTGTTTACAGGTTTTCGTCCGTGTTTGCACGTTTTCGCTGGTTTTTTCATCTTTTACGCCATGTTTATATGTTTTTGTACGTTTTCGTCCGTTTCCAGCTGTTTTGCACGTTTTCCTCCGATTTACTCCATTTTTACCCATTTTCTTAAGTTTTTAACAATTTTCAACCGTTTTCATAGGTTTCCTTACAATATTGCACACATTCGTACGTTTATACACGTTTTCGTCTGTTTTAATATGTTTTGGTCCGTTTTCATACGTCTTTGTCCCCTTTAATCTGTTTTTATACGTTTCCGTTTTTGTTTACAGGTTTTCGTCCATGTTTGCACGTTTTCGCTGGTTTTTTCATCTTTTACTCCGTTTTTATAAGTTTTTGTACGTTTTCGTCCGTTTCCAACTGTTTTGCACGTTTTCCTCCGATTTACTCCGTTTTTACCCATTTTCTTATGTTTTTAACAAACTTTCAACCGTTTTCATAGGTTTCCTTACACTTTTACACACATTCGTACGTTTATACACGTTTTCGTCTGTTTTAATACGTTTTGGTCCATTTTCATACGTCTTTGTCCTCATTAATCTGTTTTTATACGTTTCCATTTTTGTTTACAGGTTTTCGTCCGTGTTTCCACGTTTTCGCTGGTTTTTTCATCTTTTACTCCGTTTGTATAAGTTTTTGTACGTTTTCGTCCGTTTCCAGCTGTTTTGCACGTTTTCCTCCGATTTACTCCGTTTTCATCTGTTTTTACCCATTTTCATATGTTTATAAGAATTTTTCAACCATTTTCATAGGTTTCCTTACACTTTTACACACATTCGTAAGTTTATACACGTTTTCGTCTGTTTTAAAACGTTTTCGTCCGTTTTCATACGTCTTTGTCCCCTTTAATCTGTTTTTATACGTTTCCGTTTTTGTTTACAGGTTTTCGTCCGTGTTTGCACGTTTTCGCTGGTTTTTCATCTTTTACTCCGTTTGTATAAGTTTTTGTACGTTTTCGTCCGTTTCCAGCTGTTTTGCACGTTTTCCTCCGATTTACTCCGTTTTCATCCGTTTTTACCCATTTTCTTATGTTTTTAACAATTTTTCAACCGTTTTCATGGGTTTTCTTACACTTTTACACACATTCGTACGTTTATACATGTTTTCGTCTGTTTTAATACGTTTTGGTCCGTTTTCGTACGTCTTTGTCCCCTTTAATCTGTTTTTATATGTTTCCGTTTTTGTTTACAGGTTTTCGTCCGTATTTGCACGTTTTTGCTGGTTTTTTCATCTTTTACTCCGTCTTTATAAGTTTTTGTACGTTTTCGTCCGTTTCCAGCTGTTTTGCACGTTTTCCTCCGATTTAATCCGTTTTTACCCATATTCTTATGTTTTTAACAAATTTTCAACCGTTTTCATAGGTTTTCTTACACTTTTACACACATTCGTACGTTTAAACACGTTTTCGTCTGTTTTAATACGTTTTGGTCCGTTTTCATACGTCTTTGTCCCCTTTAATCTGTTTTTATACGTTTCCGTTTTTGTTTACAGGTTTTCGTCCGTGTTTGCACGTTTTCGCTGGTTTTTTCATCTTTTACGCCATGTTTATAAGTTTTTGTACGTTTTCGTCCGTTTCCAGCTGTTTTGCACGTTTTCCTCCGATTTACTCCGTTTTTATCCATTTTTACCCATTTTCTTAAGTTTTTAACAATTTTCAACCGTTTTCGTAGGTTTCCTTACAATTTTGCACACATTCGTACGTTTATACACGTTTTCGTCTGTTTTAATATGTTTTGGTCCGTTTTCATACGTCTTTGTCCCCTTTAATCTGTTTTTATACGTTTCCGTTTTTGTTTACAGGTTTTCGTCCATGTTTGTACGTTTTCGCTGGTTTTTTCATCTTTTACTCCGTTTTTATAAGTTTTTGTACGTTTTCGTCCGTTTCCAACTGTTTTGCACGTTTTCCTCCGATTTACTCCGTTTTTACCCATTTTCTTATGTTTTTAACAAACTTTCAACCGTTTTCATAGGTTTCCTTACACTTTTACACACATTCGTACGTTTATACACGTTTTCGTCTGTTTTAATACGTTTTGGTCCATTTTCATACGTCTTTGTCCTCATTAATCTGTTTTTATACGTTTCCATTTTTGTTTACAGGTTTTCGTCCGTGTTTCCACGTTTTCGCTGGTTTTTTCATCTTTTACTCCGTTTGTATAAGTTTTTGTATGTTTTCGTCCGTTTCCAGCTGTTTTGCACGTTTTCCTCCGATTTACTCTGTTTTCATCCGTTTTTACCCATTTTCTTATGTTTTAACAATTTTTCAACCGTTTTCATAGGTTTTCTTAAACTTTTACACACATTCGTACGTTTATACACGTTTTCGTCTGTTTAATACGTTTTTGTCCGTTTTCGTACGTCTTTGTCCCTTTTAAACCGTTTTTATACGTTTCTGTTTTTGTTTACAGGTTTTCGTCCGTGTTTACACGTTTTCGTTGAATTTTTTCATCTTTTACTCTGTTTTTATAAGTTTTTGTACGTTTTCGTCCGTTTCCAGATGTTTTGCACGTTTTCCTCCGATTTACTCCGTTTTCATCCGTTTTTACCCATTTTCTTATGTTTTTAACAATTTTTCAACCGTTTTCATAGGTTTTCTTACACTTTTACACACATTCGTACGTTTATACACGTTTTCGTCTGTTTTAATACGTTTTGGTCCGTTTTCATACGTCTCTGTCCCCTTTAATCTGTTTTTATACGTTTCCGTTTTTGTTTACAGGTTTTCGTCCGTATTTGCACGTTTTTGTTGGTTTTTTCATCTTTTACTCCGTCTTTATAAGTTTTTGTACGTTTTCGTCCGTTTCCAGCTGTTTTGCACGTTTTCCTCCGATTTAATCCGTTTTTACCCATATTCTTATGTTTTTAACAATTTTTCAACCGTTTTCATAGGTTTTCTTACACTTTTACACACATTCGTACGGTTAAACACGTTTTCGTCTGTTTGAATACGTTTTGGTCCGTTTTCATACGTCTTTGTCCCCTTCAATCTGTTTTTATACGTTTCCGTTTTTGTTTACAGATTTTCGTCCGTGTTTGCACGTTTTCGCTGGTTTTTTCATCTTTTACGCCATGTTTATAAGTTTTTGTACGTTTTCGTCCGTTTCCAGCTGTTTTGCACGTTTTCCTCTGATTTACTCCGTTTTTATCCATTTTTACCCATTTTCTTAAGTTTTTAACAATTTTCAACCGTTTTCATAGGTTTCCTTACAATTTTGCACACATTCGTACGTTTATACACGTTTTCGTCTGTTTTAATATGTTTTGGTCCGTTTTCATACGTCTTTGTCCCCTTTAATCTGTTTTTATACGTTTCCGTTTTTGTTTACAGGTTTTCGTCCATGTTTGCACGTTTTCGCTGGTTTTTTCATCTTTTACTCCGTTTTTATAAGTTTTTGTACGTTTTCGTCCGTTTCCAACTGTTTTGCACGTTTTCCTCCGATTTACTCCGTTTTTACCCATTTTCTTATGTTTTTAACAAACTTTCAACCGTTTTCATAGGTTTCCTTACACTTTTACACATATTCGTACGTTTATACACGTTTTAGTCTGTTTTAATACGTTTTGGTCCATTTTCATACGTCTTTGTCCTCATTAATCTGTTTTTATACGTTTCCATTTTTGTTTACAGGTTTTCGTCCGTGTTTCCATGTTTTCGCTGGTTTTTTCATCTTTTACTCCGTTTGTATAAGTTTTTGTATGTTTTCGTCCGTTTCCAGCTGTTTTGCACGTTTTCCTCCGATTTACTCTGTTTTCATCCGTTTTTACCCATTTTCTTATGTTTTAACAATTTTTCAACCGTTTTCATAGGTTTTCTTAAACTTTTACACACATTCGTACGTTTATACACGTTTTCGTCTGTTTTAATACGTTTTTGTCCGTTTTCGTACGTCTTTGTCCCTTTTAAACCGTTTTTATACGTTTCTGTTTTTGTTTACAAGTTTTCGTCCGTGTTTACACGTTTTCGCTGATTTTTTCATCTTTTACTCTGTTTTTATAAGTTTTTGTACGTTTTCGTCCGTTTCCAGATGCTTTGCACGTTTTCCTCCGATTTACTCCGTTTTCATCCGTTTTTACCCATTTTCTTATGTTTTTAACAATTTTTCAACCGTTTTCATAGGTTTCCTTACATTTTTACACACATTTGTACGTTTATACACGTTTTAGTCTGTTTTAATATGTTTTGGTCCGTTTTCATACGTCTTTGTCCCTTTTAATCGGTTTTTATACGTTTCCATTTTTGTTTACAGGTTTTCGTCCGTGTCTGCACGTTTTCGCTGGTTTTTTCATCTTTTACTCCATTTTTATAAGTTTTTGTACGTGATCGTCCGTTTCCAGCTGTTTTGCACGCTTTCCTCCGTTTTCATGCATTTTTACCCATTTTCTTATGTTTTAAACAATTTTTCAACCGTTTTCATAGGTTTCCTTACACTTTTACACACATTCGTACGTTTATACACGTTTTCGTCTGTTTTAATACTTTTTGGTCCGTTTTCATACGTCTTTGTCCTCTTTAATCTGTTTTTATACGTTTCTATTTTGTTTACAGGTTTTCGTCCGTGTTTGCACGTTTTCGCTGGTTTTTTCATCTTTTACTCCGTTTGTATAAGTTTTTGTACGTTTTCTTCTGTTTCCAGCTGTTTTGTACGTTTTCCTCCGATTTACTCCGTTTTCATCCGTTTATACCCATTTTCTTATGTTTTTAACAATTTTTCAACCGTTTTCATAGGTTTTCTTACACTTTTACACACATTCGTATGTTTATACACGTTTTCGTCAGTTTTAATACGTTTTGGTCCGTTTTCATACTTCTTTGTCCCCTTTAATCTGTTTTTATACGTTTCCGTTTTTGTTTACAGGTTTTCGTCCGTATTTAAAACCATATGTGTCAACCCAAGAATCGAGCTTAATTCATATTCGGGTCAACCCAAGAAGCGAACTTAATTCATATTCGGTTTTCGGTTCGCTTTGGTTTAATTATAGTTCGGTTCGTTTCGGTTTTCATGTTGACCAAAATAAAAATATAACCGATTTAACGAAACAAAACCCGATAACCGAACGGATCAACACCCCTAATTTATAGTCATAGTTTAAAAGAAGGTGGACTTAGTTTGCCGTTTTTAAACATTAGGTCTTTACACTTTGATGGATCTTAGGGATGACAGGGAGGCTGCGAGGTCTAAGCTGCAGGGGTTGAATGATCTCATTACTCAATCTTAGGAGGAAATCGATACCAAGGAAGAACAAATTCAGGCGATGAATGGTTTAAGGGTTTCTCGCTATGGAATGGGATGTTTTATTTTGCTCTAGTGTCATCTGTTTATGTTTAATGTCTAATGTCTAACGTCTTGGTTTAATGGGATGGTATGTAGATATATTAATAATGGAATATATATGGATCTTTTGATGGTTTATCCATACGAATGCTAAATATGTTTGTTAATATAAGTAATGTGTTCGCTAGTTTGTTTCATCTTTTTTTTAATGTTGTTTTTAATTTACGAATTGGTTGTGGTGTTTAAGTTCATATTCGCACTGGTAGAATGTATTATTTTAGGATTAGGATGTTCAATTTTTAGATTGTTGTCAAATTTTTTATGACTGATTATGAAGTTTAGAAGTGGAGCGTTTAGGGTGTTTTTGTTGTTGTTTTTGCTTTAAGTTAATTGCATTTACATGATTTCTTGATTTTTTTGACTGCTTGAGGATGTTAGAGCTTATTTAAGTGCTTATAAATAGCTTATTTATAGGCTTAAAGTAAGGTCTGAGGGCTGTTTGTTGTATCAGCAGTTCTTGGTTTGATTTGCCTATTTTTGTGCTTAATTGTTTATCTGGAACTGCTTATTAGTTATAGTTGCTTAATTAGTTGCTTTAAGTCCATTTTTAGCTTTTGTTTGTTCATTTGTATGCGCCATGTGGTGATTTTAGTGTATCTGTAGTTATATGTGTCTTTGACACAACTGGTTTGAAGTTATATGGGTGTTTGGGACTGTGGGTAAGCACCATTTCTGTCAGGGGTGTTTTTGGTTTCAAAAATTGTTTGATTTTTCAAAAATTATATTTTTCTAATTCATATTTAAATTGCAGCCTAAAATTAAATATTTAAATGCTATATTATCAATTTGGAGCCAAATTTTAGCCAAAATTTTTAAAATTACTTTGGAAATTATGGTTTCCTTAATTGAAAAACTGCCCCATCATTAGCCCTAATTTTACTCCAAAAAATCAGGCTTCAAGCAAAACAACCAGAACTTCAATTTTTACACCATTATTTACAAATTAAGTTTACTAATTTTCTTTAACACATTACTTCTGACGAATCATGGCAACGCAAACCAATTATCCGGATGATTTGGTTTATTCTGATCATGAAAATGAAAACCCATTAGGATATGAATTAGAGACGTATTCAGATGAGGGTGAGGATGCTGAAAACAACCATTCAAATGCGAATGTTGTTAAGAGGGGCATAACTAGGTTAGCCAAGTTTCGCAGGGAATATGGAAAAACAGACGGAATAAAGGTCAGTGTAACCTTCGATGCACTGGATAGGTTATCAGGAAAAAACAGAGCATTGTTTTCGAGTTTTTTGGGTGATTTGGTTCGTGAGCATATAGGTGTCAGGATTCTATCCTGGAGGAAGGTTGATTCAGAAGCAAGAGATAAAATGTGGGACGAAATCACGATACACATATACTTTTTTTTAACTAGTAGTGGCTTGGTTGTCGTAGGTACAAGGTGTCAATAAGTTTATCTCTGCATTTACAGTATGTGCAACTAATTAACAACAATTTGTTAATCTTTGCAGCGATATTTTGATGTTGACTTGACGGTCAGAAAAGCTGATAATGAATCGTCTTGGTCAACTTCTAAGGTATTTCAGAATGAAATTGACACAAAACTACATATTGCCCAACCAAAATACCCTTTCAAAACTAAATGAAGTCCCGGCGAAATATAGTGCAATTATAAAATCCTAAGATTGGGTTAATTTTGTAAACTACACAGCCAGCGAGGAATACAAGGTGTTAATTAGTCATTTTTATTCAAGTTCAAATATCTTTCACCTTTTCATATGTTTCCATATATATTAGTTGTATACTATCAGCATTACTACATCTAGGGTTATTATACAAAAAAGTCCCTAAAGTTTGCGAGAAATTTGTCCTAAGTCACTAAAGTTTAAAATTTGTCATTTAGGTTACTCAACTTATGAAAGTTGTCATCCACGTTACTGAACTTATGAAAGTTGTCATCTACGTTACTGAACTTGTAAAGACATGACCTTTATGTTACTTAACATATAAAAAAAAATAAACGTAAAAATCGCTGAAATTATAGACGTGTTTGCTTTTTAACGTTGAGTAACCTCAATGACAACTTTTAAACTTTAGTGACTTAGGACAAATTTCCCGCAAACTTTAGTGACTTTTTTGTATAATAACCCCTACATCTAAACGCCGTATGATTTTGTGTTGCAAGGCGAGATCAGCAAAAGCTATAGTGTCGCATTCCAAGTCTGTTTAGGATCATACAATGGGACGAGGTGGATACGCCCGTGTGATAGAAAAAATGGTAACAGTAAACATTTGCACATTTTCATTTAATAGCATCATACTTTCGTTTATATTTGTTTATCTTACATTTGTATGTATTTGATGTTTATAAGATCGAGAGTAAAGAAATTGAACCAGATGAAGAACCACCGCGTGGTACGCTGTGGTTGAAAGGAAGGGTGAAAAAAGACGGAGAATATCACGATGATGATATCAGATCAATGGGAGAAAAATTTGTAAGTTTGACTGCAAATTTTATTATTATGTTTGTTTAGTTATAAGTTAATACTGCTACTGTATTAGTTAAAACTGTTAGTTATAAGTTAATACAGGTAGTGTTTTAGTTAATACTGTTAGTTACAAGTTAATACTGGCAGAATTAAATAACCTATTTCCCATATTGTGTGTGCAGAAAGAAACGGACGACAAGATCAAACAAGGATTCTTGAAGCTTGATCATGGCACTGATGCCATGACAGTTGTATTAGGTAAGGAAAAGGGAGGATATGCGAGAGGAGTGGGAGGTGGAGTAACCTACAAGAGGTATTTTGATCTGCCTCGAATCAGACAAGCATCTGATGAAAGATTGGTGTTACTTCAAAGTGAACTTGATAATGAGAGGCGCCAACGGCAAGTTAAAGAGGCGGTAATATAGAATTTGATGAAACAATTGGCTGCACAAAGGGGGCAGTTGCAGTCAACTTCAACTCCATTGACACAAACGGAAGTAAGACATAAGAAAGTAACATTCCATCTTTTTTTTACCCTTTTAAATACTGATGCATTCTTCTTAAACAATTTATATTTCAGGTGTCTCCGGTGAACATTAATCTTAAGTGCTGATGAGGATGCCGGAACACGTGTTGCTGGACGTGAGAAAATTGCGAGCATTGAGAAGTCTAATGGACTTGCAACTTTGGAAAAGGAAATGGAAATAAGTGTAAGTAATAAATCATCCCCCTGGGATTTTTGAATTCTACATACATGTATTATTTACCGTGTATTATATATATAGGAAACTGTTAAATCTGTCGCATCTAAGAACATGAGTCTCCATTAACAGTACTACCACAAGTATGTATTTAAAAAATTTCATATGTTCTTTAGTTTAATTAATTACTGATACATATATACATGCAACAAATTATATTTTTAGGTAATTAAGTGCAGACTGTGGCACTTAAAGAAATCAAGTATTATTGCGGAGGGTACCGTGTACAAAACTGATGGAAAACAAATTCTTCATAACAAACCACTCCCAAAGGATTGCTACAGAGTGTCTATTGATAATTCTTTAGTGGATGCAGCATGCATACCGGATGTAGGAAGTAACGGTTTCAAAACAGTTAAGGATGCAGTAGGTGGTTTTTATGCATGGCCAAAGGATCAAGTGGTTTTCGATGAAAAGGTACATACATGCATGTGTTTTATAAACCTACATATATCATTCTTCATATTTAATTCAGTGTTTGATACACCCGGCTTTTGTTTCCTACAGGTAACACCACCAAGTACTATAAAACTGATTGGTGAGAACAGAACTGCACCTAAATTACAAACGAAGAGCTACGTCTCTAGTGATACCATGCAAAAGGAAGCTAAGAAGATCAAGAGTCAGAAGTCGTTAAATTATTGAGAATTTTATTATGTACGACATTACAGTTTTATATACATTCCAATTTTATTGTATTTGAATATATTTTGTATATATATATATATATATATATATATATATATATATATATTTGAATTTGTTTTGATATATATTGATTTCTTATATGTGACTAAAAGATGCATATAGTCACAATTATTAACACTTTTTTGTCACAGTTTGCTTAATTCGATGTGTGACAAAATGTTATAAAAGGCCACACAAACATAAAATTTAAGTGGCCATTGGATGATCAATAGTCACACAAAACTCACATTTCTTCACTTTAAACACCATATGGTCACACTTTTAGCCACTTTATGGTTAATTGTATGTGACTAAATACCCAAAACGAACATGCTTTGTGTGACTAAATGTTAGAAAAGGCCACACAAACATAAAATTCATGTGGCCATTGGATGATCAATAGTCACACAAAATACACGTTTCTTCACTTGAAACACCATATGGTCACACTTATTAACACTTTTATCCACTTTATGATTAATTGTATGTGACTAAATACCCAAAACAAACATTCTTTGTGTGACTAAATGTTAGAAAAGGCCACACAAACATAAAATTAATGTGGCCATTGGATGATCAATAGTCACACAAAACACACATTTCTTCACTTAAAACACCATATGGTCACACTTATTAACACTTTTGGCCACTTTATGCTAAATTATATGTGACTAAATACCCAAAAGAAACATGCTTTGTGTGACTAAATGTTAGAAAAGGCCACACAAACATAAAATTAATGTGGCCATTGGATGATCAATAGTCACACAAAACACATATTTCTTCATTGAAAACACCATATGGTCACACTTATTAACACTTTTGGCCACTTTATGCTTAATTGTATATGACTAAATACACAAAACAAACATGCTTTGTGTAACTAAATGTTAGAAAAGGCCACACAAACATAAAATTCATGTGGCCATTAGATGATCAATAGTCGCACAAAAGACATATTTCTTCGCCTTAAACACAATATGGTCACACTTATTAACACTTTTGGACACTTTATGCTTAATTGTATGTGACTAAATACCCAAAAGAAACATGCTTTGTGTGACTAAATGTTAGAAAAGGCCACACAAACATAAAATTCAAGTGGCCATTGGATGATCAATAGTCCCACAAAACACACATTTCTTCACTGTAAACACCATATGGTCACACTTATTAACACTTTTGGCCACTTTATGATGAATTGTATGTTACTAAATACCAAAAAGAAACATGCTTTGTGTGACTAAATGTTAGAAAGGGCCACACAAATATAAACTTCAAGTGGCCATTGGATGATCAATAGTCACACAAAACACACATTTCTTCACTTAAAACATCATATGGTCACACTTATTAACACTTTTAGCCACTTTATGGTTAATTTTATGTGACTAAATACCCAAAACAAACATGCTTTGTGTGACTAAATGTTAGAAAAGGCCACACAAACATAAAATTCATGTGGCCATTGGATGATCAATAGTCACTCAAAACACACATTTCTTCACTTTAAACACCATATGGTCACACTTATTAACACTTTTAGCCACTTTATGATTAATTGTATGTGACTAAATACCCAAAACAAACATTCTTTGTGTGACTAAATGTTAGAAAGGCCACACAAACATAAATTTAATGTGGCCATTGGATGATCAATAGTCACAGAAAACACATATTTCTTCACTGAAAACACCATATGGTCACACTTATTAACACTTTTGGCCACTTTATGCTTAATTGTATGTGACTAAATACACAAAAAAAACGTGCTTTGTGTGACTAAATGTTAGAAAAGGCCACACAAATATAAAATTCATGTGGCCATTGGATGATCAATAGTCACACAAAAGACATATTTCTTTGCCTTAAACACCATATGATCACACTTATTAACACTTTTGGCCACTTTATCCTTAATTATATGTGACTAAATACCCAAAAGAAACATGCTTTGTGTGAATAAATGTTAGAAAAGGCCACACAAACATAAAATTCAAGTGGCCATTGGATGATCAATAGTCACACAAAACACACATTTCTTCACTGTAAACACCATATGGTCACACTTATTAACACTTTTGGCCACTTTATGATGAATTGTATGTGACTAAATACCCAAAAGAAACATGCTTTGTGTGACTAAATGTTAGAAAGGGCCACACAAATATAAACTTCAAGTGGCCATTGGATGATCAATAGTCACACAAAACACACATTTCTTCACTTAAAACATCATATGGTCACACTTATTAACACTTTTAGCCAATTTATGGTTAATTGTATGTGACTAAATACCCAAAACAAACATGCTTTGTGTGACTAAATGTTAGAAAAGGCCACACAAACATAAAATTCATGTGGCCATTGGATGATCAATAGTAACTCAAAACACACATTTCTTCACTTTAAACACCATATGGTCACACTTATTAACACTTTTAGCCACTTTATGATTAATTGTATGTGACTAAATACCCAAAACAAACATTCTTTGTGTGACTAAATGTTAGAAAAGGCCACACAAAAATAAATTTAATGTGGCCATTGGATGATCAATAGTTACACAAAATACACATTTCTTCACTTTAACACCATATGGTTACACTTATTAACACTTTTGGCCACTTTATGATTAATTGTATGTGACTAAATACACAAAACAAACATGCTTTGTGTGACTAAATGTTACAAAAGGCCACACAAACATAAAATTCATGTGGCCATTGGATGATGAATAGTCACACAAAAGACATATTTCTTCACCTTAAACACCATATGGTCACACTTATTAACACTTTTGGCCACTTTATGCTTAATTGTATGTGACTAAATACCTAAAAGAAACATGCTTTGTGTGACTATACAGTGTTTATGGTCACTAATACGGATTAATCCAAAAAAATTTGTACCTAATTAGTTACACATGTTAAGGTTTTGGTTACTGTTTTGTAATAGAGACTAAAAAAAAGTCAAACACGTGACCATAGGGTACCTATGGTCGCGTGACCTTTAGTCACACACGGTCGAAAAATCATGTGTGACTATATGTATATCGTCACGCATATTCGGTGTAGCCAAATCCACTTTTTGTTCTAGTGCACCACTCATCCCTAAACTCTCATCTCTATTAAAATCTTATCTTCTTTACTTCTCATCTTTTAATCTAATCGGAAACACTGGTGCGTTGTTCTTGTAATCAAAGGGTTGTGGTTCGAACTTGTTGGAACAACACAAACCCTAGAAGGCGGTTCTATGCCTGTCCAAGACAGGTTTGGGCACCTTATTTTTCCTCAATATAAAGTCTAATGGTGGTGCTTTAGGTTAAATGTGTTGTTTATGGTATAATTTATAAGGATTTAAAACATACGTTTTTAGGGGGTCATTTAAGCCCTAAATCGTTACATTTTATATCTGTTACTGCTTAAAATCGTTCCTTTTAATATTTTAGGTTATTTGGAAGCAAAATGCTGGAATGAAGCATATTTTGGACGAAAAGGGACGGAAATATGAAGAAAATAGCTAAGTCAAGAAAATATGTCAAAACCAGACCACAGGACGGCGTCCCAAACTCAAGGGCGACACCGTCGCCTTCTACTTGGACCAGATTCTTCTTAGCGACGCTTTAATGAACTTGAGGACATTAACAAGTGATGGCATCACTGGTTACATAACCATGCCCATCGAGGTTTATCTCTAACACCAGACGATTCAGAGCTTTTCCACAACGGCGTCACAACCAATCCAGACGGCGTCACAACTACAAACTGACGCCGTCACAAGCTGATCAAGACTATCAGAACATTCACGCAAAGTAGCTAATACTGTTTTGGCCATATCTTTTGCATACGAACTCGGATTTAAGTGATTCAAAAGCACACGCAACCAGAATGAGAAAATATACAATTTGGTGAAAAAGGCTTCGCGATGCTATCACTCTATAGAGTTGACACCGTCACATCAGTGCGACAGAAAAATCAGCTATAAACATAACCTCATAACTTCACATTGTCTAAGCCCTAAACCCTAAGTCCGATTCTTGGGTTTAAGTAGGCGTTCTTTCCAGATACTTAGAGAGTTTCAATCACTCCATAAATACCTTGTAATGGTTTATTGATTCTACCTTAATTCATGTATTCAATTATCATTATTCTTGTTTATTAATCATTGATTATGCTTGGCTAATTCACCTAGTGTTTGCTTATGATTGTATAAAACTTGTATATAATTAATTAGATCTTATTGTTTTCTTATTAATGCTTGTGACTATCTTCATCATTAAGGCATGAAAAATTCAATAAGTCTAATTGATTTAGTTTATAGTTCTTACATCCTACTGTCTCTTGTTTAATTTGTTGTCATGTTAGCTTAAGGAAAACTTGCTTCTTCTTTAATTGTTGCTAGCATGAATGTCCTAAATAACGATTATAAGCCCTAGAGTCCACTAGTAGGCTCCCATTGTATTTATTGCATGAATTACAGCTTGTAGATACTAGGATATTCGGGGGAGATACCTCGGTTTTGGCGATCCCGGGTGTTCTAGAGGAGACTTATACATTCATAAAAGTAGGGAATTTGGCACTGCCCTATGACTAAAACATGGAATATAACGCACCAATTAAACAAGGATGTGACAATTCAGTAGGTAGAATTGGATAGCTATCAAGTTGTTTAATTGTTGCTAGCATGAACGTCCTAAATAACGATTATAAGCCCTAGAGTGCACTAGTAGGCTCCCATTGTATTTATTGCATGAATTGCGGCTTGTAGATACTAGGATATTTGTGGGAGATACCTCGGTTTTGGCGATCCTGGGTGTTCTAGAGGATACTTATACATTCATAGAATTAGGGAATTTGGCACCGCCCTATGACTAAAACATGGAATGCAACGCACCAATTAAACAAGGATGTGACAATTTAGTAGGTAGAATTGGATAGCTAGCAAGGAGTAATATATCATAAGTAGATACGCTTCACCTCTCTTGTAGATTCTTAATTTACTTTTGTTGCAATTAGTTTAGTAGTAGTTTATATAGTTAAAACCACCTCCTCCAAAACCCAAGATTTTTGTTGCTTTTTAATAAATATAAAAGACCAAAAAAATCTTCCTTCAACCCTTAGACCTATTCGTCATACATCTCGATCTTCCCAACACTATTCCCCTAGAAAACGATCAACCCCCCCCCACCCCAAGCCTTACCTATACTACACTACAACGATTAGGTACACTGCCTAGGTGGGTTATAAAACTTGCTCTTGTAAAGGAAGTCTTCGACCCCCGCACATCAAGTTTTTGGCACCGCTCCCGGGGAATAGTTTAGGTTGTATTTCTATCTCATTTAGGTCTACTTACTAGATTCATATCAAGTGAGATTTTTCTTTTTCTTTTTATAGATTTCTCGTAGTCTATCTTTTCTTTGTGTGTTTGTTCGTAACTTTTCCATTGACTCTTCCATTCACCATAATGGAGAACGCGAATCCACTATATCTGCGATTAGATTTTTTTATGAAGAAATATAATATTACTAATTCGGATAAATCAAGATGGTGGGATGAAGTAATGAGAACGGGATCTTATATAACTATATTCGAGTACCTTGTGAAAAGAGACCAAGTTCATAAAAAGTTTAAGGATTTCACCTTATGAGTTCCATCAAGCCCACAAAACACCTCATCTAGTGAAACCTATGCATCGTATGAGCCTTCACCTAGGATAGACTCTTATGAACAACCTCCATGTTTAGGAACAATTATTTTTAGTGAGACCCTTAGGAACAGTGACTAAGTATATCAAAATCTTGTGGAAAACTCCCGAGCAATAAACCATAAGTTGGATGAATTACTAGGTTTGCTTTCATCACCACCTAAGTGTTAGGAATTAAATGTAGTAGTACTAACTGCTATAGGTACTACTAGACATACAAACTAGACTAGTAATGAATATACTAGCAGTACTAACTGCTAGTACATATGGTTTGTACTGCTAATAGGATATGTACGTGTTTTGTAATTATAGAATAGATTGCATGTATATCTTATACATTTAGATTGATACAAATAGTGTATAGTTATCTTGTAAAGGACTCCTTAAGCTATAAAAGGAGGTCCTAGGGTTACAAGTAAAGCACGTATCTTTTGGTTAAGCTTCAAGGTTGTAAACCCTAGTGATAAGAAAAGATCACTCGTATTATCATCAATAATGTTGAAGCATTTTGTTACATCTTTGTTTACTGTTACATACACATCGAATAACCATTGTCTTCTAAAGTGCTAAGTAGTAGATTCCGCATACGACTTAGTATAACCTCAAAGTATCTAATAACACAAGTCTCAAAGGTGTTTAGATCCTCACAAGTGGCATCAGAGCCATGTTTCTGATACTTTGATTTAGAAGATTCATTCCTAATCACTTTGTTTTCCAAATCAAATCCAATGGATATGGAATCCTTACAAAACTATGTTGTTGCTAAGTTACCAATACTCAAACAGAATGAGTATGACATGTGGAGGCTCAGAATTGAACAATACTTTCTGGTGCTGGACTATAATCTCTGGGAGATTATTGAAAATGGGAACTCCTTTGTTCCCAAACAAACTGAAACAGTTGAAGATGGCAAGACTGTTACTAAACTTGCCATAGATCCCCTCACTTCAGATGAGAAGATTAAAAGAAAGAATTATCTTAAAGTAAGAAGTTTGCTAATGTTGGCCATCCCTAATGACCATGTTCTGCCTTTCAGTCGTTACAAGATAGCCAAAACTTTGTTTGAGGCAATTGTCACAAGATTTGGTGGTAATGATGCCACCAAGAAAACTCAAAAGGTTTTGTTTGTTGGGTCTATTATAGATTTGATGATACAAAACAAGAAGAATGAAACATGAAGGACTTAAAGTGACAAGAAAGGAAACTACAAAAAGATGGAGGATTTGGAAGATTCTAGAAGATATGCTTAAAAGAATATTTAGTTTCCTAATTGTATTATGATTCCTCTTGTAAACCCTAGATGTCTCTAGTATATAAAGAGACATAGGGTCATTAGTTTAAAAGTATGTACAAGATGTAAACCAAAGGTGTGTGTGTGGGAACCTAGGCGTAGGGATTTGGGAAAACACCTAGGGTTTAGTTAGTTAGTGTTAGATCAAGTCTTTGATCTTTATTATAGTTAGTTAGTTTATGATAATAAAAAACCTTGTTCATAATAATGTTGATTCTATGTTTGAATATTCCGCTTTCATTATTATGTATTCCTAGATATAATATTAGACCTAGTCTAAGAGCTTACAACGATCTTAACATGTGGTATCAGAGCCTGGGGCTCGTGATATCTAGGATCTACAAGGTTTTTCGAAGAGAAAAGAAGAAAAAAAATTCGAGTATGAAATTTTCGTATTACTTCTACAGCACTGTTTTCAAGAGGACATAACTTTTTATTGAAGCGTTGGATCGAGCTAAAATTTTTGCTGGTGCATCTCAGTATATCCATCTAAAGTTTCACCGAAGGGATCGTCAATTGGAGCTTTCAGTAGAAAGTTATAGGGTGTCGAAGTCTGTTGCAAAAATTTCCGTAAGGTTTCTGCAGGGTTGTTTTCAAACAGCGATAACTTTTTCGTTAACCGTTGGATCGGGACGAAATTTTGGGTGGATGTTCTCTATATATCAATCTAACTTTCCACTAGAGGGATCTTCGATCTGAGCTTTTATGTGAAAGATATATGATGTCGAAGTTGGCTGCTGTGAAAGTACTGCTGGAACACGCAAAGTACTGCTACCCTTTTTCAAAGTACTGTTAGGGTTTTTACAAAGTACTGCTCTGAGTTCGAAAGTACTGCTCTTGGACACGAAAGTACTGCTCATTAGGATGAAAGTACTGCTCTTGAATTAAAGTACTGCTCATTGGACGCAAAGTACTGCTTGGAGTTTTTAAAGTACTGCCCGTATATTTTCAAAGTACTGCTGCTGCTGCAAGTCTCATTCAAAGTACTGCTTCTCGTATTCATTCATAGTACTGTTTTTACAAAGTACTATTCAAGGTTTTTACATGGCGAAATTTATTTGGATTGGCAGTATAATGGTTTATTACGAGGAGATTTGGAATTAAGGGGAAGTCGAGCATAATTATTGTTATGGTTTTTGGACGACACACACACAGGTTATTGTTTACACACACAAGGAGTTTGGTGATTTGTTCTTAAAAGGATTCAAAAAGGCTCGTATTTGATTCTTATGGATTAATTGATTACGAAGAAGGTTGAATATCATTTATTTAATGTTGTAGTTGAGTTTCACAGGTTTGTGTTCTTATCATATAGCTTGATGAATCTAGCAATGTGTGATTTTTCTTATGATGCTCTATGCACACATTGGCTATCACTTAAAGGAGTTACATTGTAGTGCTCAGTGTCTCATATTAGTTGAGGATTTTGTCAAGGGATTGTGGTCTACTTATATTTGGTGATTTGTATAAGTATGGAGTTCCGTGGATAGTACAAGATTTAAGACACAAGTTTGGGAAATTCTACTTCTTCATCAAATTCGTTATACTCGGTTTTCTTCACAAAGTAATCATTACATAAGGCTTACAGATTTGAAGAATCAAGAAGATGGTTAACATATGGGTTTCAGGGGAAGCTTATTGTTAAATGTTTAACCATCTACATGCATCACTCAAGGGGAAGTGTTTGATTTTTACTATTGTTGATCATTATTACTACTGCTAGTTGGAGTTTTCTACTGTTTTGGATCCATTTTTCTTATGATGCGTAATGGTGGGCGATTTGAAGCATTGGAAGTCTTAGATTGGAAGTATGATATTGGTTCGTGGTGGTCAAGATCATTATTTGCATACGTTTCCTATTTGGATAATAACAAAAAGGGGAAGAGATGTTTGAGTGGCATTGCATGGATTAAGGGGAAGACAAGAATGTTTCAATCATGGTGAGATTTTATTATCTCAACTTCTGCTACTTCGTCTAGGGAAGTTCGTACAAGAATCGTGTTTGTTTTGTCATCATCAAATAGGGGAAGATTGTTGGGTCTATTATAGATTTGATGATACAAAACAAGAAGAATGAAACATGAAGGACTTAAAGTGACAAGAAAGGAAACTACAAAAAGATGGAGGATTTGGAAGATTCTAGAAGATATGCTTAAAAGAATATTTAGTTTCCTAATTGTATTATGATTCCTCTTGTAAACCCTATATTTCTCTAGTATATAAAGAGACATAGGGTCATTAGTTTAAAAGTATGTACAAGATGTAATCCAAAGGGGTGTGTGTGGGAACCTAGGCGTAGGGATTTGGGAAAACGCCTAGGGTTTAGTTAGTTAGTGTTAGATCAAGTCTTTGATCTTTATTATAGTTAGTTAGTTTATGATAATAAAAAACCTTGTTCATAATAATGTTGATTCTATGTTTGAATATTCCCCTTTCATTATTATGTATTCCTAGATATAATATTAGACATAGTCTAAGAGCTTACAACGATCTTACATTGTTGAAACAACAATTGGAGAATTTCTCTGCAACAAGCAATGAATCTATTGATCATCTGTTCAATAGACTACAGAGATTGGTCAGTCAACTGACTGTCTTGGGTGTTAATGTTCCCTAAAAAGATCTGAACTCCAGGTTTTTAAGGAGCTTGCCTGCAAAATACATGATGCATGTAGTAGTCTGGAAGAACAAACCAGACATTGATACCATGTCTCTGAGTGACCTGTACAACAATTTCAAAATCATTGAAAAGGATTTCAAAAAGTATGGAGGTACAAACTTAAGTTCAGGAAACATGGCATTCTTATCTGCTCAAACCGATTTTGATTATGAAGAAGATGAGGACTTAAAAGTTAGTACTGCTAACCTTATGGTTGGCACTGCTAGTTCAAAAACTAGTCCTGCAGGAATTGGTGACCCAACTTTCTATGCCTTCCTATCTAGCCAAGCAAGTGGATCTTCACTTTCTCATGAATATCTTGAGCAACTGGATGATGATGAACTTCAGGAGATGGACATCAAATGGAATGTTGCTTTGCTTAGCATGAGAGTAAAGAAGTTCTGAAAGAGAACTGAATAGAAGATCACCATTGCTGGTGATGATACTGCTGTATTTGATAAATCCAAGGGGGAGTGTTTCAACTGGCACAATATGGGGCACTTTTCTAAAGAGTGTTGGAAGCCAAAGTCTCAGGACTACAAGAGTAGATGGAATAAAAGCAGTGAGAAGAAGACAGCTGGAGAGGAACCTTCTTCAAAGGCTATGGTTGCAATTGATGGTTGTGGCTATAACTAGAGCTTCATGGCTGATGAGGAGGAACCATCCACAGACTTTGCTATGGTGGCAACAGAGATGTCACTTATGGCCTTCTCTAATTCTGAAGTACTTTCTAATAATGGTTGTTCAAAATCATGTTTTGCTGTGAAAGAATGTGAAATTCTTAAGGAAAGATATGATAACCAGAGAATAGAGCTTAATAAAACAAACTATAATCTTGCTAATCATAAGAGAGCTCTAGCTGTGTTAGAAGAACAAATTGTCCATTATAAGGAAAAGGAGTCTGCTTTTTCTGAAACAATAGTTGTGCTTAAAAGAGATCTTTCTCATAAAGATATGGAGATAGCTTTGTTAAAATATAAATTGGAAAAGTGTAAGACATCTAATGAAAACAGAAAAATTAGTGTAGAGACTCTTGAATACTGTTCTAATCAGGTTACTAAGATAATAGAGAGTCAAATCCATAATAAGGCTAACTCTGGTTTAGGTTATAACTCTGTTCCACCTCTATTCAGAGGTGTTCCTTCACCTCTAGGTGTTGACTTATCACACACTGGTTTAGAGGAATTTTAGAGCTAATAATGGAATATGGACCTAAGGCTAAAGAAAATGTAAATCTAGGAAATCCTGAGGTCAATGATGCCTTTGAAAGTGCTTTGATTCCTCACTAGCTGAGGAAATTGAGTATGAGAAAATAGGTACTGCTAAGCCTAAGGTTGAAACTGCTAGACCTAAGCAAGGAGTATAATTTGTTAGGCCAACAGTTAAATATGCAGAAATGTATACGTCAACCAATAGGACTTCATAGTCTAGAAAAGCCCAACAAATAGGCAGTGATTTTGTTATGCACAATAAAGCTTGCTATTCTTGTGGAAGTTTTGATCATATTCAGGCTATGTGTAATTACCATCATTGGATAAGGATGGTGAATAGGAACACAAGGGTACTAGGGTATGCCAACACAAGGGTGAACTCAAACAGTTTTTCAAGAAACACTCACCCAAATGCTCTCAGTAAAATGATTCCCAAAGCAGTTCTGATGAAGTATGGCATCAAACCTCTTAATACTGCTAGACCAATTAGGACTGCTTACACAAAACCAACAGTCTCAAGTCCTAACCAAACTTTTACAAACAACTACAGGGTAATAACTAGTCTTTTAATAAAAATACTGGTTTTCAAAAGAAGATTTGGAGGGAAAAGTAAGAATTGTCAGTCCAACAGTTAACACTGCTAGGCCAATAGTTCATACTGCTAGGCCAGTAGTTAACACTACTAGGACTATGGGAACTGTCAAGGGAACTTGGGTCAATGTTATTAAGGCCTCATCATGTTGGATATGGAGAACCACCAAATCCAGCAGTGCATCAACATCCATGCAGAAATATAATTACATTGATGCACGAGGAAGATCCAAGTCAGTAATGGCTTGGGTCCCCAAAGGAAACTAATCCTTTATTTTGTGTGCAGGAACATTCATGTACTAAAGAAGATCAATGATACTCAGATAGTTGATGTTCCAGGCACATGACTGGAAATAGATCATACCTTTCAGACTTCAAACCTTTGGATGGTGGATATGTTTCTTTTGGTGGTGCCATAGGTGGCAGGATACTGGTACAGGTACAATCAAGACTGGCAGTCTTGATTTTGAGGATGTGTATTGTGTGAAGGAGCTTAAGTAGAATCTCTTTAGTGTGTCACAGAGGTGTGACAAAAAGAAATTTGTGTTATTTACTGACACTGAGTGCCTTATCCTCAACTCTGACTTTAAGTTACCTAATGACAATGAGGTTTTTCTTAGATTCCCTAAGAAAGCAATCTCTACAGTGTTGATATGAAAAATATTGTTCCTAAAGAGAATCTTACTTGTTTGGTTGCAAAAGCATCTCAGGATGAGTCTATGTGATGGCATAGGAGACTTGGTCATATAAATTTCACAACCATTAACAAGATAGTGAAAGATGGTTTGGTGATAGGACTGCCTCAAAAACGTTTTCTAAATAACCAGACTTGTGTGGCTTGCCTCAAAGGTAAGAAACACAGAGCTTCTTGTAAGCCCAAGACCCAAAAATCTATTACTCAACCCTTATATATGCTTCATATAGACTTGTTTGGTCCTACATCCTTGAGTAGTATTCTGCATAAGAGATACTGTCTTGTTGTCACTGATGATTTTAGTAGGTTTACTTGGGTTTTATTCCAAGGAGCTAAGGATGATACTTCCAACATTCTAAAGACTTTCATTACAGAGGTAGAGAACCTAGTTGATAAGAAGGTCAAGATCATCAGGTGTGACAATGGGACAAAATTCAAGAATAGAGTGATGGATGACTTTTGCAGGGAAAAAGGTATTAAAAGAGAGTTTATTATTGTTAGGACTCCTCAGCAAAATGGGGTTGCTGAAAAGAGAAACATAACCTTGATAGAAGCTGCTAGGACCATGTTAGCTGATTCCAAGCTACCCATGACCTTTTGGGCTGAAGCAGGTAATACTGCTTGTTATTTTCAGATTAGGGTTTTAGTAGTTCATTCTCAAAACAAGACACCTTATGAGTTATTTAGAGGTAGATCTCCTACCTTAGAGTTCATGAGACCATTTGGCTGTCATGTCACTATTCTCAATAACTTAGATCATTTGGGTAAGTTTGATGGAAAATCAGATGAGGGTTTCTTTGTAGGCTATTCTATTGTAGGTAAAGCTTTTAGAGTCTACAACCTTAGAACCAGGAAGGTAGAAGAAACCATGTATGTAGAGTTTTTGAAGAACAAGAATGATGTTATAGGAGAAGGTCCAAAATGGTTGTTTGATCTTGATTCTCTAACCCAATCTAGGAATTATGTACCAGTGAATGCAGGTACAAATACTAATGATTTTGCAGGTTCAGAAAAATATGTTGATACAGATGAACCAGGCATGGAGGAAGAGTCAGATCACATTTTGGTGCATACCTTGAAAGATAGTTCTAAGGTTGGTTCTTCTTTTAAAGAGTGATGATCAACCATCTCCTTCTAATGATTTACCAAAGGAGAATGATGCTGGTGTGATCAATGCTAGTGATGAAACTGCTCAGAACAAAGATATTCCAGAAAGCAGTACAAACAATGATGGTACTGCTAGGCAAAAAGATGGTACTGCTGGGCAAAGTCCTAACACTGATGAACCACCAGTTAGTCTTGCCCCACATACTGATCTTTTTGATGATTTTGAAGATGATATCAACAACATTCTTCTCACATATGATGTTCTATCAACTCCTATGACAAACATTCACAAGAATCATCCTTTGGGAAACATAATTGGAGATGTGCAGTCTGGTGTCAAAACCAGGAGACAAACATAGACTGAAGATCAACAAGGTTTGCTTATGACTATTTATGAAGACAGAAATAATAAAGAAGCAAACATCTGCTTGTTTGAATGTTTCCTCTCTCAGATTGAACCCAAAAATATCTTCAAGGAATTAGAAGATGAAAGTTGGGTGGAAGCAATGCAGGAAGAACTCTTGTAGTTCAAGATTCAAAAAGTATGGATTCTTGTTGATCTACCCAGGGTGTGAGGGTGATTGGTACTAAATGGGTTTTCAGGGTGAAGAAAGATGAAAGAGGAATTGTGATCAGAAATAAGGCAAGGCTTGTGGCTCAAGGCTATACATAAGAAGAGGGAATTGATTATGAAGAAGTTTTTGCACCAGTTGCTAGGATTGAAGCAATAAGGTTGTTCTTATCCTGTGCTTCCTTTATGGGCTTTATTGTATACCAGATGGATTCCAATAGTGCTTTCCTATATTGCACAATTGAAGAGGAGGTCTATGTCTCACAACCTCCAGGTTTTATTGATCTTGATCATCCTAACAAGGTATTCAAGGTGGTGAAAGCTCTTTATGGTCTGCATCAGGCACCATGGGCATGGTATGAAACACTGGTTATATATCTATTGCAGAATGGCTTTTAAAGGGGCAAGATTGATCAGAATTTGTTCATCAAGAAGCTCAAGGGAGACATCCTGCTTGTACGAGTGTATGTAGATGATATTATCTTTGGTGCTACAAAGAAAGAGATGTGTGTTGAATTTGAAAAGCTGATGCATGACAAATTCAAAATGAGTTTCATGGGTGAAATCACTTTCTTCTTGGGGCTACAAGTAAAACAGAGACCAGATGGTATATTTATCAATAAAAATGAATATGTGGATGAAATTATGAGGAAATTCCAATTTACAGATGCCAGAGTAGCTAGCACACCTTTTGACACTAAGAGAACCATTGGTGAAAGATGATTCTGGAGAAGATGTTGATGTTCACACCTACAGATCCATGATTGGGTCTTTGATGTACCTAACCTCCTCCAGGCCAGATATTATGTTTGCAGTATGTGTATGTGCAAGGTTTCAGGTTACTCCCAAGGTCTCTCATCTGACAGCTGTGAAAGGGATCTTTAGGTATCTTAAAGGTCATCCTAAGCTGGGCCTATGGTATCCTAGAGAGTCCTCTTTTGATCTTGTAGCATATTCAGATAGTGATTATGCTGGTGCCAGTTTGGATAGGAAATCAACAATAGGAGGTTGTCAGTTCTTAGGAAGAAGATTGGTTTCCTGGCAGTGCAAGAAACATACCATAGTGGCCACCTTTACAACTGAAGCAGAACATGTGGCTGCTGCTAGCTGTTGCAGTCAAGTACTTTGGACTTAGAACCATCTGCTTGACTATGGGTATAATTTCATGGGTATTATAATTTATATTGACAATAGTAGTACCATTTGTATTATTAAAAATCCAATTCATCATTCTAAAACAAAATAAATAGAAATCAGACACCATTTTATCAGAGATTGCAATGAGAAAAGTTAATACATGTTGTTAAGGTTGATACTGGACACAACTTTGCTGATTTATTAACTAAAGCTTTTGATGTGGGGAGGTTTCAGTACTTTGTAACAGGTATTGGGATGCTTAACTGATAACGCTACACGCGTCGTTCGGGGTCAAAGGAACTTCCTTTTCTTCGAGCAAGTTTTATAACACCCTAGGCAGTGAACCTAATCGTTGTAGTGTAGTAATTAGGGTAAGCCACGGGTATTGATATCGTTCTCTAGGGGAATAGGAATGCTAGTAGGGAGTTACTACGCTAAGGTTAAGGTTGAGGAAGATTATTTTTTTATCTTTTTATATTTTATGAAAATGGAAAGGTACGAATCTCGGGTATTGGATTTGGGGGGTTGGTGTTTCTACCGATTACTCTACTATTATCTAATTATCTAAACTAAGGTTGTGGGAGTCTATGTCTAATTAATGTGTGCTCGTATGATAGTTTAAAGATGTGTTTACTTAGTTTGTATTACTCCTTAATTATCTCCTATTGATGGTTGAGTGTCACGTCTTATTCCTAGTTGCGTTGTGTGTCTAAAGTTGTAGGGTATGCGTTTCTCCCTAACTCTTCGAACTTACCAAAGGGTCTTGTCTACAAACCCACTAGAGATTATAGACTCCTACTCTAAGGCGCTCTTCGGATGGTTTAGACTACAATTACTCAGGTAATTATACTCTAGGGTTCACAAAGATGAATCAAGCATTAAGTGCACAACGAATGATCTATCGCACTACTAGATCATTAATCAACTAAGATAAGAAACAACCAATCAATATTTAATAATTAAGTTTCATACTTCCTAAGCAAACACACAAATAAATTAGCCGGACATGGAGAACATGCAAGCATACACACAAATAATCAAAGACATAATTGAATTAATGAAGTAAAGACTTATCTTGGTGTAAGATAGGGTTAAAAACCCTAAAATACTGTACAAGACACCTTAGGTTCGGTTTTAGGTTTTTACTCCAAAGACTCTCCACACAAAGACTGAAAAATTCGGATTCTATATATAAGATTACAATTGCGACGGCGTCACCTTATGTTTAGTGACGCCGTCGTGTCGCCGCCATTAGGGTTTCGTCTTGGCCACGTTAACTTTGCGACGGCGTCACCTTATGTCCGTGACGCCGTCCTCTTCAGCTTCTGACGTCGTCTGGATTGCATCTAGGCCGTCTGAGTAGCGACGGCCTACTCTTTCACCACTAGACGCCGTCTCTTGAAAATACGAGTTTTGGGTCCTGTCCCGTCACAATAATTCTGGGAAGGCGTCGCAAATAGCACCTGACGCCGTCGCCTTCTACATTCAGCAACTGTGAGTGTCTCGATTTCGACTTTGGCCATTTTCTTCATATATTCGCGCCTTTTCGTCCAAATAAGTGCCATTCCAGCATTTTGCCTTCACAAGACCTAAAAAGTGAAAAGGAACGATATTAAGCAATAACGGATACAAAAGTGATCAAATAAGGACTTAAATGACCCCTCAAAATGGTACCTTTTAAAACCTTATCAAATATCCATACACTTGTTATTTGCTTGTCCTCAAGCAAATGTGCTTTTAGCCAATTAATTTATAAGTTAGGGGTCATTCAGCATTAATTCAAAACGGTCCACAACACATATAAGCCCCGCAAAAGTCATAACAAGCACGGAAATTACATACTAGCACCTCACATGGGGTGTTTGGATACTCACATCTCTCTCAGGTGTATAAATGAAATATAACAATATAGGAAATGGAAGATAAACACTCATTAACCGGTCCTAGTACATAGATTACCATAGGCTTGAGAATATATCAAACCTCCATCGCTTTGGCGTAAGCACCTAGGAAAGACTATCAAAGAGGTCTTTTAAAGGGTTGTAATGTTAGGCTTACGGTAGGGAAACAAGGGTTTGGTGGAATAGGCTATTTAGTGGTGGCAAGTCAAAAATCTCTATGTTAAATGCATATGAAGAATGGCGTTGCTAAGCCAAGACTCGACACTCTAAACTTTAGATAACTGAAATAAACAAACATAAATTTAAAGATAGATGTAGGATGGTAGCCCGTAATTTTTTTTTTTTTTTTTTTTTTTTTTTTTTTCACTCTATTTTTTTTCTTTTTCTAATTTTTTTTTTCATACACTTTTACTCTACCATCCTCTAAGATAACATCAAAATACTAGGGATTTATAAGCATATCCCTACACTTGAGTTTTTATTACTCTAATACTAATTTGACCCGATTTGAAAAGATCAAAACACTTGGGGTACATTATTACGCAAACAAAGGGAATTTGAATTTAACATTCCCTTCCTGTCATTTCATAAACTTTAACTTTTCCCATGAATCCCAATCGTCCCAAAACTGTATACAAAGGATATGACTCGACTTAGCAACTTATGCAAGCAACCAGATAATTGAACTAAGGGTTTTGGGTGATAACAATAATTTGCACTAAAAGTGAGTGCATAAGGGGTAGGCTAAGGCGATTTGGGTGTATATTTGGGGGTGGGGTGTAAACAATGCTCTTCATTGATATTCCGGAAAAACCGAAATATCACGAGAACCGCGAAAAGGATAGGCTCTGAGGGGTTAACTAGGGGTATCGTGTACTAAAAATGAGTACAACGCTAAGGGTGTGGGGGAATTACTCAACCGATGTGGAAGAAGTAATTATATTACGGGTATTAAACAAGGGTTATCCTAATGCCTCTTATCATTTAGTTATTCCTAACTACACAAGTGTAGCCTCACTTGCGATCTCGGAATGCATCACAAAACAAGTTCTAGAATCTAATATACTACCGGTTCACACTCTAAGCATTAAAGATGAATGCTTTTATTCCTACTAATCTAAGGGCGATCTTCACATTTTGGGTGGAATTTGGGTGGTAAAGGGTTTTTGTGCTAGTCATGCAACTTCCTATCCGTGAGACGCTTTTGTTAAGACTAATGGCCCACTCCTATATGTCATGAAAAATTTTAAATTTGGTGCCAAAATTACCCTTACCGACATTTTCTCATGGTTTATTACACAATCAGAATTGGACGAAACAAATAATCAAGGATAAGCATAGTTTCAAAGTTCCCATTTTATTTTCCCTCCCTACACTTAAACTGAACATTGTCCCCAATGTTCCCCGAAAGTATCAAAGTTATGATAATGGAAGGTAATTAAAAACGAAAGAAACTAATACTCCCTTGATTAGCTCGGTAGGATCCGTGTAAAGTGGTGGTTAAATCCTTTTCAAGAAGAATTTATGCGTGAAAAGCTCCTTCCAATCTTATGTAACTTCTTCTTGATAAATTAAACCTGCACACTTGAAGAAAACAAACAAAACCTTCGCGTAAAATCGGCGGTAATAATATATATAAGACTCGATTTAAACTAGGATATAATGCTTGTGGAATGGATGTTTACAGACTTTCTAAGAAAATTAAGACCTGGAAAATTCCAAAAATTTATAAGTAGCTCAGAAAACGAGAAAAAAGTAATCTGATGTTTTTACTCCTTCCTGACGCCGTCAGGTTGCAATCCTGACGCCGTCAGGTTATCCTGACAAAAACTGGTCTGCGATTTTCTGAAAAAATTATGGAAAATTTACATCTTTAGAATCTGGAAAAATTTCTGCAAAAACATCCATTATGACTCGATACAAGCATTTGACTCTAACAAACACACATATATATCTTTTAAATAATTGTAATTCTCATGTTCACGTTTCTTTTGAAAACGTGTGTAATCCTCCCTACACTTATCCCTTATGTAAAATACCTTTATATGTAATTAAGACGAGGTTAAAAACAAAATAAGGCATTTTTACAAATTCAAACATGAGAATAAACAATCAATAAAAGATATACGACACACAATTAAAAATGAAAAACAAATACACATGGGTTGCCTCCCAAGAAGCGCTTGTTTTTGTTCGAGTCACGAGCTTGACTCTACCCTTATTTAACGGATAAAGGGGAGGTTTTCCCTACACTTAAGTTTAAGTGCGGGTGATAGTAGCGATACACACCCTTAGGGTGGAAATTTGCTACTTGAGGAGAGGGTGATGGGTGATTTATATGCTCAAAGGAGTGTGTTCCATTCATTATAACCTTACCTAAGTCTATTGGTGTAGCGGGTGAATCAAATCTCTCTCCTAAAAATGGATCATCTTCTATCAACTTCAAAAGATTCTTAGTTGAGGATCCATCTTGACCTAATAAACCCGGTTTAAACCCATAGTGTTTCTTGTTATCAACCATGAATGGGTGATATAAATGTGTAAGGTCATGGGTTACTCCTATATTAGCTTCCACTCTACATGGCCTAGAATCTACCACCTTTATCAAGCAACTACCCGGACTATCTATTTTGATGGGTGGATTGGGGCCTAATTCAATTCCAAGATTCACATCTAAAGATGGAAAGTTGGGCAAGGTTTTTGGTTGAGGCTCCGGTTCATCAAAATTAGGAACTTTCTTAGGACTAAGAGAGAGGTCATGACAACAAGCATCTAAACCTATATTCCCTAGTGGCGTTTGGTCCAAAGGTTCTACATCTTCTACTTCTTTCGGGTAAGTTATAGGCGATGTGTGTTCCTCAAGTGATGGTAGGACTTGTGGGTTATCCGATGGGATTGGATTTTCTACTCTATCCTCCATCTTATCAAGATCACCTATGTATTCATTTTTTACTGTGGTAGCGCCTAACCATGACATGCACCTTGGTACCTCAACTCTAATCATCTCCTTCCTAAACAACCTTTCCGACCGAAGTTTCCAAATTGAAAATAGGTCTAAAGATTCATTTTTTGGGTCCCATGTTCCACTTCTAAATTGGGCGTGAATCTCAAAGGTTTCCCATGCATTTCGAAAACCACGTCCCCAAATATCCCCATCTGCTACATAGTCAAGTCTCCTTTGGGTTTCGTGGGCGATACGAGTGTAAAAGAATTGTAGTGGAAACAGTAAATCAATACCATGATAAAGGACTTTTTGTAATAAATATTTAATTTGAGTCCACGCCTCAGGAAAGGATTCATCATGATATTGCTGGAACCTCAAGATCTCATTTTGGAGTGGAAAGGGTAGATTATGTAGTGGATTTCGTTGATTGGGTGACATTTTTGGCAGATTCGCGTTCTCCATAACGGCTAACGAAATAGTTAATGAAAATGGTTACGAACAAAGGTCACGAAGAAGGGGGATAGACTAAGAGAAAGCTAAAAATGAGAAAAATTTACTTGATAGGAATCAAGCAAAGAACCTAAACGAGGTGGACTACTAACTAGCTATTCTATTCCCCGGCAGCGGCGCCAAAAACTTGATAACGCTACACGCGTCGTTCGGGGTCAAAGGAACTTCCTTTTCTTCGAGCAAGTTTTATAACACCCTAGGCAGTGAACCTAATCGTTGTAGTGTAGTAATTAGGGTAAGCCACGGGTATTGATATCGTTCTCTAGGGGAATAGGAATGCTAGTAGGGAGTTACTACGCTAAGGTTAAGGTTGAGGAAGGTTATTTTTTTATCTTTTTATATTTTATGAAAATGGAAAGGTACGAATCTCGGGTATTGGATTTGGGGGGTTGGTATTTCTACCGATTACTCTACTATTATCTAATTATCTAAACTAAGGTTGTGGGAGTCTATGTCTAATTAATGTGTGCTCGTATGATAGTTTAAAGATGTGTTTACTTAGTTTGTATTACTCCTTAATTATCTCCTATTGATGGTTGAGTGTCACGTCTTATTCCTAGTTGCGTTGTGTGTCTAAAGTTGTAGGGTATGCGTTTCTCCCTAACTCTTCGAACTTACCAAAGGGTCTTGTCTACAAACCCACTAGAGATTATAGACTCCTACTCTAAGGCTCTCTTCGGATGGTTTAGACTACAATTACTCAGGTAATTATACTCTAGGGTTCACAAAGATGAATCAAGCATTAAGTGCACAACGAATGATCTATCGCACTACTAGATCATTAATCAACTAAGATAAGAAACAACCAATCAATATTTAATAATTAAGTTTCATACTTCCTAAGCAAACACACAAATAAATTAGCCGGACATGGAGAACATGCAAGCATACACACAAATAATCAAAGACATAATTGAATTAATGAAGTAAAGACTTATCTTGGTGTAAGATAGGGTTAAAAACCCTAAAATACTGTACAAGACACCTTAGGTTCGGTTTTAGGTTTTTACTCCAAAGACTCTCCACACAAAGACTGAAAAATTCGGATTCTATATATAAGATTACAATTGCGACGGCGTCACCTTATGTTTAGTGACGCCGTCGTGTCGCCGCCATTAGGGTTTCGTCTTGGCCACGTTAACTTTGCGACGGCGTCACCTTATGTCCGTGACGCCGTCCTCTTCAGCTTCTGACGTCGTCTGGATTGCATCTAGGCCGTATGAGTAGCGACGGCCTACTCTTTCACCACTAGACGCCGTCTCTTGAAAATACGAGTTTTGGGTTCTGTCCCGTCACAATAATTCTGGGACGGCGTCGCAAATAGCACCTGACGCCGTCGCCATCTACATTCAGCAACTGTGAGTGTCTCGATTTCGACTTTGGCCATTTTCTTCATATATTCGCGCCTTTTCGTCCAAATAAGTGCCATTCCAGCATTTTGCCTTCACAAGACCTAAAAAGTGAAAAGGAACGATATTAAGCAATAACGGATACAAAAGTGATCAAATAAGGACTTGAATGACCCCTCAAAATGGTACCTTTTAAAACCTTATCATTAACCCTTAAGTGTTTTGATTTCTTAATATTTTTGTAACTGGAAAGGTTTTGTACTGCTAGTTGTATCATATAGTATTGCTTAGTATAATTTGTACTGCTAGTGCAAATTTGTGTGTTGCAGTTTGTCCTGTTAGTCATACTTTGTACTGTCATAAAGGAAACACCTTGCTTTGTGTTTTCTTGGTTTTGGACTAACATTGACAGGTTGAGAAAGAATCATGGGTGCATTGAGTTGTGGACTTATATTGTGTGACATGTATCACACCACAAAAGGTAATCAGTTCACCATGTATTACACACATCAAGAACTGACTAGTCCAGAGCAAACGGTTTCTGGTAAAGACTAATCAAATCTATTCATGGCTGATAGTTTGCCAAAAACTATATGGTTATCAACACACCATGCTTCACAGTAAAGAGTTGGCTAGTCCAGAGCAAACGGCTCTTGGTAAAGACATATCAAATCCATTGATAGCTGGTAGTTTGCTAAAAACTATGTTCTTGGTTGTTTTAGGGTAGTACTATCTTCAAAAAGTATGGACAATATTATTTTAAATCGTTCATACTGCTAAGTCAATTTGGCTCAAAAAGGTTAGTACTGCTAGGCCAACTTTATACTGCTAGTATAAAACTTGATACTACTATATAGCCGTTGATACTGTCAGGTTTTAACCGCTTTACAAATTTAGTTGTTGAGTAATTTTCGCTCCCTTACCATACTTATAGGGTTCAAATCTTTGACACTTATCCGCTTTCTTACTCTTAAAGTTATCTCTTTTTGTGTAAGTTATCAAAATTCGCAACATTCTCAAACCCTCTCAGTTGGTACTAAAACTCAATTGGCTATCATAAAACATCAATTACACCTTAAACGATCATACTGCTCTCATTTTCTCACTCTCAGGATGGCAAAACTACAATTTGTTAAGAATCACAACAAGGTGGCTTTCCTGACTAAAACAGAGCAAGGGGATGGACCTCTTTTTTATGAGATTGTGGATTTTCAAAACCAATCCTATATCAGGTACAGGGTGAAGGGTCAGTAAACCCAACTGAACCCCAACACACACCCATTGTGGTTCCACCAATTGACTATACACCTCCTGTCATTCACACCTTTAGGAGAAAAACCAGACAGGTCACTGAGGTCTCTTAGCCCAATGGTCCTACTCACATTCCTACATCAGATGATACTGCCATTGGCAGAAGGAAAGAGGCTGGTACTACTGTCTCAGGCTTAGTAGTTGGGTAGGACAGTACCAACATTGATAAGACCTCAACCCTGGCGACATCTAATGTACCAAGTCCTCCAAGACTTGATACATATGATGGAATCCCAAGCCAAATGGAAACACTGGGTGGCTCAGTGGATAGTGCTCTTAGGACTGAACTTGAGTTTATGCCTCATGATGCATCAATACTTGAAGGTAACACATCTGGTGGTGCCGAAGGTAGTGATAGACTAAAGGAATTGATGGACACTTGTATCAGGCTCACTATGAAGGTTGAAACCTTGGAACATGCTCTAATTGCTACCAAGAAACTATTTGCCAATATTTACAGGAAGTTGGTTCTCAAAGTGAAGAAATTGGAAGCTAATGTCAAGGTTCTCAAGGCAAAATATAAAGACTCTGCAGCAGACTCTCCTTCTATAGATGATTCTGATGATGGCTTGGGTGATTCTCCTAAACAGGGGAGGAAAACAGGGACTGCAACTAAGGGGAGGCAGTTGGATTTTGAAGAACATCTAGAGGAAGGCTCTCAAGGATTTGGTGATGATACTGCTACCAGTAGTCATCAACCAATAGTTGATACTGCTTCTACAAAAGTTAGTACTGCTGCTCTGAATAAAAGCAAAGGAATAGCTTTGGATTCTGAAGAACCAGAAGTGATAAAGAAAAAGGTTCTTACACAGGTGGACTTGGATACTGAGCTTGCTAAAAAGGCTCAAGAAGAAGAAGTTGCTGGGTTTATGGAAGAGCAGAGGATAAGCAGAAAAAAAAAAGAAGTTTCAGATGAGGATATTGCTAAGCAGATGTATAATCTCCAAAGGGAAGAAATCCCTAAAGAAGAGAGAGAGGTTGCTGTGAATAACTTGATAAAGATCATCAGGAAAGGTCAATGAGATAAAATAAGACCTAAGCCTCCAACAAAAGCACAGATTACTCATCAGATGAAGGAATTTCTCAAAATGCAAGATAACTGGAAAGCACATCAGTTGAAGGGAAAATCAAGCACTGAGATAGAAAGACTGTACTTCAATGCATATAGGAAGATTCAGAGATTCACTCCTATGAATGAAGAAGAAAAGTTTTTAGGTGCAAAAAGGGTTGGTTCATCAATGGAGTCTGATGCTGCAAAGAAACAAAAGATCAGTGAAGATGAACAAAGACTAGATCAACTAGTGATACAAGAAGATGTAGTTGATGCAACTCCCCTAACTGTAAGATTTCCCATCACTGATTGGCAAATTTTATCTGATGGATTCAAGAATTTCATAGAGTTAACCAGGTCAAATGTCAACAAAGGCAGATACCCATCTGTTGCCTACATGGTGCACTTTGTTGATAGGCAATATTTAGAAGCATTGTGGAAGATTGTGAAATTCAGATATGGTACTACAAGACCCACAAGAACTCTTAACTTGGCCATCTGACATGCCTTAAAATGTATGTTTGAGCCAGATGCTAGTGATTAGTGGTGGGAAGACTACATGGTGAAATGCTGGAAGCTCTTTCAATATTGTGGGTACACGTTGTGGAACTCAGTGAGAGCTGGATCTACATGCTTGTTGATAGAGACTACCTACTTTCTACTCTTGTTGCCATTCAGATGCTTGACTCAAAATTGTCTACTTTTGAAAATAAAAGAGCTCATATGGTTTACAAGCTTTTGCATAAGATTGAGGAGATATCAGAAAGGAAGTAGTATGTTTGGAAGAATCCCTCCTCATCAGAAGACTTAAAGTTTAATTGAAAAAACTTAGTGATTTGTAGAGAAATCATAAGTTTAGTGGAGGATTGTTGGGAATTAAACGTAGCAGTACTAACTGTTATAGGTACTGCCAGGCATACAAACTAGACTAGTAATGAATACACTAGCAGTACTAACTGCTAGTACATATGGTTTGTACTGCTAATAGGATATGTATGCATTTTGTAATTATAGAATAGATTGCATGTATATCTTATACTTTTAGATTGATACGAATATTGTTTAGTTATCTTGTAAAGGACTCCTTAAGCTATAAAAGGAGGTCCTAGGGTTAGAAGTAAAGCAAGTTTCTTTTGGTTAAGCTTCAAGGTTGTAAACCCTAGTGATAAGAAAATATCACTCGTATTATCATCAATAATATTGAAGCGTTTTGTTACATCTTTGTTTACTGTTCCATAAACATCCAATAACTATTATCTTCTAAAGTGCTAAGTAGTAGATTTCGCATAATACTTGGTATAACCTCAAAGTATCTAATAACACAAGTCTCAAAGGTGTTTAGATCCTCACACTAAGGAAACAATTAAGGAGGATTTAGCCAAACATAAGTGCATTGACTTTAAATCTCAAGGAACACGCGATGAATCCTTTAGGAAAACGGAATATAATGATCTAATTGTTGAGGAAGATTCTTATGAATCAGACTTAGAATTTGAAATAGCTAAAGAAGGGTTTGAGAAACTTAGGCACATTTTTGGGATAAATTTCACCAAAACACATGGCGATCATATAGGTGATCTAGATGTGATTGAGGATAAGGTGAAAATTCTAGATCCACAAAGTATCCTGCAAGTCCCACCATCATTTAAGGCATACACACCGCCCATGACTTACCCCGAAGAAGTAGATGAGACTATAGGAACCACAATGGAGGTAGAACCTTTGTGCCAAACACAATTAGAGGATATAAGTTTGAATACTTATAGTCATAACTTTTCTCTAAGTTCTATGGAAGTTCCTAGTGTTGATGATCCGGAGCCTCAAAATTTACCCTATTCTCCATCATTAGATATATATCTAGGAAACAAAAGAGGAACTGGCCCAACCATCAACCTTTATAGTTCGGGTAGTTTTAGGATGAAAATAGTTGATCCTTTGACCATTCACACACCTCCTTCACCTCATGTGGCATATTTCAATCCAAATGGTGTGTATCGCTACTATCACCCGCACTTAATCTTAAGTGTAGGGAAAATCTCCCTTATACCCGTTAAATAAGGGTAGAGTCAGGCTCGAGACTCGAACAAAAACAAGCGCGTCTCGGGAGGCAACCCGTGCATAATTTATTTACTCGCTTTGTTTGATTTTAATTTTATTTTTAGGATGTTGGCATGCTAGTATTTGATTATGAATTGTTACATGATTAATGTATATGCAATTATGTTTTCTTTTGCTTTTGACTTCGTCTCATTGGTGATTAAAGGTACTTTGCATAAAATAAGTGTAGAGAAGATCGTATGTGGTTACTAAGAACCTAAATTGATTATGTGATGATTTATTGTTTAAATTCTTAGCATGTTTTATTGTTTTAGTTGTCTTTGTGTGTCAATACTTGTGGATATATTTTATGAGTTTCTGCAGGAAAACGAACTTTATAAAACATGCTTTTATAGTAAAATTTTCAGAAAACAAAACGAAACAAATATGTCAGGTTAATCTGACGGCGTCACGGTTTACACCTGGCGGCGTCAGCAACTGTAGCACATCTTTTCCATATTTTTGCTAAATGCTAAACATTAACTTTTGAGAAATTTCCTGAATTTATTAAATGTCCAATTTTCCGGTATATTATTTGTATTTACATTTTACAAGTATCATATCCTTTAACTGTTTTGCTTTGTCTTTACTTCTAAGTCTGGAATTACATCTTGTTGTGATTTTTCTTTGTTTGGTTTGATGTTTTGGGTTGTCGTTTTCTTAGAATTTACAGGTTATATTGGACAAGAAGATGCAAGTGCACTTTGGAGCAACACCTATGATGACTTATTCTTCTTGGAGGAGGATTTAACTGTGATTCTACATTTATCCTACCGAGCTAATCAAAGGAGTATTAGTTTCCTTCTCTTTTATTTTACCTTCCTTTATCATAACTTCATGGAACATTGGGGACAATGTTCAGTTTAAGTGTAGGGAGGAGAAAAAATGGTAAAACTTTAAAACTATTCACTCACTTGATTTTTGAGTTGTCCTTAGCATTAGTGTAATAAACTATGAGAAATATTTGTTGTGGTTATTTTAGCACCAAATTTTTTATTTTTTATGACACTTATAAGTAAAATTTTAGTCTTAATAAAGCGTCTCATAAATAGGAGTTATATGACTAACACAAAAATCATATACTACTCAAATTCCACACCAAAAATGTGAGGTTCGCCCCTAGATCTTTAAGAATAAATCATTCATCTTTAATGCTTATGCGTGTACCGGTAGTACAATAGATTCTAGAACTTGTTTTTGTGATGCATTCTGAGATCGCTTTAGATTTAACTAAATGATAAGAGGCATTAGGATAACCCTTGTTTGAAATCTGTAATTTAATTACATCGACCACATTGGTTGAGTAATTTTTCCTACACCTTTGCGATGTACTCATCTTTAGCACACAATACCCCTAGTTAACCCCTCCAAGCCTATCTTTTCGCGGTTCTCGTGATGTTCCGGTTTCCGGAATGATATGTGCAAAAACACATATAATTTCTTTATCAAATAAAACCCAAAATAACCAAGAAAGAGCCATTTATTGCTAATATTTGTGGTTTTCTTGAGTTTGTGCTTGTGCAGGTACGGATATGTTAAAAAAACACAAAAAGGAGCCAAATCAGACGAAAATCCGAGCACGAGAGATTAAGAGAGTTTGAGCTGAGCCGGAAGGTCGAAATTATGCATTTGTGAAGATTTTATTCTCTGAGGATGATTTTTGAAAGTTATAATCAAGTTTGAAGCATTGTCAAGATCAGTCCCTCATCTTTGAGCTTTTGGCAAGAATGACCCTTCAAGTTTCAAAAGTTGCAAAATCAGCCCTTGGTTTATTTGTGAATGACAAGATTGGCCCTTGAAAGAGATTTTCAGAATTACAACTTTGGTCCTTTGAATTTCAGATTTGACACTAATAGTCCTTGAAATACACCTTGGATCACTATATTAGTCCTTAATCCAACAAACAAAACCCACGGCCCAAACCAATAAACTTTACCCGGTCCATTTTCCCATCTACCCGGTACCCTTTAATACACAACCCGTTACTTATACCCGGTCAAACTCACCCAATACCCGGTCAACTTAACTCAAAAAAATAATAAAAAAACCACACGCGCCCTTTTCTTACCCCCAAATCTGCTTATACATGAACCCTAATTTACCCTTTGGTCAATTAGTCAAATTAACACAACTTAAGGGCAAATTGGTACTTTCCCTGACACATTATGACACACACTGACACATGGGGAGTGCCAAGTCAGCTATCCGTGTGCAACATCTCAATATCTGCTCTGTGATTGGTCGAAGCTACGTGGAAAATACAATCCAAGGGTTCAAAATTGATGGGATACTTGGAAGGTGATCTAAGGGTTGTAAACGACTCAAAGAAGCACACATTTGCGATTTCTAGATGCTTCCAAGGCCTCAAGCTCGGTTATAAATACCTCCTCATTTCACTTGTAATCTCATGTAGAATTTAAGTAGTAGTAGTAGCTTATTATTGTTTTAACTTTCATTTCTGTATGTTTAAATTCCAGTGTAATCTCAAGTTTTATGAATTCAAGTAATTTCATTTTTTTTGTCTTGAAATAATTTCTATTACTGTTTCATTGTTTTCATTAGCTTAATAGTATCTCAGTCACTAAATTTAGCTTATATAAACTCAGTTTTAGCTTATTTTTTCTTTTAAGCAAAAATCACAAAAAAAAAATAAGAAAAATCTTCAAAATAAAAAAATCTCAAATCTGATCATAAGCTGCAAACAGCTTATGTTTATGTTTCTAAAAGCTCTCTTAAGCTCACCTATAGCTTAATCAGTGCTAGCTTATACTACTACTCAGTTTTACCAACAAATTACTCTCTAAACAATCCTGGTCAACAAAAGTCAAAGGTTCAGAATATTGGTTGAATTGATCTGTGTTGCTGATATGAACATGGATATGGGTTGATTCTGAGTTGTGTTTGGGTTGAGATCAGTTTAGGGTAGTGGTTACTTGAGTTCTTTGGCAAACCATTGTGGTTGGACCTTTGTGAGTTCTAATTCTTTCTCCATTTTAAATCTGAATTTTAGTAGTTATAATTGTTAGCTTATTGTTTGATCTAGTTCAGTTTAGCTTATAATAGTTTGATTAAGTTTTTGTTTTAACTTTGAATCACAATTGATTAATATTACTTACTGCATAATATCTGTGGTCAAGTTAGATTAGTAGTTCAGTTGTTTTTCAAATGCATTGTTATCTTGTTTGCATCATTTAGGAGTTATTTAGTTTACTGATTCTGTTCTTAGGATTGCATAGGTTGAGATTATACATTATACTTAATTAGCAGCACATAAATCATAATAACTACTGTTTGGATCAAGGGTTAAACCTAAGTCTGTAGATGATTCAGTAGTGTAGATTGGTTGCTTCAGTTCTTATTAGCTATAACTTAGCCAGTTCAGGTCTTAGATTACACCTTAGATTGCTCAAAGTCAAAATCAAAGTGAAACTGATTTTAATTGCATTACTGTTGAAATCAGTTAGTAATATCATACATTTAGGTGTTAATATAGATAAGTTAGCTAGCATTAGGTTCATTACATTGATATTCATCACTCTCAGTTAAAAAATTGGAATCAAATCTCATTTTAGTCAAATAACCAAAACTGTTTTCAAAAGTCAAAGTTGTCAAAACCAGTTTTCTTCAAACTTTGTAGGCTTTGTGCAAGCTTCATTTAAGCTTGGTTTTGTCTGAAAATTGGTTCAGTTGTAGTTTTCTTGGTTGTCTTGATGATTACATATCTGGTTTTCACATAAGCTCTCCTGATAAGTCTGTGCAACAGCTTAAACATAGGGGTTTAGGCTGATTTGGATAAGTAGTTAATTAGCTCTAAACTTGATAGATTGCTTATTAGAGGTTAGGAGTAGTAATAATTAGTTGTTTTTAAGTCCTTTTAGTACAAATCAGCTTCTGTAGTAGTTTGGTAGCTTATAGTGCTTATTTGCTTATTTTAAAGTGCTTATTTACAATACAGTTACACTACAGCTCTCATTTCTCACACATAAGCAAGTGTTTTATATTTTTCATAGATTTAGAATAATATTTTAGAATTTTCCTGAGTTTTTCATAATTTTTAGTCACTGTTTGGTATTTTTCACAATTTAAAACAGTTTTTAGTCATTTTTAAATAGCTTTTATTACAATTAAATTAGAAAATCTTCAAAAAAATAATTTTTCAATTTTCATAGATTAAGATAATTACAAAAAGCAAAAAAATAATTTTTCTAGATTTTTCCTAGCTTATTTTGTAATTTTTAGCCATTTAATTAGATTTAAATAGTTTTGAATTCATAGAAAATAGAAAAATAATCAGAAAAATACAAAAATAGTTTTGAAAATTCTCTTAGGATATTTTAGATTTTATAAAAATAGTTTCATATTTTTCTCTTTAATTTTCATAATTTTTAGAATTTTAACTTAGATCTAAAAGTTAAAAATTAGTTTTTAATTCTAATAAATTCCAGAAAAATCCTAAAAAATAGTTTTAATTCATAAATAGTTTTCAACTTGCATTTCTAGAGTTAAAGTAGTTTTAGGCATTTTTAGGATATAATTTAGACGTAGTTGCATTTTAATTACGTTTCGTTAATTACGTTTTAGTTAATTTTGCACTTAGGATTTCCCGTAGATTAGATTTCCCTTAATTACTTTCCCTATTCCCGTAGTTTAATAAAATCAAATCACAAATCAAAACATCGAGCATTAAATTCCAAACCAAAAACGACGTTGGCAATTCACGCCTCGTTGGGAAACGATTCGGGTTGACTAATCCGTATCAACGATCACACACGGGATTTGATTTAATATTCTTTTTCGTAAAGGAATTTTGAATCTATCTTCGTGATTATTTTTGATATCGATATTGAGGTTTTATCCATACACATACCCCTAAGCCTTTTATTGACGAATCACGGAATATCAATGAAGAACATTGTTTACAATCCACCCCCAAATGTTACACCCAAATCTCTTTAGCACACCTTGTATGCACTCATCTTTAGTGCATTATTGTAACTATTGTTTAACCATTTGTTCAATTATCTAGTTACTTGCATGGTTGCTAAGTCGAGTCATATCCTTTGTACACAGTTTTGGGACGATTGGGACTCATGGTTTAAGTAGTATTTTATGGAACGGGAAGGAATGTTAAATTCAAATTCCCTTTATCTACGTAATCAATTACTCCAAGTGTTTTGATCTTTTCAATTCGGGTCAATAGTGTTAGGGAAATAAAAATTCAAGTGTAGGGAAGCTCATATAAATCCCTCTACATTGGTATTATCTTAGAGGATGGTAGGGTAAAAGTGCATTAAAAAAAAAGGACTACGATCCTACATCTATCTTTATGTTTATGTTTATTTCATGTTGTCTTAAGTCATAATAAGTTAGTGTAATGAGTCGAGTCTTGGCTTAGCAACGCCACGTTGTACATGCACTTAACTTAGATTTTTGACTTCCACTAGTAAAACTCCCCATATCCACAAAACCGTGTTTATCATACCCTTACACCTAACATTAAAACCCTTTGTAAATACCTCTTTGATAGTTATTCCTAGGTGCTTACGCCAAAGCAGTGGAGGTTTGATCTAGTCTCAAGCCTATGGTAATCTATGTACTATGACAGGTAGAGAGTGTTTTTAGTTTCACATTTCCATATGTTATATTTCATATACAACCAAGAGATGAGAGAATCCAAACACCAATTGTGATGTGCTAGTATATAATATCCGTGCTTATTTTGACTATTGTGGAACTTGTATTTGTTGTAGATTATTTTAAACCAATGTTAAATGACCCCTACCTTATAAATTGATTAGAAAAAACACATTTGCTTGAGGACAAGCAAATATCAAGTGTAGGGATATTTGATAAAGATTTAAAACATACATTTTTAGGGGGGGTCATTTAAGCCCTAAATAACTATATTTTATATCTGTTACTGCTTAAAATTGTTTATTTTCATATTTTAGGTCATTTGGAAGCAAAATGCTGGAATGAAGCATATTTGGACAAAAAGGGATGGAAATATGAAGAAAACGGCTAAGTTAAGAAAATATGGCAAAACCAGACCACAGGACGGCGTCCCAAACTCAAGGGCGACGTCGTCACCTTCTACTTAGACCATATTCTTCTTAGGGACACTTCAGTAAACTTGAGGACATTAACAAGTGACGAAGTCACTTGTTACACAACTATGCCCATCGCGGTTTATCTCTAACACAGATGCTTTAGAGCTTTTCCACGACGTCGTCACAACCAATCCAGATGGCGTCACAACTACAAAGTGACGCCATCGCAAGCTGATCAAGACTATCACAATATGCGCGCAAAGTAGTTGATATTGTTTTGGCCGTGCCTTTTGCATACGAACTCGGATCTAGGTGATTCAAAAGCCCACGCCACCAGAATAAGAACATAAAAAATTTGGTGAAAAAGGCTTCGCGATGCCGTCACTCTATAGAGCTGACGCCGTCACATCGGTGCGACAGAAAAATCGGCTATAAATATAACCTCATAACTTCACTTTTTGTAAGCCCTAAACCCTAAGTCCGATTCTAGGGTTTAGGTAGGTGTTTTTCCAGCAACTTAGAAGGTTATAATCACTCCATAAACATCTTGTAATGATTTCTAATTCATGTCTTCAATTATCATTATTCTTGTTTATTATTCATTGATTATGCGTGGCTAATTCACCTAGTGTTTGCTTATGATTGTATAAAACTTGTATATAATCAATTAGATCTTATTGCTTTCTTATTGATGCTTGTGTCTATCTTCATCATTAAGGCGTGACAAATTCAATAAGTCAAATTGATTTAGTTTATAATTCTTGCTTCCTACTGTCTCTTGTTTAATTGGTTGTCATGTTAGATTAAGGAAAACTTGCTTCTTCTTTAATTTTTGTTGCATGAACGTCCTAAATAAGCATTATAAGCCCTAGAGTGCACTAGTAGGCTCCCGTTGTATTTATTGCGTGAATTACGGCTTGTAGATACTAGGATATTTGGGGGATATACCTCGGTACTTGGCGATCTCGGGTGTTCTAAAGGAGACTTATACATTCATAGAAATAGGGAATTTGGCACCGCCCTATGACTAAAACATGGAATACAACGCACCAACTAAACAAGGATGTGTCAATTCAGTAGGTAGAACTGGATAGCTAGCAAGGAGTAATACATCATAAGTAGATACGCTTCACCTCTCTTGTAGATTCTTAATTTACTTTTCTTGCAATTAGTTTAGCCGTATTTTAATTAGTTAAAACCACCTCTTCCAAAGCCCAAGATTTTTATTGCTTTCTAATAAATATAAAAGACCAAAAAGAACCTTCCTTCAACCCTTAGACCTATTCGTCATACATCTCGACCTTTCCAATACTATTCCCCTAGAGAACGATCAATCCCCGGCCTTACCTATACTACTCTGCAATGATTAGGTACACGGCCTAGGTGGGTTATAAAACTTGTTCTTGTAAAGGAAGTCTTCGACCCCCCCCACATCAATAATGTTGGTTTGATTATAATAGTGATTTTAGTTTAAAGTTTAATTTTGAAGTTTAAACAGTAAAAAAAAGTGGTATTAGTATCAGTTTAAGCTGCAAAGAGATGCTAACATTTTGATTTTCGATTTTAGGAATCTAGATGTTCATTCATTGGGTGGTACGATCCACCCATGTTAAAGAGATAAATGGACTTGATTAGGTACTTGTAGAGAAACATCCACCAGCATGAGGCGACATTACAACAATGCAAAGTCGACCTCATTGTTGATCCAGAGTTAGCTGTCAACTCGGATAACGACCAAGAGGTTGCTCACCAAGCATGCCTCACTGATCTCCTTCTTGAGAAGAAGAAAGTTTGTAAATGGTAAGGGTGGTGTAGGAAGCCTTAATTTTGGTTAAATAGTAACAACTCTTGAGCTGTTTTATTTTGGTCCTTGTACAGTAGTTTTAATATATCTGCATTTCTTTTGTTTTTGTACTTGTATTGTACTTCTTTTTTTAGGTTAACTATTTGGTCCTTGCAAAAAAGAATGTGTTACATACATCCGTATATAGACTAAAATTATCCAAGCCAAAAAACATACAAGTAGCATGATCCAAGTGACTCCATCTGCAAGTCAAGGAAAACCATTTGACAAACAAACTGAAACTACAATACAACATCTGATATACCAACTCAAGATGGGATGTGACTTGATAAGGTTTTAAAAGGTACCTTTTTGAGGGGTCGTTTAAGCCCTTATTTGATCACTTTTGTATCCGTTATTGCTTAATATCGTTCCTTTTCACTTTTTAGGTCTCTTGAAGGCAAAATGCTGGAATGGCACTTATTTGGACGAAAAGGCGCGAATATACGAAGAAAATGGCCAAAGTCAGAATCGAGACACTCAAAGCTGCTGAAAACATAAGGTGACGGCGTCAGGTGTTAATTGTGACGCCGTCGGAGGATCTTTGTTACGGGACAGAAGCCAAAACTCCCATTTTCAAGTGACGACGTCAAGTTATAAAAGAGTAGGCCGTCGCAACTCTGACGGCCTAGATGTAATCCAGACGGCGTCAGAAGCTGAAGAGGACGGCGTCACAAGCATAAGGTGACGCCGTCGTAAGTCTAACGTGGCTAAGATGAAACCCTAATGACGGCGACACGACGGCGTCACAAAACATAAGGTGACGTCGTCGCATATGTAATATTATATATAGAATCCGAATTTTTCAGTATTTGGTGTGTAGTCTTTTGGAGTAAAAACCTAAACCGAACCAAGGCTGTCTTGTATAGTATTTTAGGGTTCCAAACCCTATCTTACACCAAGATAAGTGTTTTACTTCATTAATACAATTATGTTTTTGATTATTTGTGTGTATGCTTGCATGTTTTCCATGTCCGGCTAATTTACTTATGTGTTTGCTTAGGGAATATGAAACTTAATTATTGAATATTGATTGGTTGTTTCTTATCTTAGTTGATTAATGATCTAGTAATGCGATAAGTCATTCGTTGTGTACTTAATGCTTGATTAAATCTTTCTGAACCTTAGAATATGACTCCTTGAGTAGTTGTAAGCTAAACCATCCAAAGAGTGCCTTAGAGTAAGAGTTTATTATCCCTAGTGGGTTTTGTAGACGAGACCCTTTGGTAAGTTCAAAGAGTTAGGGAGAAACGCATACCCTACAACCTTAGACACACAACGCAACTAGGAATAAGGACGTGACAATTCAACCACCAATAGGAGATAATTAAGGAGTAGTAAAACCTAAGTAAACACATCTTTAAACTATCATACGAGCACACATTAATTAGACATAGACTACATACACCTTAGATTAGATAATTAGATAAGTAGAGTAATCGGTACAAATACCAACCCCCCCCCCAATTCAAACCCCGAGATTTGTACCTTTCCTTTCCTTAAAAAATATAAAAAGATAAAAAATAATCTTCCTCAACCACAACCTTAGCGTAGTAACTTCTCACTAGCATTCCTATTCCCCTAGAGAACGATATCAATACCCGTGGCTTACCTTAATACTACACTACAACGATTAGGTTCACTGCCTAGGGTGTTGAAAAACTTGCTCGACGAAAAGGAAGTTCCTTTGACCCCGAACGACGCGTATAGCGTTATCAAGTTTTTGCCGCCGCTGCCGGGGAATAGAATAGCTAGTTAGTAGTCCACCTCGTTTAGGTTTCTTTACTTGATTCCTATCAAGTAAACTTTTTTCTCATTTTTAGCTTCCTCTTAGTCTATCCCCCTTCTTCGTGACCTTTGTTCGTAACCCCATCACTTTTCATCATGGAAGGTGATAACCACCCACCACTCATCAACCAACCACCAAACAAATACCCACTGCTTGGCCAGCCTCTGCCAACCAACTTCGAGCCCATATTATTAGCGAAATTAGAGAGCTTAGGAAATTAAATAGGATAATTGAAAATACGCTCGAGGAAGCCCTTAAGGAATATGATCACCCTTTAGATAGTGATTCGACCACAAGTGATTCAGATGATGATCTAGAAGAGGGAGATTATAAGGTGTTAGAAATTATGGAGGGTAGTAAGGAGGAGGAAGAACTTAGGGAGTATTCTGATTCATACCCTAAAGGGAATGAAACCGCTTATCACTATAACGTAGTTAACTTTCCAAGACCACCGTTCGAGCCTCGCATAAGAAAGGGAAACCCTAAAAACATCAAAATACCGTGTATGATTGGATACTTATATAGGGATCACACCTACATTGACTATAAGGCACCCATGAATATAATGTCTAGGCTCTATTACAATTGGATCATGAGCAAAAAGCTAGAACCTATGAGGGACCCCTTTCGCCCTAGGAAAGCAAGTAACTATGTGGGGAGGGTTAAGGGATTGCATGTCTTCATAGGTAACTTCACATATAGGTGTGATTTCATGATTTTGGAAAATGTTAAAGGCATCATTGATGGGTTTTTAGGAGATGTGATACTTGGGAAACCATTTATAGAGGAGTCTAATATGGTTTATGATCAAGAGAAGGGAATAGTCGAGTTCTCAAATGAAGCCGAGAGTGTTAAATATATAATGCCCTACAAGAATAAGAAGTTTGAAGGCATGGATAATTTAGATGTAGATAACATTCCGGCATTCGAAGTAGACTGGAAGAACAAAGTTTACTACACTGCTTGTCTTGAACTAGGCCATGAATATATTCGTGATGAGAGAAGAGTTAAGGAAATCGAATGGGCCTCCAAGATTAGGGCAACGTAGGAGCACAACTACGAGTCTAGCTACAAGACTCTTAAATAAAGAAAAGCGCTTCGTGGGAGGCAACCCATGCTTAATTGTTTGCTTGTTAGTGTCATGTATCTTTTATTGATTGTTTATTCTCATGTTTAAATTTGTAAAAATGCTTTATTTTGTTTTTAACCTCGTCTTAATTGCATATAAAGGTATTTTACATAAGGGATAAGTGTAGGGAGGATTACACACGTTTTCAAGGAAACGTAAACATGAGAATAACAATTCATTAAAAGATATATTTGTGTGTTTGTTCGAGTCAAATGCTTGTATCGAGTCATAATGGATGTTTTGCAGAAATTTTTCCAAATTCTAAAGATGTAAATTTTCCAGAATTTTCTTCCAGAAAATCGCAGACCAGTTTTTGTCAGGATAACCTGACGGCGTCAGGAAGGAGTAAAAACAATAGATTATTTTTTTCTCGTTTTCTGAGCCACTTTAAAAAATTGGAATTTTCCAGGTCTTAATTTTCCAGAAATTTTGTAAACATCCATTCCACAAGCATTATATCCTAGTTTAAATCGAGTCTTATATATATTATTACCGCCGATTTTACACGAAGGTTTCATTTGTTTCTTCAAGTGTGCAGGTTTAATTTATTGAGAAGAAGTTACATAAGATTGGAAGGAGCTTTTCACGCATAAATTCTTCTTGGAAAGGAATTAACCACTATTTCACACACGGATCCTACCGAGCTAATCAGGGGAGTACTAGTTTCTTTCGTTTTTAATTACCTTCCATTATCATAACTTTGATACTTTCGGGGAACATTGGGGACAATGTTCAGTTTAAGTGTAGGGAGGGAAAATAAAACGGGAACTTTGAAACTATGCTTATCCTTGATTATTTGCTTTGTCCAATTGTATTTGTGTAATAAACCATGAGAAAATGTCGGTTAGGGTAATTTTGGCACCAAATTTAAAATTTTTCATGACATATAGGAGTGGGCCATTAGTCTTAACAAAAGCGTCTCACGGATAGGAAGTTGCATGACTAGCACAAAAACCCTTTACCACCTAAATTCCACCCAAAATGTGAGGATCGCCCTTAGATTAGTAGGAATTAAAGCATTCATCTTTAATGCTTAGAGTGTGAACCGGTAGTATATTAGATTCTAGAACTTGTTTTGTGATGCATTCCGAGATCGCTAGTAAGACTATACTTGTGTAGTTAGGAATAACTAAATGATAAGAGGCATTAGGATAACCCTTGTTTGATACCCGTAATATAATTACTTCTTCCACATCGGTTGAGTAATTCCCCCACACCCTTTGCGTTGTACTCATCTTTAGTACACGATACCCCTAGTTAACCCCTCAGAGCCTATCCTTTTCGCGGTTCTCGTGATGTTTTGGTTTTTCCGGAATATCAATGAAGAGCATTGTTTACACCCCACCCCCAAATGTACACCCAAATCGCCTTAGCCTACCTTGTATGCACTCACTTTTAGTGCATTATTGTTATCACCCTAAACCCTTAGTTCAATTATCTGGTTGCTTGCATAAGTTGCTAAGTCGAGTCATATCCTTTGTATACAGTTTTGGGACGATTGGGATTCATGGGAAAAGTTAAAGTTTATGAAATGACGAGAAGGGAACGTTAAATTCAAATTCCCTTTGTTTGCGTAATAATGTACCCCAAGTGTTTTGATCTTTTCAATTCGGGTCAAATTAGTGTTAGAGTAATAAAAACTCAAGTGTAGGGATGTGCCTATAAATCCCTATCATTTTGGTGTTACCATAGAGGATGGTAGAGTAAAAGTGTATGAAAAAAAAAAAAATCGAAAAAAAAAATAGAAAAAGTGAAAAAAAAATAGAGTGTTTAAAATATATATATATATATATATATATATATATATATATACGGGCTACCATCCTACATCTATCCTTTAAATTTTATGTTTGTTTATTTCAGTTAGCTAGAGTTTAGAGTGTCGAGTCTTGGCTTAGCAACGCCATTCTTCGTATGCATTTAACATAGAGATTTTTGACTTGCCACCACTATATAGCCTATCCCACCAAACCCTTTGTTTCCCTACCGTAAGCCTAACATTACAACTCTTTAAAGACCTCTTTGATAGTCTTTCCTAGGTGCTTACGCCAAAGCGATGGAGGTTTGATCTATTCTCAAGCCTATGGTAATCTATGTACTAGGACTAGTTAATGAGTGTTTATCTTCCATTTCCAATTTGTTATATTTCATATACACCCGAGAGAGATGTGAGTATCTAAACACCCCATGCGAGGTGCTAGTATGTAATTTCCGTGCTTGTTATGACTTTTGCGGGGCTTATATGTGTTGTGGACTGTTTTAAACCAATGCTTCATGACCTCTAACTTATAAATTAATTGGCTAAAAGCACATTTGCTTGAGGACAAGCAAATACCAAGTGTAGGGATATTTGATAAGGTTTTAAAAGGTACCTTTTTGAGGGGTCGTTTAAGCCCTTATTTGATCACTTTGGTATCCGTTATTGCTTAATATCGTTCCTTTTCACTTTTTAGGTCTCTTGAAGGCAAAATGCTGGAATGGCACTTATTTGGACGAAAAGGCGCGAATATACGAAGAAAATGGCCAAAGTCAGAATCGAGACACTCAAAGCTGCTGAAAACATAAGGTGACGGCGTCAGGTGTTAATTGTGACGCCGTCGGAGGATCTTTGTGACGGGACAGAAGCCAAAACTCCCATTTTCAAGTGACGACGTCAAGTTATAAAAGAGTAGGCCGTCGCAACTCAGACGGCCTAGATGTAATCCAGACGGCGTCAGAAGCTGAAGAGGACGGCGTCACAAGCATAAGGTGACGCCGTCGTAAGTCTAACGTGGCCAAGATGAAACCCTAATGACGGCGACACGACAACGTCACAAAACATAAGGTGACGCCGTCGCATATGTAATATTATATATAGAATCCGAATTTTTCAGTATTTGGTGTGTAGTCTTTTGGAGTAAAAACCTAAACAGAACCACGGCTGTCTTGTACAGTATTTTAGGGTTCCAAACCCTATCTTACACCAAGATAAGTGTTTTACTTCATTAATACAATTATGTCTTTGATTATTTGTGTGTATGCTTGCATATTTTCCATGTCCGGCTAATTTACTTATGTGTTTGCTTAGGGAATATGAAACTTAATTATTGAATATTGATTGGTTGTTTCTTATCTTAGTTGATTAATGATCTAGTAATGCGATAGGTCATTCGTTGTGTACTTAATGCTTGATTAAATCTTTGTTAACCTTAGAATATGACTCCTTGAGTAGTTGTAAGCTAAACCATCCAAAGAGTGCCTTAGAGTAAGAGTTTATTATCCCTAGTGGGTTTTGTCGACGAGACCCTTTGGTAAGTTCAAAGAGTTAGGGAGAAACGCATACCCTACAACCTTAGACACACAACGCAACTAGGAATAAGGACGTGACAATTCAACCACCAATAGGAGATAATTAAGGAGTAGTAAAACCTAAGTAAACACATCTTTAAACTATCATACGAGCACACATTAATTAGACATAGACTACATACACCTTAGATTAGATAAGTAGATAAGCAGAGTAATCGTTAGCAATACCAACCCCCCCCCCCAATTCAAACCCCGAGATTCGTACCTTTCCTTTCCTTAAAAAATATAAAAAGATAAAAAATAATCTTCCTCAACCACAACCTTAGCGTAGTAACTTCTCACTAGCATTCCTATTCCCCTAGAGAACGATATCAATACCCGTGGCTTACCCTAATACTACACTACAATGATTAGGTTCACTGCCTAGGGTGTTGAAAAACTTGCTCGACGAAAAGGAAGTTCCTTGAACGACGCGTGTAGCTTTATCATGACTATTGAATAGTCAATTTTCATGTGTAATGACATTAATTGACTTACTAAAAGTCAACATAATTATGACTATGAACTTGCAACACTTTGTAAAAATGGATAAAGTGACATTACCTAGGCAAATGGAAACTTTTAAAAATCATTATCCCATAGACTAACATGAGATTATTTCATAGATAATGCAAATGGATATATTTCCAAATGCATAAAATTTGTTAGTCTACAAAGTACAGAAACACAAATTGTTAAGAGATAAAAAATTGTCTAGAAATTACATATCAGATGAAAAACATTTTTCATTAACATATATGACCTATGGTGAGGCCACTCTTGCTGCATAAATCTTCTTCCTTGTCCACTTTGGTTGTGAAGTCACACCCCCAAAACTAGCATCCACTTGACTTCCAAATTCACACTGGATCACATTTGCTTAAACTGTATTATGACATGGAGAATTAGATGGAACCGGATTTTCTTGAACATGGCTTTCATATTGTTCACCAGATGAATTAACATGACTTTCATACTGATCATCAGTGGCTTGCACATGACTTTGTGATTATGCATCAGTTTGACCTTCAGCTTGGTTGTTTGCTTCACTCTTCTTACTTTTAACCTGAGTCTTCTTCTTTGATGCAACATTTGGTTGGGAACATGAACCTGTTTTTTGAGACTGACATCTACTGCCTTCACTTCCAATTACACCTCCTTGCCCAAGGCATGTTTTCTTGTTGTGTCCAACATTGCCAAAAATACCACAAACTACACTCCTACTATCTTTATCATTATCATCATTTTCAGTAAAAGCCCTAGTTCTTGTCTTTCTTGGCCTACCCAATGGTTTATGATGTTTAGGTGGAAGAATGCTAGTGGGCACATTTGACTTTTCCTAATGTCGATAATCAGCTATGGGTTGGATGGTGTGTTTGTAAGTGCTGCCATGTCTTAAGCAAGTAACATGTATGAACTCTTGATTCTACAGATCCTACTTGCATTCCGTTGAAGCTCATATACCGATTGGTAGCAACAACATGTTTACATGACATACCTATAAGCTCTAATCTTCTACAAGTACAAGCCATAGCTTCAATATTCACAAGAAACTTATCTCCCCATCCACTAACCTAATAGTTATCTCTTTCAATCCGTAACACACTGTACTCATAAGCCTCTTTCTTAATCAAGTCTAACACGTGTGTTGCCTTTAGTCTTAATGGTCTGACACTCTTGTCAATTACATGCACAACATTGACTATTCTATTCATACAGTACTTTCTAATGTATTCTAAAGCAGTAATGATAGGTTGGTACCTACCTCCCAATAGTTTCCCATTAAACTCTTCACACATGTTATTAATTAACACATCAGAATGAGCTCTCCGTACACATGTATAGAACATGTTTTAGTAATACAAACAACAATGTTGAACAACAAAAGATATACACTTAGACAGAGATTTGTTTAATACTTGAAAAATGTGACCTTGACCAATGGGTTTGTGGTATCTAGCTTAATTAACCAAGCATGGACAGGTTCGCTAAAAACTCTTGAATGCAAGCATGGCTGCCTCAAATTGTTGGACGATTGTTGCTGCTGCACATCTCCACAAATGTTCCTTGTATTAGCATTCCATTGCAATTTCATATTCTCATGGATGTGCCTCAAACAAAATATGTATTCTGCACTAGGGAATACTGCTGCTAAAGGTGGAATGATACCCTGTAAAAAGGAACATCAATTCATTACTGATAAAATTATCATTTATCAATAATAAGAGTGAATATAACCAACTATAAATTAACACCACCTTTTGTCTATCGCTGATAAAAGTGTAGTTTGAATTTGGCTGCAAGTCAATATCATTTGCTAGAAATTCAAGAAACTAAATCCATGAATCTTTGTTTTCAGCTTCTGCAACAGCATAGGCTAAAGGGTATATTCCATTATTGCTATCAATGCCAATAGTTGTAAGAAGCTGACCAGGAAAAGGACCCCTCAGAAAAGCACCATCTAATCTCAACAACTCTCTTTGACAAGCTTGATATCCTTCCTTCAAAGCACCTAAGCATACATACATTCTCTTGAAAACTTTGGTTGGACTAGTTGGATTTGTTGTAGCTTGTACATTTATCCTAATTGTTGTATTAGAGTTTATTTTCTGCAACTCTACAACACAGTCTCTCAAAATGATGTATTGTAGCTTATGATCACATGTGATCTCAATTTCTGCCTTGGTTTTTTCCCTTAATGTCTTTTGCATAGACACTTGAACTTCAAACTGTTTAGAGAGTTGATCTTGAACAGCCCTGATTGGAATATCTGGATTGACTTGAACTTGGTCAAGTATTTGCTTTGATAGAAACTTGTAGTCACAAGCTTTGATCTCTATTAATTGCAAACATTTGTGTTCATCCTTGAAAGCTCTAACACTCAATAAATCTTTAGCTTTATCTTTTGCTACATACAACGACCATGGGCAATCCTTTGGTCGCTTATTGCGTGCTCGAAAAGATACATCCTTTTTGAGGGATCTAGTTAAAGGACAAGTTTTTTTATTTGGGGTTGTACCCAACCCAACACCTTCACTTGCACCACAAACTAGTATTGTTCCCACACACCTAGCCCTAATTCTTTGTTTGTCATTCTTAATGAATTGTAATTTCCTCCTAGTTTGTATTGAATGCAGGTTAATCTTATCTTTGACTTCTTTTGAAAAGTTAGAAAAGTTTGACGACAGAAAAAGAATATTTCATCATCTACTAGTTCTGCCTCACTTAACTTTTTTTCTTGTATGCCTTCATCTGTTTCTTCCTAATTAGATACTCAATCTCATTCTCAGAACCACTTGCAAACTCATTATCATCTACGAGATCTAACTCATTTTGCACAAAAAAATCATCTGGTATCTGGCTAGAGCTACCTATATTGGGTAATTGTGTAGTCTCAGAGTAGCATCAACATCAGGCTCCTCAAATGTATTCTCTTCATCAACAACTATGTTTCGATCTTGAATGTTCTCAATAACATCGTCATCACTCTCATAACTATCTGTTTCACTCACATTGTCATCACCTAACTCTTCATCAATTTCACAGACCTCTACAAATTTACCTTTTTGCATATGCTCAACAAGTGTATCTATTTCCTCGTCTTGATGACCTTGTAACACCCGTTTCTCGGGTACTTGGACCCCACCCCAGATGAAAATGGACCAAGGGCTTTACGTGATTGGCTAGTCAACGAATGCTATGTTATAGTCAAACCCGATGGTCAACTTAATAGTTAACGAATGTGTAACGTAGTTTTAGAAGTTATGATGCATAACTTAAGGGACTAATGTTGGCTAGTATTATATGTGTTATAAGTTAGTTGTGGCCAAAGTGGAATGAATGGGACTTAAGGGACTATATATGTCAATTGGCCAAAGATGCAACCTAACTAGTTATATCTAGGGGTGTCTAGACTTTTCCACACCATTCTTGGGTGTGTTTGTGTGTCCGGATATGGAGAAGAAAAGGGAGGGAAGAGTTAGCTTTGATGTTGGAAAGAAGATGATGAAGATAGTATGCTTAGGGTCCTTCCTAGCAAAGATCACGACAAGTAAGTAACTTTCTTTTAGTAATTTTTGAGGTCTAGGTCATGGGTTAAGTGGGTAATCATCATATGATCAAAGTATGATTATATGATGATATGGTAAGGATGGTGAGTAACTTATGGTGGGTATATAAACCCTTGTTGATAGTATTGAGTTATATGTGTTATTAGGTTTGTTGATGATGGTGAAGGATGATGATGATGGTGGTTAAATAATGATTGTTAGCTTAGCTTGGATTCAAGGTAAGTAACCGGTTATAATATGATGTTATGTTGATTTCATGACATTATGTGTTATATGCTTATAATGATATGGATATTGAATGGTTTGGAAGTTATGTGATGTGTGAAAGTGATTATAAGCTAGCTTGGCATAGCTAGTAAGCGAAGTGTTAGTATAAGCGAGTTTAGTTATTTTGAGATAGTTGGTGATGCTTAAAGTGGCCTGAGGTATGTGTTTATGATTATAGTTTTGATGGACTTGAGATGTGTGATGCGTATTGTATGTTTGACATATGATGTTATGTTATATCCGTTTACTTACTAAGCATTCGTGCTTACGGTTTAGTGTCTAATCATTTTGTAGGTTGGCATACTTTTATGGATGGCTGTGATGTTATGGATTAAAGGATTGATATGCAAGAATAGAAGATAGTATGCATTTAGGAGCTTAGTGTAGGATACCGAGCTCAAGTGTTATGTTGGAACCCCCACGAGTCATTAAATGGATTGGAAAGTGTAGTCTAGTGGCATAACGTATGTCAAAGAAATCGTAAAGTTTTGAAGGTCAAAGGTTGTGTCGAAGTGTCTTTTAAGTGTTCTTAGTAAAAGCTAAATGGGTGTTTGGCATAATATATGTTTATACCCATTTTGGGTTGAAACGGGTCGATTAGTCTTGTAAACAATGTATTATGTCATATTAATGGTTTTGGACAGGTTTGATGTGAAAATGAAATGGTAATGGTTGTTTGTTGTGAAAATGGGTCAAAATATGTAACTTGCAGAAAATCTGCAGGAAATGGGTCTATTTTAGATTCAGATGAGTCATTTTTGGAGTAACAGCCAATGGGTCCATTTTAGAGGTAAATGAGTCTATTTTAGACTCCAAATGAGTCATTTTTAGTGTGCAGGAAATGGGTCCATTTTAGATGCAAATGGGTCTATTTTAGGGCGCAGGGAAAATGGGGCTACTTTAGACTATAAATGGGTCTATTTAAGGGTCTGCAGAAAAATGAGTCTATTTCAGAGTATAAAAGGGTCTATTTTAGACTAATACCATCAAGTGTTAAAAAAAAAAAAAAAAAAAAAAAAAAAAAAAAAAAAAAAAAAAAAAAAAGCTGTTTTCGTTTTTGGGGTGTTACAACTTGGTATCAGAGCTTCGGTTTAAGTGAATTAGGTTTCCACAATAGGTTGCCTAGTCTTAAACCACTCGTAGAAGCGTTGAACATAAGTGTTAGTAATGCGGGAAGTAATCGTTAAGTATGAGATGGACTATGTCTTTTGTTAGATGAGCTTATTGATGATAAGCGACGAATGTGTCTTATAGTGTTGATGTGTATGAGATGTAAGTCCGTGGAGGACTTGAAGTGTTTGAATAATTAGTTAGTTGTGCACCTCGGTTGGTGCCGGTGATTATATTGTGATTCTGAATGTATGATAGAGTAATGGTATTGGAATGCGAGTAAGAATGGTAAGTGGTATTAGAGATGGGCTAATAAGTGAATTGAAGTTTTATGATGCCTTAGTTATAAGGTAGACTAATATTCGCGACTAACTAGAATGTTGATGCTTAGACGTAGAGGATTGTGCGATGTGATATAAGAGCCATAGACTAAATGATTTGATTTTGATTACGAATGTTTTAAAACTTGTTGGATAAGTGTTTAGTGTTAAAGTGTTATCGTTGATGCGATGTTAAGTTTATGGTAGTTGGCTATATGTCTAAGTAGAATGAGATTGTGTTTGATAGCATGGTACATAGAAGTATACGAGATAAGATAGAGGCATTGGAATGCATAATATGTAAGACTTAATTGATATGTGCGAGTAATAATTATTGAGCAAATATTGGTTGATGATAGAAGTTGCGTGAAGCATGGATTATATTTAATATAATTTATAGTTGCCACATTATGCGTGATGACCAAATGGTGGCTAAAAGGTTTATAAACCAAATTGTTATGTGAAAAAAAAAAAAAAAAAAAAAAAAAAAGTTAAGAAGTATTGTAAGTGTTTGATAAAGCATAGATGCTTTGAAAACTTAAGATAAAGTAATAAATGCTGAGCATGATATGGTAAAGTGTGTGATTAAGACGTGATAATATCATGTTATATATAAAACATGATAAGTGAAACATGCTAGAAATGAATGTTCAAGCGTAATGCGTAGAAGTGATGAATGAGATATAGATTGCGCTAGAAATTCATAAGTGATATGAAGTGCGCTCGAAAGAATTGTAAAACATGAATATAATCATGTTAATATATTGGAATGTGTATGATGAGATTAATGAGAATGTTATAGAACAAACCTGTGCAAGGTTTATATGCGTGAGTTGAGTATGCTAAATGAAATGATAGTATGAATTGATAATATGGTCAACAAGGGGTTGACGGATAATAGTAAGAACACCCATAAATGTGTAAATTTTAAATGGACAAGTTCATGCAAAACTGGTCTAAAATAAAAAAGGCACATGGTGAAAGTGTGGGTCAACTTGGGGTTGACGGATTAATGATAAGATTGCATTGTGGAAATACAAATATAAAAATTGGCAAGAGTTATATAGAAACTTGTCTAGATGAAAGTAAATATAATAGCGAATGTTGAGATTGCTTAAGGCAATGAGAATTAAGAAAGTGATAGCGGGATGTATAGAAGTATATGAGTTGAGATGGATACATTTACATGTATAATATGGTAAGCATATGAGGAAGCATAGTTATTGAGAAAGCTGTAGATGAAGCATAAAAAGATAATGAAGTATGATATGATAGTAAAGCATTCTTATAGCTTGATGCATAGAAAGATAAGATAAAGTTTAATTGTGGTATTTATATTGAAGCAAAGAAGTGTTGTGATAGTAAGTAAATAGTAGAAGCATGGTTGCTTCCATGCTTAATAAAAGAGATGAGAAAAGTTAAAGTGCGTAGTTATGATGTGAAAAGATCATGTTACATGTAAAACATGATAAGTAGAATATACTAGTAATGAATGCTCGATGCATGATTAAAGTCTAAAGAGTGAAGTAGTATGATATGATTTTAATGCCAATGAATAGATGGGATAAATAATGTATGTGAACAAGAAAGTAAAGATAAGTACTATAGTTAGAACATGACGAGATCATGTTAATAGTTTAAAATGTGTGAGTCAACTTGAGGTTGACAAATGCTTAGTAGATTGCATTGTGAGAATGCAAGTATTACAATTGACATGTATTATATAGAACTTATCTTGATAAAAGTAAAAGTGATAGTGGGAGTTGAGATTGCGTGAAGCAATGAGATGGTAGTATGTACTTAATGATAAGAGTGCATAAAAGATAAAGTAAGTAAAGATGATAAGATATAGATAGCTTGGATCCAATGCTCTAGTTATGGTGTCCTTCGGGATGGCCTAGCTTGCCTTATGGCATGGTTGATAGCTTGCCTTTATGGCATGGTGTTATAGCTTGCCTTTATGGCATGGTGTTATAGCTTGCCTCTATGGCATGGTTGTTAGCTTGCCTATGTGGCATGGATGTTAGCTTGCCTATGTGGCATGGATGTTAGCTTGCCTTATGGCATGGTTGATAGCTTGCCTTTATGGCATGGTGTTATAGCTTGCCTTTATGGCATGGTGTTATAGCTTGCCTTTATGGCATGGTGTTATAGCTTGCCTTTATGGCATGGTGTTATAGCTTGCCTTTATGGCACGGTGTTATAGCTTGCCTCTATGGCATGGTTGTTAGCTTGCCTATGTGGCATGGATGTTAGCTTGCCTATGTGGCATGGATGTTAGCTTGCCTTATGGCATGGTTGATAGCTTGCCTTTATGGCATGGTGGTATAGCTTGCCTTTCATGGCATGTTGTTTAGCTTGCCTTCGTGGCATGTATAAAAGTTTATTGAGATTGGATCCAGGGCTAGAAAAGATGGATAGCGAGTAAGTATGATTGTTGTGTTGGGCGTGGATAAGTAGGATGATTTATAACTTTATTATTTGAATGGATTGGGACGCCTTTTCAGTCAAATAGTGAAATTGTGAATCACCGAACGATAAGTTTATATTTCTTGATTTACATCGTTTGGGACGTCTTTCCATGTAAATGAGGAAGTATAAATGAGTGGGCTTATATGTATCCGATATGACACAAGTATAGTTAAGCAATGAGAAAGAGAAGATTTAAAATAAGTTAAATATTATATCAAATGAGAAAGCGAGTTTATGATAGTAGTGAGGTTATGTGTAAAACCTTAAAATAGATGTCTAAAGCGAAAGTTATTTTGATAAATTAAAAGATTATAAGTTGAAGATATAGCTAGATGTGCCGTGAGGGCATGTATAAAGTGAAAAAGGACCATGGTGGCCGTAAAATTATGAATTATGAGAAAGTTGTAGCGATACTTAAAATGCTATAGTATGAATATTGATGAGATTGTAGAAGGATGATAGTAGAGTACGAAAAGTATTGACTAGATTTGACTTATGTAAAGTCAAAGTGGTACGTAAGTGACCAAATATGTGGGCAAATGTTAAGCGAGTTAGTTATGGACTTGTTTAGTAGTGTATATTTACGTCTTATGTGACATAATGACGCTAGCAAGAATAGCTTGATTATAGAAATAAAGAGAGAGATAGAATGAATCAAGCGTGATAAGCGGGCTACAATATGTTTAGAGTTGCAAGATCACGAAGATCGTTGCAACGCGATGTGTATCCGATATGGCATGAGTATGGGTAGAGAATGGAAAGTGAAAGCTAGAACAAGTTAGACGTTATAAGAAATGAGATTAGTATGGATGGAAATTATAATGGCAATAAGGTCATGTGCGAAACCTTAAGGTAAATGCCTAGAATGAGTGGTGCATTATGTTGAGAAGATGACAGGTAAGCATTTCTAGAATTTAGAAAGAATATTGCTTAAGTAATGAATGGTAAAGGTTTTGAGAGTGCCGTTTAGATGGTACTTTATATAAATTTGAAATAAATTGCTAACTGTGAAGTAGATATGCATTTGGCATTAAGTAGAATGCGAAGTTGGCCAGTTTATGACTTAAGGTCATGTTAGTGCATTTATGAATGACGTGAAATAGTTTTGGAGTTTGACTTATATAAAGTCAAATAGCAGATGTTTCCGGATGACAAGTCGTCATTGTGGGAAGTTTTAGATAAGCATGTGATGTGAAGTGTTGTTTATAGTGGAGTATGAGTAATGATTGTATTATAGTAAGAATAGAATTTCAAGATCATCGAGATCGTTGCAATTAAATGACTAATGATTTGAAAGTATGAGAACGGGTGCATGTTAAGAATCAATTTTGGATAGTAATAGACGAGAGATTTCGGGGACGAAATCTAAATAAGGGTGATAGAATTGTAACACCCGTTTCTCGGGTACTTGGACCCCACCCCAGATGAAAATGGACCAAGGGCTTTACGTGATTGGCTAGTCAACGAATGCTATGTTATAGTCAAACCCGATGGTCAACTTAATAGTTAACGAATGTGTAACGTAGTTTTAGAAGTTATGATGCATAACTTAAGGGACTAATGTTGGCTAGTATTATATGTGTTATAAGTTAGTTGTGGCCAAAGTGGAATGAATGGGACTTAAGGGACTATATATGTCAATTGGCCAAAGATGCAACCTAACTAGTTATATCTAGGGGTGTCTAGACTTTTCCACACCATTCTTGGGTGTGTTTGTGTGTCCGGATATGGAGAAGAAAAGGGAGGGAAGAGTTAGCTTTGATGTTGGAAAGAAGATGATGAAGATAGTATGCTTAGGGTCCTTCCTAGCAAAGATCACGACAAGTAAGTAACTTTCTTTTAGTAATTTTTGAGGTCTAGGTCATGGGTTAAGTGGGTAATCATCATATGATCAAAGTATGATTATATGATGATATGGTAAGGATGGTGAGTAACTTATGGTGGGTATATAAACCCTTGTTGATAGTATTGAGTTATATGTGTTATTAGGTTTGTTGATGATGGTGAAGGATGATGATGATGGTGGTTAAATAATGATTGTTAGCTTAGCTTGGATTCAAGGTAAGTAACCGGTTATAATATGATGTTATGTTGATTTCATGACATTATGTGTTATATGCTTATAATGATATGGATATTGAATGGTTTGGAAGTTATGTGATGTGTGAAAGTGATTATAAGCTAGCTTGGCATAGCTAGTAAGCGAAGTGTTAGTATAAGCGAGTTTAGTTATTTTGAGATAGTTGGTGATGCTTAAAGTGGCCTGAGGTATGTGTTTATGATTATAGTTTTGATGGACTTGAGATGTGTGATGCGTATTGTATGTTTGACATATGATGTTATGTTATATCCGTTTACTTACTAAGCATTCGTGCTTACGGTTTAGTGTCTAATCATTTTGTAGGTTGGCATACTTTTATGGATGGCTGTGATGTTATGGATTAAAGGATTGATATGCAAGAATAGAAGATAGTATGCATTTAGGAGCTTAGTGTAGGATACCGAGCTCAAGTGTTATGTTGGAACCCCCACGAGTCATTAAATGGATTGGAAAGTGTAGTCTAGTGGCATAACGTATGTCAAAGAAATCGTAAAGTTTTGAAGGTCAAAGGTTGTGTCGAAGTGTCTTTTAAGTGTTCTTAGTAAAAGCTAAATGGGTGTTTGGCATAATATATGTTTATACCCATTTTGGGTTGAAACGGGTCGATTAGTCTTGTAAACAATGTATTATGTCATATTAATGGTTTTGGACAGGTTTGATGTGAAAATGAAATGGTAATGGTTGTTTGTTGTGAAAATGGGTCAAAATATGTAACTTGCAGAAAATCTGCAGGAAATGGGTCTATTTTAGATTCAGATGAGTCATTTTTGGAGTAACAGCCAATGGGTCCATTTTAGAGGTAAATGAGTCTATTTTAGACTCCAAATGAGTCATTTTTAGTGTGCAGGAAATGGGTCCATTTTAGATGCAAATGGGTCTATTTTAGGGCGCAGGGAAAATGGGGCTACTTTAGACTATAAATGGGTCTATTTAAGGGTCTGCAGAAAAATGAGTCTATTTCAGAGTATAAAAGGGTCTATTTTAGACTAATACCATCAAGTGTTAAAAAAAAAAAAAAAAAAAAAAAAAAAAAAAAAAAAAAAAAAAAAAGAAAAGCTGTTTTCGTTTTTGGGGTGTTACAGACCTAACTCTTGTTCAGTTTTAGATACCTGATGAGTGTCTAAATACTCATCATTTTTGTACTGTTTAGAATGCCAAAAACATCTGAAAACACTCAGAAATGCAGCAAAATGATAAAAATATCACAAATAAGTGTTTTATGTGCTTTAAATGCAAAAATATCAAAATCAGATGAAAAACGTATCAAGTTTGCATAATTGGCAGTTTTAGTCCCTCAAGTTTCAAAAGTTGTCAAAAACAGTCCCTGGTAAATCAAAAATAAAGAAAAATGTTATTTAAAGTCCCTAGGGATTCATGAGTTGTCAAATTTGATCTTTGAAATTTAAAATTGCAAAATGACAACTTTAGTCCCTCAACTTTGAAAAATGGCAAAATTAGTCCTTGGATATTTTAAAATGGAAAATTATCAAATATTATCCTTGTACTATTTAAGTTTGTCAAGTTTGGTCCTTTTGATAACATTGGAAAAAGTTCAGTTTGGTCCCTCAAGTTTGCTAGAATTACAAAATTGGTCCTTGTCATAAATAAAACCAAACGGACCCTCTTTTGTATTTTAAACCCAGCCAAACCAATAGAACCCCTGCCAAATAACCTTGACCCCCCATTTTGGACCCCCCCCCCCCCCTTTATTAATATCCACCAGTCAAAAATAGTCAAAGCGCGCTAAAACCAGTTTCACTGTGCATCCTTCTCTCCCAACGCTGCAATCCAATACCAGAGCTGGTTTTTCCAACCTTTTCCCTTTCCACCTCACCCCTAACACCTGTCTAACCACTCTTTAACACCTCCACATCTTCCAAAATCCAATTAATGCACAAAACCTGCTCAAAAGAAAATTGGCGCCAAAATTGCCATTTGTCAAAATTGATGATTTGGAATGATCCAACGGTTCAAGTAAGGTGGGAAATGTTCAGAGGTGTCGACAAGACTTGAAAAGCTCAATATAAACAAGTTTGAAGCAATGTGAAGAGATATCTAGTGTAATTTTATTTTATGTATGTCGTTTTGAATATTTTAAGTCTTCCAGTGTATGTCTAAACTTTTAAGCTCTGTAATTCAGGTCATTAGTGTGTAATAAAGCTTTTGTTAACATCAATTTCAGTTTTAAGTTTCATTTCAAGATTATGCAATTTTCCAATTCGAATTCTCAAAATATTTAAAGGTTGATATTAGCTGTTGTCTTGAACTCATAAGATCACATAAGCTCCTTTATAGCTTATTTAAGCTATTAATAATCTTTAAAATTAGTTTAGAAACAAAAAAGCAAAAATCACCAAAAATACAAATAAAGTAGTTGAAAAATAAAAAATCCATGGAGATAGTGATCAAAGCTGGAGCAGGGTGAATATTGGATTGCCCTGGGTTAGAGGCTTAGTGGTAAGCCTATAGGAGTGGTCTTTTGTTCTTGGTTCTGTTTTTTCAGTTGGATACCCTCTTGTAAGCTTTTTACTCAACTTTTGCATTTCACTGTTTAAGTTAGTCAATAGCTTAAATCTTTGTGATTTTGTGTTTCTTAGTTATAATTAAGTATAATTAAACAATAAAAACAGTTACTTGTTCTTTTTAATTTGTAGTTAATAAAAATCTTGTTTTAAGCAGTTAAATTAGCTTAAGTGTAATTTCTTGGTTTTATGTTGTTATTGTTGTTATTTTATGTTTCTTTAGTCTTATTAAAGGATACTATAAGGTCTGTAATCAGTGGTATGTTCTCAATCTTTGAAATCCTTTGAAAAGTTTCAATACAGTCAAGATAAAGATTGTTTGGATTTGCTTTGTTATCTGGGTTAGAAGCCATTTGTGTTGTTTTTTGTTGTTATTATGTGTCCTATAAGCATCTAATAACTCAAACATACAAAGAAAACCAGTGGACATTTGTTAAAAAGTCAAAACATCCTTTGATCTCACCTTGTTCATTAACTGTTGAATTTTCATGATTCATGATCTTGTTTTCTTGCTTATAAGTTGATAAGATTGATCAAATCAGTCTTAATACAACTTAATCAGTCCATAGAATTGATTCAAAGTTCATAATAGTCAACTTGGTTCAATTCTTTTAAAAGTCAAAATTTCAATATAGTCGTTTTTGAATAAAATGGATAATTTTATATAGGACATAATATTAAGAGTTAGGATATAAGCTTTTGGGATATTAAACTTTAGCTGCTCATCTTAATTAGAAAAATATAAGTTTACTTCTAATTAGCTTATTAAGTGCTTATTTCTTAGATTGTTTTGAGTCCTTATTTGAAAAACTGTCCTGTGCACCAGTTGTATAAGCTATTTCTCAAGCTCTCACAGAGCTTATTAGTGACCCCTAGCTTGTGTACCTTGACTTTTTGAGAAGCTCACCTAGCTGTCTCAAGGTTCCAGTTCTCATTTTCCTATTTTTAGCTTATTTGATAAGCCTGCCATTAGCTTTTTATCTTGTCCATTTCATATAGTCCACTGAGCATTCAGTGTTTTCAAGCCCTTTTCTTAAGCTCTTTATAAGCTCTCCAGTGGACCATAGAGTGTGAGCTTTGGCTTTTTGGAAAGCCCACCAGCTTAACTTGATCCCTCAGTCCTTGTTTTTAGCTTTTGAGCTTATTTGATAAGCTGAAACTGCTTTGAAATATGGCTGCAGGCCTGTTTGGATAGTGGATTTAGTCAAAATGCTTATTTGCTTATTAACAGCTTATCAGTGTGCTTATTTGTGTTTTCTAGCTTAATATAAGTAGCTTTTATCTTGTTGTAGCTTATTTCACTTTTGTTTCCAACTGAGAAGCTTGTTTGAGCTTAATCTATCCAAAATAAGCTCTTAAGCTCAACTGTTAAGTTAAATAAGCTTATTCAGAGCTTATTAGTGATTTTCATAAAAAGTTGTAGTTATAAAAATTGCTTATCTTACTTAGCTTAATAAGTTCCAAAAAGAAAAATCAAAAAATAAAAAGTTTGCAAAAAAAGCCATTGCTGGGATTCGAACCCTGGCCACCCAGCTCACCACACACACACCTCACCAACTGCCCTTGGGTCTTTTTCTGGTTTAACTTTGCACACTTTAATACTTAACCCGTTTTTCCATTTTAGCTTATACGTATTACTTAGCTTATTTTCAGCTTATTTAAACTAGCTTTTTCAACTTTTATATTTTTCTTAACTTTGTATTAGTATAAAGTATTTTACAAAAAAGTTTCAGATTTTTCTTAATAGTTTTAGTATTTTTAATCATTTAATTAGTCTAAAAGAGTATTTAATTCATAATAAAAAATATAAAAGTCAAAAAAATATAATTCTTTTTTCTAAAATTTTCTTTTGTCATATAGGAAGTAAGAAAATTGTTTTTACACTCGTAGGACTTTTATTTCATAAATTTTACGTTTTTACTTGTGCACTCGCGTAATTTTTATACATAACGCACGTTTTCATTTTAAGTCACGTTTTTAGATAATTTAAGTTTACGTTTTAATTAAAATAGTTTATTTAAGTTATTTTGTTTTATAAATCACAAAAACATCATTGTAAAAATAGTGATAGCGTTTATTTAATATATTTTAGCTTTTTAATTTTCTTTAATTTGCATTTAAGCCCCTGTAATTTACAAAACTTTTTCTTTAGGTATAAATATTCCAAAATCCTTACTGATCACTATCCTTAGTGATTATTCGACATCTGTCTGTGTTAAACACCATTCATCCTCCGTGGGACTTAACGACCCAGGAATCCACTATATTCCTCTGATCTTAATTGTATTGCTTTCTGAGCTGTTTTAAGTTTATTACGGTTGACCATTCACAAGTGGTTAGCTTGTGTGATTAAACTTGACTGTTTGGGAGCCAATCAATACCTCTACAGGACTATCTATCTGGATACGGTCAACATGTTTATCTATTTCCTCATTACCATCACCTAAAACATCTTCAGTTTGACAGACCTGTATAGATGAAAATAAGGGTTCAATTTTTTGCAACTGAATAGATTATCCCAAAGTATTGAATTATAAAGGTAGCTGTGTAACTTGAGTTAAATCCTCAACCACAGGCTTATTAACAATATTTTCTAAGAGCAATTTTTGTAAGCAATATGGAACAATAGAAAGAGTTGCCTTCTTCTTTGCTGCATCCACGTCAACAATAACTGTCCTAATTGACTTTGGTTACATTTCACTAAGATTCAATCTTGTCTTACCATTTTCTACATAAACGTCTATCATCTTATGGTCATCAACAAGGTCTTTCAATATTTTCAAATTCCTAGTCTCACTTAAGCTATACAAACCATCATCTAAATTACTACCAGGCTTAACAAAGTAATAGTATTTTTTTTCTAGCTCGTAACCCAATTCATAAATAAGAACATCCAACTCTTCAACTGATACAGTATCAACATCAAGCAAATCAACTATGGTTTTCATACCTTCATCGTATATTCTACCAGGCAAGTATTTAAAAACATCATTGTGATGAACCCTCATGCTAAACATATTACTGATCTACCACCTGAAACAAATAAAAAAACAAAGCACATTATCAAACCTTAACTGCAAAAAATTATATCCCTATTAGATATTCCAACGATTATAACAAAAAAATGTAACATGTTTCTTCTTAGGAGAGTTTTACAGAATGGTATCATCAACTGGAAAACCTGGATCTCTTCTTACTTTCCATAAAGTAAAATCCATGTTTTGGAATTATGAATAATATGGAACTGGTTTTGTAACATGCAATTAGGGTTTGTGATAACTCTTTTAAAGAAAGTTTGGGGATGAAAAAAAGAGGCAGTCTAAGTGTTATAGATGTATATGGGGCGGGAAGAGGGATGAGACATGTGGAAATAATACATATTCGGTAGCGAAAATGCGAAATGATGATAATGCCCTTAACTAAAAACAAAATTAAATGGAAAGAAACGGGTTTGACCAGAGAATAACAGGTAAAGAGACCTCATTGATACTAAAAGCTTAAAGGACCTCAGACGACCAAAATACCAAGGTTTGTCCTAACGTGATTTATTTTGCCAAGTTTAGGACCAATGGTGTATTTTACTCTTGTAATTATATAAGTTAAATGGAAATAAAATAGTTTATAAAATAGTAGAGCAAAAAAAACAAAACAAAAAATGGTTTTTGGCCGTGCTCAGTTCTAAAATGGACTAAAACCATACTTTAACTAATTTCGGCTTAGTTTTAAACCCTTTTTTTTCCTTCTAAAAGTAGGACTAATTGTGAAATGACGGGCTTGTATATGACCAATCTTAGTCCTTAACATGCCATTCTTTTTGATAATCGGTTTCGGGTAAGTTCATAACTTGTTTCAGTTAAAGACGGTTTTGCCCATTTCTATGTGTAGGGCTGTAAACGAACCGAACGAACACGAACAGAGCATTGTTCATGTTTGTTAGTTTATAAGTTTTAACCGGACAAATAAACAGGCGAATTTTTTTGTTCATGTTCGTTTATTAAGAAAATGAATTTTTCATGTTTGTTCATTAAGACACTAAATGAACATAAACGACCAAACATAAATGACCTCCTTTAGTACCATTGTGCATGCACCACATAAGATGTCCATTCAACTCGATGTTATCAATGATACAGTGTTAACATGTTTTGTCTAATATCATTTTATTACAAGTAAGCAAATTAGCTTAACTCCTGAAAGTAATCTATTAATTCAAAAGTTGTTAAGATACATTTTGATATTAAGATCAAAACTCACATTTAAAGAGTTTCATCATAACTACTTGCCAGATTTTAGCAAAACAACGAGGATATTATGACCAAATGAATTGAAGCGTATATTGAAATACTGTGATATTCATATGCATAGTAATACTATATTGAATTTAAACTCTTTTATATTTTCATTTTTTTCATCAACTTTTTATATATCTCTTTTCAGCCTTTACAACTATTTTTGGCCAATCATGGTTTCTGGCCTTTTATCCCGACTAATTTATGTGGTTTGAAACTACCGCCACACATAAAGCTCTCATTTCTAATGAGGTTGACAGTGATCAGTTCAAGATTGATTGCACCTACATATATTGAACATGAGACCTCTCACATTTTGTGATTATGTCACAAGCTTTTAGCCTCTAAGCCACTACAATTATCCTTTTTAGTGAAATGGTGAATAAATATTAACCTCTAAGAAACATATAACAAACAAAATTCCAAAGATGCTATGACAAGTCTAAATCTATCCGGTGAAATGCATACAAATGCAACAGTACATATAAATTCCAAACATACTACTTCAACAAAAGATACCATCACCAATAAATCAAAATAGTATTACATTTCCTTTCCCATGCTACCAAAACCAGAATCTCTTATGGCTCCATCCTCGTTAGGGCCGTCTCATGGTTTTCGATGGTCCTAGGTAATAACTGTTAGCCTTAATAGTTTTTATTAGAAGTGATGGTCATTCACATTTAGGAACTTTGTAACGTGTGTTAGATATCGTATTAGAATAGTCAACGGGCTAGTGGATTGGACTAAGCTAAATGGCTAGAAGTTATGTTAAGCTAGCCTTGTATAAGTTCATGTAACCCAATCCAATCCAAGTCCACCACGAGGCCCATGGAAAGCCCATTAGGGCGTCTAGAATAAGGAGTATAAATACCCTCAAATGGTCATTTGAGGGGCGTGCTTGAGTGTGTGTGTGTGTGTGTTTTCCATATGAAATATTGTTTCATCTTCTCTTCCTTTTCTCTCTAAACATACGCCTAACATATCAAGTCACCATCTCTTCATCCTTTCCTTTCTTAATCTCTACGAATAAAGTGTTTGTGTGGAACGTGTTCATCGTGTGGTTTGCTTGGAAACGTGATAAGGTTGATATATTTAAGGTCCTACAATTGGTATCAATCGCCTAACAATGGTTTAGGAGTGTTTGTGTTGCGTTTTTGTTAAAGCTTGACAAACAAGTTTCGTTTTTTATATAAAAAACGCAAGCTTTTTATATAAAGTTTTGATTTTTACTTGGTTTTAAGGTTAAAGTAGTCGACTTTATTGATCTTTAAGTGTTTTGAAAGAAGTTTGTGCAAAAGAAATCGTTTGGAAACGTGTTTTTGGTGAAAAAATCGTGGTTTTTGCATTTCTGGGCATTTTTTACGCGTAAGCATCTTTTGGTCAAAACCCTCTTTTTACGCGTAAGAAAAGTCAAAACCCTAGTTTTCTACGCGTAAGAATTGAGTTTTTACGCATAAGCTTTTGGTGAAGAATCTTCGTGCTTCAACGGTCACTCAGTGCTTCCCTCACTTGGATAAGTTTGTGGAACACTTCGACTTTGGATATCTTCTACACTGGTATAAGTGTAAAATATTTTTGGGCAAAACCCTAATTTTATGCATAAGCTATTCCTACGTGTAAGCTCTCTTGTTACGCGTAAGTTGGGTATTACGCATAAGGAAAACCTACGCCTAAGCATCCTACGCATAAGCTTTATCCTACGCCTAAGCACCATATCCTACGCCTAAGCAATTTTACGCGTAACTTCTTCTGTCTACGCCTAAGGTTTTTCTACGCCTAAAGGATTAAAAAAAAATTTGAGTTAAATTTGAGTAACTTCTTCTGTCTACGCCTAAGATTTTTCTACGCCTAAAGGTTTTTCTACGGGAAAATTTGAGTAAAATTTAAATTTTAAGGGAGTCTAAACGTTCAATTTTTACGCGAGATTCAAATTTTGGTATAACTGTGAAAATTTTGGTCAAAAATTCAAATTTTTGGACCCAAATTCAAATTTTTCCGGTCAAATTTGGCGTCAAAATTGTCAAAACTCAAATTTTTCATACAACCTTAGAATTGAATTTTATAGTGAATTTCAAATTTTAGGACAGAAAATTTTACGGCTAAGAACAAGTTTACGAGTCAGATTTTCAGCAAAACTTCAAACGGCCATACCTTATTAAACACAACTCCTTTTTCGTTGAATCGATCCTACATCAACTTTATCATACATCATCAACACATACCTTCATCAATGGCAACTGAGCATGATCGTCTCCAAAATGCTTTCAAAAATGTTATTGCTTCATACAACAATGAATTAAACATTAGTCCCACACCAAATAACAACAACCAATGGATTTCATCGTATAATCCGCAGTTTGCTCAACCGAGTATGCATATGGGTCAAGGAGGACAAATGGTTGATGTTATTAGGAATCAGCGTGGATTTGCTACGAGTATACAACTGGGGAATCAGATGCAATATGCAGGGCAGTATGTTGGCAATCAGAGGGGTCAGATTGTGAATCAGAATATGGGATATCAGAATGGGAATAACTGTTTTATGACTTCGGTTCAGAATGCTACCTCCGAACCCCACAACCAAGATTCAGGTTATGTTGACTCAGAATACAGTGTCAAACCAATGACGAAGCTTGAAAGACTTAAGTACATGTTGATGTTAGCACTGAAAGAAGAATCGGGGAATAGAGTTGACTGATGAGGAATACGAATTCTGGAATCCAGGACGGGTAGATAAAGCAAACGTAAATGCAAACTATTGTCTTACAGTCAACCAGCAGGACACAACATCAAGTGGTACTTTTGATATAACTCCCGTCTATGCCACAGATCCACTCAATGAGGTACCAAATTATAGTAATGTTGCTAATCCGTTTATTCATGACGAACAGCATTCTGTGACATCTGCACCTACTTATGATACATACATGGACAATCCGAGTTGTAGCAATACTAACTCTGAAACTCCAGATGTGGATCCTAGTGGAGGTTGTGTGGCACAAAATACTGAGACTGATGAGGAAACACGTGCTTATTTTGAAACATTAATCAATAACTGTGGCATTGAAATCGAGAAAGTTAAAACGATCAATCGCGAGGTTAAGGCCGCGAATGCTAAATTGACCGCTGAGCTTGAGAGGTACAAGGTGAATGCAAAAGCTTTTGAATTTCACAAAAACAAAGAGTCAGAATTAGAAATTGGTTATCGAGATTCCGTTTTAAGAGAAAATCAATTGCAAATCAAGTATAACATGCTTGATGTTAATATGAACTTGAAAATAAAATCTTTAAACGTGGAAATTTCTGAACTTAAAAATCAACTTTCTAAACAAAAAGCAACTTACTCTGATCTTGAAAAAGAGAAGAAACAGTTGATTTCAGACTTTTCAAATCGAGAAGATTCTCTTCTTGATGAAATTCTTGATAAAGATGAAAAAATCAAAAAATTGGAAAATTTGCTTGTTACAACGGGTCATTCAGCCAAATCAACAAATATGCTGATTAATCAAACAAATCCGTATTTTCATACAACACAAAAAATGGCTCTAGGCAACACACCTCCTTGTTTCCTCAAGAAAGCTCAGAAAGAACAGAATGTTTTGAACAATGGAAAACCTTTGCATGAACCCATAATTGTTCATGATTCTCTTGAAACGTTAGAACTATCTGATGAGAGTAAATCAAAAATGAAACAAAAGAATCCAGATCTAAAACCAATTGATTATAACAAATGGAACAAAATTAATGGAATTACTTTTGTTTCTCAAAAAGAAAAGTCAAAGTTTTCCATCACACCCAGTGTTTCAAACAAAGAGTCAAAACCAGTTTCAAAACCAGTTCCAAAACCTGTTGTTGTCTCACACTCTTTTTCGAAAATCGAACAAATGTCTTCAAACAATCCTTTTAACACAAGTGATGCTAGAAGCATTTTAGAGGATGTTAAAACTAGAATTTGGGGACTTCAAGAGACTGTTAAAACTAAAACCAATATTACAACTAACATCTGGTTTTCTACTTTTGATGATGAAAATAAAAAGTTTTTTGAAACTCAAATTGCCCCTCAGCTTAATAACATCAATTCGAGGGTAATTCATTTTGAACAAGCGTTTTTGAAAGAAACAGTTGACTTTGTCAAGGACCATAAATCCCTGGTAAAGCAAGCTAATGAATGTTTTGAACACATCAAAGTTTTGGAAAAACTAAATGATTCTCTCTTCGAAGATGTTATGACTACTGATATTATGTCCATTATCTTACAAACATATTCTGTTGAAGATCATGAAAGACTCCAGTCTGAGACCTCCGCAATTGTTTCAAAATATGAAAAATCTCTTGAAAAACTTGAAAAACTTGAAAAAGAAAATGTCTCATATTTTAAACAACTTGATCGAAAAACTGAGGAATGCAAGTATGACAAACTGTCGTATGAGCGTGCCTACAAGGACATGAAAGAGCAAAATGATCTTTTGAGAGCTCAGCTGGGAAGTCTAAAAGGAAAGGCTGTGGATACTAAGTTTGCAAAACCATTGACTGAGGAGAAAACAAATGTTCCCAAACCGGTGTTCAAACCAAAAATATCTATTTCTCAATTTCCTCCAAATTTTAATGAGAAAAATGATTTGTCAAAAACAGTCACTCCACAGTCCCTGCCTATTACCTGCCTATTAAAAAGAGAATTATCAAAGGTTTGGAAAAAGAAAAAGCAGTTGCTGAAAAACCAAAAGTGATTACACCTGGCATTTCTAAGACTAGTACACGGAATGTGACCATAAGTCCAGTTAAAGAATCTGTCAGTTCTAACAACATGGTCCAAAATCAATATCTAGAAGAAGCTAGGAAAAAGGCACAGACTCGAAAAGACGGAATTCTAGGTGCAACATCTAAGGTGATGAATTCTACAAGATTTCAAGGCAATACTAGTAGTTGTAAACCATTACCTAGGAACCATCAAACCACTAGGAATTGGCATGCATCTAAGAGTAGTTACGGGAAGCAGAATGCTATGCATGTAGAAAACAACGCTAGAAATTCTAAGTCTTTTTCGAACAAGAATCATTTGCCAAATGACTGTAGTGACAAAGTTAAGGTAGCTGCTCTAAACAAGAATGTTGAATTTGCTTGTCCTACATGTCAAAAATGTGATGCCAAGGTACAATCCACTAAGACTCCAAACCGAAACAAACCCGTTGACAAGATGAACATCAAAAGGAAACCTAATAGGTGGATCTCTTCAGGACATAGTTTTTCCAAAAATGAGTCTTCCGCTGCATCTGAAAAGAATACAACTCCTAGATCTTACCTTAGGTTGATACCCACGGGAAAAGTTTTCAACAAAGTAGGTCTTAGATGGATTCCCACAGGAAAGATTTTTGATACTTGCACCAACACAGATAATAGTGACAATCATCAGGATAAGGAAGTAGAAACCATTATAACGTTGAAAGTGAACACCCTCAGAGTAAGGAATCAAATACTTCTAACACTGTTACTTGTGAAAGCTCTTCGTCTTTGGTTGCAGGTGAATCAAATATCTCAGAACCCAGCTCATCAGAGGGTTCCAATTCTGTAAACTCTTCCTCTTCATTCTTTCTATCTTCTATCATTGATTTTCCATTTCTTTTATAAAACCAACAAAAACAAAATACAAAAATAGAAAATTTTCAAAAAATACAAAAACAATATAAAACAAAAAATTCAAAAATATTCTTCTACGACATGTCTCTCGTATAATCGATAATTTGTACGTTTCTAGAAATGTCATTCAACAATGATACGGACATGTACAAATGCTTGAGCGAGAGTTCTTTAAATGTTTTCTAAAACATGTCGTTTCTCAAAACTTTCTTAAAAACATAATGGCTTTCGTATACTTCAGTACGAAACCCCAACTTCAAAATAATGGCTTCTGGACACATCAGTTCAGGACCCGCGCATCAAAGAAAGGAAAGTGCTTAACCAAATCAAAGGTTTTAAATTTTTTTCAAGCACTATTCCTAAAACATAATGGCTTGTAAGTATTTCCGCTTGCAACCCGATCTTTAAAGAAAGGAAAGTGCTACGCAAAATCGATTTTCATATATATCGAGCACTTATCCTAAAACAAATGAAGATAATTCTTCTCTACTATATCTTCAAAATATTTTCATATATATGTACCATTTCGAGAAACTCGTGATAGACATGCACTTTCATGGGTCTAACCTCCTTTCTAGGAGTGTTTACAACTTCAAGTTAGTTAATAGAGCTAGTTGTCACCTAAAAACTGACAATGGAACTCTTTAACTGAGCAACGTAACCGTGTCTCGTGGGGAATTGTCTATCATGAGCCGATCAATTCAAAAAGTGCGAACTCTACCCTCTATGTGCAGATTTCTGTCAAAACTTATAAGCACATGTGAAGGGGGAGTGTTTCTGAAAATATAAAACTCTCGAAGTGTCTCAAACTTGTTTTCAATCATAAACACTCTGAGAGATTTTCAAGAAAAATGTTTTATGGCAACATGGGACAGTCATGGAGTTATAAGGTGACTAAGGATAGGTAAATCCGTCCTATGATCCGCCAGAGCCGGAGGGATCTACCCAAGGACAATACCCATAGTTAGTATTAGAAGTCCTTATGTATGATTGAAAAAAGGAGTAATGTGAGAAACGAGAAAGAAGGGGTTGAAGAATTAAAAAGAAAAGTAAAAGAAAGGGTGAAAAGAAATAGCCCTCCATATTCAACCATAGTGCAGAAACCGGGTTCAATTCATCTGCTATTGGTTGTCACTAGATGACACTGGTATTGAAGACAAAGACGTCATGGACCCAGTGACGCACTGCACTAAACCTTCTAGCCACTCAATTCCTCTTAAAAGGATTTGTTTCATTCTCACTGGGAACCCTGCATAATCTATCGACTTTCTCTTAGAGATCGTTGATATTGAAAAAGGAGACCCTCTCCCTAGTCTCCGCTTAGGAAAACCAAAATGCACTATTGAGTCTAGAGCCACGAGATTCATCAAAAGATCTCATAGGAATACTTGACATGACATCGCTTGTTGTTCATCAATAAGGACACAAGTGATATATTTTAGAGTCCTACGCAGATATTAGCAATCTGTCGAGAACATTTATGAGATGTTCACACTTGTGATCCTCAGTGATTGAATGGAAACTCCTGCCAGGGAAAACATCAAGCAGCCCTGACAGCAGGTCACTTCGGTAACTCCCCGTGGATTACGCCTAGTGTGTCTCAAACGATCTACCGTCGTGGAGTGATGCTTCGGTATACTTCAGCGACTCATTTGAATTGTAGATGTACTTCGGTATATCGCGTTATCTCACTTGTGGGACTCCAGTTCAGGAACGGCCTTTGTAAGAATTAGAGACGTGTTTTCACACTATGCTGTTAACACACTCAAAACTCAAACTTGTAAGCGCTGGATTCTTTCTAACCCATGTTTTATGTTTTCTTCTTATGGATGCTCGCGGGAGGAAGAGATCTTGCAGATTCTCCACATGCTCATACCAACAACACATGAAAGTTCTCATCAAAATCAAATGCAACACAAAGTAAAAGATGATTCTTCGTCAATGTCAAGGAATCTACAAAGTTTAAAGACTTGAAAACTTCTCAAACATCAAAGTCAAATAGAAGTGTGAGCATGGTGGAGAAAGACGTGGAGACACCTATCCAACGAAGTTGACAAATGGCTTTATACCACATTAATTGATCACAAAGCATGAAGGAACAAAGAAACAAGACTATTCTATATCTACACACAAAGTTCAAGCTCGAGAAAAGTAAAGATCCTATCAAGTGGAGCATCTTTTGAATGGCCACCCCTTAGGGGGAGATTGTTAGCCTTAATAGTTTTTATTAGAAGTGATGGTCATTCACATTTAGGAACTTTGTAACGTGTGTTAGATATCATATTAGAATAGTCAACAGGATCGTGGATTGGACTAAGCTAAATGGCTAGAAGTTATGTTAAGCTAGCCTTGTATAAGTTCATGTAACCTAATCCAATCCAAGTCCACCACGAGGCCCATGGAAAGCCCATTAGGGCGTCTAGAATAAGGAGTATAAATACCCCTCAAATGGTCATTTGAGGGGTGTGCTTGAGTGTGTGTGTGTGTGGGTTTTCCATATGAAATATTGTTTCATCTTCTCTTCCTTTTCTCTCTAAACATACGCCTAACATATTAAGTCACCATCTCTTCATCTTTTCCTTTCTTAATCTCTACGAATAAAGTGTTTGTGTGGAACGTGTTCATCATGTGGTTTGCTTGGAAACGTGATAAGGTTGATATATTTAAGGTCCTACAATAACAACAAAAAGGCTCTATTACATTTGTAAACTAAAAAGAAGCTGCATATAAACTTAAATTATATGACTCACATATGTTTAATATAATACGTATTTATATGCAAAACTAATAAAATATAAACCCTTTTAAGCATAGGCCATGTATAATGGCACCTATTACACACACCTCCAAGACCTCTGATCCTCACATAAACAAATACTAGTAATAATACAGTCAAGGTATAATCACAAAATGATCAACGCCACTCTACCATAGGATGACCATTATTGCTCTAACCACATTTCCTATCCATACTTTATTATTATTATTATTATTATTATTATTATTATTATTATTATTATTATTATTATTATTATTATTATTATTATAACATCACTTTATTAGAAAATCAAAAAGGTTACAAGAAATTAGTGAGAAGCCGAGATACTAGTTGGGCTCCCACTCCTCTAGCTATAGCTAGACAAACCCTACTAAAAATATAGTTAGCAGCACGAGCTCCAATATTTTGGGTGACAGAGAACTTTCGGATCCACTTCAGCAGGGTCACCGCATCCTTCTCGAGTTCACCAAAAGAAGAGAAAGAGAAGGGGAGGAACCCATATCCAATATCAACGCATTTGGTTTCGTACTTGACACGTTTGCTTTGTGCAGCTTCAATCACAGCCCGCCCAGGTACAAAATCAGCCATACCAATTTGTGTCAAGGGCGATGACCCTGTTAGATCAACATATACATCAAGCCCTTTATCCCACGAGTAAAGTAACAAGTCAGTTGGGCGTAGGTGTTTGTCCCTCTCTCCGCTAAGCCCGACATCAACTTCTTTACGAGCCGAAACCCCTACCCGGGAGCAGATATCAGCGAGAGTATCACGCATCACATTATGTCGATGTTTAATACCAATAGTACATGCACATGACACAGCATGATATCCGTAGATATCACCCGTAAAAACCTTGGAACAAGCAGAGCACGACATCTGAGTGGAGAAAAGAGGAACACCTAGTCGATAGCATAAAACACATCGGTAGGTTTTAGCATTCATAGTCTGCCCCAGCCCAACTATCGGGACTACTCTGAGCCAGTCTGAAGTACGGTCTTCCATTTGCGATCTCCATAGGGCCATCTGTCTAGAAGATAAGGAGAAGGTGGATTCAGCCTCTTTGGTGACACATGTGAAATATAAATCTACCAATTTCTTTAGGGGCAGCAATCTCACAAGAGCTACCCAGAAGGTCGGTCTCCATTTTCTTGTTAAAAACATACAGGGCATCATCAAAATAAGATCCATAAGTACCAACACCAGACTGTCGGAGAAGTTTAGTCTGTAAGCTGGCCGATTGGAGTCTAGAAGCAAGGAAGGCATAATTCAAGACATCACCAGCAGCGTATACATCAAGCCCCTCAAATTCAAAAGGTAGAGTGGCTAGTCTCCATTGCCAATTGCCAAACCCGGGCGCAGAGGCAGTGACAATACGCTTCAAGAGGAGCGAAGTGTTGCATCAAATGAAACCTGAGCACGTTCAAAGACACGGGGGGAACATGTGCGCATAGAGAAATATAACTTGGAAATGTCGGCACATGCCCGAAAGAGCAGCAACTCACATTGGGGTCATTAAGCCTAGCAACAGTGTCCATTAGGTCCATAAGTTCAATGGTTTTATTATTATTATTATTATTATTATTATTATTATTATTATTATTATTATTATTATTATTATTATTATTATTATTATTATTTTTTTTTATTTATTTTTTTTTTTTTAATAAATCATCACTTTATTAAAAACTCATAGGATTTACAAAAAATTAGTGGGAAGCCGAGAAACCAACTGGGCCCCCACACCTCTAGCAATAGCAAAACCAATCATATTAAAAATATGAACCGCAACACGTGCCCCAATGTCTTGAGTCATTGAGAATCGTCGAATACGCTTTAGTAAGGTTACTGCATCTTTCTCAAGTTCTCCAAAAGAAGAGAATGAAATGGGGAGAAACCCATATCCAATATCCGCACATTTAGCATCGTACTTGACACGTTTACGTTGTGCGGCATCAATAACCACACGCCCTGGCATAAAATCAGTCATCCCAGATTGCGTCAAGGGCGACGATCCTGTAAGATCAACACATACATCACGCCCACCATCCCAAGAGTAAAGTAATATATCAGCCGGTCGTAAGGATCTGTCCCTATCTCCATAAAGCCCAATATCCACCTCCTTACGAGCTGAAATTCCGGACCGAGAACATATATCAACAAGAACATCACGCACAATGTTATGCCGATATTTAATGCCAACAATACCCGCACACGAAACAGCGTGATCCCCATAAATATCTCCAGTAAAAACCCTAGAACAGGCTGAACACGGTACCTGAACATTGAAAAGAGGAACACCCAACCGATAGCACAACACACAACGATAAGTCCTGGCATTCATAGTTTGTCCCAGTCCAGATATCGGAGCCACCCTAAGCCAATCTGAATTATTATTATTATTATTATTATTATTATTATTATTATTATTATTATTATTATTATTATTATTATTAATTAATGTGATTTATTATTATTATAATTATATAATATATTAGTATTATTATTATTATATAATTATATTATTATTATTATTATTATTATTACATTTATTATTTATTATTATTATTATTATTATTATTATTATTATTATTATTATTATTATTATTATTTGAATTATATTACGTTGCAAGTCAACCAAATATAATGAAAGATTTCATCAATTACAATTCTAACATATTCTAACTTTGAATTACAATTCATTAAATTACAATTTCTTCTAAAGATTACAATTCCTTCAAATTCATTTTGCAAACCAAACACACCCTAAAAGTTTGAAAAATAAAGTAGGCATCATTAGAACATAATAGAAATCCATGGAATTAGAAATCATATAATCAATCCTAATGTAGTCTCATCTTTCAGATAATCACCACAATTATCTTTACAACTATTTTTATTATCATTATATAAGAATTATGACAAATACATAACTTTTTGAGTTAAAAGATGGTTACCCCAGTAAAATAAACAAATATAAAGATGAACGAAGACTAATTTAACCATATCATAGGTTTTAGCTAATCAAATGACGATCTTGTTTGACAACTATTAAAACACTTTCAACTAGGGGTGTTAATCGGGTCGGGTTGGTTGGGTTATGGTCAATTCGGGTCGAGGCTAAAAATAACATACCCGAACCCGACCTTATTCGAATTCGGGTTGGTCGGGTTCGGGTCAATTCAAGTTAGGTCAAAGTCGGATCGAAGCTAAAGAAACCTGTACCTATTTGAATTCGGTGTAATCGGGTTCAGGTTCATATGTTCTTAAAAGTACCTTTTTGTACTAGTTTAAATATATAATTTATACAAATTAGAGTTAACTATATTTCGGTCCTTGTGGTTTGGTATGTATTTCATTTTTGGTCCATTTTTTCAAAAAGTTTTGGATTCAATCCAAAATTGATAGTTTCGTTCCACTTTCAGACTGTATTGATAACGAAGTTAGTTAAGTCTAATCGTAAAGTTAACATCAGTCCCTTAACCTAACGGTCATTTGCAAAGTTAGTCCTTTATACCAAAGATCGTTTGCAACGTTTGCCACGTTAGTCCTTTGCCAATGATCGTTTGCAACATTAGTCCTTTCTACCAACGATCGTTTGCAATGTTAGTTCTTTTATATACGACTTTATTTATGTTTTTATACACATTTTAAACACGTTTTTATACGCTTTTTATACACGTTTTACATAGTTTTTACAAATATTTTAACACACGTTTTTACATACGTTTTTCACATGTTTTTACACAGGTTTTTCACACGTTTTTACACACGTGCTTACACACGTTTTACGCGCGTTTTTATATGCGTTTGTACACGTGTTTTTACACACCTTACACACGTTTTCACACACATTTTTACACACGTTTTTATATACGTGTTTACACACGTTTTATACATGTTTTTACACAAGTTTTTATATACATTTTTACATACGTTTTTATACACATTCTTATACACGTTTTATATACGTTTTTATACACGTTTTTATACACATTTTTACACACGTTTTTATACATGTTGTTACACACGTTTTTATATACATTTTTATATACGTTTTTATGTATGTTCTTACACACGTTTTTATATATGTTTTTACACACGTTTTTAAACATATTTCTATATACGTTTTTGTACATGTTTTTACACACATTTTTATATACATTTTTTATACATATTTTTATACACGTTTTTATACAAGTTTTTATATACGTTTTTGTACACGTTTTTACACACATTTTTATATACGTTTTTGTACACATTTTTATACACATGTTTATATACGTTTTTACACACGTTTTTATATACATTTTTATATAGATTTTTATATACATTCTTACACATGTTTTTATATACATTTTTACACACGTTTTTATACACGCTTTTATATACGTTTTTTACACGTTTTTATATACGTTTTTATACACTTTTTTATACACTTTTTTACACACGTTTTTATACACGTTTTTACACACATTTTTATACACGTTCTTATACACGTTTCCACACATGTTTTTATATACGTTTTTACGCAGTTTTTATACATGTTTTTATACACGTTTTCACACAAGTTTTTATATACGTTTTTACACATGTTTTTGTAAAAACATGTATACAAACATGTGTAAAAACGTATATCAAAACGTGTATAAAAATGTGTATAAAACGTATATAAAAATGTGTGTAAACATGTACAAAAACGTATATAAAAAGTGTGTAAAAAGGTGTATAAAAATGTGTATTAAAACGCATGTAAAAACTCATGTAAAACGTGTGTAAAAACGTATGTTAAAACGTTTGTAAAAACATTTGTAAAAACGTGTATAAAAACGCGTATAAAAATGTGTCTAAAAATGTATATAAAAACATTAAAAAATGTATATAAAAGGAATAACGTTGCAAACGATCATTGGTAGAAAGGACTAATGTTGCAAATGATCATTATTATAAAGGACTAACGTGGCAAACATTGCAAACGGTCTTTGGTATAAAGGACTAACGTCGCAAACAACCGTTAGGTTAAAGGACTGATGTTGCTACTTTACAATTAGATTTAACTAACTGTTATCAAAATGGACTGAAAGTGGAACGAAACTATCGATTTTGGACTGAATCCAAAAACTTTTTGAAAAAATGGACCAAAAATGAAATACACACCAAACCACAAGGACCAAAAATGTAGTTAACTCTAAAAAATATATTTAAAAAAAAAACATTATTCAGGTCAATTGGGTCGACCCAAACCCGAGTTAGTCAAAAATATTAAACCGCTACCTGACCTTATTTAGAATTCGGGTTATTCAAGTTGACTCGAATAACCCGAATAAGATTATTGACCTGAGTAATCCAAACCGAAGCTAAAAATAACATACCCGAACTTGCATCTATTTGAATTCAGTTTAATCAGCTTCAGATTAACCCAAATATGAGTAAAATGTTTTTAAAAGAACCTTTTTGTACTAGTTTAGATAGATAATCTATAAAAGTTATATTAAAAAGAAAAATTATTTAGGTCAAACGGGTCAACTCGAACCCGAGTTAGCAAAAAATATTTAACCCGCTACCTAACCTTATTTAAAATTTGAGTTATTCAGGTTAAATCGAATAACCCAAATAAGATTATTGACCCGAGTAATCTAACCCGAATAGACTTAGTTGGGTTCGAGTTCGGGTCAGGCTAGACTTTTTAACCCCTACTTCCAACTTATAAAATTACGTATCATTAGACCTTAGACAAACCAGTTTTCTTGTGAAATTAAAATTCATTAATCCGACTAGAAAAAACAGACAACCCAGTTTTCTTGTGAAATTAAAATTCATTAATCCGACTAGAAAAAACCATGAGAAGAGACCATTTACATACTAAAAGTTTTCTGCATATCCATGGACAATTTATATTCACTGTTTTTTTCAGTTGAGAAAAAAGATAGAGATTAACTAATATTTAATTAAAAATGCATTTACACCCATCTTTTTATAATTAAATATCTCATAAATCCTTAACAAAAAAACTATACCGTTGTGCATTTTATTATCTTTCCATAGACGGACACTTTCATATGCTTTCAACGAAATAAAGCTTTTATTTTTTTTTCACGTTTTTTGTTCACTAGTATTGGTATTCACATAATATATCCATATAATTTAACACTAATTTGAAATTTCAAACACAAAACAGCTGTATTAAAATGGACATAATTATTTGTGTATAAATTAAAATGTTTCTCCCCTTTTGTAACGCAAACCACATATTCATGGCTTTTCAAGCATATAACACACATTGTATATCAACTTTTAAATTATAGCAGTTTATTTATAAAACATCTATAATTACATATGTTAAGAATTATATGTGATATGGATCACATGTGATTTATGTGTATTGTCCAACTTTAACGAATTAATTGCTCTAATGTATAATTAGAAATATGTGGAGGAGAATTATTTTATATACCAAACTTTTTTTACATACCAAGGGACTCATCTCCACCATTCATCTAAAAAGAAATCAATGGCTGAGATTAAAAACATTTTATTGTTTCACCTATTTTTTATAATTTAACTATCTCTTAAACCGTTAATCGTTAAGTGAAAATATTTACACCGTCGCGAAAAGCATTTAATTATCTTTCTATAGACGGGCACTTTAATATACTTTCGAAAAAAGAAAAAAAAATCGTTTTTTTCACGTTTTTTCGTCTTTTTTTACGTTACTTGAAATTTGCATGAAAAAAACCATATATGATTAAACACTAATTTGAATATCATATGTGATATTAGTGTTAAATCATATATGATATGTGATATCACATGTGATATGATATATATATCATATATGTGATATTACACTAATATCACATGTGATATTACATATCATATATGATATAACACCAATATCATATATGATATAACACTAATATCACATGTGATATTCAAATTAGTGTTTAATCATATATGATTTTTGTAATGCAAATTTTTGTAATGTAAAAAAACAAAAAAACTTAGAAAAAAAAGGTGAAAAATACGAAAAAAAAAATTTTGTCGAAATTATATCAAAGTGTCTATCTATAGAAAGATAATTAAATGCTCGTCGAGATTATATTTTTTTTTTCGCTTAACGATTAACGGTTTAAAAGTTATTATTATTTGAAAAAAGAGGATGAAAGTGCGTTTTTTAAATTGTTGAGATTAATATCATCCATTAAATCAAATAAAAATGGATGATAGAGATTGATCCATTGATATGTAAATAATCTTTTGTCCTCAAATGATGAGTAACTTATTGATATGCAAATAAAATCCAATATAAAACAAGGCAAAAATTCAATATATATTTCAAATTTACCATAGATCCAATGAACCAATAATAGCCATTCATTTTTTAAAAAAAATAAATTTTCACTCTTTTTTTAAAAATTAAATATCTCGCAAACCGTTAATTTTTACGGGATAAAAATTATACCATCGCGACGAGAATTAAATTATTTTTCCATAGATATGCACTACTATCTATTTTTAGCCATTTTTTTTTAAATTTCGGCCCAGGAAATTCATATATGATTCAATTTTTACAAATCATATATGATTTTTGAAAATCATATATGATTTGTAAAAATCATATATGATTTGTGAAAATCATATATGATTCGATTTTTAAAAATCATATATGATTTTTGAAAATCATATATGATTCGATTTTTAAAAATCATATATGATTTTTGAAAATCATATATGATTTTACAAATCATATATGATTTTTCTGGGCGGAATTTTTGAAAAAAAAAATTGTCGAAAATATAGAAAAGTGCATATTAATAGAAAAATAATTTAATTCTCGTCGCGATGGCGTATTTTGTATAGTTTGAAGATTTACCGTTTGCAAGATATGTTGTTTTAAAAAAAATGTGGAAAATAATTTTTTATTAACTTTGATTAAAAATTGATAGCTAAGATTGATTTAATGGATCTATGATAAATATGAGATCTATATTGATCTCAACTCTATAAAACAATCTAACACGAAAGTCAAATGATTTTTTTCTTTTACATTTCCAATTTTCCATAGTCAAGATCGTTGATTTTAGACTAGGTCTTCTTTTATTTTTCTTCTACAAAATTATGAGCCACTCAACAAAAATTGAGTTTTTTAGTTCACCATTGTAGTTTTAAAATAAATTTAACTAAACGAGTATTTTCAAAAGTATTTAAGAAAATATAGTATTCTCTAAACTTGTCATGATCATAATGTGTAATTTTGTGTCTTCCTCTTCCATCTTATATCTTGATTTATATATAACAATATCTTTTTGGTTTGACAATAAAAATTTAGCAACATTTACAAAATCTTTTTTATGTATATTAATGGTGTATAAAAATTTGGTACTGTTTGTATAAAAATTTGCTCATAGCAATCTTCAAGATTTGGTAAACTGATGTCGGGTACTGTTTGTTTACAAACGTTGCTCTTAACATGGTTAAAAGTAGATCAAAATTTAGAGATATCATATTTTCTTAAATACTTTTGGAAGTACTTGTTTCGTTAAATTTATTTTGAAACTACAATGGTCTACTAAAAAACTCAACAAAAATTATAGTAAGATTTGGATTATGGGCCACACAACAAGTACTTATATTTTGGTGAAAACATAATGAAGGAAAATATCAGCCGTTCAAAAAAAAATGAAGGAAAATATCAAATATGCCCTCCAATGAGAAGCAGAGAGGCCCACAAAAGCACAAAGCAAATGGTAGATATTGTAATTATTCACATTAAAAAATGAGTTAATTGCATTTTTGGTCTTTGTGTTTTGGTCAAATTGCAAGTTTGATCTTTAAAACTTTATCGATGTGAAATGATCAAATTACCCTTGTCTTTTCTGAAGAAAACAAATGGTATTTTAGTCATTTAACTTTATCCAGAGACAAAAAATGCAATCTAAACTTCAAAATTGGACTATCGCTGTACTTTCAAAGTTTTTGGGACCAAACCTGCAATTTGGACAAACCACAAGGACCAAAAATGCAATTAACTCTTAAAAAATTTATAAATAGGTTCCTCTTGAATCTTGATTGTATATGCCAAGTATGATACTATATATGATATGATATGAAATACACCGTCTAAACTATTTCATGACTTATATAAGCGAGAACACTAGTTTCTCCTGCTTATTTTGTGCCTAGCTATTCCTGAATCATATTCTCCTCAGATAGTAAGTTTTTCTCTCTATCCTTATGCATATTTGATCACATGCTACTTTTTTAATCAGATTAAACTTGATCTTAATTAAGTGTCTAATACATCAAATTTATGCATGAAAATATTCCTTCATGTGTTATCATCTCATCATTTGGCTTCTCATGAGTTAGACAAGTATATGAGGTAGAAGAGTATATCGATTTTAGTTATTAGTGAAACACTATTTCAAATCATGTATTTGGATAATACGATTCCCATATGTGTTACAGGATTTCTGTTTAGTGGTTACGTCAAACCTTATTCATAACTTTTTAACAGAGTTGTTTATAGTTTATGTTACAAAACACGTAAATGAAATGTTTGGCTTATGACATTCACCAACATAATTTGAAAGGTTGTTGTAACACTCCTTTTTAGTTTTGGCGACATAAATGAAATGTTTGGCTTATTGTGATATTAGTTAGTGTTAAGGAAAATAAATTGTACTGTAATTTGTATGGTCTAGAATTAAACTGTGAGTGTGTGAATAAAAATAAAGAAACCAAAGGAAAAGATGTCGATGGTTAACATGGTTGTGGTGTTGAACTCTACACACGCCACATATTGATTTTTATTTTTAAATAAATTGAAATAGAAAATAAAAAGTTGAAAAATAATTGTTATATTTACTTGTTCTTGTAAGCCGACCTTGTCAAAATGAGATACTTCTTCCGTCTCACATTAAATGTCCGATTTGAATTTTCTAATTCTTTATTTCTTAACTTTGAGCATAAATATTTTTAATTATATTATATAATACTTGATGCAAAATATATAAATAGATTGAGTTTGAAATGTATTTCCACTATGTATTATTTTTATATAATACTATATAGTACAAATAAAAATATTTAAGATCAAAGTTGTAAAAAAAATGATTTGAAAAATCAAATCCGGACATTTAATATGGGATGGAGGGAGTACTTTTTTTGCCTACAAAACGGTAACCTTTTATGGAGAAAATTGTGGGCTTTAATCGGATTTACTAATTTTCGGTTTCTAATAAATTTGAAGCTCTCATCTTGAAATTATTTATTCCTATCGTTTGCTTTTTTTGCAAATGGTTTTGGCCTCGAAACAAAATCTGCATATGGTGTACTTCTTAATTAAGATGTTGTACTAGGTACTAAAGGACATTTGGCCAAGCGGTATGTGATTGAGATTACTTCGTAATTAAGATGTTGTTCGTTTAAATTTATATGAGATAGTATATGCAAGATATAAGTTGCCTTGGATATAAACCCTTCAATATGGTCACTAAACTTAGGGTGCGCTTGGTTTAAAATGGGGAATGGGAAAGGGAAAGGCAATGGGAATGCAAAGGGAATGCAAAGGAATATAATGGTGATTATCATTATCTTTGATAGTGCTTGACATGAGAAAAATACATTAACCTCCAAAGTGGTGGTGGTGGTGGCTGCTGGTGGTGGTGGTGGCTGATAGTGGTGATGGTGATTAGTGGTGGTGGTGGTTAGTGGTGGTGGTGGTGGTTGCTTTTGGTGGTGGCTGGTAGATGGTGGTGGCTGGTAGATGGTGGTGGTAGATGGCTGGTGGTGGTGGTGGTTGCTGGTGGTGGTGGTGATGGCTGGTGGTGTTGGTGGCTGGTGGTGGTTGCTAGTGGTGGTGGCTGCTAATGGTGATGGCTGGTGGTGGTGGTGGCTGCTGGTGGATGCTGGTGGTGGTGGTGGATACTGGTGGTGGTGGTGGCTGGTGGTGGTGATGGTGGTTGGTGGTGGTGGTGGTGGCTGCTAATGGTGGTGGCTGGTGGTGGTGGTGGTGACTGTTGGTGGTGGTGATGGCTGGTGGTGGTGGTGGATGATGGTGGTGGTGGTGGCTGCTAATGGTGGTGGTGGTGGTGGCTGCCGGTTGTGATGGTGGCTGGTGGTGGTGGTGGCTGGTGGAGTGGTGGTGGAAGTGGCTGGTGGTGGTGGCTGCTGCTGGTGGTGGTGGCTACTGCTTGGTGTGGCTGCTTCTGGTGGTGGTGGGTAATCATTACCATACCTCTCAATTTACTGGGTAATGCCCCATTACCCAATACTAAACAATGATTGCATTCCCTAGTACTAACCAAGCATGTTTAATCATTACCTTTGCCATTCCCCACCCCCCATTACCCCCAACCAAGCACCCCCTTAGTTAAATAGGGTGATGACTTTAATACCCTCTAAAGTCTAAACTATTTACTGTACCACACTACTATAAACCCTGCACCTTGTAAATTAGTGATGTTAAAAAAAAACTAAGAACGAAGCCTAAGAGTAAATAACTATACTAGTCAATTAAACTTTTTTGCTAATAAGATAGTATAGTTAAAAGCTAAGATTTACCAAAACATTATAAAACAATCTTTATTTTTACCAAAACGTTAAGTCCCCATCTAACAGACTCTGGGTTCAAGGCCTCTCGCCTAGGTTATAAATAGTGCGAGGCGTGACGTGGCGGTATGATTAAGCCTCACGCCTTAGCGGTCATGACGAAGTTTTTACGTTTATAAGGCGTGACATAAGATGACACAAAATGTGAAAAGATTTATATATTATATCATATTTCATATATATCGAGTTTACACAAAGACGTGACATAAGGCGTGGCGTGACGGCATGACCAACCCTCACGTTTTTGCAAAATCTTTGCGCCGTCATGACGTGCCTTTTAGAACCATGCCTCTGAGTGATCATAAATGTGAGAATAGATGCTTTGAAAAAAAAAAAAAAAAAAAAAAATTTTGGTAACAAAATTTTATTGAAACATGCTGATTTTTTTAAAAACAAATACACATATTTTAGTCTGCTTCCGGATGTATAAAGTGCAACATGAAAATCACTAGTGTGCTTATTGTTTCCTTATGATCAGGATGGATGACGGGGTCGAGGCAAAGCTTCTTCGACTTGAAGAAGAGGAAGGTGACCTAAAAGAAAGGATATGGGATGAATCGAAAAAGATATGGAGAGTCGCGTTGCCTGGTGTGATATCAAGGGTTTGTGCATTTGGAACTATTGTTGTCACCCAATCATTTGTTGGACATATAAGTGATCTAGATCTTGCTGCTTACGCTCTTGTTCAAACGCTTTGCGTCCGATTTGTCAATGGGATACTTGTAAGTTGACCCTATATAGTTTTTCGGTTATACGTAACGTAATAAAGCTAAAGTGAATAAATTTTAGTGAACTCTATGAAGTTACCTCATATCGGTAACACATTGCTACCCTGAGTTATTATAATAGAGAGAGAAGGGAGAAAGTAGCAAAATGAGTGGTATTTGCGTAACCACTCAGTGTTCGGCTGTTCGCGTCTTGCTCCCTCTAACTATTATTCATATTACAATAAGATTACAACGAAGAAGGAGAGAGATGCGGAACACATGGTTGCGTTTGAATCTGTATCTCTCTCCTCCTTTTTTAAACAGAACAAGTGATTATTGCATAGAAATTATTTATACAACGCTAAAACGGATGGCCTCATAGTTCTAATGGGCTTATAGATCAGGCATTGCCATCATTTTTGATGAAAGAGGTTTTCTGCAATTGCTTTAATTATTGCTCCATAATACCAAAAGGCTTGTGTCCTAATAGTACCCCATATTGTGTGAGAAGCTCCACAACCAAACGGTTGTGGGTTCAATTCCTGCTTAGGACATGTGAGATAGATTTGTGTGGTATAAACATTGTGAGATAGTTAAAATTGCCGTTCTAAAAAAAATTATTGCTCCATAATTTACCATTTCCTTATAATTTGAATCTATCAACAGTTAGGAATGTCAAGTGCAACCGAAACCCTTTGTGGACAAGCATTTGGAGCCGGACAAACCCATATGATGGGCATTTACTTGCAACGATCATGGATTGTTGACTTGATTACTTTAACCGTTTTGCTTCCAGTTTTCATATTTGGCACCCAAATCTTCAGACTTGTTGGTGAGGAAGAATCATTAGCAAAAACTGGTGGATACATGTCATTATGGTTTATCCCTTTTGTCTATAACTTTGTTTTTAGTTTGACAATACAAATGTATCTGCAAGCACAGTTAAAGAACATGATTATAGCATGGCTTTCGGCGTTTCAATTTGCAATCCATATACCTTTGTCAATGCTTTTCGTGTATAAGCTCAACATGGGGATTGCGGGTGCCATGATTGCACTCTCAATGTCATCATGGTTTCTTGTGATTGGTGAATTCATATACATTTTTGGAGGATGGTGTCCTAATTCATGGAAAGGATTCACAATTGCTGCTTTTAAGGATCTGTTGCCTGTTGTGAAGCTCTCATTATCCTCTGGTGTGATGGTCTGGTAAGGATATTTTCTGTATAAACAATTTTTTTAAAGAGTTTAGCGTAATAATCCAGCTCTATGAGAATTTCATATACAATCGTACTATTCACAAAGTTGTGACTCAATTAGTGATTTAAATATGCAAAATGTTTAACCGTTGTTAATTTGTAGCTTGGAGTTATGGTATAATGCTGTTCTAGTCTTACTTGCGGGATACATGGAAGATGCAGAGGTCGCGATATCCGCCTTCTCCATTTGGTATCAAATTTAAATTCATATCTCCCTTTCTAAGTTTTCTAAAATAAAGTAAACTAATGCCCCTTTTCGCTATTTTTTTCAGCCTGAACATTAACGCCTGGGAGTTCATGATAAGCCTTGGGTTCTTAGGTGCCGCATGGTAAGTGAAATTTACCCTTTCTACAAAGAACCTGTTTTGACTATTTACCCAACTTGATATGACAGTTTGCAACCTATAAGCATACATAACATAAGGTGTCGATTAAATTGCTTGTTTTTGTTCTTCGGTATCTTCTGTTGTTCGTATATATATGTGACTGATATTTCATGTATTGTAACTTTAACATGTATAAAGTGTCCGGGTGGCGAATGAATTAGGAAGAGGAAATGCAAAAGCAGTGAAGTTTTCGATAAAAGTTGTGTTGGGGACTTCCCTCGTGATAGGCGTGTTCTTCTTTGTACTTTGTTTGGTGTTTGGCAAAAAACTTGCGTACTTGTTTACGGATGATGATAGAGTTGCAGATACAGTATCAGATCTTTCTTGGCTCCTTTCTATTTCTGTTTTGTTGAACAGCATTTATCCGGTACTCTCAGGTAATTAACTCCTATCAGTTCCTAAAATTCACTTACTACACATGCACTACAACAACTTTATCTGTTTTGGAACCATTGAGGAATATTTACACCTAAGAAAAGTAAAATTATGAACTACATGTTATATAAGTAAAACGTCAATCTATAGATGATGGTTTTTTCGATCGAACAAAGAGATGATTGTTTCTTGGATTTATTGTTGGTCATGTTGAAACACTTCCATAGTGAAAACGTTAATACTCTTGTTCTTTTCTTTATAAATTATAGAAGCTCACCGTTTAATGTACTCATTACGCTATAAAATCATCATTTTATTTGGACGAGCTATGAAATCAGTATTAAAACCGGAAGATAATTTTTGGTATAATTTTACTTGTTAGCATTTAGAATTCGTAACTAAAAACAACATTACTTTTGCGATCAGGGGTTGCTATTGGAGCCGGTATGCAGGCAGCTGTAGCAGTCGTTAACCTTGTTTGCTTTTACGGAATTGGTATTCCAATAGGAGCTTTGCTTGGATACTTAACGTCTCTTGAAGTTAAGGTACTGTATATAAATTACATTTAGCAACCCAACACTTTTATATGGTTGAGCTTCTCTATGTTAAGTTTTCTATTTCTGGACAGGGGATATGGATAGGAATGATTGGTGGTATTCTAACGCAAACCATAACGCTTGTATATATGACTTGGAGAACAGACTGGGACGTTCAGGTAATGTCACAAACATTATGCTTTAGAATATATTACGATTTTGTATATTTTGTGTAAATGGGGATTTTACCTTTCATACCTTAGGTCACAAAGGCTTCAGAACGTCTCACTCGCTTTTACTTGAAGTCGGATGAAAATGAAGAGCAAGTTAATTAGTGACTCCTTGTGATTGAGCATGAGGTTAACATGACGTTTGTTTATATAATTTTTCTTATTTATCTGAACCTTTGTTACTTAAGGTACATAGTGAATGAATCTTTAGGACTTTTTATAGTGTGTAAAAAATCCATTTATTCATTTGTTATAAGGATTTTTCTAACATGTGCCCCGGGGCACATGTTAAGCATACAAAAAGGACGGCGGGACCAACGAAAAAAGACGTCCGGACCCACATATTTTATTTGAAAAGTGTATTTTTTTGGGTCCGGACGTCCTTTTTCGTGGGTCCCGCCTTCCTTTTTGTGTGCTTAACATGTGCCCGGGGCACATGTTAGAAAAACCTTTGTTACAAAGTCAAACACATATATTAGAACAGATGTATTGTAGGGTACCCTTTTTTGTGGAATTTTTGGTTTACATGCTTTTAGCCTTAGGGTGGTGGCAATGGGGCTCGGTTTGGGTTAGGCATGAAGCACCCCGATCGGTATCACCATAGCCCGTATTTTGGTTTCAATCGGTGTGGCATGGATATGTGTTAAATCGGTAAACATCACCGATTAGGCATGAGCAAAACTAGTCGTTGGCCTACATATAAATGAATTTGTGTGGTACCTGGTGGTTTCAAGAAAGAAAGATTGAGATTGATATTTGGTTCAAGAAGTGATATTTTGAGAAGTGATATTTGGTTCAAGAAAGAAAAATTGAGATTGATCATGTACCTCTGCACTTTTGAGAAGTGATATTTGGTTCAAGAAATGAATGTGTGGTACTTGGTGGTTTCGGCAGACTTATCAAGAACAAAAGAAGGCAAGTGTTTTGGTCCAACATTTCAAAGCCTAAAGTAGTGTGTCTAATATAATTAAAAAACAATAAAAAAAATTATGTGAGGTATGGGTTAGGCATGGTTGCCACTAAAAATCTATGGTTAGGTATGAGATGAGATGGAATGATATTATTGGTGGGTGATTAGGTATGAGAAATTTAGTTAGGCATGGTTGCCACCACCCTTAGAGCCTAAGGTGTGGTTACCTTAGGTCAAGCTTTAACCTTTGCCACGTCAGCGTCACATCAGCTTTAACATTTCACCTTAACTAACAAAAAAAAAAACACCCTTTATCATAATATTCCCTAGTTAAGGTTTAACATTTGATATTTTCAAATTCAACCCCTAAACTAAAACAAACATTTCATTTATTAAAAAACATATCATTAATTCGAAAACATATTACAATACGAAATTAAAAAAAAAAAGTTATAACGAAATAAAAAAACACACTGCAAATTAAACTACAACATAAAGGAAATGACGAAAATACAATCTAGTGACGAGGTTGCAAGTTATATTTTTTGATGATTCGGTTTTTTTCGTCATTGATCCAAGCCACGACATTTGGATCTTTGCCATCAGTGTCAATCATCAAAAATTTCATCTCTTCCAACCTTGTTATCGTTTCATCTTTGACTTGGGCAGCCCGATACGCCGCTTAGGCGGTTTCACGTTTGATACGATACTCGTTTGTCATAGTTTCGGTGAATTGGCTTGACGAGCTCGTTCCTCCGGTGCTCGCTCCCCCAATACTTGTCGTGCTCTGGGATCTTGCTTTCTTGGAAGCACGTTTTTTCCCCATGGGGCGTGGTTATTCATCATGACCAAACAAAGCCTCGTTTGTTTGGCCTGGGACATCGCCGGTTAAATCAACCGGATCCGGCGAGTCCCATTTCTTATGCTTACGCAAAATCTCCCAAGCATCATCGGGAGCAAACGGCACGGATTTGTGCTCGTCACGATACATTTGCTTCGCCCGTTTGAAGACATCCATCTCACTTTCCCCACTTCTCTGTTCGCGTTGCGCACGTTTGAAATACGCGTTGAACTTTGTGCAATCACGGTTCAACGTTTTTCACTTGCTTGTTATCGTATCCTTGGTGCGTCGTTGAAAATTGAGTATATTGAACTCATTTCTGACCCGATGCCAAAACGTATCATATCCTTGTGCACGCCCGACCATCGGATCCTCCGTAACAGCTATATAACACATGGCAACTAATTCTTCCTCTTTTGGTTGCCAACGTCTAGCAACGCAGTGTTCGTCATCATAATCGATTGGTTCGGGGTCTTTGGATTGTTTAGTCTTTCGTTTGCCACGACTTTTGGGCTTTGGAGGAGACGTGGGTGTTTCGTGAATATCATGTGTTTCAGTTTGTGAATGTTGTGAGTGTTGTGAGAATTGTAGATTTTGAAAATTGGTGTTCAGTGTGTTTTGTTGATTTTGTTTCCAAAACACATATTGTTGATGTTGTAGGAAAAGATCTTGGCTCGACATGTCTAGTGGGTTGGGAAAAGAGACGTTGGGGTTTGAAGATGAACCCGGGTTTGAGGTATTCCACCCACCACCGAGAAGATTCATGAATGTATCATCGTTGTTGTTGCCTCCCGACATTTTTTTTAGTAATTCAAAGTATAAGATTGAGAGGATTGAGTAGTGGAAGTATGAAAAAAATAGTGTTTTATTTGGGTATTTATAGCGGTAATAAAATGGTTTTGATTTTTTTTTTGAAACTAGCTGTTATTTTATACGTTTGGTGTAACACCCCTTGAAATGACTCGACTAAAAACGTGAAAAATTTAAACTTTTACGCTGAAACGACTTGACTATAACGGACCTTCTATTAATTTTTCATGAACTGACAAAAATCAATTATGATACAGCCCTTGAAAGTATTTTTAATTGAAAATAGACTTAATTACCTTTAAAACGACGGGTGGCACGACCTCTAACGACTTACGATTTATTAGATATGATTTTTATAAGATTGACCAAAATCTGAAAACCCCTTATAAAACTTCTGACGAGAGCATATGACCATATGCAAAAATACCATATGGCCATATGTTGACCATATACCCTTTATTATATTTATGAAGCAACCATATGACCATATGCTGAAAATACCATATGGTCATATGCTCACCATATGCCCTTTGTTATATTTCTGAAGCAACCATATGACCATATACTGAAAATACCATATGGTCATATGCTGACCATATGCCTTTTATTATATTTCTGAAGCAACCATATGACCATATGCTGAAAATACCAGATGGTCATATGCCCACTGCAGAACATATTCCATAAGAACATATTTACTCCATTTACGAAAAATCAACTTCAAAGACTCGAAACTTAACGAAACTTTCCAGAAATGTTTAACATAACATAATACATCATTTCCACAAACATTTGTGTTCTAAACGACCCACGAACACATACTTATGGGGTTATACCAAACACCCGTTTTGACCCATTTTCAATACACACTTTTGTACCCAAGACACTTAACAACTACATATTCATTTAAACACATACATGACTTGACATTTCTAAAACATGATAAAAGTGTTAGTACAAAGTCTTGACCTATATCATTCCAAAATGGGTGAAAATGGCTAGTTGCCAAACATCACTTAACTACACCATTATAATCATTTTTAACCACAATTCAAACACTTGAGCATGACCATTTACATTAAGCGACATTCACGACTTAACCTAGACACTAACCCATAACCATAGACACCAAAATAACCATTTTAGACAAAAAGATGTACCAAGCTATAAAACGACACTTCGGGGCTTCCAACTTTCAACAAGCTTGATCCAAAGAGATGACTTCGACTTATCAAATCCAAAATACTAATCTCCTACCTTGAAAATCATCTAAGCTTTACCCTTACCTTTACCTTCACCACTTGCACCTACAAAACATTCATCAAACTTAACCGTAAGCAAAACGCTTAGTAAGTATATGACATAAACTTAACATTAACAAGTTATAACTAACAAATTGCTAGCTACATATCAAGGAATACATTCATATCATTAAATATACCTTTATCAAGCATAAATAATTATGCTAACATTACACATTTTCTAGCATTGGATCCAAGCTATTTAACATTAACAATTCCTTGATCATTACATCATTATATATCATAATTCCATATAAATTGGAATTATGAAACATTAACAAGTTTAGTCAATATACTTACCTCAATAATTCACTAGCTCACTACTTGAGAAATTCAATGCTTTATCTTCAAGTGTTTCCCATAAGGGGATTAACCCTAATTAGCACCTAATTCAATATAAATACAATAAATTATCAATCTCTAATCAATTTTCCCAATTCAATTCCATGAACCCTAATTACAAAGTCATCAATTTACTTACTTGAGATGTCTTAGAGGAACTAGAGTGTCTAGGGCTTGATACTTTGCACAATTACTTGGTAGATATCACAAGAGTACCAAAATTGGTTCTTCCCTCCTTTTTCTTCTTCCTGAAGCGTTCTCTGTAAGATATAGGATTTCACAAACACATCAAACCAATAACATATGGGGCGTTTACAAGTTTTAGAGAGAGAAAGGGAAGAGAGTTGGGAACTATGTGAAACAAAGAAAAATGGTATTGAAGCTCCAACCCTCTACCTTGGGAGGTAGAGGGTATTTATAGTGTCTTACAATAAACGCCACCTACGGGCTGTGGATCAGGCATACAGTGGGTAAAGACCTGTCCGTCCTCCACGGTGTTACTTAACAAACTACTTAATAACATAACTTGACTATGACTACGAGCTTTCTAACGAATACATATACTTGAGGTGACCGACTCTTTAACGACTGGATTTTCAAATTCCTAACAATCTCCCCCTAAGGGAGGTCACCTCAAATTACACAGAATACAAACAGATATTACATTAAGATTGTTCTTGGATTCTTGTTTAAGTTCATTGCTCTGTAGCTCGTAGTCTTTGATTCTTCATGTTTTCCACGTTTGGATAATTCAAGTGGAGGTCTTTAACTGATCCACGTGATGATGAGTTTTTAGCCAGCTTTGAGATCATCAGCTTGCATAAATCTCTGACTCTTCCATTGTGGTGTTGACTTTGTGTGATGTTGTGACAGTGGACCGACATGCTCACATTCTGGATCATGAATTCTTTTCATCAGAGTAGCGGAAGCTTTAGTTGATTCATGATATTTGCAGCAGCGTAGCAGAAGCATGGAGTGATAATATCAGAGTCGTTGATGCACTTATCATGATTTCTTTTGAAATGAATGTGTTGTGTGAGCATGCGGCTATGGATTGACCTCTCCATTCTGATCAGCTACAAGCGTCGGGTGTACCTGCATACAACAGTTAGCAATAAAGCGCACGAAAGTGTCTTTGATCACTTTCGTTGAATTGAGGTACACGGCCCACGGTTCCCCGTTGATCAGTACAAGTACTGCCTGTGATCAGGTATAATTCTGAAGAATCTCCTTGACAGGGTTTCGCAGCTGCTCTAGCTGTTCTCAAACCGGAACATCTCAAAGAAGACAACACGGAGTGAGTGAACCAGCGAATTGAGATTCACTGATTGATGAAAAGAAATTTGACAAACAATCGAGTACCGCTCAATATAAATTGTTTTTGCAATACATCGAAGGTTTTAATGAAAATCAATTATCAATTATAAATACCTTTTTATTTTGAAATATTAATACACAGCCGATGTGCTAGAGAAAAGAGTTTTAAGCACAACGACCGGGTTTTCAAAGGTATCCGTCAATCCATAACCTGAACCAGGATTGATTCATAAATTTGAATCGCTCCATTGTTTCTGTTCAGTTGTCACATGGTTGATCTATTAGATAGATCTCACATGCCACCTACCAAGAGCTTGTTTGATGTTGGCTCTAGAAGGCTTTCCATCTTCATTGTGAATATGTTTGCATATCACTCAGATGTTCTGGCAATACCATAAGGATAATGCGTAGGACTCTTAAAATATATTATCTCTTTCCACATTGTGTGAAACAGAGAGTTTTCATTGATTGTGTCCTTAATGAGATTTATTGATGATCTCGTGGCTCTAGACTCAATTGTGCACATTTGGTTCCTATGCCGGAGACTAGGGAGAGGGTCTCCTTCTTCAATATCAACCATCTCTAAGAGAAAGTGGATAGATAATGTAGGTTCCCCGTGAGAATGAAACAAGTCCTTTTAAGAGGAACTTGAGTAGCTTTGGGAAGTTTAGTGCAATGCGTCACTGGGTCCATGACGTCTTGTCTTCAATACCAGTGTTACCTTAGTAAACACCAGTAGCATATGTATTGAACCCGGTTTCTGCCCTAAGGTTGAAATAATGGAGGGCTATTTCATTTAACCCTTTTCGCATTTATTTCTTTTTCATTCTTCAACCGCTTCAGTGCTTACCGAGACTTCATTACTAGAACCTTGTTGGGTTTATTCCAGTTCTTGCTCTATCTCAGTCCGCACTCTTCCCATATCTCACTTTTTCTCCTTTTTTCATCATACCTAAGAACTCTACACTATCTAGTGGATTGTCCCTGGGTAGATCCCTCCGGTTCTGGCTGGATCGTGGGAACGAATACCTAACCTAACCATCCTTATATCACCATACATAAAGTAAATTTGGTCGGTCTTTTTGGTATTGTTCATCAGCCATTGGAACCAATTGAAAACCATTTGAAAAACAATCCAGGTACCTGTGATATATTATCAAAGCATTTTGTACCTGAATCATTTTTGATATTTTAGAAAATGGCTCCCCCTCAACATGTGCATCGTATATTTGAAATCAGTTTGACACATGGAGGCAAGAGGAAGAATTCACTTCTTTGATAAATTATTTTCTAAAAATATCGACATTACTTTCCCGATCAAAATCAGTGTTTCACATACAGTTGAAGATATTTTCGGGAAAGAATGTGGTTTTCAAAAATTTGCTCCCCTTCAATATGTGCATCTGATTTTGAAATTGTTTAGCACATATTAGGGAAAACCTTCACTTAGAGACAAATCAGTCACGTTTCAATCCATTTTGGTTTGATATAAATGCTCCCCCTTAACATGTGCATGGAAAATTTGAAATCGTTTGGCACATGCAGGGAGGAGAGCTTGTTAATCACGTATAAAACCATTTATCGAATTATCAGATTAAATCCAATTTAAATCACAAATTCTCCCCCAATCACAATTTTCAAATCCTTTGAGAGTTGTGATCTCTATTGATTTAAATTAAATTTTGAGAGCTTTTGAGGAGAATAGTGACTTGCTTTTGAAAGACATTTTAACTGATAAGGATTAGATTTTGAGACTTTAAACTCCATTGACCAATCATGCATAAATATCTTTTGAAAACATAACATTAGCCAAGGTCTTGAATCAATTGTATAAAACATCGTTCTTTTTGATTTTCCAAAAATAGACCTTGCTCTTTTACGTGCTAATTGTTTGAAAAATAACCTTTTAAATTGAAATCATTCTCCCCCTCAATCAATGACATGAGTTGTTGATTGAGTGTTAGAGAGTTTGACAAAGATAAGCCCGGATGATTTTCAAAAATAGAGGCCGAGGTATTTTCAAAGCAATTTTGTTTTCATTAGTTGACAAATATTTTTCAGAAGAATCATTAGACGGAAAAATATTTGGAAAGAAAACATTTGTCTTTTTGGTGACAAACATTTGTTTTAAGAACCAGAGTATGAGATTTGAAAAATAATATTAAGCATGGCTCTGTTCTTTCTTTTTAAAAACGGGTTACTGCCTGAAATGACAATAAACCACTATTTTTCTCCGTCTCAATTTTTTTTAAGCAATTTATGTACATTCGAAGAACATCTAAAAACCCGTGACATTCTTTGAATGTCAACACAAAGTCCGTAGATGATATCGAATAAAGAAAAACATGACAAAATAACAATATTTTTTGGTATTTTTCAAGATTTTCTAATTTTTATGGATTTTTAAAAAATTTATATTTTTCTATTTTCTTTTGTGGGTTTTGAAATTTTGTATTTTGCTTTTTGAATAAATATATACAAGAGATAGATGAAGAAAAAACAATTTACTCCTCGTCTTCCTCTTGAAGACGTTTGAGTGTTTCCGGTTGTAGGCTCTTTAATCCAAGTCGTGGAAGGATAAACTCAAAACGTTCTCTAAGAAGAGCTTTGGTGAAGATGTCTGCTAACTGGTATTCAGACCTCACAAAATAGAGTTCTACCACACCTTTTTTCCACTTTTTCCCGAATGAAATGATGTCTAATATCGATGTGCTTTGCTATTGAATGTTGAACATTGTTGCAAGAGAGAGCAATGACACTTTTGTTATCACAATACAGAGGGATTTTGTTGAATTCAAAGCCATAGTCAGATAATTGGGATCTCATCCATAGGATTTGAGCACAACAAGATGACATGGCTATGTATTTAGTCTCTGTAGAGGATATAGAAGTACTCATTTGTTTCTTTGAAGACCAGCTCACAAGCTTATCACCCAAAAACTGAGCACCTCCAGACATACTTCGACGTGTATCTTGACATCCTGCATGATCCCTGAGTGGTCCTCATCCAATTTGGTTCGTTCCACCATGGGAGTGTCAACGGTGTCACAAGTGTCAAATCCAAATTTCTTTAAAATTTCATTTGCATATTTAGATTGATTGATAAAAATGCCTTCGGGACTTTGTGAAATTTGTAATCCCAAGAAAAATGACATTTGTCCCATCATTGACATTTGAAATTTGGAGCTCATCTCCTTAGAAAAACGGTCACATTCATTGGGGTCAGTCGAGGCAAAAATAATATCATCTACATAGATTTGAACGTGAATTAAATGTTTGCCTGACTTTCTGGTGAACAATGTCGGATCAACTGCTCCTTTGCTGAATCCAGTAGATAGAAGAAACTTTGATAGCGTATCATACCATGCCCTTGGAGCTTGCTTCAAACCGTAAAGAGCCTTCTTCAAGCGATAGACATGAGTAGGATGCTCTGGATTCACAAAACCTTCAGGTTGGCTGACGTATACGACTTCTTTAAGATCTCCGTTAAGAAAAGCCGTTTTTACATCCATCTGATAAACTACCATGTTCTTACTTGCAGCATTAGCCAAGAAGATTCTGATTGCCTCGATACGTGCAACTGGAGTAAATGATTCTTCAAAGTCAATACCCTCCTCTTGACGGTATCCTTTTGCAACCAATTGAGCCTTGTTCTTTAATACATCACCATGTTCATCAAGTTTTACTTTGAAGATCCACTTTAGAGCAATGATCATAGCACAGTCAGGAGCAGGTACTAATTCCCATACATCTAGTCGATCGAACTCATGAATTTCTTCTTGCATGGCATTGAACCAGCTGTCTTCATTCATTGCAGTTTTAACGTCTTTTGGTTCGACCTTTGTAGGACCTTAAATATATCAACCTTATCACACGAATACCACGCTTACCACAAGAAGAACACGTATAACATAAACCCACGTTATTCACAAGGATGTTATGCGTAGAAAGATGAAGAGAAGAACTTGGTGACTTGAAGATATGTTAGGCGTATGTTTAGAGAGAAAAGGAAGAGAAGATGAAACAATATTTCATATGAAAACACACACACACACACACTCAAGCACACCCCTCAAATGACCATTTGAGGGGTATTTATACTTCCTTACATATGCCCTAATGGGCTTTGGGATGGGCTTGGATTGGACTTGGATTGGATGACAACTTATACAAGGCTAGCTTAACATAACATTTAGCCATTTAGCTTAGCCAAATCCATGAGCCCGTCGACTATTCTAGCACGATATCTAACACACGTTACAAAGTTCCTAAACGTGAATGACCATCACTTCTAACAAAAATGTTACGGCTAACAATCTCCCCCTAAGGGGTGGTCATTCAAAAGATGCTCCACTTTATTAGGTCTTTACTTTCCTTGAGCTTGAACTTTGCGTGTAGATATAGAATAGTCTTGATTCTTTGTTCCTTCATGCTTTGTGATCAATTAATGTGGTATTCTGTCGTTGTCAACTTCGTTGGTTAGGTGTCTCCACGTCTTTCTCCACCATTCTCACACTTCTATTTGACTTTTAATTGCCAATGATGTAGTTCTCGAGTCTTTATACTTTGTAGATTCTTTGACATTGACGAAGAATCATCTTTAACTTTGTGTTGCCTTTGATTTTGATGAGAACTTTCATGTGTTGTTGGTATGAGCATGTGGAGAATCTGCACGATCTCTTCCTCCCGCGAGCATCCATAAGAAGAAAACATAAAACATGGGTTAGAAGTAATCCAGCACTTACAAGTTTGAACTTCGACTGTGTTAACAGCATAGTGTGAAAACACGTCTCTAATTCTCACAAAGGCCGTTCATGAACTGGAGTCCCACAAGTGAGATAACGCGATGTACCGAAGTACACCTACAATTTAGGTGAGTCGCTGAGGTACACCGAAGCATCACCCCACGACTGTAGACCGTTTGAGACATACTAAGCGTAATCCACGGGGAGTTACCGAAGTGACCTGCTGTCAGGGCTGCTTGATGTTGACCCTGGCAAGAGTTTCCATTCAATCATTGAAGATCACAGATGTGAAACTTCTCATAAATGTTCTGGCAGATTGCTAAGATCTGCGTAGGACTCTAGAATATATCACTTGTGTCCTTATTGATGAACAACAAGTGATGTCATGTCAAGTGTTCCTATGAGATCTTTTGATGAATCTCGTGGCTCTAGACTTAATTAGTGCATTTTGGTTTTCCTCAGCGGAGACTAGGGAGAGGGTCTCCTTCTTCAATACCAACGATCTCTAAGAGAAAGCCGATAGTTTACGTAGGGTTCCCAGTGAGAATGAAACAAATCCTTTTAAGAGGAATTGAGTAGCTAGAAGGTTAGGTGCAGTGCGTCACTGGGTACATGACGTCTTTGTCTTCAATATCGGCGTCATCTAAGTGACAATCAGTAGCATATGTATTGAACCCGGTTTCTGCCCTAAGGTTGATTATGGAGGGCTATTTCTTTTCACCATTTCTTTTACTTTTCTTTTTAATTCTACAACCCCTTCTTTCTCCTTTCTCACATTACTCCTTTTTTCAATCATTCCTAAGGACTTCTAATACTAACTATTTGTGATGTCCTTGGCTAGATCCCTCCAGCTCTGGTGGATCATAGGACGGATTTACCTATCCTTAGTCACCTTATAACTCCATGACTGTCACATGTTGCCATAAAACCATTTTTCTTGAAAATCTCTCAAAGTGTTTATGATTGAAAACATGTTTGAAACACTCCGAGAGTTTTATATTTTCAGAAACACTCCCCTTTCACATGTGCTTATATTGTTTTAACATAAATCTGCACATAGAGGGTAGAGTTCGCACTTTTTGAATTGATCTGCTCATGATAGACAATTCCCCATGAGACACGGTTATGTAGCTTAGTTAAAAGAGTTCCATTGTCAGTTTTTAGGTGACAACTAGCTCTAATAACTAACTTGAAGTTGTAAACACTCCTTGAAAAGAAGGTTAGACCCATGTAAGTTCATGTTTATCACGAGTTTCTCGAAATGGTACATTTACTGACTTTGATTGCTCGTCAATTCATTGGTTTCAACTAAGTCGAGCTCTTTTGAGATTCAAGCAATGATCATTAAACTTTTTGATCACATTTTAATCACGTCTTCTCCCCCTCAAAAATAGCATATCCATGATGTTTTTGAAACACAATGATTAAAAGATATGTTTTTCGAAAAGCATTTGGAGAGAAACTGATTTAGCATGAATTTTGGAACAATTTTGGTTTAATACTCCCCCTTAAAGAAAGCATATTTTTCATATAGAAAATTTAGAATCAATTAAGGGTTTAGAGGGAGTTATCTTGGTACCAAATGTGAGAGATTTTGAAAAAAAATTTTGAAAAAAATTTCGAATCAATGGTACGCAAGATGAAGATTTTAAAAAATCTTTTGAAGATATTGAAGAAGAATTATCTTCATTTGTTTTAGGATAAGTGCTCGATATTTATGAAAATCGATTTTGCGTAGCACTTTCCTTTCTTTGAAGATCGGGTTCCAGTCTGAAGTAACTGCAAACCATTTTTTGAAGCACGGGTTACAGTCTGAAATAACTGTAAGCCATTTTTTGAAGAAATTTTTAGAAACGACATGTTTTAGAAAACATTTAAATAACTCTCGCTCAAGCATCTGTACACGTCCGTATCATTGTTAAATGACATTTCTAGAAACGTACAAAATATCGATTATACGAGAGACATGTCGTGAGAAGAATATTTTTGGATTTTTGATTTTATATTGTTTTTGTATTTTTTAGAGATTTTATATTTTTATATTTTGCTTTTGTTGGTTTTTCAAATTTTGTATTTTGTTTTTCTAGAATATTTACAAAGAAGATTTGAAGAAAGAAAAATTAAGTTTAGACAAGTAAAAGTGGAGTTAAGAGTGGAAGTAGAAAAGGATTTCCACATGCGATATTGGCATAAAGTTCTTCTTTACCACATGGGGTATTTGAACCTTCAACACTTTTACAAGTACCTGCATCCACGGAAGAAGAATTTTCACAAATAATAGTGTTAGAAGTATATGTTTCCTCACGGCGAGGGTGATCACTATCAACGGTTGTAGTGGTTTGTACTTCCTTATCCGAATGATTTTCACTATTATTTTTCTTGGAGCAATTTTCAAAAATCTTTCCTGTGGGAATCCATCTAAGACCTACTTTGTTGAAAACTTTTCCCATGGGTATCCACCTAAGGTAAGATCTAGGAGTTGTTTTCTTATCAGATGCAGCGGAAGACTCAGTTTTAGAAAAACTACGTCCTAAAGAGATCCACCTACAGTAAAACCTCTATAAATTAATACTCGATAAATTAATAACCTCGATAAAATTAATAATTTGTCCGGTCCCAACTTGGGACCAGTACAAATTTAGACCCCAATCGATAAAATAATAAGATAATAATTTTTTTGAAACCCCAGTGTATATATATTAAGCCCAACGAAACTATAAATTAATAATTACTAAAATTTCATATATATGTATATATTTGTATGAGTGTTTCAGAGAGAGATACACTCAAAATCCTAAGATTGTTTAGTAAAAAATGAATCTATAGTCACTTGTTTTTTTTTGTTAAACTTCAAATCTATATTGAGTTTTTCTTACAATCTTCTTATTGCACTAAAGAGTTGGTGCGTTTTCTTCTCGTATTGCAACAAAAAGTGTTAATTTTATTTTCATAAAGTGTGAATGTTAATTCATACAATGTTAATTGAAACTTGTTTTTCAAATTTATTTCGTCTCTAATGAGTATACATCGTAACTAGCTAGTTTATTAGACTTGAAAATTTAATGGTCATGCGTAAAACCTCTGTAAATTAATAAATTATTAATTTATCGATATAATAATATCTCGTTAAATTAATAAAATATCTCGGTCCCAACACTATTAATTTATAGAGGTTTTACTGTATTAGGTTTCTGTACCATGTTCATCTTGTCAACGGGTTTGTTTTTGTATGGTGTCTTAGTGGATTTAACCTTAGCATGTGATTTTACTTTCTTGAGATATTTTGAAAGACATGCATCAGGATTAGATGAAAAGACACATTTCTGACATGTAGGACAGACAAATGCAACATTCTTGTATAAAACAGCAACTTTAACTTTGTAACTACAGTCTTTTGGAATTTGTTTCTTGTTCAAAAAAGACTCAGAATTTCTAGTGTTGTTTCCTATGTGCATAGCATTTTCTTTTGCGAAACTACTCTTAGATGCAAGCCAATCCCTAGTTTTTTGTTGAGAGTTCCTAGGTAATGGTTTACTACTACTAGAAGTGCCTTGAAATCTTGAAGAATTCATCACCCTAGATGTTGCACCTAGAATTCCGTCTTTTCGAGTCTGTGCCTTTTTCCTAGCTTCTTCTAGATAGTGATTTTGGACCATGTCGTTAGAACCGACAGATTCTTTAACTGGATTTTTGGTCACATTCCGTGTACTAGTCCTAGAAATGCCAGGTGTAATCACTTTTGGTGTTTCAGCAACAACTTTTCCTTTTTCAACATTTTGTTTAGACAAGGCAGGTGGAGTGACTGGTTTTGATAAATCATTTTTCTCATTGACTTTTGGAGGAGGCAGAGAAACAGACATTTTTGGTTTGAAAACCGGTTTGGGAACATTTGCTTTCTCCGCAGTCAATTGTTTTGTAATCTCAGTATCCACTGCCTTTTCTTTTTGACATTCCAGCTGAGCCTTCAAAAGTAATTGTTCTTATAGTTCCTGCCCCAGTTTTTTATGTTGTATGTAGTGATGGCAAAATGGACAGGTTGGTACTCCGTCAGAAGCGAATGACTTAGGTTTACCAGAAACATTTTTTGTCCAATATTTTAAAGATTTAATAAACTGTTAGTATCAAAAATGATCACCAAAGTAATATTATATATAGATAGAGTGAATGAGGATTGAGGAAGCCACCCAAGTGTTCAAGTTATTTCAGTAAGACCACCGAAATATTGAGACTACCATTCTACCAACCCAAGATTTTATCTCGTGGCCTCGACATACAATAATGCCTTATTCTTTTTCTTTTTTTTAAATAGTGATTTATTTGGTTTTCTGCATCAATAATTACACGTTGGGCGACTCTTGACGCATTTAAGTTCCAAATCAACCTATTGATTAGTTAGTGTAGGGGTCAAAATTGCCTCTAGTTTCTTGGAATACACTTTTAATATAGACGAGTGCCAACCTTTGTATCTTGGAACAGGTCATACCAGATGTAACTGATGGAATGGAAAGTCTTAAGAAGCTTTATGTATCTTCTAATCCTTTGGAATAATTACCAGATTCCATTCGCTTATCGCTGAAGTGTAGATGTTTCTAGCAACAAGCCCCCCCCCTCGCCTGAACAATATTTGTCACTGCAGGTACATTTGTTTAGATCAAAAGAACCTTTTCTTTCTCTCTTGTCTTGATACATTAACATATATGTTAAGGTGTATTCTGGATTTGTACTTTGAAGGGGTTGAAGTTTTGACGGTTTGCTTGTCTAGGAGGTGGGTAGGGTTACTTTTGGCAATTTATTTTTGCAAGTGATTAAGCTACATAAGTTGCTAGCAGAGAGCACAAAAGGTATGAAACAATTCCACAACGAAACACTTAGCAAAAGTTTTACTATGTACTAAACACAACAAATGGTAATCAGTCCACCATGTCTAACCCACATAAGGATTGGCTAATCCAGGAGCAAACGGCTCTTGGTAAAGATATCTCAAATCCGTTTATATGGCTTGCAATTTGCCCAAAATTGTATGGTTCTCAACTCACCATATCCTTAAAAATGAAGAGTTGGCTAGCCCGCAAGGTTATGGCTTGTGGTAAAGGCAGTGGAAAATCCATAATTGGTAATCAGCTCACCAAAGATAATATTGATAATTTATCTAAGAGTTGGCTAGTCCAGAGCAAACGGCTTCTGGTAAAGACAAATCAAATCCGTTGAAAGCTGATGATTTGCTCAAAATCATTTGGTTATCGGTGTACCAAGGTTCTTACTTGAACTGAAACATTTGGCTACTCCAGAAGTAATGGCTTTTGGTAAAGAGATAAAATCCATTAATTTTTCTCAAAACATTGCTAGGGACTAGCAATATCTTAGTGTGGGGGATTGATGAGTGTCTAAATACTCATCATTTTTGTACTGTTTAAACTGCAAAAACATCTGAAAACACTCAGAAATGCATCAAAATGATAAAAATATCACAAAAAAGTGTTTTATGTGTTTTAAATGCAAAAATGTCAAAATCTGGTGAAAAACGTATCAAATTTGCATAATTGGCAGTTTTAGTCCCCCAAGTTTCAAAAGTTGTCAAAAACAGTCCTTGGTAAAACCAAATAAAGAGAAATATCATTTTGAGTCCCTAAGGATTCTTAAGTTGTCAAAACTGGTCCTTGAGAATTAAATTTACAAATTTACAATTTAGGTCCTTTAACTTTCAAAAAATGACAATTTAAGTCCCTAAACTTTCAAAGCTTGTCAATAATGGTCCCTTGAAGCAAGTTTGAAAGATTACAGGTTTGGTCCTTGGAGATTTCAGATTTACAAGACAAGTCCTTGTCTTAATTATTACCTAAAGACTTGTCAAATTGATTTTGGACCTTAAGCCTATTATGACCCCCTGCCTTAGCCCCTGTCACTAGTCCATTTTGACCCCTTGGTCAAACAAAGTCAAAAAAAGCAGAATAGGCGCCCACTACTGTTTATCTCCCCCATGTGTTGCCTGCAAACCTCTGGCTGCTTCCCCTCCCATCACCTCACCTTTCCACCCCCCTCATCATCATATTCACCTACTTTTACCTCCACAATTAATGCCACCCCCCCTATCTACAAATACAGAGCCCTACAAGTCAAATGGAGTTTTCCCGCCAAATTGGTAAAAACGGCTAAAAGGCTCTAAACTCTCCCATTGGTTCTCAAATGAGGTGGGATTGCATCAGAAGGCCACGTGGAAGCATTGGAAGCTATAAAAGAGGAAGAAAGACAGAGAAGAAACCAACTTTGGTTTTTACCTTAGTTCACGTAGTGTAGTCTTTACAAGCTTTCTTTAATTTCCATGTCATTTACTGTTTTAATGTCATTATCTTTCTTAAATTAGTGTAATGGAATTTACTTTCCAGTTTAAATTTCAGTTAATTACCAGTTTCATGTTTTGCTTTATTTACCTTTAATTTTCAAGTCGTTTTAATTTCATGTTATCTAGATGTTTTATGAATTCTATAGCTTGAATAAGCTCTTGACAAAAGCTCACTAGGCTAAAAGATTCATTAAAACAAGCTAGACTTTTAAAATTCAGAAAAGTACTAAAAATCCAAAATAAGTCCATGGAAGTCAAATGTGGTCTAATAGGCAGTCCTGGGGTATGGAAGCTAAGCTAGATGGATTTTCTGGTTTTTGGCTTATTGATAGTAAGCTAGAAGGAGTTTCTGAACCTTGGTGCTCAATCTTAGTTTTGATCATGTGTGAGTTCCATTTTTACCATTTTTTACCTTTTACTGTTTTAATACTTTTTATGCTTTAATTTTCATGTTTTCCTGCTTCTTTGTTAATGTTTAATAAGTTAATATAAGCAGTTGTTCATTATAATTCACTTGTGCTCTAAAATTGGAAAGCTACTTAGTTAAAATGCAAATATGACAAATCTGTGTTCTTAACTGTGTTCTTGACTGTTTTAGGCTCTAATGATCTTATTATGTGTTAGTATAATGACTGGATTCTGTTTTATGCTTAAATTCATTAAAACCTTTTTTGTTCATGTGACAAGTGAAGTTAAAGGGTTGTTTGGATTTGCTGATAAACTAGTACTCCAGTGTTTATTTTTAGTTGTTTGTCATTGCTTCATGTTACATTAGGTACTAATAGCTCAAATAAGTCATAATATTGAGTCCTTGTTTTGTAAAAAAGTCAAATCTCTTTTTAATGTCTTCTTACAGTTAACTGTCATGGTTTTAGCTTGTGAAATTCATAGAAATAGCTTAAAACTTGATAGCCTAGCTCTAGATAACTTTATTACAGTCTATTATATCATATTCAGTCTATAAATTCGATTTTAAAGTCATTATAGTCAAACTTTTATGTTCTTGTTAAAAGTCAATTTCATAACTGTTATGCCCTGCACCATGGTTTTGCTGTCAAAACCATGAGCTTGCATAAGCTCATGGATTTGATCCTAGCCAGTGTATTTGGCTTTTATGTGTTGCCTTAGTGGCTTGCTTGTTATTTTCATGCTTGTTTTTACAATTTTAGCTTATTTCCATAGCTTAATCTTCAAAATCTTTTTGTCCCATGTTACTCACTTCACTGAAGCAAACAGTGAAGTTGAGTAAGTTTTCCCAAGCTCATGGAAAGTTCTCCACTAAGCTTGAGCTTGTGAGCTTTAGCTTTTCACAAAGCTTAACTGCCCATCTCAATGTTCCAGTGTTGATTGAGCTATCATAAGCTTGTTGGGAAAGTATATAGGAGCTTGTTGTTTGCTCATTCACAACAATGGACTGCTTGTGCAGTCCATTTACACCATTTCCTTCAGCTCCTAATAAGCTCATTTATGGTCATATGCTTGTGTGGTTTAGTTTTTTGTAAAGCTCATCCACCCAAATTTATGATCCAGTACTTATTTTCCATGTTGCAGCCTATTATCTAGGGCTGCAACTAGCTTTTAGTTTGTCCCAAAACTGAGTATTGAAGCATACTCAGTAACCATAGCAACTTCATAAGCTTCTAAAAAGCTCATCTGTGAACCAGACAGGATGAATCTTAGCTTTTTGGAATCCTTGCCAACTCAGCTTGCTACTCCAATTCATATTTTGCCATTCTAAGCTCATATACTCAGCTTAATTTGTCATTAAATAAGTATGCAAGTCTGTTTGGTAATTCAGTGCACTGTAAGAGCTTATGAGCTTATAACAAGCTTATAGGTGATTATCAGTGCACATACTTGTTCATAGTTGTCAATATTGTTTGTATACATACTATTTTTCTTTTACCTTTAAGTGTGGAGCTTATTACAGGCTTGTGAGGCCTCAATTCCATCCAAGTCAAGCCTTTGGCTTGATTGTCTAAACCATAAGCTCACACCATTTATGTCCAATTTTCTTGTTTATACTTATCTATTGGACTTATATTCATCTCAGTTTACCTTTTGTTTCATCTGTATAGCTTTTTCCTAGCTTATTAGTAGCTTGAGCTCCAACAGTTAAGCTAAAAGCTTACTGTTGGACTCAGAAGCTCTTATATAGCTTATTTCTTTAGTTTGTAAAGTTCCATTTTCAGTAACCATGTATATTATCAGTATTTATTTAGTTCCAGAAAAAGAAAAACCAAAAAGAACCACTATAAGCTCAAGTGATAGCTTCTTTTTAAGAAGCTTATTGCCCATTAGCTTATTTTTGCACATAAGCTATCATTTTTATACTTTTCCTAGCTTCTTTTAGTTATTTTAGAATTTTGTAAAAAGTTTCAGATTTTTCTTTAATCATTTAGTATTTTTAATAAATCAGTTTTAGTTTTTAGTAATTAATAATAGTAAATAATTATTAATAAATATATAAAAAGCATAAAAAATATCTTTTCTG